>OW388290.1:99331232-100531232 GCA_936450465.1 Gibbula magus
TACAATGCACTTACCATTGAATACATGTGATTTGAATTCATTCAACTAAAAAGAACAAAACGCGATAAAGGCAAATTTTCACAATCACATGTTGCGTAGACATAGGTATTGTTCGTCATAATTGTAGATTAAATCTTGATACCCCTAGGTAATCAAATTGGCGCCACCCAGTCTGGTGTCGTTATATATACAAAATGGCGGGAGGGTACAATTAAAACATGGTGACAAAACACAATTATCTCTCCTACGTTAAATGTCATCACAAAATTCAGTTCTTGACTGTAATGGAATATACATGCCGTTGAACGAATAACGCCTTTGTCTGACAATGCAAAGCTAAACCGAAATTAATTTATTACCCCTAATTAGCGACAGCCAAATGAGATTCACTGGCATTACACAACTCAATACACGCTGTGCACGGGCCGTGATGATCACAACTCTTTAATTAAGATATTCTGTTCAGACACACAGACATAGGTTTCACCTCACATAACAAATATATATAGA
Source organism: Gibbula magus (assembly GCA_936450465.1). Lineage (NCBI taxonomy): Eukaryota > Metazoa > Mollusca > Gastropoda > Trochida > Trochidae > Gibbula > Gibbula magus. Next base: position 99,331,743 of record OW388290.1, read on the forward strand.
TATACAACCATCTTTTTGGGTTATGAGAGATTGGATAAATTATAAACATGGAAAGTTAATGCTATCTACTTGAGTATAAATGTACTTACATAAGAGATACATCTAAATGCATCTAAAATGCAAAATATAAACTCAGTTTCTGGCAGTTAAACAGATATTGTAAAAAGTAAAACTAAAGGAAAAACCAATCTTCTTATAAATGTTACTGATTTGAACAAATGACATAATTTCAAGATCAAATCAACATGTAATTTGTATTTTAAAAATAAGGGGCGGGTAGCGGGTGGTAAACGCCTTCGGCTTCGGATCCGGAGTTCAAACCCCGCCAAGATCACAGCAGCTTTGTCTGCAGTAGAGAACTGTTCTATACGCAGTGAGGTTTGGGTGCAAAGCTACACTGAATTTCAGCGTAGAACCATGGTTCGCGGGCTTTCTCCCTGCCATAATACTAGCAGCCGTGAAATACTCTTGAGAGGGGCGTTAAACTCAAAATCACTTCACGTCCCCCTTTTTAAAATATTTGCTGCATAATACACATGCTATGGTGAGATACTAACAGAATATTCGGAATTATCTAGATGGCGGGAGGGTATAATTAAAACATGGTTCAATGATGACAAAACACAATTATTTCTCCTAAGTAAAATGTCATCAAAATTCAGTTCTTGAATGTAATGGAATATACATGCCGTTACACAAATAACGCCTTTGTCTGACAATGCAAAGCTAAACCGAAATTAATTTATTACCCCTAATTAGCGGCAGCCAAAGGAGATTCACTGGCATTACACAACTCAATACACGCTGTGCACGGGCCGTGATGATCACAACTCTTTAATTAATATATTCTGTTCAGATACACAGAAAGACGGTTAAGGTCTCACCTCACATAACAAATATATATAGATATACAACCACATTTTAGGGTTATGAGAGACTGGATGATATACAAACATGGAAAGTTAATGCTATATATTTGAGTATAAATGTACATACATAAGAGACACAGATATCCTAAAAAAAATGTAAAATATAAAATCATTTTCTGGCAGTAAAACAGATAAAAAGTAAAACTAAAGGTAAAACATGTTTTGTTATAAATGTTTATGATTTGAACAAATGACTTATTTTTTAAAAAAAATAACGGGCGGGGTAGCGCAGTGGTAAACGCCATCAACTGTTCCTCTGTGTACCCATGATTTCTGTCAGGTATATTTTCATGTCGATATATCAACAACTCTGGAATAAATGCTGTTGTATTAATGTGTTATTATGTCTAAACCTCCCTAGATTCTCTACATTGAGTTTGTTGTTCCCATATGTCAAATGTTATCATCGATGATATATATCGAGCACAACTGACAGCTACTGAAAATAACTATTTTTCCCCGTTCAGTATAGTGAGAATAACTACAATGCACCAAGACAGGCGTGCGCGCAAATCAATGTAATTTTGGAAACTTATCTAAAGAAGACACAGTTGGTTTACTAGTGGGTCCTATAGATACGTAAAATGGGTGCACAAATGCGGCTTCATGTACATATGTGAAAACATAACTCAACGTTAAGTAATTGTGAAATATGTGGCCTTTTGGGATATATATTCAAGTCGAGTGAGATTATGTGAACTCAAATCTTCACATATGGTATTTTGGCACATCAGATTTTATTAAATATACTCTATTCCAGTCTATAATGGTACACAGAAAAATTACTATAATAAACATCAACATGTAATTTCACATCTGTATTGTTACTCTTTGCTCATGGTGAGTGCATATGTTTTTGTTCTGTACCATATTCCGAATATCTTGTTGTATAGAAGCAAGATGTGTTTGTCAGGCAATAAAAGCAACATGAATGACTATGGCGACCTTCAATACACAGGTGTATTCTGAACCTCTGTGTATTTGATTTTTGACCCCTTTGGTATTTCAATCTATCTTAATCAGTCAAATTGCACACCTCGTTAACGAGCTGGAACGGTTGTCCCCGGTTTGGCAGTCTCCTTAATTGATTTGGGGGGGGGGGGGGGGGGGGGGGGGGGGGGGGTGTATAGTTGAACAACTCCTGTGGGTGCGTGTACTGTTGTTATTGTGAAAATAATGCGCTAACGAGAAATATACTATAAGTTTCCTATGAGTCAAAGGGATTGAAGAAATTGTAACACTGTATATGAATATCCTTTTCTCATTGTATGTAACGCCTATAGTAATTTTAGAAAAAAGAATTTATCTTATAAGTACACCGGAAACCCCACAATTCATAGCTGTAACCTCTTGTTAACCAATACTGTAAATAATACCTGTGCTATATGCCAGTAAATATTGCAATTCTGTGAAACTAAGATGTATGTTACACGAGCTGATAGCCGTTATGTATCCTATGAAAACAAGCAATTCAATAAATGTCATCCATGTCGGAATACGAAACCAACTGCAAATGCAATACCTCGCTCTCAAACTTGTATATGTTGTTTATTACTCGCTGGTAAATCAAATCAACGGGTACCTTTCATTATTGCAAAGTTGTTAAATCAGTAAAAACAACTACCATCTGCTCCTTATTTCACGTAATGCATTACACCAAAAATACTCCTTTAGTTTAGGCAATCGTCAATCTTGCAACGTTTATAACCTAAAGAGGTTCTGAATACTCAAGTGTGCATTCTCTAATGATTTTGTGTATTCGGCTTATGCCTTCTTAACCGTCGGTCATTCTCACCCTTGTTAACGAGCCGAAGCAAATTCGACAGTTAATGACTTACACCTGTTTGTTATCTTGTTAATGAGCCCTAATTTAGTTAATCAAGAAGAAATGCGGAAATGACAGAGAGAGAGACAGACAGACAGACAGACAGACAGAGAGAGAGAGAGAGAGAGAGAGAGAGAGAGAGAGAGAGAGAGAGAGAGAGAGAGAGAGAGAGAGAGAGAGAGAGAGAGAGAGAGAGAGAGAGAGAGAGAGAGAGAGACAGACAGACAGACAGACAGACAGAGAGGTACATACATTTGATTCAATAACAAATATGAGCCACCAGAACAGAAGGCTATACAAGATAAATATACATTTATATGTATGAAATATACAAATGAAAATAAAATAAGATAACCACTCTTAAATTCAACCACCATCTGTCCGTGCACTCACACACCTCACACTTCCTAATCACCTTAACAACATACATAAATTATGGATTTTACAATGAATTATTTCTTCACACACAAATAATTGTTAACAAACATGGACACATATACACAAACTCTCACATTCAACCTGTACAGTGTTGCACAAGTACAGTTCATAACCCCCGGGTGAAACCCAAAGGGGTCTATGTCGTGGCGCGAATCTGTCTGTCCGCCCGTCTTGAAAAATGTACCTGTGTTCTGAAATCAACTCCTCCCACAGTTTTTGATCAATCTTTCTGAAACTTAAATTTACACATGCTTTGGATATACATATGTGTTACGCATGTGCTTTTTGGGACCTATCGGACCTGTGTATTTAGAGTATTGACCCTTGATAAGAGCATTTGACTTTCTCATTTCAGACCGTGGGTTAAAACTGAACTTATAGCTTGGCTAAGACGTTTGATTTATCAATGATATGTCTTTGAAACTTGATAAATGTGTTTTAATTTGTCAGGATAGGCCTATGAAATGTTGTTTCTGATGACACACACTGAGGTCATAACCTTTGACCTTGTGACCTTGTGACCTTGGTGTAGGATGTATTTTCTGAAAAACATAACTATGGTCATCGGGTTTTTAGTGAAAGACCTTCAATATTTGACATGTATATTTATTGTCACTAGATCATTCAGACCTGAATTGTCATACTTTACAAGTTAATCAAAGAAAATCTCATATGAAATGCAGATCAAGATTATAAGATGTAATCTAATCGTAAATTACACTTACATTTAAACTGCTTATTTGGAGGGAAGTTTGTGCATCAAACCCTGGGCGTTCATGTTGCAAAAAAAGTAGGTCTTATACTCTCACATCCGGATGTTTTAAATACTGCTGCCAAAACCTGCCATTCTATTTTAACCAAACGTTCCAATATGTTATACTCGTGATTTATCTGTAGATGGTGGGTGGCTCGACATCATTTATCATGATGTAAATATATTTACTGTATACATGTATCGAGGTGAGACTTGAATAAAATATCTGTCTGTCTGTCTGTCTGTCGGCATTGTGGTGATACTGGATTAAAAGTTACTGATTGTTAATCGTTTATAGACTTTTTGCAGTACAGTATTTAAACTAATCACATATGACAACACCTACAGCTCATTCAACTGCTTTCACGCTTTGATGCTTTTCACGTATAGATGCGGTACAAAATCGTACACTAAAATTTTCCTTGATTAACGAAAAATGTTTCAAATTATGTTGTGTGTTGTAATAATATGAGTTAGTAATCAGCGATGAAGTGTCGCTAGATTATTTTTAGACATTTACATTTGTATGTCCTTTAATTCCATTCTGTGTAACATGTGTAATTATTTTTTGAAAAAATGATTGTTCTTTTAATGAAACAGCAGTTTAGAGCACATTTCTTCTTATTCATTTGGAGGTTTTAACTATTTCTGAAAAGAATATATTCTTAACGTAAATGTCTCAACATGAAAGGAAGGTAACATTAATTAAATTTTTAACTAGCGATTGCATCGGCATACATTATATTCCTGTCTGTCATTTTGCATAAATCACAGCAGGCTAAATACTGATTGCTTTTTAGGAGGCTTGATTGATCATAATTAGGCAGGTCAGAAGTTCCAGTTTTTACTGTAAGTCCACTTCATAACAGCAAATCTGGTTTAGCAAGGTAGCAATCAAGAATATTGTTTCTTTACTGATATGTTTGATCCTTGTAATGTTAAATAGTATACCCTTTATATAATGTCACCTGCTATTGTATTGTAACCAGGTTGAACTAAAGGAAACACTATCGTTCTTTGCATGTATATGTTTGGAAAAAATGAAGAGTATGTTATAGATAAACATCTGCGCAACTGTGTGTTCAGGTGTCACTTACTCCCATGCTTTCCCTTACATAGCTTACGCAGTCACTAAACAGGATGTTCGTCGGGATTTAATTGTCTATACACTCAACAGTAAAATTTAGCTCGTGTATTCTGTACTCAACCGCAAAAGAAACGTCACCATACAATATACAAGATAATTCATTCCACGAGTGATACTCACGACTGAAACAGAGATACACCATGTCTTCAGAAGGAAAACTTAACTAAACCTGAACTTTTAAAACATTATCTATGCATATTTCTGAGAAACACACTTTTAACAATTGGCAATTCTCAAACTCCACGTTTTCGAATATCCTTAACTAGATGATATAGGAGAGTCCAAAGTGGCTTTTTTGGCATTTTTATGACATCCTACAGTAAAGACGGGTCAACAAATTGAAGTTCAAGAAGGTTATTCATGTCGACACCATATTTTATTGCATTTTATGTAGTTTCTAAATTTTAAATGCCAAATACTCTGGCCCAAAAACATTTTGAAAAAGCGATTTCAACACTGCAACTGTATTTGAACTTACATTAAAAGTAAAAGTATCATTCTCTAACGTATGAATTTGTTACTACTTCTTCAATGAATATGTGTCCATCATAAACATTCAAAATCTATTTTCTCAGACTGCAATATTTAGGGGCTGGTGACATTTCTTTTGCGGTTGAGTACATGATAGTCTTACACTCAGACTCTGAAAAAAGTATGTATTCTGAAAATATCACCATTTTATCAAATATTGAAAAGGGACTGTAAGAAATGGAATTTTAAGAGACCCTCCTTTTCAAAGTGTTTGATTAACCTTGAAAAACGGGACATTCACAGTGTAAACAGCTAAATCAACATCGTAAATAGTATTATATCATATAGATGGCGTAGACGGTCTTCTGATGATTGATATTATAACCAGGGAAAATATTAATTTGTTCAAAATTCAATTGCTTGCTACTGAAATTGTCTATTTCATAAAATGTTATCATATTTGCGGGCTTCATGTTTTGGCAAGTAAAAATATTATTTTATCCCACCGGCATGCAATACTGTGGGATATATAGTCTTGTCTTGTCCGTCTATCCGTGATGATGGATACAACTTTTATTTTCTTGAATTATTAAGTAACTCAATGCATGTTTCATATACTTATGACAGGAGAGATCGCATTTAAAGTAAATTTGAGTCTTTTATCCGGTAGTGATCATTTACTCCGATATATAAAAACTTATGATAAAATATTGATTTTTATGTATTCAACTTGTAAATTCCCTCCAAAGACATGATAAATATTTACTTTTTTTTACACCTTGACATAATTCAATTTAGGGAGTGTTTCATTGCTTAAACGAATCAAGTTTATTTATTTAACAACTCTTTTCATTGATGGACAGTATTATTAAGCCACTGCTTACACTTCCTTCCCGTTATAGAGCTCTTTATTTCCGTAAGAACGGCGTGCTACATTCCGTTTAAAGACAATATATTTAATATCATTTAAAATTATATTTGCAAATATTGAATATCATATAAACATGATATTAACAAACATTTAATCTTGATTAAAGATGATATTTACAAATATTTTATCTTAATTAAAGATGATATTTACAAACATTTAATCTGAATTAAATAACATATTTACAAAACTTTACAAATATTTACAAATATTTTCAAATATTTACTCCGGATTAAATATGACTAAATATGATATTTACTCCGGGATTAAATATGACTAAAGATGATATTTACTCCGGGATTAAATAGGAGTAAATGATTAAATATCATTTGTTTTCCCAGTGAATTGGTGAGGTCACATGTCAAATGTTATAATTTGTGTTATTTAACTGAGAATGATCAACTTTAACCGAAAATAAACAAGGGCGTTCAGTGCAGTATAACGAAAATACAACCTTTCAAAGTAGTGGTCATGATCGAAAACCGGACAATGAACCTTGGATTGCTGCAGCCATGAAGTCAAACGTAAAAGTAGAATGAAGATAAATTTGCTTCTATAGCGTTTAAAAGCGTTTAAAGTCTTATAATGAGTACATACGTGAGATAGAGCCATACTTATCGGCTACTACACATGTGTGAGGCCGTTCCTTCGTTTTCATTGAAACATATATCAAGTTTTCAAAATGATAATCTAAAACTGAAAAGTACAGGTGTGTAGTCAGCAGTCAAATAATACTTCTACATGTTTTTTTTTTAATTTAAAAGAAAATTAAATTTTAATTTTTAAACTTCTTCAAAAATTAATTTTGATGATACACAATTGTCCATTGACATAAAAGACATATTCTATGTGAAAATTGATAAATTTGCCTGATATTGCACACATTTACAACATTTTAAACATGGTAGGGATCATGTTGGTGGAAATTTCTAAAATGTAACCACAGTCACCAATTAATTCATCCAAACTACTGCAGATTAGTTGTATCTTGTCACAGTGAAATGCATTTGATTTCTTTTAAAGCTTGCATTAATCAAAATCAACTGAGGTGATAAGTTTCATTTTCCGATGAGTTTATATATATACATATTTGATATAATAAGCATTCGGGGGTGAATATGGAAGTCGAGTAAGAAGATACAACCTAAACCAGCACCTGTTGTAATATGGTGCATTTTAGAACCAATAAAATATCATGGAAAACTGTTCATGCATCATGTGACCAGTATACATTCTCATAAACTCGAATCGATACTGACAGGATAACCTTCACACTTTGAACATAACCCTATTTTATCACTGTATCAATAACGACACTGTACGACATGCTTTACATTTTTAAAAAGCATAACAAGGGGAGTTCCAACATTTCAAAATTTTAACATTATAGACATATTGAAAATAGAGGAATCTATTGCAACGAAAAACAACACAGACTTCATATTTGAGCAAAAGTGGAGACCAATGGTGAACGATATACTTAAAAAAAGTGTTCCGGTAAAAAATATCACTCGTCAAACTAACATTCACCTGTTATACATTATAAATAATAAATAATAATATACATTTTAACGCCTAATATCCAGTGCAAGCACTGCTCAATGGCGGTACAATTATTACCCTGAAGGAATTGTACTTTCGGTGCAGCTACTAAGCGCTCCGCGCAACCATTTAGGTCCGTACCTCCCGTGTTCAGGTACCCATTTAAACAGCTGGGTGGACTGTGTGCAATGTGGATGAAGTGCCTTGCCCAGGGGCACAACACAGTATAAGACCCAGGTCACAAATGTTTGGTGTCTCCACCGGGATTCGAACCCGGGCCGTTGGCGTGAGAGGCAAGCATGCTAACCTCTGCACCACTGTGCTCCACTAGAAATTGATCATCCATTTAACTTCTCTAAAAGACTCTCAGATGGAATCCTCCCCCTCATCACGGTATAAGTAAAGATCTAATTGGAGGGTAGTCGTGTCTATACTGCACAACATCCATGAAAATCACACTCAATATTACCCAGATGTTATTGAGTGATTAGATATAATCATTATGTACACGTCTAACGGGACTTTAGCTTGTTATTGAGACACAAGTTTACATTACATTGTCCGCTAGGAATTATACGTCCTTCATTGCGCGGGCCCAAAGCTACTGCCTCTGTCAGATTCAATGTATTGCAATATCCTGTCTGTTTAGCTTCAGGAAACACAATGATATAACACTTGAAAGAGAAACACAAATGAATGTGGACAGTTTGCGTCCAAAGGGAATGCGTAATCTCCCTACACAGATGCAATAACATGCTGATTCAGCAATACTGACTGGAACGTGGGAATAATCACAAGTTATTGTTGTGTGATATTCCTTCTCATGTTTTAATTTTAAGTATGTCCAGCAAGTATGTTAAATCATGACCATTTCCCTCAAGACTTTAGCCAAAAACAGTTATCTAAAAGGTAATTTTCAATTCAATCGATGTTAATTTGTAACACATTTGTTTCGAGAGGCTTTCCAACTGTGATTGATACATTCCTTCATTCATTCTTCGTGCGTTTTGAGCATGGTCTTCATGGATAATAGCGCGTTATAAATAGTTTATGATGATGATGATGATGATGATGAAGATGATGACGACAATCGATTTCAATTACTGGTACTGTGTATGTACAGCGTTGTTGATCAGTGCTTATTAGATGTTGGTGTTTGCGTCCTGACCAATACTAGTAATACCTCTGAAATAAGATATTTTCATTAAGTCACTGTCCCTATGAGGATGGGGAAATAATCAGAAGAGGAACATATTTCCTCGTGTTTACAGGAAGTGTGGTGATCATGATCAGCAAACAGTTGTGGACCAAGTGTCCAGTATCTAGGTGTGCACTGTGTGACGTCAGTGTATTGTCGGACTCTATTCGCGTAGTGTCTAGTAATTCAGTGTCTAGTAATTCAGCCTTGTTGAAAGAGTTATCATGCTGTTTGGAGATCCAATTACTCTGATGATTTCTATTATATACGAAACGTACTCAATAATCATTTCCAGACTCAATTAAGTAGGCATTTACTGTGTTGCATCTGCCTAATACTAAATATGGATAAAACAAAAGTAATTAATGAGATATTAGGAAGGAAGGATGGTATTACTTGACGATGGATATATATACATACATATTTATTGAGAAAGATGGGAGTATGCGATGTACTATACAAGTTGACTTTGAGTTGTAATATGTTTGGAAGGAGCAATTCAACTGTTAAAGGTACATCCATTCTGTTGTTGGGGGTCAAATATACCAAACGTTATAAATGGTCTTACTTTATCGAGAAGTACCAACTGTTACCGAAAACTACCATTTTAATCATATTCGACTTTGTATATTGACGATATGAAGGTAAAAGTATCGATTTCTAATCGAAAACCGGACAATACACAGCGTGTGGCGCGCGCCAATGAGTCAAACGTAATTTTGGAATCTTATTTAAACCTGACAAAATAACAAATTTGGGTTGATAATGTTCAATAGGTCATATAACTACTGTGAGTGTTAATAGGACGTGCATTTTCGGTTTCTGCGAATGCATAATGATGTTACTCGATTTTAATTTGAAATTAGTAATTATGATATGTTTGGCGATTGAAGATGAATATGTAAGTTGAGGGAATTTTTTTTGTATTGTAAACAGCACATATGATGTGTTGGAACGTATCAAAGCCAAATAAAATTTAATGAAACACAATGGATGCACCTTTAATCACGTACACATTCTGTAAACATGATAAACATACCATTTAAATACGCCGTCCCATTGTGTAGTTTATGTGATAATGGAGAGGTAGTTCACCATTGACTTACATTGAAAGCAGATAAACATGTCGCCGTATCAGAAGGATGTATACTACAGTGATATCATCGTTTATTAAGTTCAATTGAATGCTGCCCATATTGTAGTTAAGATGATCATTTACGAACTGTTAACATGTTTCTATTCAGGGAAAGGAGCAAGTGATATCAGCACAAGTCGTCATTCCTTGTGCACTCAAGCTATTTATTGTGATCTTCATACGTGTTTATCGGACAGTGATCATATTAAAAACTGATCATGCATGGCGATTCTAAACACAGTCATTCATAAACTATCTGCTTTTACATCTAAAACACGGGATTCGTGTTGACAAAAGCACGGCCCTTGTACATGAAGGGATAACATTCTTCCAAGACTAAATTAAAGCAAAATATTATTATGATTTAATTCAGAAATATTCGGGATCTGAACACGAATGCTATATTTCTAATTTTGAACATCTATTTTTGCTATGATGCAAGTTTATTTACAGAACAAAAACATAACATGTTGTTAAGCTGAAAAATGGAACTGGTGAGAGGGTTCGACTGTACTCGATGGCGAAAGCTGTATGACATTATGGCGTCACAACAGTTGAATAACTTGTTATGGTTACACAGCACTCGTTGAATAACTTTCAACTGGTAGCACAACACTTGTTTCAAATAACCAAAGTTATCTCATGAATATATTCAGAACACGTATGCAATAACACACTTACATTCTTATATTCTTGACTCTAGATGCTGTCAAGTGTAATACTGTATACATGAAAGTGGTAAATCTAAAAACAAGTCTGAAGCTACACTTCAACTGTGCAGAGCCTTCGGCGAAATTTCAATTTGGTACAGATTTTGGTTGAGACTTTATCATTGGATTCATAGTGATGTAACTAATAACTAGGAAGCTCACTGTTAGCAAAACTGGCAGAATAACAATATTTGTTTAGGACGTTCTTGTTCCTAGATTCCTGATTTGTTAAAGATAAAAACTGATCAGAGATAGGAGGAATCAAGCATTTTGTCATTTATCATTTACATTAGAAATGTGTGCCATTTAGATAGTTAACAAATATAATATTGTTACATTAGGGATAACACTACCTTTTATAGTACAAATTCTTGTAATTTTGTGTTAAATGATTTTTCGACGGTTTTATAATTATTATTCTTTAGGGCATGGAGTTTGCAGTTGTTTTTTTAGATGTAAGTTTACATTCTATTGTCCACTAGGACTTATCTGTTCTACAGTGCGAGGGCCCAAAGCTATTGTCTGTGTAAGATTCAATGTCTTGTCAGATGTTGTCTGTTGAGCTTCAGGAAACAAAATATTGCTAAATTTGGGAGAGAAATACAAATGAATGTTGACAGCTTAGTTCAAAACGAATGTTCAGTCTTCCAAAACAAAATCAATAACATATTGTTTTAGTAATTATGAATAGAATGTGAGAATTGTCATACATTATTGTTGTGTAATGTTCCTTCTCACGTTGAGGGGAAAAGGCAGTGTTTCTCTCAATGTAAATGTAATCGAAAATTTGTTAAACCGATAAAAGTTGTACTACCCTTTTCAGTTTAAAATTTGACAATGTTCCCTTTGATGTATAGTTGTGAAGTTAGCTGATTGAACTTGTTTTCAATATAAATTTCCAGAAATATTAGCAGCTTTTGTTTGTGCTCACGACCACTGAATGTAAACAGCCAGTACTTGGGGTAAATGCCTGCACGTCAACATTTCCCTGAACAGTACACTGGGAACTACTTGATTATTGAGACCGTTTCGTATACTATAAGGGAAGCTAGATATTGAATACATACATTACAAGAGTCATGGCTTAATAAGATCTCCAAACATTATGGTACCTACTTCAACACGGTGGTATCAACAGACATTGCGAGAATTGAGTCGGACTGTCCCACAATACACTGACGTCACACAGTGCACACCTAGCTACATGACACTTGTTTCACAACTGTTTGCTGATCACCACACTTCCTGTAAACATGAGACAATATGTTCCTCTTCTGACTGCTTCACAATGTTATACACACTCACAACACCAGTAATTGAAAGCATTGTGTTCAAAATTATACATTAGTTATAAAGGCATTAATGGATGTAAATAATCACCCGTGTGTTACAGAGTTCAATCCAATCTTTATTCAATACTTAAAGGTCACAGGCCTAAAGTACATTTAGTGAAAACACTATTTACACATCTGTACAATATGTGTAACAGCATAACACATCACGTCACATATATCTGTTAGTTGACATCTATTCATGTTACATATACTATCTATCATATCATTTCACATCTAATGACGTCCTATTATACTATATTTTCTTATCATATATCACATCCCAACATATATTACATTCAATCCTGTCTGTACAATGAGACATAATAAATGAACATAGAGTAATTTTGTAGAATTTTTCTATTTGTGTTCGATAGCGGGGCAGAAGATTTCATAATATTAAATATTTATGATAATATGCTTGCAGATATTTTTTCTAAGATGTGAGTTCACAGGGTATATATTAAGTAAAAAATGATATTCGTCTTTTATCAAATCTAAGCGACAAAGCTTACAGATTTTTTCTTCACGAGTAATGTTTATAACGCCCCAGTCTCAACACAAAGGTCAAGGGATGAACATATAAAACGTGAAAGAGCCATTCGAAATGTTTAACAGTAACCTTTGATAAGTAATCTTCCCTGATTATTTCAGATTTAATAATTTTTAATAACAACACTTATTTAACTGACTTGGTGATAGCGTTTCAAACTGAGTCAGCACATCTGCCGCTCACTAGCAAACGACTCGTGCTTCATTTTACAGAATCATTTGAGTACAAGAGTAATAATATTTCCAAATTTGTTTGGGACAACGACAAAGTCGAAACTTCTATATACAATATTTTGTCAGAATCTGTGGAATGTATTCTATATAAATCTATTGATGGCTCTTTAACATGTATTTATTCTAGCATTGGCCGTATTGTTGTGGCAGCATCATATACAGGTAAATGGCAAAAGTTGATTCACCTACTTGTGTATTTCAGTGCAAATGTCATTTGAGTTCGCATGTCCTTGAGACTTTGTATCAACACGAAAGCTAAACCAATCACTTGGCACTTATGAGAAGACAGTTGAGCATTCAATAACAAAATATTTAGGTTTAACGTCGTTATTTTCAGAATATCTGATATTCAAATACATCGAGTTCTACCAATGCTGCTGAAATTAGGGGATTAAAGTATTATGATTTCATAGGAAAAATAAATTTATTTGTTTGAAACTTCAGGATTTTTTTCTGTTTGCTTCGAGCATGTACTTAGATTTAACTTATAATCCGGTTGTGGGTAGTTTGCGGGAATAGGCATTGTTAGTCTCATTCCGTACGACCTTCACCTTTGACTTCCGGGGAATGCCTAAACTGAATCATGTTCGTAGCGCGGCTGTGTCTATATACGTTAGACGGTTCCCATTCTCTGGTAGCTACGCAATGTTCTTCTGTCAATCGCCAAAGTTGTTTAGCTTTTGGTTACAGTCACTCAAACGGTAACAGTTTTGCCATTTTATCAACATCCTATTGACAATGATTATCTTCAATTCTGGTAATTATTTACATGCAAGGCAAGTTTTCTTGAATGATTTACGGAGGTACTACCTCGTTGTGTTTACCGTCATTTTGCACTTTAAGTCTGACAAACTCGTTTTAATTGAGTGTTCAAATGTGAAAAAAATACGAATGAAAAGTTACACTCCATTCATTTAAGCCATGAGTAAATTAAGTCTGTGCTCACTTGGGGAGAAGAAACTCTTCAAATCCTAGCCATCGCTCTACAAAATAGTCCGGTCTTTGACATGCCTACAAAAAGGTCATTAAGTGCAGGGCACAACGTAAACATCGTCATTCCTGTATTTTAAAAACAATAAGGAGTCTGAATGGATTAAATTAACTTGAATTGGAAAGTCCCAATAGGTTATGTTTCTTCCTTTTTTAAAGCAGTATATGTTAGTCCTACAACTTAATAAACAGACTCGTATCTAGTTTAAGAAACATAATTGTATATCAATGTATTCAGTAACAAAATGATTTAAAACAAAGAGCATTGGACTCTCACTTTATTTTTCAATTTAATTTGTTTTAAGAAACACTATTTCATGAGACATTCAATTGTAGCTGAGAAAATACTATTTAGGTTATTTAAGAAGCTTTACAAATAGTCATTACAAATCACCGATGGAACTTTTTAAAAAATGAAGTACATAAATGGATGAAAAACAGTTGCAGATATTGTTTTGTGGAAAAAGCCAATTTAAAGGTACATGTAATAATAATAATGTATCATACTTTTATAGCGCAAGTCTCCCGTGGGACTCATTGCGCTTTGTCTACAACTGTTGGAGCAGTCTAGGGTAAGGCTTGCCTGAACAAGAATGTTTTGAGGGCGATTTTAAAGCTCGGAAGAGTTCCGTGGGGAGAGCATTCCACACTGAAGGGGCGCTGTATTTGAAGGAGCGCTCTCCAGCTGACTTGAGCTTGCATTTTGGCACTGCTAATAGTTTCTCACCAGATGACCGAAGAGTGCGTGGAGGCTGGTAGGTAGACATGTATATATTCAAGGTATTTTAGCAATTGTGTAACGGACATAAACATGAACAAACAAGGAATACGACTCATCCAAAAGCTATGTATTATATTCCTTTTATTTTAAAAGCTGAATTTATATATATATATATTTTTTAAATACTACCAACTTTTTATTAAATTAATTGAATTTATTTTTTTAATTCTATTTAGCTCAAAGTAAAGAACAAATCTCTCAGTAGTAATGTAACATCACCACATATCCCATCTGGCATGAATGTTTGAATACCCTCTGTACGTAACTCTTAGAATTCAGTATTCCATATTCCAATTATTTGAATTATTCCTGATTGCCATCTTAAGTAGAATAAAAAAGCACTTTGTGGGTTTTTCATCTAAAATAAATTTAAATAATATGTATACATATTTTGTGTTATTTGCCTTTTTAAAAAGAGATATACAAATATATTCCTAAAACCTGATCACAAGCAAATTGGTATATTGAAAAATGCATACAAATATCACATCATATTCAGTCATTATCCAGTATAACGTACCTTCAACCGACCTCAATCAATTCTATTTTGATTTCATTGTAATGCTGTTGTTGGTATCTTTATTGGTTGATGAATGTAAGTAAGTATATAAGTAACTGGTTCAATATTAGAATTCTGCAAATAAACAATTTCCTCGTTAAATTTGTGGTGTGCTTCAAAGTTTGCACCAAAGTTCCTGAATAATTCAACAGATATTACCTCAATTATAATAATTATAAAGATAAATAGGCCTTCATTAATTATATTTCTTTTTTTTATTATAATATATATTTGATCATAAACTATAATACTGACTGTTCAAATTTAATGTGTGCTAGATAATTATAATAGTTGTGCCTGTGTGAAAATAGCAGATATTATTATATACATACAAGATAATCATCCCCTAATATCAGTGGTCATTTATAATTTATTTATATGTATGATATATTTGAAAAATATTCTGGTCATAAGGCCGATAAGTATATAAAAAGTTGCACGTTATTAATTGTTTTCATTACTTTCTAATAAGTCATATAAATTTGTCATTTGCGAGTTAAGGGCAACTTCATAAGGGATAATTACTGCAGTCCGTCATTGACCAGATCTAGAGTTATTACGGGAACCAGTGAGTTCGTAGTAAGAACCTACACCCGTTATTACCAATACTGGGGATTTCCGATAAGTCTAAAAATCATTTTTTCAGATATTTCTTTTAGCACCAATGTTTTTTCCTGGTCGACCATGCGCAAAGGTGCAAATATCAGGAGCTAGTTTAAGGTTATTCCCCGGAAGTAAGATGTCTCGCAAGATCTCGTGACCTACTTACAGCGCCTATTGTTAGAAAACAAAAACATATCGCAAAGTTATAATGTGGATATATTGGGTTTGTAGTTCATTCAGATTCTACCAAATATAAACGTTGAGTTCGTGTTATAATATTTCTTAAAGGAGTAATGTAAGTATCAGTATGGCATATGGTCAGGGATACTGTCACAAGGGTCTTCCATATATCTCTGAGACTAAATATCATTCATTTCACTAAGTGTTTGCAAGTCATTCACACATTCTGTAAACATGATATTTCCACTCACATCTAAATACGGCGTGCGTTAATGATATTCGTAATAATGGAGAAGTAACTATTGATCCCCATTGACTTACATTGAAAGCAAATAAACATGTCATCGTATCAGAGGCGTGCGTGTTGAAGTGATGTCATTATTACACTCAGCTCCACATGAATAAATCATTGCTTATCTGGTCTCCTGATTGATGACATCTGTCTGCAACATGCTTCGTAAGCACTAATCGTGATCGGTAAAATTTACTTTAAACATAAAACTGGATATAAAAAATTAAGAATTAACAAACAAAATAAGATATATGTATATATATAAGAGCTTCGCTCACTATTAGTTAAACGTATGCAATAGAACATATAAACATTGATGACGTAGCATATTGCATTAAGTGTATGCTGGTCACGCTCGGTTCCTGTAAACATGATGGCACCACTCCCTTGTGAATACTCTAAGTCAATTTATGAACAAGGTCAAATAAAGGATAGCAATCTTACCAATAACCATTCACATAGAATGGAATCGAGACAAACATGTCTGACGCACCTAACATATCGCAGTTCAGCTAGTCTTGAGACTGACAAAGCATTGACGATCTGAAGTCAGAAACCATAGAGTATCAGAGAATTATCCTCTAGTATTTGACCATAACCAATAATGAAGCTGACAGGGATACTGTAAGATAATATGTAACATCGGATCCGAATACAGTGTGCTATTGTTAGTCTAATGAGAGTATGTAATGAGAACAGAACATTACTCTGAAGGTGTATTCCATCTGAAACAGCTAAGGTTTCAGCAAACTATGTATACTAGGGATGCTGAGATCATGTGATTATCCGAGACTATGCTGAAAACTTTCTGTAAATAGTGTTGTATTTCACAAGGTCTGATACTCCAAAGAGTGCAACTGATTGGACTGGGATAGTGATGAAGTGAATTGAGACTTGATATGTTTATGTGTCGCACCTTAGAAGTGAAGGCTGTGTATTTAGAGAATAGCCAACGCGATACGAGAGATTACTGAAAACGGCTCAGCTCCGAGCCGGGGCAAGTCACTGAACAATATTTCTACAAAGGCATGTTTCCCGTTATACTTGTAACTAGTTGGTTTATCTGTGTATTAATCATAATCTAGTCAAAATGATCATTTACGAACAGTTAACAGGTTTCTATTCAGGGAGAGTAGCAAATGATATTAATCTACAGTGGTCCATTGTGAACAGTGCTACACAAAAAAGTTCATTTACAAAATGGTTGGAAGCTTGAAACCTTTGCTTGGATAATTTATAACAACTTGTTCACATTTGACAAACATCTGCATTATAAAGTAATGAACATTATAATCGCAAATTTTAATAAATCCGTCATTACGCCTCGCCTAAAGCATGAGTGACTGGCCTGTGCGGGTGGTAGACAGTTAACTGATTGAGTGGCCATGGGCATATATCCATCAACAAGAATCGTTCTTTGATACATATTACCAAAGAAGCTGGAACCCCGATATAACACTGTTTTATCTATAGAAATGAATACCCCAATTGTGAACTTAGGTATATGTATATAGATGAAATGTACAGACCTGCTCGAAAGTTCTGTTAAACCGTGACCGATATTTTCATTTTCTAGACTTCAACAAAGAAATATTTACAGTTTAAATTCAATACTGATATTTAATCCTACTTGGATTTTTTCTCAAAATATATGATTCATTTAAGGTAGATTTCATCTCATTAAAGGTTTTGCACGCTCACAAACATTTTCAAAATAACCATGGGTCAATTGTGAGGTGTCTAATTGTCAAAACAATCTCATCAACGTCTGTATTCGGAGCTGTGTCTCCAGGACAACTGCCAACACATAACATCACTGACGTCACATACTAGTTTCCTGTGTGCAGACATCACTTGTATTCCACTAAACGTTGACTAGAGACGGAAAATGCACGTACATATGAGAACAACGCCAAATCTTACTAACACGTATTGTCGTGGATTATTCATGTAAATCCTGTAAACACTCGCAGATGGAATCCTCCTCCGCAGCACAGTATCAGTAAAGAACGGAGAGGAATCGTGACCATACATTATTTAGAGATACCATGTGTCGTCCTTTCACGTGATCACCACTTTGTTTAGCTGGCTGCTGAGTGAATATGACACAGGCATAAAAGTTATTAAATATTCGTTTTAAAAAGTACGTGCATATCGAATTTCAAAATATGTTATAATATGATGTGTTGTTTGACAAAAATTAACAAAGCATTCAAATACCTGCACACAGGGGCTACAAAAACACGATAGTTCAATCCATAAGCGATACATATGACTGAAATAGTTTTACACAATGTCTTCAGAAGCTGACTCAACTTTTTTGAAGGACACGAATTTTAAGAAATCGTCGTTTTCAATCTCCTTTACAACACACGATATGAGAGCCAAAAAGGGATTTTTGTCTTGTTTGATGATGTGTAAACAAATTTAAGTACATGAAGATACACTATGTCGACATCATCTTATACTAACATAATTTCGATATTTCATAGCATTTGTACATGTATTATGAATTAGCAATTTCCACCCCGACTGGGACAGTGACGTTCGATATTGACTACCATTGATTAAATGTTATTCACGTCAATTTGAAAATACCGTTTATTAGTCAGCTGGTACTATTTATCTACAACACAACATTGCATGAACCTATTTGTGATTCATGGTGTTAATTGTGTGAGAAAATGACACACGTTATAAGATTTGATTTATCAAATAACAAATTATATACATCTATATAGATGACATACATTTTATTCTTGGAAATTATAACATATTCACATCAAATTGACAGTTATTCATTTCAAAATAGTTAGCAATATTACCCAAGTAGTAATGTTTTATGTAGAGATGGAAGTCACCATGTGCTAAAACCAGTATCAGTGTATTAAGGAGCTATAACTCAGGACAATAACAGAATATAGTTATGCAACATCACACGCGAGAAAGTACTTCACTGGACAACTCTCTACAAGTGTAAAATGATCAGCCACAAGTCCTGTAAACATAACACCTGACACCTCCCCCACCTCCATTGAGACTATGACTATGACTGTTAAATTCCATATTTAGAGTTATGGATAGTGTTGTTATGACACAAACATCTCTCTTGTCCCACTTGCCTATGCTAGTCACACAAGCTTCCTGTTATTGCTATTTCTGTAAATGCTATTACAGATTCACAAGTTGAGCCCTCCCTCACACACGCACAGCTGTACACACAACACCAATAATGGACATGTGTCGTGTTTCAAAATATACATTATTCATAGAGACCAAGTCTGTGGAACTTGCGTAATCCCTTGTTACTCACTTCCGTATTTACCAAATATGATGTGGTGAATGATGCATGTAAGCCATTATTTGCACTGTACACGCGATTCAATAATACATATTTATATATAATATTTAGTACGGTAAATGAATATGACTGTAATTTCATTATGAGTAATGACAAGTTAAAACAAACACTGTATTTTTCCATATACGATACTCACAGATTATATTATACCTAGTAGCATGCTGGGACGAATTAATTATCTACATCTCTACATTCTTGTATAAAACTGGATTACTCTTGGTATACGATTATATTTTAGCATTTACTAATAGTCCAGTAGAAATTATGAAAAACCCGGACATTTTCGATAACAGACACATTTTGTTTTTAAATGGTCCCTATGACAGTGCTGATGAAACATGAAAAACCCAACCATAATCAATTTTCGGGGCAAAAACCTTAAACAATTGGAATAATTTATTTAAAATGTATCTGCTGCATAAAATACGTTTCTAGTGATTAAAAAAAATACATCATACAGCATTGCATACCTCTTTTGGTCAATGATGCTATTAGATGAACAAAATGACTGTTTTGAGGTCAAAAACCTTTAAAAATGAAAGAAAATTGGAATAATTTTTTTAAAAGTACATCTGTTGCATAACACACTTTTGTGGTAATTAAAATGAAAGATATTGCACCATTGCATATTTCTAATTGTAATAAATGCTCTTAGCTGAACAACATGTCGTTTTTTTGGTCAAAAACCTTGAAAAATGAAAGAAAATGGGTATAATTTATTTAAAAATATAACTTGTTTGAGTGGCATATAACTATTGCATAATACAATTTTATAGTGACTTGTATCATAGATCATGCACTATGGCATACTTCATGTCTGTTTTCGGGTTTGTTTTTAATTAATATTTAGCTATGATATAATTAAGTGATTTTTTTTTATTTTATTTATTTTGGATCTTCGTATATTGATAGTTTTTAATTCCTTCTTTAAATTTCAGAAAACAAATGACTATTTTGAATTAAATAGATTGATATACTAATAGATCAAGATCATAAATTGATGATCTTTTAATCTTTACAGACCAATGATGTATTGAGTGGTAAACACTATCTCTTATTTTTGCTTTGAAAAACTTCTTTTAGTTTTCTTGAAATATTATTTATTATTAACTTAAAATCACCCTAAAATGGACTGATCAACAGACGCATTCTTCATATGAAATAAGTCAACGTGAAAGTAGTATCAGTATGATTGCATGTCCAGTTGATTAAATACTGTTTTTACAATTTATATACACAATGTTTCACTTGACATTTAATTTAATTCATCTCCTAAAACCTTCTACTCATAAGTTACATTACTATTATATTACAAATCATAGTTGAAAAGGCATATTTTGCGAGTTTCTGAATTACTTTGGAGTCAAAATAATAAATTTACCATGTTAAAATTTTTATTGATCCAACACTGAAAATCTGAAAATTTTAAGGAATCTTGTGAAGTCTAATACTTTTATATGAATGTCTTCATGTATTTCACTATCCAATACTCACTGTTTTTACCTTTAATATCATATTTCACCGCTTTCAAACTTCTGTTGTCAACAACAATGCCAGCCATTTTAGCAGTTGCTACGAAGGGAGATAACTCAGACAGTATTTGTCATACAACTTATTTTACATCAGGAAATCTCAGCACACCTTTCTGTGACATTTTCAAGTGGTCATAACTTTTTCTGCCAAGGGTTGATTTTGGTTGGGGTTTTTTCTGAGAGTAAGGGACATGCATTCTTTCATTTTTTACAATTATTTGTCTGTTATCGAAAATGTCCGGGTTCATTTAAATTTGGGGAAATTCCTACTGGCCTATAAACAATTATCTTATCTTATCACCTTTAGTCAAACATGACGAATATGTTCATCACAGTGCTTTATTTTGGGATATCTTTAACATATTGTTATTTTAATCAATCAAAGCTCAATCAATAATGCATTATTTCCTGAAATGATATGTTTATTCTTGATAACGATGATTATCAATTGTATAAAATATACAATTATAGACTGGTGATGAGGTTAATACCTGTTTGTATGGACCCGAGAAAACAATATTGACCAAGGACGAAGTTCGTTGTCAATATTGTTTTCTCGGGTCCATAAAAACAGGTATTGATCGAATTCACCAGTTCATGATTGTTTTATTATGTATTCAATAAATAAATGAAAGAAAAACAATGAAATACAGTCAAAATGCAATTTGGTTTGAACAACTGGGGCTACGGCCACATGGCATCATGATTACAATAGCATGAGGTCATGCAACAATCGTTTGACCTCACTCAATTCAATACGGTTTTAGGGCGGACTCGGGATGGAGTCAATATGCTTTTCAGTCGACGGTCACATCATCGCCTGTCGTTCAATCAGATCGCTCCAAAAACACGCTCACATAATACAATTACAGAATCAATTGTATCAATAGTCTCAAATTTTCAGACATTTTAAGAAGTTAATATTTGAATGATCTCGCCCCTTGTCCTCGGTGTAAAAACGATACTGTAATTGGAGTCAATTAGTGGTCAATAGTTTACAAAACGAAATTGCACGATTAATATCGATTTAAAGATTCCCTGTAGCCCCGGGAAGTGTCACACATAGTAATAAATTATAGGTCGTCTTTTTTACAAATTTGGGAACAGACAGATTACGGTCATTACATATAATGACAAAAGCAAGCCTACCTCATTGTGAACCCCGTTTCATCATCTGTTAGATCTATTTTCTTTATCTATTGTCCAACAGCAGGATTTATAAGTTTATATAGTATACACTTTATTGTCCTCTATACAAAGTAAATTGGAAATTCTGGAATGAAATTGGAATGACGAATGACGAATAGCGAATAACAGTCTAAACTCTGGTTGCCTAGTACCAGGCAGCCACCAGTTCAAGGGTTGTTCTATCCATGTAGTGCTGAGCGTCAAGCAAGGAAGCAACACCTCCCATCTTTTAACGTCTTTTAGAATGACGCGGCCGGGAATCGAACCCTGACCTTCCGGGTGATGAGCGGATGCTCTACCAACTGAGCTACATTCCCGGTTACATGTATTAAGTATTGGTGTAGTTTATGTAAACCTAGGAGATTTAACATCTAACAGCGTGGTAGTACATTCAGAAATGGAAATCGTAAAAGAAAGTTAACATGAGACTGTTCGAGGGGCATTATATAAGTTTGTGTTATGGAATAGAACTCCTTTATTTTACAATTGCGACATTTTGGTATTGATATTTCTTGATAACAGTATGAGGATCTGTACCGAAACGTCGCCATTGTAAAATATTGAGGTAGATCATGCATGCAATATCCTTATTTTTTTAAGTCTAAATGAGCTTTAAGCCTCTCAAGAATGTAAAAGATTCCTAAATTAAATCATCTGACTTTTCTTTGTCACTTCTTAACATCATGTATGCTAATGTGGAGACACATGATGTGGTACAACTGTTATCAATACAGTAGAACAGGGATATAGCGAACACGAATATAGACAACAAACGGATATAGCCAACACAAGTCCCGTCAAAAGTCGTATATGATATGCAAAACGCGAATAGCGAACATCGGACATAGCGAACTGAATTCTTTGGTCCCTTGGATATTGTTATATTCGTGTTGTACTGTATTACATTTATCGGTTTTCATTTGTATATAGCATTCATGTAATCTGGCTATGTAGTCCGGAATCATAACAATAACGCAATATTTTGACTCCATCTGCCTCTACAAACATGTCAATATTATATATATAATCCCAGCTTGCATAAAACATATTAGAGTCCCCACCTGCTTGTAAATGTTATCACGTTTATGTCAGGTAGTTTCAAAACTGGTATGATACAAGACAGTTGCTAACACATTACATTGATACTGAA
The DNA here is from genome assembly GCA_936450465.1 of Gibbula magus. Classification (NCBI taxonomy): domain Eukaryota; kingdom Metazoa; phylum Mollusca; class Gastropoda; order Trochida; family Trochidae; genus Gibbula; species Gibbula magus. The sequence goes on from OW388290.1 coordinate 99,355,573, forward strand.
TGGTATGCTAAACTGTTCTTTAATATTCCTAATCATGATATCTTTTTTCAACACTAAACATGATATCAATCGATAATAACATTTTCTGTCCACAAAATGGCATCGTGAGAAATCATTTTATATCAAGATAATCGGATATCATAATCATGGATTCAAAGACAGCTTCACTTTCTATTAGCTCGCTCCCATGAATGTGATGTCAATAGAAGGATTTTCGTTTTTGCATTCTATGAAATTTAAGATGTTTAACAAAATAACAAGGGGTTTTCAAGGCTGCAAACTTTTCAATTGCAATCAAAGTTGCTGATTGTGACGATAATTATATTAATATGAATTCAGACTTTGAGATTTAAGCATTATGCTCTCTGTTGATCACATTATAGCATCAAGTCACTGACGCTCATTCGCTAGGAATGTAGTTTATTTATAAACATAAAAAATAAAGACATAAAATGGCAATCAATCGTTAAGAAAATTTCACTTGAAATATGAAGACAAATATCGGAGTTAACATTTAATTAGTTTTCAAAGAAATCAATCGTTAATAAAACACAACATGAAAAGTGAAGACATACATAACAGATACCATTTCATTACTATGTATGATTTATTAATAGTCTTAACGATTTTTAGTCACAATGTTCGTATTGAACAATGCAAAAGTTATCTTGAATTACACACCTTCCATTTGACGAACCCCTCGGTGATTGTCAACCATTCCTTAAAAATGCACAATCTCGTTCTTCTTTATGCTACTCGTATGCTCTTGAGAATGAATATCCTCAAGGCCAACGTGAGTTAACATATGTTGAGTTGACATTATATTATCTATTAGGAATTGCCATCACAACCTACGGCGAAGCCCAGAGGCTTCAATAGATTTTGTCTTTTTCAACGAGAAGAGAAACCACAAATCAATGTGGACACTTTTTGTTCAAAGGAAATGTTAAGACTCCCTCAACACATACCATATATATTGACTAACCAATGATGACAAGCATGTATTAAAATAAAGGGACATTATATGATTTAATGACCGAAACCTTAGTTTTCAAACTTCATGTAAGCAATACCTTGATGTTTATACAAAATAACCTCTGGACTTCTTTTCCACTGTATCATGCATGACACTACATGCTGATTTCTTAAGTAAAGTTTTAAAAACCTTTAAACAATAATACTATCTGTCGTTTGGTTCAAAGTTAGTACGTTAGCAACCCAAATCAAATAATTTCGTCCTATTTACTGTGACGTACGTTTTGTAGAAAATATCCTAACTTGCCTACTAAATCTCCATCAAAATGTGGACGGGAATTACGGGGATCATGGTATAGTCAAATATCTAAAAGGAGTGAAGTCGTATCCATTCGGTACTATATCTATGGAAACCACCTGCAATACTACCCACATGTTGTTAAGTGATTAATCAATAGTTTTAAGAATTAATGATCCTTACACGTCTAACATGAGTGTACAGTTGTTATTGAGACATACAAGTTTACACTACATTGTCCACTATACATTCTCTGCCCTACACGGGGCCCAATGAGAGTGCGCGTCTCTGTAAGATTAAATGTAATGTGAAGTTTTAGGAAACAAGATGATACAACAATTGGTAACGAAACACCAATGAATGTTGACAATTTACGTTCAAAGGGAATGCTTAGACTCATTTAAGAGATTAAATAACATGTTCATTCAGCAATAATGACTGGAATGCAAGAATGTTCAGAGTTTATTGCTGTGTGATCTTTCTGCTCATGTTTTTCTTTAATTATGCCCGAAAGTTAAATCATGACCATGATTTTCCTTTTCTAAACTTTGATAAAGAAACAACTGAAAAGATGATAAATTGATATGTACTAAAGACTGTTTCTTTTTATTCTCAAATATGTGATTCTTTGTGCCTAGCGGGTAAAGGTGATTTATCTCATTAAAGGTTTTGCATACAAAAAGGCGAATTTTAAGATAGCCATTGGCCAAATGCGCAATATGTAAATATCAAAACAATCTCATCAAAGTCTGTTTATCGAGCTTTATCTTCAGGACAATTTCACAACTTAATTTCTATCCTGCTCATTTTGCATCTGACTGTGGACTCATTGCATATTATAATATATACATACGAATCACAGTAAGTGTTTGACACCTCTTTATGTGCAGCATTGACAGGTTCTTCAGAAGTAATATTAATGAATGATGTGATTATATAGTTATTGTTGTCACCAGCAGTTACATCAAACCATTGAGGTGTGAGGGTACAGATGGCGGGCGGGGGCGTCATGGAATCTCACTTTCGGTTGAGTGGGAGGATTGTTTTCTTAAGATGAACAGTAGGAAGAACTCTGGTTTTCCTTTAGGAGATAATGGTCGTCATGGAAGATGGATAAAGGCTAGTAACTATGGAGTTCTACCAAATATATTGGCGTTAAGAGAATTGTTCATTGTTGTTATTGTGTATTATTTGAGGGTATCCGTTAGGAAATTTGTAAAAAAAAAAAGAAAGAAAGAAATAAGCAGATGCAAACAGAAGACTTTTGTCCCTTCTGATAATGAAAGATTCGATCTAACTGGTAAATTCAATATTTATATGTATCATGTTAAAGGATTATTGGACGTGTTCGAGTACCCACACTACTGCAATAGTCATGAGCTAATCGTGAGCTATTGAAATGTCGAAAAGTATCACTGTCTGTACATCAAAGAGTTACATAAATCCTCTGTTGTCACATGTTAGTCTCCTTTGTGCAGCCATCATTTATTCCACTAAATATGGATAATTCATATTAATATGATAAAGAGACCAAACTCTTACTAATTCTACAATCCGATTTGGACAGGGACTATTAATAGAATATGCTTGATAACGGCATAAGGCTCTATGCCGAAACGTCACTATTGTTAAAAAAGAAGTTGATCATTTATAAAATATTTGTCTTCTTTATCACACCAACTTCTAGAATGCCTCTGAAACAGTTGAACTATCAATAGAAGAAACCACATCTGATTTAAAAAAAAATTGTTCTGGACACCTACATCACTCGTCTAACTAACATGTGCATGTTATGCATTATTCATGTAACAGCTATAAAGCACTCCCAGGTGGAATCCTTCATTGCACCATAGTGTAGGATAACACATGACCCGAAGACGTTTTTGAAAGGTAAGCCCGTTTCCCCTAAACATTCCCCTTTCAATAACGCCTACGATCCCAACTTATAAACCGATTGATAATTACAAATCACATTACACGTTGATTACACGAAACAGTACAAGAGTCTCTCTAAACTATCGATATATTATCTAAGGCCCTTAATCTAGGTAAACTAAATCTAGGTTTCAGAAGACTTAAGAAGCATACCTCAATCAGTTGAAGTGCTCATGTACAGTGGTGTGACCGTTGGGTTTGGTGAAGATCTGTTGTTAAGTGTTGTAAGGTTATTTATGGTTTTATAAAGCATTAATGTTTATGAACATGTCTAACGTGAGTTGACAGTTGTTATTGAGATGTAAGTTTACATTCTTTTGTCTACTAGAACGTATCTGTCCTACAGTGCGAGGGTCCAAAGCTAGTGTAAGATTCAATGTCTTGTCAGATGTTGTCTGTTGAGCTTCAGGAAACAAGATGATGCAACAATTGGGAGAGAAATACAAATACATGTTGACAATTAAGTTTGGTCTGTTTGGTATGTTTGGTCTCCCAAAACAGAATCAATAACATATTGTTTTTGTAATTATGACTATAATGTGAGAATAGTCATACCTTATTGTTGTGTAATGTTCCTTCTCACGTTTCTTTTTAAAATGTGTACAAAATTATGTCATATTTTAACTGATATGTTCCTTTTCTAAACCTTAAACAAGAAACAATTTAAAAGGAGGTTAAAACATATAATACATACAAAATATTTACACTTAAGCCTATTTTGTTGAGGGGAAAAATTTCTCTCAATGTAAATGTCATCGAAAAATCGGTTATACCGATAATAGTTTTACTACCATTTTCAGTTTAAAAATTCAGTGATTGCAACATTAAAACCATGTCATGTGCAGACAAAGCAGTTGCTTAGTTGTGTACTCCCCTGTTTCCGATGTGCTTTAAGTGTTTTATTTGTAAACAAATACAATGTTCTCTTTAATGTATAGTTGTGAAGTTAGCTGATTGAACTTGTTTTCAATATAAATTTCCAAAATATCAGCAACTGGTGTTTGAAGTGAATCGATCACGACCACTGAATGTAAACAGCCAGTACTTGGGGTAAATGCCTGCACTTCAACATGTCTATGAACAGTACAACGGGAACTACTTGATTATTGAGACTGTTTCGTATAATACAAGGGAAGCTAGATATTGAATACATACATTACAATCGTCATGGCTTAATAAGATCTCCAAACATTATGGTAACTTTTTCAACAAGGCAGTATCACCAGACATTGAGAGAATGGAGTCAGAGAGTCCCATAACATATCACTGACGTCACACAGTGTACACCTAGATACCATTTGCAATCTACCCTTTTTCTTATGCGCATACTTTTGAACTACAGCATTCAATGAAAAATTATGTTTTGATCTATTGAAGTCTTACATGAGTGTACATTTGTTATTGAGACACAAGTTTATATGATATTGTCAACTAGGAATTCTCTGTATTACATCGTGTGGGCCCTAAGCTAGTGTCTTTGTAAGATATTGATTTCACGAAATCTTCCCTGTTTAGCTTCACGAAACAAAATGATACAGCAATTGAAAGAGAAACATAATGAATGTTGACAGTTTGTGCCAAAAGGGAATGCTCAGTCTCCCTACACAGATGCAATAACATGCTGATTCAGCAATAATGACTGGAACAAGAATAATCAGAACTTATTGTTGTGTGATCTTCCCTCTCATGTTTTCTTTTAATTTTGCCCTTAAGTTATGGTTAATCGTGACCGATATTTTAATTTTCAACAAATAAGAGATTAAAAAGGATATTGTAAATTCTATAGATATGTACTAAAGCCTATTTGTTTTTTTTTTCTCAAAATATATGATTCATTTTGCCATGAGGGTAAATGGAGAATCTATCTCATTAAATGTTGTGCATGCTCACTAAATAACCAAGGGCCAATTGTGAGGTATCTCCAGGACAACTGTCAACACAGAGTTACATAACATCACTGACGTCACACATTAGCTTCCTGTCTGCAGACATCAGTTATTCCACTAAACCTTGACTACAGAGGGAAACGCATGTAAATAAGAGAACAACGCCAAATCTTAGTACTTCTTCTTTCCAATTTGAATAACATAGATGTGTCATATTCTAAAACCATCTTCTATATGATTCTACGTTTCGTTTGCTAAATGCAAACTTCCTCAAATTTGAACAGGGATTATCAAACGTAGTATCAACATGTGAACATTTGTGAAGTGTTCTGGACACAAACATCACTCATTTAACTAACATGTACATGTCGTGGATTATTCATGTAAATTCTATAAAGCACTGGATTGTTGTCTTAAAAAAACCATTCCCATGCACTCCATATAGCTGCCTGTTCTAAATCTCGTGTATCCTATCTTTTAAATCCTGACATATGACATTATAACTTATGATTTCTCAGTGATGTTACTAATCTCATTATAACATCACCAACGGTAACAACACTGACAACTGTCAATTATATAAACAATAGTTTATCACATGTTCAATGAATTTTATAACTAACTGCTGTAAAGATACAAATAGTGACCAATGGCCGTTTTTCACAAGTGTAGTTACTAAAGATATGATAAACACCAAATTCTGTGTTGATGAAATATATCATAATTGAGTTTAAAATTCACCACATTATAAAAATAGTTTCTTCTTACATTGTACTATAGTTGCTCCATTTTATTCCATACTCGCTTGTGTAATTGAGAATATACATAACAAATGTATACTACATCATTTAATTTGTTTCTTGTATGACAATTTATAATAATTGATTGGGACAATATTGTTTATGTGAGGGGTATAGCAGGTTATTGACAACGCATGTGCACAAGCCACTGGTGCATAGTGTTGTTTTGATAAGACTGTACATAGGAAAAGTGCCCTGTAGGCAGAAATGGACGCCGTCCTAGATACTGGACACTTGTTCCACAGATATTTGCTGATCACCCACATTTCCTGTAAACATAGGAAACCTTTCTCTCTTCTGACTATTACAGCATCCCAATTGGACCAGTGACGTTCCATATTGACTCCCATTGATTTATTCCATTGATTAAATGTTATTCACATCAATTTGAAAACTAATGAGAAAACTCGTTTCCACGCACTTATGGTTTTTAGTTTTTAGATTTAAAATTGATTGACAGTGGCAACATTAAGATGTCCTGGTTCAGTGTCATATTTTAAGTTGATTTCAGCAGTAATTAGCAAAACGTTTCCTCGTTAAGCTATTTCGTTTATTAGATAGTACTATTATATCTACAAAATAATATTGCATGAACCCAATTGTGATTCATGACTAAAGGACACAATTTGGGAGATTTGATTTATCCATTGAAAACACCATATACATCTTTATAAAAGATAACATTTTATTTTTGAAGATTATAATATGTTCATAGTGAGTTAACAACTATTCACTTTAAATCAGTTAGCATTGTAACCATGTATGTTTTATGCAGAGATGGAAGTCACCATGTGCTAACACGAGTATCGGTGCATCAAGGAGCTAAAGCTCTGGACAATAACAGATTAGAGTTATACAACATCACACGTCAGAAAGTACTTCACTGGACAACCATCCTCAAGTGTGTTATGATCAGCCACACGTCCTGTAACCATGACACCTGACAACTCCCCCATCCCAATTGGGACTATGACTATGAATGGAAAAATCAATATTCAGAGATACGATTATTGATGTTAGGACACAAATATCTCTCTTGTCACACTAGTCTATGCTACAAAATCGTAAATTACATACCATATTCAGTCTGTTTTAAAAGTTTCTTCGTTATTAACAGGAGATTCAGCGTCGCCCCGGGAAGTGTCATGGCAACAATTTCTAGTTTTATACTAATTGGGGAACAGAAAGATTAAGGTATATAATGAACAGTGGACTCGCTCACAAATTCCCTTATTGTGGACCCCGTTTCATTATCAGTTAGAACATCGGTGCTATCATAATCTCTATCAAGAATGTAACAGTAGGAGTAATAGATATTGGTGTATTTCAAATGAACAAAGGAGATTAAGGATAATTAATTTAAAGTCGAACGCGTAGCTTTAATAATTCCGTTATATGCCGCTCATTTTCAAATACAATATGTTTATCTCCATTCTACCATATCAACGATTTACTATTATTTAATTACTAACCTCCGACAAGTGACCTTAGCCTTATAGCCATATAACATGTAATCGACTCATTCCCACAGGAGTAATGAAACATCATTACACAGATCAATCGGAGTTACCCGCCCCTCACTAGTCCACTGGGTGGCGTGACCTGTCATTCACATTACAGAGTCGGTAGTGTGCAGACGTGTTTTCTGTATCTCTCCCGATTGTTTGAGCTATATAATTAACGTGTTTTGATTGTTTTCTAGACTCTTTTACTTACCTTAGTTAAGTTCCCCGCTGTCCCGTATCGTATTCATTCCTCGCGAGTGAATTCAGTGTTTCAGTAAGGGGTGTTGGTTAACACAGTGTGTTGACCTGGATTAGTGGTGCGCGGGTTGTCGATTGCTCGTGCAGCTCGTGCAGCCCGGGGGCCGGACGGTTGCTCTACCCCCTAGCGTAACAGCTTTGATTGTGTTGGGCGCTTGCCGCCTGCTAGCGCTACTGCCTTCACTTGATCGCCTTGCTGTCTCGTGTCGCCTGCCGTCTGCTAGACGATAGGTTTCCGTAGGCCGCTTGGACGGGTGGTCTACCCCCTCGCGTGACAGCTTGACTGTCTTGTGCGTTAGGCCTTCTGGACGGTCGCTTGCCGCCTGCCGTCTGCCGTCTGCCGCCTGCCGCCTACCGTCTGCTAGGCAATAGCTTTCCGTAGGCCGCTTGGACGGGTGGTCTACCCCCTCGCGTGACAGCTTTGACTGCCTTGTGCGTTAGGCCATGCCGCCTGCCGCGTGGATCATTGGACAGTCGCTTGCCGTCTACCGCCTGCCGCCTGCTGCCTGCCGTCTGCTTGGCGCTAGGTTCTCGTGGGCTGGTTGGACAGACGCTTGCCGTCTGCCGTCTGCCGTCTGCCGCCTGCCGCCTGTCGTCTTCCGACGCTTGCGCTTGGACTGTAGGCCGCGCTTGCCGCCTCTCAGGTGATGGACTTAGTTCGCTGCGACTCAGCGGCCCCGTACCGGGCGTACTGCGGACGGTGCGGGTCACGCAAGTCGGCGAGCTACGACCCTCATGTCGTCTGTCGCCTGTGCAGGAACACTTGCCCGGAGGATAACCGGTGTGTGGAGTGCGAGGATCTCTCCCCGGAGCAGCACAGGCGTTACCGCTCTTCTATCCGGAAGAGCGAGTCGCAAAGCCGCTGTAATGGCAACAGACGCAGGCAGGCGAGAGTCGCCGGACAGGTCGGATTTGATCATATCCGAGGACGCAGGGGAGTTTGACGTTCCGTCCTCCCTGGCGTAGGACGTGGTTCGCGAGCCGCCGCGTCGGGGTTTGCCTCCGGTCGTGTCACCGCCTCGTGACTTGTCCGAGGAGCCTTCTGACTCCGGACCCCCCTCCCCCTCCCGGGAGGAGCGTTGGAAGAAGGTCAAGAAGGCGAAGAAGCGCTCCAGGTCGCCTCACCACCCGCCCTTCGACGCTAAGGCGTTTAAGGACGACGTCGTTACGTCCGTCAGGACGATGTTGGAACATTTCTCCCAGAAGGATTCTGGGGATCAAGACGGGAAGGATCCGCCTCCGCCAACTCCTGCGGCGCTGACCACCGGGCGCGTCCGCCGTTTGACGCTGGTGTCGCCGCCTCTCTCCCCTTCGGACATGTCGGTGCCTCCCTCGCCAGGCTCGCAGTCTGGGGACATAACCGAGGGGGATTCCCCCCTCGCGTTCCCCCGTGGTCCGCTGCAGGCGGCCTTCGAGAGGTGGAGGCACCTGATCAGGGTGAGAGGATGGCGGCCATCGTTGACTGGTGTCAGCTCACCCTACAGGAGGTGGATGAGGAGTGTAGCTTCTCGAAGCAGGCACGCTTTGAGTCTTTCTGTCAGGAGGAGGAGGTGGTGAACCCGCGTAGCGTCCGCTTCCCACCCCACCGCCTCCTCCTAACGGCGGCGAAGGATTTTGACACTCACGTGTCGTCCGCGGCGCCGGGCCGCATTGTTCCACCTCTGGTGATCTCGGATCGTCAGAGGGCGGGGCTCCCGGTCGCCTCTTCTCCCATATCTCTTTCTCCCCCCGTCTTCGACGACGACATCAGGTGTGTGGCAGCGCCAGGAGTCGGCCATTCAGTGTCAGACGGGCACCTGTCCCACCTGGCCTTCTGGACGGTCGCTTGCCGCCTGCCGTCTGCCGTCTGCCGTCTGCCGCCTACCGTCTGCTAGGCAATAGCTTTCCGTAGGCCGCTTGGACGGGTGGTCTACCCCCTCGCGTGACAGCTTTGACTGCCTTGTGCGTTAGGCCATGCCGCCTGCCGCGTGGATCATTGGACAGGCGCTTGCCGTCTACCGCCTGCCGCCTGCCGCCTGCCGCCTGCCGTCTGCTTGGCGCTAGGTTCTCGTGGGCTGGTTGGACAGACGCTTGCCGTCTGCCGTCTGCCGTCTGCCGTCGGCCGTCTGCCGTCTGCCGTCTGCCGCCTACCGCCTGCCGTCTTCCGACGCTTGCGCTTGGACTGTAGGCCGCGCTTGCCGCCTCTCAGGTGATGGACTTAGTTCGCTGCGACTCAGCGGCCCCGTACCGGGCGTACTGCGGACGGTGCGGGTCACGCAAGTCGGCGAGCTACGACCCTCATGTCGTCTGTCGCCTGTGCAGGAACACTTGCCCGGAGGATAACCGGTGTGTGGAGTGCGAGGATCTCTCCCCGGAGCAGCACAGGCGTTACTGCTCTTCTATCCGGAAGAGCGAGTCGCAAAGCCGCTGTAAGGGCAACAGACGTCCGACCCCGGGGTCGTCTGCCGCCGCAGGCAGGCGAGAGTCGCCGGACAGGTCTTTTTTTTATCATATCCGAGGACGCAGGGGAGTTTGACGTTCCGTCCTCCCTGGCGTAGGACGTGGTTCGCGAGCCGCTGCGTCGGGGTTTGCCTCCGGTCGTGTCACCGCCTCGTGACTTGTCCGAGGAGCCTTCTGACTCCGGACCCCCCTCCCCCTCCCGGGAGGAGCGTTGGAAGAAGGTCGAGAAGGCGAAGAAGCGCTCCAGGTCGCCTCACCACCCGCCCTTCGACGCTAAGGCGTTTAAGGACGACGTCGTTACGTCCGTCAGGACGATGTTGGAACATTTCTCCCAGAAGGATTCTGGGGATCAAGGCGGGAAGGATCCGCCTCCGCCAACTCCTGCGGCGCTGACCACCGGGCGCGTCCGCCGTTTGACGCTGGTGTCGCCGACTCTCTCCCCTTCGGACATGTCGGTGCCTCCCTCGCCAGGCTCGCAGTCTGGGGACATAACCGAGGGGGATTCCCCCCCTCGCGTTCCCCCGTGGTCCGCTGCAGGCGGCCTTCGAGAGATGGAGGCACCTGATCAGGGTGAGAGGATGGCGGCCATCGTTGACTGGTGTCAGCTCACCCTACAGGAGGTGGATGAGGAGTGTAGCTTCTCGAAGCAGGCACGCTTTGAGTCTTTCTGTCAGGAGGAGGAGGTGGTGAACCCGCGTAGCGTCCGCTTCCCACCCCACCGCCTCCTCCTAACGGCGGCGAAGGATTTTGACACTCACGTGTCGTCCGCGGCGCCGGGCCGCCTTGTTCCACCTCTGGTGATCTCGGATCGTCAGAGGGCGGGGCTCCCGGTCGCCTCTTCTCCCATATCTCTTTCTCCCCCCGTCTTCGACGACGACATCAGGTGTGTGGCAGCGCCAGGAGTCGGCCATTCAGTGTCAGACGGGCACCTGTCCCACCTGGACAAGGAGGCCAGGAGCATTCTGGGCATGGCGAACTCCGTCGCCCATGCTTGTCAGGCCATGGCCGCCTTCTCCAAGGAGGCTGGGATGGAGAAAGGAGCAAATGCACTGTATCGGGGGTTCGGTTCCGTGGCAGGGAACCTAGCCCAGATTATGCTAAGTGCCTCCCGCATCTCAGCGGGGGTCACTAACCTGAGGCGGGACGGATTTCTCGCACGTACCAATCTTCCGGCGGAGATGCGCACCCGTCTCAGGAGCGCTCCAGCAGCGTCGTCGACGCTGTTCGATGGGCAGGTCGCAGAAGCTCTGCGACACCGCCAGGAGACCCAACAGCAGGAGCTGACCAACCGCTTGGCAGCGGGAGGCGACAGGGTCTCCTCGGTGGTGACAACACCCAAGAAGCGGAAGGGTGGCGCTCCTATCGGTTTCCTATCGGGACGGGGGCCGGCCAGGCAAGGGCCGTGGCGGCTACAACGCCGGCCCCTCTCCAAAGAGGACATCCAACAAGTCACAGGGAGGCAAGGGACGCGCCTACAGAGGAACCAACAAGAAGCGGCAGCGGTAGAGGTGCGAGACGGGCCCGTAGGAGGCCGTCTCTCAATTTTTGTGGCCAATTGGAGGCAGTTGGGCCTTGATGAGTACGTCTGTCAGACGCTGGAGCGTGGGTTTCGTATACCCGTGCTCACCCGCCCCCCCTTGACTTGTTCGCCAGTGGAACGTCCGCTAGAGCCGGAACGGCTCGCGCGCACACTGGAACAAGTGGAGATCCTAATCACCAAGTAGGTGGTGAGCGAGCTTCCGCTCCAGGGTCTGACACCGGGGTTCTACTCTCCAGTATTCATGAGACCAAAAAAGGACCCGAAAAAATGGCGGCTGATTCACGACTTGAAACAGTTCAACCGCTCCTACCTCGAGCGGCCGCCATATTTTCGGCTCTTGACCGTGCTGTCCATCATGCGGTTGCTACAACCATACAGCCACATGGTGTCGTTGGACCTCCAGGACGCGTACTTGCATGTCCCAATCCACCCAGCGGATTGCAAGTACCTCCGATTCGTCCTCGATTCGCCGTCACTTCCAGTGGAATGTGTTACCTTTCGGGATTTCGACAGCCCCTTGGCTATTCACTCGGGTGACCCAACCCATCGTCAAGTTCCTTCACAGGCACGATATCCAGTTCGCGATGTACCTGGATGATGGGTTCGGGAGCCACTGCTCCCCGTCAGTTCTGGCCGGTTCAGACGCCTGGGTTGGCTTGTCAATCTGGACAAGTCGGACCTAGTGCCGACGACGTCGCTCGTCTTCCTGGGCGTCCGTCTGGACACGACGCAGGACAAGGCCTTTGTCACGGAGGAACGGATGGGCCGTTAGAGGGAACTCCTAGCAGACGCGTGTCGCGGGCATCTCTCGCTCCGACATTGGCAACGTCTGCTAGGGTTCTTGACTTCAGCTCAGGACTTCACGAGGAGGGGGAGGCTTCACCTCCGGCCCCTCCAGATAGTACTGAACGGACACATTCGGGAGGTATCTTGCGGCCATCACATCAGGATGCCGCAGGATCTCATTCACCACCTTCGATGGTGGCAGGACGAAAGCAACGTCTTGGCGGGGGTTCCCCTCCGCCAACCCCCCGCCGGGAGCCAGTTGTACGTGGACGCCTCTACTCAGGGGTGGGGCGCCTACCTGGGGACCGATCAGGCGTCGGGCGTGTGGTCGCCGGCGCAAGCCGGCCTTCACATCAACTTCTTGGAGTTGAACGCCATACGTCTGGCAATCAAGCACTGGTCGGGTCACCTGCAGAACGAGGTGCTGTGTGTTCACACAGACAGCTCGACGGCAGCCTGGTCGATCAACAAGCAAGGATCGACCAAGGCGGGATCATTATTACAGCTGGTGATGGAGCTGTTTCGACTGGTAGACCAACTCAACATCTCGATAAGAGCGGTGCACATCCCGGGAGCAAAGAACGTCCTTGCGGACGCTCTCTCTCGCCCGGACAAACCTCCTTCCACGGAGTGGATGTTGCACCCTCGAGTGTTCGAGGCGATCTGTCTCCAGTTCGGAAGGCCGCATGTCGACCTCTTCGCGACACGGCTCAATCACCAGCTGCCGGTATACGTATCTCCAGTACCAGACCCCCTGGCATGGGGATTAGACGCGCTCGCGTTAGGATGGGAGGGGATGGACGCTTACGCTTTTCCCCCCCCTGCCATTCTGACCCAAGTGGTGGCAAAAGCCCAGGAGACGAGACGCTTGCGTCTGCTCCTGGTCGCACCGAAGTGGCCGGCAAGGCCGTGGTATGTCCCCCTCCGGATGCTCTGCGCTCAGGAACCAGTCCCCTGCCAATCAGGTGGGATCTTCTCAGGAGCAACCCAAGCAGACGGGTGCACGAGAACCCTCATGTTCTCCATCTGCACGTCTGGGTTGTCTCCAAGACGGAATGAGGAGCGCAGGATTTTCGGAGGCGGTAGCCAGCGCAGTGGCAACCTCACAGCGGTCTTCCATGCGCAAGCTGTACGATTTCCAATGGGCTTCCTTCATGACCTTTTGCGAAGGGAAGGGGTTCGATGTGCGGTCGGTAACGGTGCCCCAGGTCGCGGATTACCTGGTACACCTACGCACAGTGAGGAAGCTTAAGGCTTCCTCCATCAACACGAACCTCGCGGCCATTATGTCCGTCCTTCGCAAAAAGGATCCCGGGATGGATATCTCGGTCCTTAAGGAGCTCATCAGGACGTACAGGAACGTGGATGGCCGCCACAAACTGAGGCCACCAGAGTGGGATCTGGCGATAGTTTTGAATCACCTCAAGTCTGAGCACTATGAGCCCCTGACGGACACGACGCTGCTGCGTCTCACCATTAAAAAACTTCTTTCTAAGTGGCGATGGGGTCAGCGGCCAGAATATCAGAGTTGCACGCGCTGCAAGCTGATTTGCTCAGGTTTGAGGTGAGAGATGGAGGGTCAGCGACCTTGGGTCTGGCACCGGAGTTCCTGTGTAAGAACCAGGGTGCTTACGAGCGTGGACGGACCTTCACACTGCCATCAATCTCCTCGGCTATCGAGCCGACCGACGAACAAGAACGTCTCCTTTGTCCGGTACGCACTCTGCGCATCTACGTTGAGAAGACGCGCTCGCTTAGACAAGGGAGACGCAGGCTCTTCTTGCCCCACTCCCAGACGAGCTCGAAGGAGTTGGACAAGAGGCAGCTGGGAGTTTATCTCAGGTCGGCAGTGGTGGACGCCTACAAGGCGGCCGGACTGCCGGCACCGGCGCGGACCAATCCGCATGAGATCAGGGCCATATCGGCGACTATGGCCCTACACAGCAACCTGTCAGTGGCGGACATCATGGCCGGCTGCTTTTGGAAGTCGGGCTTGGTGTTCGCCTACCATTACCTGCGCGATGTCTCCACGGAGGACCTGGAGGGCGTAGCCCGTCTAGGGGCGCAGGTCTTTGCCCAGCAGCGAGCCACGACTGCCCCCCCTGGCAGGGGACGCAACCATCCACGCTAACGAGCACTCACGAGTTGAGAGCGGCTCATATTTAACCATTGAATAAATTGTTTTGAATGGTTATACAGGGTTTTGTGGTGTTTTAATTAGGGATCGTCGACTGCGAGAGGTCAGACAATTATCCTCATTAGAACGATCGCTCGCTAGGTCGCCGATCACCAGATCAATCTTGAGAGTTACCGCTATGCGACGAACTCTACCCACCACCTACAGTGGTATCAGGCTAAGGTCACTTGTCGGAGGTTAGTAATTAAATAATAGTACGTTTTTGATTAAACGTCATTATTTTTACTTACCGTAGACAAGTGACTGTCGTCATACCCGTCCCGCCTCCCCTCTTACGCATTCGTCGTTAATTGCGACTCCTAGGTAATGTGAATGACAGGTCACGCCACCCAGTGGACTAGTGAGGGGCGGGTAACTCCGATTGATCTGTGTAATGATGTTTCATTACTTCTGTGGGAATGAGTCGATTACATGTTATATGGCTATAAGGCTAAGGTCACTAGTCTACGGTAAGTAAAAATAATGACGTTTAATCAAAAACGTACTATTTTACTATTGAACTATATTCGGACGCGTTGACTCGGTAGTGTTTTGTCATTCAACGCTGTGCAAAAATTCCACGGCCTTACATTTATAAAGGTATTACGCATTTTGTAATCTCGAATGACTAAAACAACCAAGGTTTCCGAATGCATTAAAGGGAGCCCACCCTATTGTGTAGACGACAGAGTTTTGCAATCGGCGTTAGCATTCAGGATAATTTCTGCAATATTTTAAAATTGACCTCGATATTACAGTGTGGAGTTTGGAAATAGGGTTTTGTGTAAATGTAGTCTGCATTCCGACAGTTTTCGGATGATATACTATCCAATTTTAACTATTTTGTCACCCGAATTAAATTCATGTAAGAACGTTTCTGAAATGCCAAGTTGTAGATTTGTACAACTGCATTGTTAACTGTGCCAGTATCAGGTCTCATTTAGATCTCTTTCAAATTCATTATCCGAACTATTTATTTTGTGTCATTTTAATCACAAACAAAACTCATTTTTAAAACATATTCGTGCATGCAAGTATTTGTAGAATCAACGCATTTGCTATCGTTGCTTGGCAACAAGTGCATTCTTGCGCAAAAGTCGAAGTAAACAGAGCACTGTAAAATCAAATTATACCGTCCCTTTAACAATGACCAATAAGATACGACTAATTCGCAAAGTTATGGTAGAATGTCCATTGTACTCTCATTTGAAATCTGTTCACTTAAAGAAACATTATTGTAAACCCCATTCCGTTTATAAATGCATAATACAGTTATTGTTATCAGAAAATATTAACATTCAGCGCTCCTTGAGTAAATTTGTATATGAAGCTTTTCAATTAAGAAACAACAATTAATACATCAATTTTGTTAGTGTTTACCTCAGCACCGTAACGCGTATTATTAACGATGTATGCCCAGAGGCCAGACTTGGCTTGCACTAATAAAATATGTTTGTCTGTCTGTTAAACGGTTTGGTATTATTTGTATGTCAAATAAAAGGTACAGCATTTGTAATCTGGAATCCTGGAATCGCAGCTCGGATAGTTTTGATTTTTCGTTGAGAGATAATGGTCGTCATGGAAGACGAGAAAAGGACTTATATAGTGGCGTTCAAATAAGCTGAAACAGCGTTATCAGAAGCTGATATAATTCGGACATTGACTAGAATAAATAACAATACAACCATGACACATCAGAATGTACACTCATTGGAATGGATCCTTGGGAGCTCAAGTTGCAAAGTGCTCCTCGACAGCATAGAGGTTCCTACTTCGTTGCTTACAAGATTTGCATTTCTAATTTGACAAAATTTCCAAATTTTACAAGTTCATTTGGTTGAATACCTCATAACCGACCATGTCCAGTCCAGCCGAGAGCTCTTGGACATCTACAATACTTTCATGTCCGTCTGGTTACAGAAACGTGGATTCAACACTGGGATCCTGACACCAAGGAAGAATCCAGCAATGAAGTATAAATACTCTCCTGCACTCAAGTATTTCAGAACTCAGCCTTCTGCTGTCAAAATCATGGGGAACATTTTCTTGGATTGAAGGGGCTGGATAATGACTATAAGCCACCTAAAACTACACTGACAGGAGCCTACTATGCTGACTTGAAGCAATTGAGAGCAGCGGTCAAGAAAAAGAGGCACGGCATGTTGCGTACTGGAGTTATGCTTATTCGTGACAACGCTCCAGTGCACAAGAGCCGTAGTGCACATGCTGCACTTCAACAATGTGGCTTTGAACAAAAGTCCATATCTGGCTCCAAGCGACTTCTTACTGTTTCACAATTTGAAATCAAACTTGCGTGGTACAAGATTTGGCGATGATGATGACGTCAAGGCAACTATTGAGGCGTGGCTGAGGGGCCAGTCAGAAGACTTCTACCGCAAGGGCAAAGGCAGTCTCAAAGACAAATGGTCCAGGGAGATTATATCTGGTCCGGTGCCTCATCCTGTCACGCATGGACTATTGCAAAGGTCTTTTATTTGGCCTCTCCAAAAAACAACTATCCAGACTAAAAAAAAGTTAAAACCATGCAGCTAGGATTGTTTCCCTTAAAGCCAAACATGAAGAAATATCTCCAACCCTCAAGTCCCTTAACTGGCTTCCTATCAAGTACAGGATTGACTTTAATATTTTATGAACACAACAACACACAACACACAACAAAGCTCCATTCTACTTATCTGAACTGCTTGTGCATTATACCTTCAAGACCACTTGAACATGGCACTATCATTTGACCTACGTGTTAGTCTAATGTTATTAAATATGGGTCTATTTCGATCCCCTGGGTGTACTTTGCACCCACGTTTCACCAGTTCTCTGCAGGAACTGGACACTTCTGGAATATTCACCCACAGTGTATACCATTGTTCTTCCTTTTGGTACCTTTCAAAATCCCAAGGGCTATTTCTGTGCAAATATAAACTCTTTGTCCAAACACATGCTTCGTTGATGACCCTATTTGTGTGCCGAATAAGAGTTCACTTTAGTTTGCTCTCCTTGGCAGAATAAGTCTTGTTAAACACGTTCACTTTGGTAAGTGAGGTGGTGTAGTCATACATGATACACACAAATCTTTCTATGAGAGCAAACTGTCCCCCATCTCTGTCAATCGGCTGGTAGGGAATCCTGCTTTGGAAAATACAAGCTTCTGTTACCTCTGGACAGGGAACCTGGATAGGCTTGCCAAGTATTCCATGACGTTTTCTTTCCTCTACAAGCAAACTGGAAGTTGTGTCACGTGCTGTAAATTCATGGATAAAAGAAAGAGCTACTGCACACTTGTTTCCAAAGTCTCAATGAATGGCATTCAAAGTGTATAATGTGTAGTTATTGCCTTGACCAATGTACAACCCAACGTTTTATCATTGGTTGATTTGTTTCAGTTCAGGTAATACCCCAAAAGAATTATGAACACATCTGTATCCAGAAGGCGCGGTGATTTTCGAAATTGACAAGTGTGTCCAGTCAGCTTGGCAGAATTGGCATGCGATGAACATTTGAGGTTTCATCATCTTTGAGATGAATGAATTGTTATTTTTCCTTGATTTTGTATCTTGAAAAGTAGTGCATGCTCTGTGACTTGCTTTGGTGTGGTAAGACAATGCTATTTTCGTGGAAATGACGAGGTACATCATTTGTTCTAAGAGGTTCTATAAAACAGAAGTAATATGTTTCAAGTGGACTATATCAGACTTATTTGTTTAAAGTAAAATTCCGAGCAGTGAAAGAGGTACATGTATACATTAACATCGTTCATGGCATTTTCGTAAGGCTTTATTATGCTGAATGAATTAAAAAGGTCATCCTGGGTAAGGCGCCACAAACCTACATAAGCTGAATCTTAAATTAAGTCTTTAAGACGGTGGCCTAGTAAACCGGCCATTTTTCTGATTACAAAAGAAAATACATACTGTAATATTCAGGACTTGGATCATGTAATGAGGTCTTGTTATTTAATATCATTTATATACTGATTCCCTTGATATGCGACCTTAATTTAAGAATTACAACTAACAGCACAATCTTGTCTTTTCAGATTTTTTTATTCTGTCATGTGTCATGTTTCGCGGATAATAGGTTTGAAGAAACATCTTGTATAACTGAACTACATAAGAATTAAAATTAAAGGCTATGTCCATTGGCCTCATTGTTATCTCCCAATTAAACGCATCTTGGAATAATATAGGTGGCGATTGTATGAAAGTGAAACATCAATGCAATATGACTAGCTGTCCAAACAAATGTGCGTGAGTGTCTATACACCATCCTCATCGCTTCCAGCTCTGGCATGGGTAACGGGGCATTGTTAATGGTCATGAATGTCCACTCTCTGTTGATGTGATTTATGATGTAGTCGCATGGAATGACCACACCTCCACCTTTCTGTGTTGGTGCAGGCCAAGGGCGGAAACTTGGAGCGGGTTCTCCCAAATGCTCCGCAAACACAGAACCGCCCATATCAAGTATTTGCCGAAATGTACCAGCAAGAGCTCTCGGCACATGGCCAATTAGTTAACCGACTACATCTTTAAGAAGTAAATTACGTTTGATATCTGTGGTGACATCAAGCATATCTACTGGGATGTCTTCTATTGATGGTAACCATACAAGACATGCATTCATACCATGGATGTTTGTATACTCTCTATCAACTGTGAGGAGAGTAACGGGGTCTGTAACGGGAGGTCTTATCTTAAATTCGTGATACCCCTTGGTAACACCATTTTCCAGCCTGAGACGACTTGACTGGCATGTTGGTTGGAAAAGGAATGGAAGCGGAAGGGTCATTGACGAAGAATCTTGGCCAACTGGTTCTGATGCCACAGTGACAGAACCAATGTGCGAATGTAAGTCCAGGCTTTACGTGATCTAAGGTGATGACAGAACTGTGGACGGGGAAGATGTCCGAGGATCGAAAACTGTTGATGACAGTGAGTGGCTTGTAAAAAAAGAGAAACGGCTCTTGTAGTTTCTCAGCAAACGATTCTTTTCCAATAGGCAAACCTGGATGTTCCCGACTGTGCTTCCTGAGGACCTGGTTCCATCGTGTTTCCAATGGTCCTAACACGCCTTTGTCTAGAGGTTGCATAACATGAGTAGCATTTGATACAATCCTATACAATTCGATCACCCTTTCTTTAGCTTCAAAATGAGACACAAAGGCTCTGTAAGAAACAGCATCCATCCAACCCTTCTGGGTGTAAGATATAGAGCTTCCTTCAGGTGCACCCGTTTACTTAGGAGCCGGGTACACAACGAATGGAGGCATCATCCTTCCGTCTGCACATCCACAGAACATTACTGTCAATCGTTGCTTACTAGAACCCCCAGAGACATGTGGCACCTGTGAAGTAGTACTACCTTCCCTGGTCGGCCCAATTACTGTTCCTGCCTTGCTCCCCATTGAAAACCTTGTTTCGTCAGCATTCAATACTCTTCCAGGCAAGTCTAGGATATCCCTGTCGACCAGAAAGTTCCTGTAGTAGTTATACCACTTGTCCGTTCTTTCTTTTGACAGCTTAGTCCTGCTGATTTCAAAAGGGGTCTCTTTTCCTTTTTAGGAATGATTGGTACCAGTCATACCCTGGTCTGTCGTCTTTGAATGGTGTTACCCTTTTTATCCCACCGGTATGTAATACCGTGGGATATAGTCATCGCCCCGTCCGTCTGTCCGTCCGTCCGTCCGTCCGTCCGTCCGTCCGTAATCATTTCGTTTCCGGAGCAGAACTCGAAAACCATTCATGATATCTTTCTGAAACTTTGCATGTGTATTACCCACCAACTGAAGTGGTGCCTTTTGATATTTTCAGATTTATGAATTTTTTTTTTTTTTTTTCGTTTCCATTGAAACATGTTGAAGTTGGACTTTGTTCAGAGACAGGTTCGTTTCCGGAACACAGCTCCAAAACCGTTCATCATATCTTCCTGAAACTTTGCATGTGTATTACCCACTAACTGAAGTGGTGCCTTTTGATATTTTCAGATTTATGAAAATTTTATTTTTTTTCGTTTCCATAGAAACATGTTGAAGTTGGATTTTGTTCAGAGACAGGTTCGTTTCCGGAGCACAGCTCCAAAACCGTTCATCATAACTTCCTGAAACTTTGCATGTGTATTACCCACTAACTGAAGTGGCGTCTTTTGATATTTTCAGATTTCTGAAAAATTTATTTTATTTCGTTTCCATAGAAACATGTTGAAGTTGGACTTTGTTCAGAGACAGGTTCGTTTCCGGAGCACAGCTCCAAAACCGTTCATCATATCTTCCTGAAACTTTGCATGTGTATTACCCATTGACTGAAGTGGTGCCTTTTTATATTATCAGATTTTTTCTGAAAAATTTTTTTTTTCTGTTTCCATAGAAACATGAGAGGGATGTTGGTTGTTGTTGATTTTGACTGCTTCTGGAGCAGAAGTCTAAAACCCTTGACATTCCTGAAACTCTGTAATACCCACTTACTGAAGTACGGTAGTAGATACACAAGTATCTGTAAAAGATGTGTTTTACAAATTTTGTGGAACCGGTGGGATATGTCATCTTCTGATGACTCTTGTTTACTTTTTGACAAAGCCTTGGACAAAATCTAGAAATTCGAATGGTTTTAAACCCATACCCCGAGCCGCCATTTCCTTTAACCATTGCGCCATCTCTTCTTCTTCTCTTGTGTTAAAAACAGGCTTAGGGCCATTTTTTTTATTTCTACATCCCCTGACAACCTACGATATGGAAAACAATATGACAGGCTATACATATCAGCTGCTTTTCGGATGGATACCGTATTGTGCTTGACTGCATATAGAGCTCTTCTAACTCTGTAAGGTCTTGGAGTAGATGGAGAACTTTGCTTGATCTGCCTTATACTTTTGTTTGATTCTGTTGGCCTTTTAACAACAGGGCTCTGTTTGCATGTTCTAGTTCTCCCCATGGCCACTGAGTTGTCTGTAATACCAACGTTAACATAACACTATACAGAATCATGGCAAGACGCTTTGAACAAACGATGAAAGTAGAGGTCGTTTTTACTCTAAAGTATGCTTTCACTTGGTGTTTATTTGCTACTGTTTGAAAAATCCGTGTTTATTAATACAAACGTAAAAAAAAGATTTACGATATGTAGGGTTCCTGGTTCATCATTAAGTTACAGATAACTAGGTTACTTGGACGTATACTACAGGATTTTACTAATACGTATCTTGAGTGATCATTCCATTCCTCATTGAACTGTACACTGTGACGTATTTCTGTAGGCATGTGGCCTCAGGTCACAGTTAATTTGACCCGAAACTGGTTGAGGGAGAGGAGGAAATGATGAAATAATAGGGTGTTCTGGGATAAAAAAAATTTCTAGATTTGTTTACATTGGAGACATATGTTTCCGGATTTCATGGAGAGGTAAGATTTGGTCCTTTCAGCTGTAATTTAAAAAAAAATTTGGAGTGAATATTTTTGGATTGGTGAGGGTCATAGATTGTGCATATTTTAGGCAGTGTGTTTTCTCTGGTGTGCCAGTGTTTATTTACATTTTTCATTCATATTTCAAAATCGGCCTGGTCAACACCATGTTTAGTCTGCGATTTTATAGTGTCGAGAGTATGTTTTTTCATTTCAAAACAAGTCCCCCAGTCCCGCAATGTCAGGTAGCTTTGCAGCGACCCATATCACTAATGATAAATGCACTGGAAATTAATTGTGGACTGAGGCCATGTACTGTATCCATTTTAGAACTTTTTGAGTAAAGATAATATGAAAACATATAACCTTATGAGTTACATGACTATATATCAATCAACCTCTAAGCGTTAAATAGTTTTTTTTTCCAAAATTAATTAGACCAATCAGTAATGAGGAATAACTTGCCAGGTGGAAATAAAATCACTCTTTGTAGGTATAATTTCCGTGTAAATCGCATCCTCAATAGATAATAAAGTATGTATTGGTTTAAGAAAATAATTTTTGTTTATCAAAGTAAAGATAATTTAGTTATTTTATCATTAATCATAATATTTTGACGGTTGAACGTTTTGAGACGATCCCTATTCTGGTGATCCGGAACTGCCGTAACCACGTGCTCCCACAAATTGCTTATTTCTTTAAAAATATGGCAGATATAAAAATTATTTGCATTGCCAATTTGACAGGTGAAATGTTTATGTTTTCAAAGGATTATAAACATTTGGCAAGCTTATTTACTTGTTGCTAGATACGGGCCGTCTCGAAGAATGAGTTACCTTTTCCTGAAGTGACAACGACTGCCGACTACGATGATAGGTATCCTCGGTACAGGGCGCGCAGGTAAACTTCCGGTTCACATAAAGTAAAACTAAACAGTCATCGTGAAGAGCAGTGAAAAAGCTTTAAATTGAGCCATTAAGCGTCGAAATATATGGAGATTCTATGTGTAAATATAAATCGAAGTGATCCGGAACACCCGTGGTCCGGAATACCCTGACGCACTGTAGTCATTATTATTATATTACGTGAATAAACATCTATTGCCTGAATTATAGGATGAAATGAAAGCATCTGTCTTCAATTGTTTCTGTGTCATTGTTCCTTTTTCAGATAAATCTCTCTGCATAAAACATCAATTTCAAAGTTTTCAAATAGTTGGTTCATATAGGCTTTTTTATATTTTATATTGCTAAAATATACATGTCTCTTTGCAGAGAAAATTATGTGGTTGAATATTTTGTAATAATTCTACAATATGGTATCAGGTGGATATTTTGGGCCTTCAATAAATGTTTTTTTTTTGTTATGGCAATCCTCCTTAGGTCACCTTCTGTTCACCTTTAAATCAGATAATGTTGGAATAAATGTAATACCCAATACCTCAAATTCACCTTGGTGCCATTCTATTTTTATATCATTACATAATATTTCATAACTATCTGCTTTTAAGATTGTTTAGATTGTTTTAGTTTTATCAATTCTATGTTTAGTCCCGACTTATTGTAAAGGGTATAGAAGAAATAATTCTGTGTCATCAGCATATTGCCTTAGCTTATATTCCTTCTCATCTATAATGGTAATTCATGTTATGTCTTTGTTTGCTCTTATCATGCAGTCTACGATTTCTACTACAGAACGAAAAAGGTATGGGGATAGGGGTTTGAAGCCTCTTTCATTAGTAATTTGTTATGATAAATGGCCATTTTGAATTACGCAAGATGTAGTTTTTAACATTAAGATATCTATCAAGCTTCTTAGTTGTGGGCCAAAAAAACAATTCTCAACTACTAAAACACTAAAACTCTTTGTCAAATGCCTTTTCAAAATAAATACAAGTAAAACAAGTAATACAAGTGCTCGATAACGGTATAATGATCTAAACCAAAACGTCGCCATTGTGAAGTAAAGAAGTTGAACATCCATACAAAATATCCTTGTCTTTCTATTACACCAACTTCAAGAATTCATATCAAACGGTAATCCGTAATCAGTAATCCTTGAATATTTCTTTTCTTGGTTTCAAACATAACATCATTGAGAAATCTTGTGTTTTCACTAATAGTTCTACCTGGAATACATCAAGCTTGGTTTCTATGGAAAAGTGATTGTAATGTTTTCTATAACAGGTTAGTAATACAAGTGCTGATTATCATTTGAAGAGCCTTTAAAAGTGTTATTGACATCCACTATTTTAGAAAATATCTATCTTTATTTGGTGTAGGGATATAAGTTGTGACACCCCTTTTTTACAGTCAAAGAAATTATCCGTTTAGCTGAAACTTCACAAATAGATATAATCTTTCCAAAAACAATTAAAGAAATCTCTTAGGAAGCCATCAGTTCCTCGGCTTTTGCTGCTTTTCATATATATGCCTGTAAAAGTTATTTCAACAAGACCAATATCTGTTTCTTGTCTCTTCAAATCTTTCCATTTCTAAGTCCTTATTTGCTTTGTATAATTATATAATAATTATAATTTCTTCTTCCTTGATTTTGTCAGTTCTTCCTGATGTTTTGAGAGTTCAGAGAGAAAGATTAGACCAAAAGTGTGTCTTCACGGTCTCTTATTTTGGAATTTAATTCGAATTTAATGACGAACATGATACTGATTTTCCTCGTACCATCATTAAATCATTTTAGGAAACATAAAGTAAGTTTGAACAGAAAACCTCATTGCTATATATGTTCGTCTATACAAACACGTCTGAATTGTTTCATATTGATTTATTTTGTTCTTCCATGGGGCGGGATAGCGTAGATGTTAGCGCGTTCGGCTTCGGATCAAGAGGTCCGTGGTTAGAATCCCGCCAGGGGCACGGCAACTTTGTCTGCAGTAGAGAACTGTTCTACACGCAGTAAGGTTTGGTTGCAATGCTACACTGAATTTCAGTGCAGTACCACCCATGGTTCGCTAGTTCCAGACGTTGCTCGCAGGTTTCACCGCAATGCATAGCCACATGGCTTTGTGGGCTTTCTCCCTGCCAGAACACTAGCAGCAGTTATATAAGTGAAATACTCTTGAAAGCGGCGGTATACCCTAACTCACCTCACCTCACCTCACCTCACCTCACCTCACCTCACCTCACCTCACCTCACCTCACCTCACCTTTAACTACATGTATGTATCACTTTCAACTGACCACTGGCGAAACAAACCTCGTTGTAAATTCATAATATTTGTTATTTAGTCTATTGTAAAACACCATGCATTTGCTGAGGAGAGGTATTGGTAAAGTGCCAGTCTATTCACCTCATGAATAACATATATTTAAACCAAATTGATTGTTAACTGTCATTTCAGCTTTGAAAGCTCTCCTGATTCATGAACCTCATTTACTGTCGGTAATATGTATGCAATAGAACAGAGATACATTAGTGACGTCACATATTGCATTAAGCGTATGCTGATCACGCTCGCTTCCTGTAAACATGATAGCAGCACTCGCTTGTGAATACTCCAAGTCCATTTATGAACAAGGTCAAATAAAGGATAGTAATCCTATTAACCACCATTCACAGAGAATGGAGCCAATCACGTCGTCGAACGCACCTTTCACGTGAATTGTATTGCAGTTCATCACGTACTCAAGAACCGACAGAGATACTGTCATATATATACCATGAGATTCTACAACCTAGGATCAGAAAACCATGTGACATGTTACTATATGTACAGTCTCTGCGATGAAGTGCGATATTTTATATTATACTATTTATATACATATTTAGTTATGTTGAGAACACAAGGATTCGAAATAGAATCGATAATGTAATAACCAATTAATTACCTCACTGGCAGCAAACTGAACTGAATAATAAATTTTAGTTCGTGTTCCCAAAAATCATTTGCATCATCACTTATCATCACTATTTTATTACTCAACACTGTAGTGATGTTGTTTGCAGATAGCACTTGATCACCGTGTACCGTCACGCAACCTTGGTACATATATATTAAATTAGTAATTATTTTTCAAAGGTTGTAATCGTTCATATAACACAATATGAAACATTGCATTACTATTTATGGTTTACTTATAATTATGCCGAGTTTTATTCAAAAAAGTTCATATTAGAAAAATGCATGAGTTATCTTGAATTATAGAATGTCTTCAAAGCAGTATCCATGTGATGAACCCCATGTCAACAATCGTCAATTATTAACAAAGCACAATCTCGTTATTGTCTATGCTATTCTCTTCAGTATGCATATGTACAGGGTCAATATGAGTCTACATATGTTCGGGACATAACTTAACAATATATTGTCTATTAGGAATTAACCGTCACAACCTACGGCGATGCCCATACATGTAGGCTTCAATACATTGAAAGGTCACCAATATATCTTGTGTTTTTTTGCTTCAGGAAACAAAACGTTTACACAATTGGGAAAAAAACACAAATCACTATGGACAGTTTATGTTCAAAGAAACTTTTTAGACTCCCATAACAGTTGTCATAGATATTGATAAACCTATAATGACGAGTATTTTAGAATAAAGATACATCTTTATAATTTTATGACATGTTATGAAATCGCAGTTTTTTAAAGTTTATGTAAGCATATGCTCTTAGCTGATTGGATTAAACTAGGTAATGTGACCGGTATACATACTCATAAACACGACATTTACAGTTGAAAAGTATAACCTTCATACTTTGATGTTTATACAAAATTACCCCCTGGGCTACTTTATCACTGTCTATTATGACAATGCTATTACATGACATTTTCTTAAGCATAGTTTTGGAAAACCTTAAAATTGTATTTGCAGTTAGGCTAAAACGTTAGAACCATAAATTAAATACTTCAGTCATATTTCCAGTGACCTACGTTGTTTTTTTTTACTGACAGACGTACTCATATCTGAACATTTGTGAAGTGTTCTGGTAAAAAATATCACTCATCCAACTAGCATTGCGTGTTATTCGTTATCCATTTACCTTCAACAGTTATAAAACACTCTCTCCTATAAGTAAAGATCTAAATGAATGGTAGTCGTGTCTATACTGAACAATATCGATGGAAATCATTTTCAATATTACCAAGATATCGTTAAGTGATTCAGCGATAGTATAATGACGCATGTTTACAGTTGTTATTGAGACATAACTTATATCATATTGACAACCTGAAATTCTCTGTCCTACACGCGGACCCAAAGCTAGTGTCTCTGTAAGATTCAAAGTATTGTAAAATCTTGTCTGTTTAGCTTCAGGAAATAAGGTGATACAACAATAGGGAGATAACACCAATGAATGTTGACAGTTGACACTCAAAGAGAATGCTTCGACTCCCTAAACAGGTTCTACAACATGCTGATTCAGCAATACTGACTATAGGAATGTAAAATTACCCAGAAGGTATTGTTGTGTGGACTTTCTTTTTATATTTTTCTTTAAAATATGTCGAACAGTTCTGTTGAATTGTGACCGATATATTTTTTCCTACACTTTAATAAAGAAGCACTTATCTAAAAGGTTATTTTCAATTAAATTAAATTTAGACATATGCTAAAGCCTATTTGATATTTTTTCTGCAAATATATGATGCATTTTGCCAAGAAGGCACAGGCAGTATGTATCCCATTAAAGTACATGTACATGCGCCACACGATTTTAAAATAGTCATGAGCTAGTTGTGAGGTATTCAAAAATCATTGAATAATCGTAAAATTTTACCTCAGTCTTCATTTAAAAAATAAAGTGAATGAAATAGTAAAACTAAGCGTGGAGACAAAGCAGCTATATAGTGTTGTACTCCTGTAAATAGCTCTAAGTCTCCAGTGTTTGGGGTGTTTTATTTGCAGCCCAATAATATGTTCTACTCTGATGCATAGTGAGTGTAGCCAGTTGAACGTGTTTGCAATAATACATTTCCAGAAATAACAGCAGCTTTGCTTTGTACTCTTCTGATCACGATCACTGTCTGTAAACACCATTATAGAGAGTATATGCCTGGCATAATTGACTCAAGAACATGATTATTGAGTCCGTTAGGTGTATAATGCAATTTATCATCCAAAACTTTCTCCCACGGTAGATATCGCTTGTGGAAGATCAAGCTATATCTACAAGCGATATCTACAGTATAGATATCGCTACAATCAAATCGTCATAATCCTATTACATCATCAGTTAATGACATCACAAAGTTTTTGCATCACTGAGAACACTGCTGACAATGCTATGACGTCACAATAGTGATGACGTAACAATGCTATGATGTCAAAATGCTTATGACGTCACAATGCTAAGACATCACTGAGATCACTGCTGAAGAAGCAAAATGGCAGTGTTTTGGTTCAGCTATGTCATTCTTCGGCTTATAATTGTTGAAGAATGATTTTGAATGATAAATAAAATCTCACCCTCGTGTCTTCTGATATGAAATATATCAACACTCGTTGATTACAGTAGAAATATCCTCGGCAAGCCTCGGATATTTGTAACTTTAATCAACTCGTGTTGATATATTTGATATCAGAAGACACTTGGGTGAGATTCTCTATGTAAAGTAAATATAGAATACATACATTAAAAGCTTCAGGGGCTTATTAGATCTCCAAACAGCATGGTAACTGTGTCAATAAGGCTGTATCACCAGACATTGCGAGAATAGAGTCCCACAGTACACTGACGTCACACAGTGCACACCTTGATACTGGCCACTTGTTCCACAGCTGTTTGCTGATCATCCACACTTCCTGTAAACACGAGAAAACCTCTCCCTCTTCTGACTTCCTCACGAATCCGATTATTATCTTATTTCAGAGGTATTAATAGTATTCGTCAGGACGAAAATACCACCTGTCCTACAGATATATGCTGCTAGGTGTCCTATAAGTAATATGTTCTCTTTGTTTAATGCTTGAAAAAGGACTCATAAGCAAGGTCACAGCACATATTCTTACACAGACACACCCATTTTATTAAAATCAAGCTGTCCAGACATTCATCGATCCTGTCAGAGTTTATGATATGATAAGAACTGATACCTGTGAGACCATTAAATATTGAATGTGCAAGTGAACATTTGGCATCATGTTAAAGAGAGATCATGTGTTAATGTTGAGAAATGTTTGGTATGATTAGCTCGTTTCCGACGTTCATCTCATGGTATGTTAATTGAAAATAGTAGGTAATGTGATGGAAGAGAACTATTATTTTCGTCTTGTAACTTCAGCATTACCACTATTCGTAACATATATCAAAGGATTCTAATTTGGTCATCAATCAACTGAACAATTTGTTTAAATGAAATGTTGCAGTTTTATTTTACCAAGCTGTGATTTAACAGGTGATGTTAGTCTGTCATCATCACCCTAGAGCAAAATAAACAATTGACAACCAGCCCAGTCAGGAAAATTATAGTAAGTCTTGTAAGTCTAAATTGCTAAACTTTATAACTATTTGAAATGTTGAAAAATGTTGTTGGTAAGAAAATAATATATCTCAGACTAAAGGCATCTTTAGGGCTCCATTTTGTATAACTATTTTAATTGTAAAATGTTGTTGGTAAGACAACAATATTTCTGTGACTAAACTTAGTCTACAGATGATCTATTCATGGAATGTAGCCTGTGGTCGCGTCAGTAATGAAATAAAAGATTAATTGATTGATTTGTGGACAGCATTAATTGTTCGTTAACGATGCATTAATATGCATTCATACAGACTGAGAAGTTGATTTGATCACTAATGACTTACATTGAAACCACATAAACAGGTTACCGTATAACCATATATATATAACCATATGTTATATGCAGTTATATATATATATATATATATATATATATATATATATATATATTATATATAACTGCATATACAGTGACGTCATCGTTTATTACGTCGAGTTAAATGTTACCTATGTAGTTAAGATGATCATTTACGAACAGTTAACATGTTTCTATCCACACAGCGAATAGCACGTATCGGAGTAGCAGCCTCAGAATCAATAGCACCAATAAAGGATCAACCATTAAATTACAGCTACATACACATTTACATCATATGTTGAGTAACATATCCCTACATTCTTGATTAAGTATAACGCCAAGTGAAATATTTGAATTGAAGTCTGCAGCTACCTTTCAAATTCAGCTAAGCCTTCGAATTCGCTGCAACTTCAATGTGGTTCAGTGTTTGGTTAAGCTGGTTATCGGTGGTTTCATAGTGATTTAAATAATAAATGGGCAGTTCACTGGCAGCAAAAAAAGGAGCAAACTACTTAAAAAAGTATGTTCTTGTTCCTTTACTTAAAATGACATTAACACATGTCTATGTCCTTTTCCATAGTTTAATAAACCCGACACACATGATTTTGCTTTCCGAAGATAATGACTGATCAAAAGATAGAAATGTAATTCATCATTAGAGTTTGCAAACAAGATTCATTCGAGAGAAATGCAGACTGCGTTTATCAACATACCTCAATGACATAAATCAATTTAATAACACATTATAATTATCATTTCAATCGATTTTAAACACTTCACTGGATATGCCGACATATATTAAAGCCAACGTTTTTATTTTTTTTAATTAAACTGTTCGCATTGGAAGTGAACATATTAAAAGCCACATTCATCAAACCCCTCTCAAATTATGAATGTGTAGAAGCCCAACATGAGAATTCTCTGCCCTGCCTGCGTGGGTCCAGAGCTAGTGCCTTCTTAGTATTCAATGCGTTGTCCTTTTCATATATAGTTTGTAATTAGCAGCAACAATAGGAAGAGGCACATACATGAATGTTGACAGTTGATGTACAAAGGGAATGCTTAGTCTCCCTGAACAGATTCGGTAACATGTTGAATTAGCATGAATAATTTGAACGGACGAATAATCGTAACATATTTTACTTCAAATATGCCCAGCAGTTCTATAAAATCGTGACCGATATTTCTAGACTTACACATAGAAAAAAAATACAAAGGAAACTTTAAATTCAATAGATAATACTATATATACTAAAGGCTACTTGACTTTTTTTTCTCAAAATATACCATACGTTTTGCCTAAAGGATGATGCCAGGATCTATCTCAATTGCGGTTGTTCATGCGCTGTAACGATATTAAAATTGCCATGGGCCAATTGTTGGGTATTTAAAAGTCAAAGCAATCTCTTCAGTGTCTGGATACCGTGGTTTATCTCGAGGACAATCGTCAACACAGAGTTATATAAAATCACTGACGTCACATATTAGTTTCCTGTGTGCAGACATCACTTATTCCACTAAACGTTGACTAGAGACGTGTGAACATTTGTGAAGTATTCTGGACATAACCGTCACTCGTCTAACTAACATATATGTGTCGTGGATTATTCATGTAACTTCTATAAAACACTCACAGATAGAGACCTTCCCTTCAGCACGGTATAAGTAAAGAACTAACGGAGAGGAATCGTGTTCTTGCATTGTTTATAGATACCATCTGTTTTCATTTCACCTGATCACAAGTTTGTTGAGATAGTTGAGACCTAGTGAACACGAAAGTGTCCACAAGCATAGGTGTTTATATTGGTTTACCTTTTTGAAAATGCCTGAATATCGAATACCCAAACCAATACATGAAAGGATGAAAAAAATGGGCAAAGAGATTGGGTTTCTAGTTTTAACAAATTCTTACTTGTTATTGGTTTCTGACCCATTTGGAATGCACAATTAATTCAGACAATAACCAAACTTTTCATCTGTCTTTGTCATGTGAATGTTTTATTATTCAAAGTTCCGATATGGTGTTTTCAATAAAATACTCTTATCGCGTGTTTACATGAATAAGTTTAGAAGATCACAAGCACGATTCCGCTGTTCACCTTATCACTTTTTCATTAAAAGCAAAGATACTAACAAGTAAAAAAAAGATAAAATATGAACCTTACATCACAATTCGGACGTTGGCTATAAATGGACGTATTCACATCAAATTAAAAATCATGAAAAAGATATTGCGACCCACTACTGTTATTTTTATTTCTAGATTTTTAATTTAATCTCAACGTCAATTTTTTGATGTCGTTGATTGGTATCATATGGTCAAGTGGGTTTATGATTTACCTCTAACTTAAATTATCTGTTCACTGATTAGTCATTAGAGAAACTTTATCTTTTAACTATTTCGTTGATTTACCATTACCATTATATCTACAAAGCATTATGATGTAATTGTGTGAAACAATGGCAGACATTGAGAGGCTTTATCAATTGACAATATCATGAATATATAAAAGACATACATTAATTTGTAATCTTGAAGATTATAATTATATTCACAGCGAATTGACAATTATTCAGTTCCAATCAGTTAGCTATAATGTTTTATCCAGAGATTGAAAGCACCATATACAGTCTGATTAAAATCGACGGTTTTCCGAGGAATAAAATTTGCAAAACAGTGCATCTACCGGGATACGAACTCATATAGTTTCCTCGCAAAACTTCTGATAACATCACACGTCAGAAAGTAACTTCGCTTGACAACTGTCTGCAAGTGTATTATGAACTGCGACACTTTCTGTAAACATAACACCAACTCCCCCATCGCAATCTCTCTTGTCCCACTAGTCTATGCTAGTAACACAAGCTTCATGTAATTGCTATTACTGTTTGATATTACAGGCTTACAAGTGGAGCCCTCCCCCACACCACGTGCACTTTACACAAACAGCTACCATAATGGAAAGGTGTCATGTTTCAAAGTATACATTATTCATAGAGACCAAGTCCAAGGAGCTTATGTAATCATCTGTGTGTTACAGAGGTGTTACTCACTTCAGTATTTGCCAAGTTGAACCATGATGCGGTGAATGATGCATGTGAGATAATAGTGTCATTATACACTACAAATACTAAATATTTATGTATATCATTTGTTGTGGTCAATAGATATGATTGGGATATCATTATGAGCAATGTTCAAATAAACAAACACTGAATCCATATATGAGACCCGCAAAACATGCACAGATCCGTATATCGCAAAAACATATTCAGTAACATGTTGGGACGCTACCATTAGCCTAAATTTTATTATAGAGCTCGTATATTTCTCCATGTTTTCAATCATATTGGATTACCCTTTGAAATTGACGATATTATTTTAGCAAACACAAAACAGTAACATCTTTAAGTTATTGGACTTTATTTTTATAATTGTATAATCAACAATTTTAGTAACAAATCCCTAAAATTAGTATAATAAACAGATTGTTAATGCAATTAATCAAAACTTCAGTCAACAAAGCCGTATTTCCGGAATTACCGTGAGAGGTTGCTTCTTGATTTTGGGCATCGGACACATGCTGTCGTTTATTGTTCACTTCTTAACACCTTTCCAAACAAGAAAAGCCTTTAAAAAGGCATGGTTGGAGGCATCTTGTTAAGGCTAAAATATATTATAAAAAGGATATGTATGTCATATGTACATTTAGCAAAATGAAGCCTGCATTATGGTCATTTTGGGGGATAAAAGCTTTGATTCCTAATCACACAATTAGTTATTCAATTCAAAAGTCGCAAATAAAAGAATTTTACCTCGATCATTTAAGTTGTGTATATGCTTTTCAATTTACATACATTATTTATTCATAAATAAAATTAAATTATATATAATCTATCATTTGAAAATGAAAGTGAACATTCAACTTCCCCGATTTATTTTAAAGCGCAACTCCCGGGTGCTTTTGCTCCACTTTTGAAGTAGGCCTATTTCTATGAATTTGATCAAAACGTTGTTGAGAGTTGTGTCATTGTTAGATTCCAGCAATAAGAATGTGTAGGCCTATTTTCCCTGAAACACGCAGTCAACCAATTGTTAAACATTTGCAAATTTAAAGTGTACCAATTCGATTGATTATGAAGCATATTCTGTTTATCTGTGGAAGGAAGGCATATGGACCTTTTTTAATTCAAGGATAATGACCCGGTATCCTCATGCTTGGTGCTGTCAGTTTGGACATAAATATGGTTCTATCCAATATGTGCTTATACATGTACAAAGCTTCACTATCATTAATTCAATAAAAGTACATTGAGTAGGCCTACCATTATGCAAGTCTGATTGGCATTGAAAATATTGATAACTGAGTGGAAGGTTGGTGTGTTGATTGACAACCACTATTATCGTTTAGTATATGCTTGCTCCGCGCGTATAACATTTGCTTGTAAAGTTTCTTGGATTTTCCGAAACTGCAGTGCGAAATTATGCACTTGCATTGGTACATGTCTGCTCATGGAGGTGTAAAATGGCTTTGAATTGAAAAATCTTATGTTTACTAACATTCAGACTCAGGATAACACAACGGTCGTTTCTATTTTAGATGTTTAGACAAAATCTCTTTTCGCAGTAAAAGGGGATACTTATTTCGGATAACCCACATGGTCACGTGGTTACAAATTTGTTACAGCCGTGTTCGTTGGTCATATGCTTTTTCCAAAGTATGAAGAGGACAAGCATGATTGGTCGAAAGTTTATTTTGAATATTCCAACAGTAATATAGCGTGAAATCCAACTGCGTATCAGGTTGGAGGCGGTTTGCGCCTCCAACCAATAATGCTTATGTGGAAACACATAATTTGTCAAACCGATATCAATCTTAAATTCACCAGTGTTCATGAGTACATGTATATAGTAGTCGTGTAATGTGGATCTGTGGTCCACAATCATAACACAAAAGCCATCTACCTTTGTACAAACATGTTATATAATTATCACATTTAAAGAAAAGAAAATTGAACTTGAACACAATATAAGTGTTTAATGGTTGGTAACTGGAAAATAATTTGTTTCATTCTTAAAAAGTTGTGAAGTACCTAATCACCGTATTTTGTTTATGTAGGGTGCACACGTACAGCTTTGCCAGAATGGGGAATTAGTTGAAGTGTTCTCATTGTATATAATAATCTGTACATACGAATCATAGTCAGTGTTTGCCACCTCTTTATGTGCAGCATTGACAGGTTCTTCAGAAGTAAAATTGATGCAACCTGGTGATTCTATAGTTATTGTATCGGCAGCAATAACTCGAATTCACTCAGGATCAGCGAGGATGATATTGAGGAAGGGGGCGTCCTGGAATCTCTCTTTCTATTGAGTGGGAGGATTGTTGTGCTGGGATGAACAGTGGGAATGGCTGACAGTGTGATTTTCCGTTAAGAGATAATGGTCGCCATCGAAGATGTGAAAAGGCCAGTAACTATGGAGTTCTGCTTTAAATAATCTGAACACACAGCATTTTCAGGAACAGAAGTAATTAGCGCATAAAGTGTAAGATGTTGGCTTACATTAATGAAAGGAAGACTTGATTGTTGTTAACTGAGAGCTCTTAACGATTTCACAAAATCATTACATTTAATGTAATTGATTATTTCAATAAACTTCAACCAAGTAAATGTTTAAATTAATTTTTAAAGTGATTGTGTGATTCTGGCATTTCCAAATGTTTAATTTGAAATATTGCAAAGCTCTTCATATATGTTAGTTAAGTATTATAAATCACCCGTCCTATATTTATAAAACTGAATTCAGAGATATATTGTATATAACATAACAACATATTAAAGAGGTTCCTAGTTAAAGCGTTACTAAAATTAAAAAATATTTTTTTCAAATTTCAAGTTATTGAAAATATACAAAATAAGCAGCTGATACTTAAGATAGTCGCAAATATTACTGAGTATACCACCTTTTGTTTGCTTTCTCTTTCTGACAAAGTCAGCGCCAGCTGTCGTTTATTGATGTTATTGTGCATTATATGAGGGTTAGAAAATTAAACATATCATATCAAACCTCGAGGATGCGATATTGAAAATCCACACAATGTGCGACTGATACATACGACAGGCCCATGTATTTGAGTGTATACACTCTTTTTGTTATTTTTTTTATCTGACTTTTCTTTCTGACAAAGTCAGCGTGAGCTGCATTTTATTGTTGTTATTGGGTTTGATCTGAGGGAATCCTATGCGCTTCCCCTCCAGTTCGTTGCTTTCGAAATGCCTTTGTTGGCAATAGCAGAGATAATATTATAAGTTGTATTCCTCTCAAGAGGATAATACGGTCTCATGTACCATCTTTGTACCAATGTCTCCCGGGCCTTTAGGCGAGGGATGACACTGGTACAAAGATGGCACATGAGACCGTGTTTCCCGAGGGAAAAATATACAACGTATTTATCTTACCGTCATGTCAATAAAATCAATATTATATTATGCGGATGACTGATCTGCTGATATCGCTTGAATGACTTTGAATGACCTTGACCCTAACCACTTGGCGTCATCCGATGTCATCCAATCACGAAACAGTCATAACCATCACATATTAGCCATATTTCAATATTCAGGCGTCATTACCTGTATAATGTTCGCGTTCCTATCATTTCATGTTTAAACACATACGCAAGTGTTTGCTATACAACTTGCATGGAAAACATATTTTAATAAATTTCTCACCTGCTTTCAAATGTCATCAAGTTTATGTCAATAAGTTCAAAACCGAAATGAGAACAAAGATTACATTAAGAGTTAACTGGTACACTACACATGCTAAGCATTCGATCTTTTATTTTATAAATTTATTTATTTCTAACTGATTGTGGTGAAATTGAAACCAATACAACTATTTGCCTGATAGTTTGTGGTACATTTGAGGAGCCATTTAAATAGTATGTTTATAATAATATTATTTATGTCTACGCTGAAGATGTATGATATCAGTCAATACAGAAAGAGGTTGTCTACAACATGACATATGGCAACTAATTTTCAAATCACAACAATCGGATGTATTTAAGTTTCAAAGACATATTCACTTTTTATTAGCTAACGTCTCTGAATGTGATGTCGTTAGAAGTAATTTCCTTTGAAATGAATGCTACGTAATTTAAGATGTAGAACACAATAACAATAGCGTTTTAAGGCTGAGAGCTTGTCAACTGCAATGTCGTCATGATCCATGATTCATGATCCATGATCTTCTAGAATAACTTCGCTTTAGTAATAGTATATAATAGTGACGATAGTTATATTTACATGAACTCAAACTTATTTAAAATGTATGCGATAGGCATTTTCCTGATTGGATTAAACAGGGTCATGAGACCAGTATACATTCTCATAAACACTGACGTCACACAGTGCATATCTAGATACCGATCACTTGTTCCTCTATTGTATGCTCAACAACCTCTGTTATTGTATACATGATGGAATATCTTCCTCTTCTGACTTCTTCCCTTAACAATTGAGACAGTGACTATGAATGGGTTATCTATATTTAATGACTAGTAATGTTGGGCACAAACAGCACTTGTCCACTAGTCTACATGTATGTTCGTCACACAAGCTGCCTGTTAATGTACTATTACAGACCCACAAGTTGAGGATTCACGGTGTCGTGTTTATTAATAGGGACAGTCGGTGGATTTTATATAATCATCCTTCTGTTTCCAAACTTTACAGAGACAAATAGAATGCTGACAGAGTTACGTATGTCAAACGTTATCGATAGTGTTAAAAAATAAACAGTACTTTTGTAACTGACAATAACCATTTTAATACACACCGCTTCAGTACGGTGACGCTATAAAGGTGTATGGTCGTGCTTTATATATCACACACCGGACAATGTAGCGCATCTGGCCCGCCACAATTATTCTTACATAAACATTTCTAAAGCAGATAAAAGACTATATAAGTAGCATTGTGTTATATTTGGCTAATGATGTTGAATTAGATGTCTCAGAACGCGTGGTATTCTTACACATCTCAAATCGTTCTAACTGAAACTCTCTTCCGTCCTATGCATATATGCTGACCTGATGTAATCTTTATCAGTAAAGCACATGCACTGCACTTGGTTTATGGAACCATAAATAAAATATAGATGAAGAGTGGATGGCTATTTGGAATGTGGAATGTATCTGATTGTGATTGCATGTACGAGTGACAGATGGCTTCACAAGTCTGACACACTCGTGTAGGTGTATCACCGAACCTTAACCTGGACGTTACATAAAACACAACATGATGCAAGGTTTCATCATTGTTTAAGGCTTAAGTAATTTATTAATTAGGCAAGTCCCAGTTTTATCACTTGATATCGTCTATTAACAAAGAAGACAAACTGTCCAAAAATAAGGGGTATGATTAAACTAAACAATTATTTAGCAGTAAAAAAAAGAAACTTCGATTCAAATAATTTTTAATTGTGTTTGGATAGTTCCTCATAGAACCAGCATTTTGAGAACACTGTGAGTTCCACTGAAAATGTAATTCGTTACTCTTCCATGTGATCATACGGAATTTATATTAACTTACATGTAATTTAAGTGAACGAAAATAATGTCAAAACATGTTTAGCCTTTTTCCTAATTATCGTTGAAAGAAGGACTGGAACATCGATATCTTGCTTGCTTGGTGACTTATGCGTAATACAAATTTGCTGATACGTGACAGTCAAGTTAGTTTTACAAATTGTTTGTATTGACGTTTAGGTTTTGCTACGAGGACAATATTTTTTTTTTTTTTAAATTCAGTATCATCAAACTCTTATTCATAAATTGTGCGAATAATTTATCTATATTCAAATGATTCAGGCTTCTTTATGTCAGTTATAATTCATTCGTTAATAACATATTTATGAAACGAGTGAGTGTTTTGGTATAAGCCGAGTGAAAGCGAGTTAGATACCGATACAATTAACGAGTTTCATATTAACTATGATATTAAACGGAACCGAGTTTAGTATTTTATATATTACTCACTGATTTAAATCCCACTTAATATCATGAACTCGTCGACACACTCCATTGCGACCGCAGTGCTAATATTGTGACGTCGATATATATGACATTATGACGTCACGTCAATCGTCAGCACGCGATGTTATAGCACTATGTGTAGTAACCTTATAGAGTTATTAAACAGTGCTATCTATGGGGTGCCAAATGGGACTTTAATCGCTATTTAGTAAGCTTACTAATTCGAATTAGTAAGCTTACTTAATCGAATTAATAAGCTTACTAAATCGAATTAGTAAGCTTACTAATTCGATTTAGTAAGCTTACTAATTCGTTTTGAATTAGTAAGGTTACTAAATGAATTAGAAAGCTTACTTAATGAATTAACCAGCTTACTAAATGATTTAATAAGCTTACTAAATGAATAAGTAAGCTTACTAATTCGCCCGATTTAGTAACTTAATCATTTAGTAAGCTTACTAATTCATTTAATAAGCTTACTAATTCATTTAGTAAGCTTACTAATTCGATCGATTCAGTAAGCTTACTAATTCATTTTTTTTACTTTCCCTCCTAAAACCAAATAATGATTACTCCCTCCAATGCGGTAAAATGGCGGGATAATTTCACACGGTAAAACGTGACGTATAAGCAGTACCTTGGGGGCGTTCCAAGAAATACTTTACAACATTTAACTGCCAATGTTCTCCCTATAGTGTATTTAATGTGTTCCTCTGTTCGCCGCCACAGTTACAGAAACATTTCACTACAACGTTCGGCAAAGAGTTTCCGTAGAACATCGAAGTTATCTCCCTTTGCAAACATGAGCCACTGGTTTTTGTCAGTCTCTCCTATTTAATGTGCTTAAGTTTGTTCAAATATTATCTGAGTGATCTACAGTCTAGAATGAACACTGTACGTGTATATAATTATTATTTCATCAAAACCTGCCGCTTGTCTGAATAAACCTATGTCTGATCGTTCTTGGGAGCAGTCATTTATTGAGATGTCAACAAACCGGAAATGAATTAGTAAGCTTACTAAATCGTGAAACCGGAAGTGATTTAGTAAGCTTACTAAATGAATTAGATCGTAAAACCGGAAGTGATTTAGTAAGCTTACTAAATGAATTAGTAAGCTTACTAATTCATTTAGTAAGCTTACTAAATGAATCACATTAGTAAGCTTGCTAAATGAATTAGTAAGCTTACTAAATGATTTAGTAAGCTTACTAATTCATTCAGTAAGCTTACTAATTCATTCAGTAAGCTTACTAATTCATTTAGTAAGCTTACTAAATAGCGATTAAAGTCCCGTTTGGCACCCCATAGATATCTTCAACGAACGAGAAATAAATCACAATCTGATATCATATTTCATCGTAAATAGTTACATTTTTGGCAGTAACAAGGGGTCAATCTTATCAAAACTACAGTCAAACATACATAAAATGTTTCCTCTTGTACTCATTCAATTTATTTGTGATGAAATTGTTCCCATTTAGTCGATTTGAAATATTCTATTCGAAAATTAATGAAATTAGAATTTTCAAAATTTGACCACTTCTCTCTATTTCATAATGCCAAATTGCATAAACATGGACCACTGAATCGACGATCACATGATACGTTTGAGAATCATCCAATTTGTGAGGCACATGATGTTAATGTCACATGCCAAATTAATGCTTATACATGTACTACACCAGCTAAAAGCATATTCCCTTTCTCTTCGTTTATATTGAATGATATTTACCAGCAAATCCCCCACCCCCCCCCCCCCCCCCCCCCCCCCCCCCCCCCCCCCCCACCCCCCACCCCCTACCACTGATTGATTGAACATCGGTTGCCAGACTGAGTGTATTTTCTGAAGTTAGATGAAAGTTCAACACTTGACACGATGTCATTCAGTGGTTATTGAAATGTTGGATATTACTCCAGACCACTCCTACACGTATTGATCAAGAGACGCGGTGAGAGGAGAGGCGTCTAGTAATCTCCCATGTTCGCTTCGTTGGAAAGATTGAAGCAGATTGTCTGTTTGATCCAACTGTACTTTGTGAACCCGCCAAGATATATATTGCTCGTCATTTGAGTTTTAAAGTTGTGTCATGAAATAATAACGCTTTTAGGGTATAGGAACACAAATGAACACATATGAAATGTAAAAAGAACAGCATGTTATCTGGACAAGTGTAAGTTGTGTAAGGTGTCTAAGGGTGAGGGTAACAGGTGAGTATGTGACTCGTGATGCACGTACCGCCAACGATAGTGGTCACTGCAGATTAAAGTAACCAGCGAAAGAAGCTGATATCAAATGTGACGTCGTCAAAGTGTGTTTTTTGGTTACATGTGATGTTAACACATTCTAACGAAATGATGACAGTTTCGTGAATAAAATACGGGATGTAATGCATTAATTATAGAGACGATAAAAAGATGCCATGACTGTATCAAAGCTCTAAATTGTTTTGATAAAATAATGTATTGTGGGTCATAAACTATTGGCTGAAAGTTATTCCATCAAGTTAAACTTGTTTTAGTATGATCTGGTTGATCATCTACTACCTGATATTGTCTGAGTACAGATATACACAGTGACCAAATTAATTAGACAACTTACGACGACATGCAACGTTGCAATCGATGACATAACCAAATACAAAGAAATAGTGTTGGGAGTGACATTCAGTCTTATTTAGGGCACCACGTGAAGGATTTCATTATGTTCTCTTGTATTTCCTTACTTTAATCTTCCTATCTCTGTCTCAGTGACAGGATATTAAGTCCCGGTTATGTTCGTTTTCTGAATCTCCTGGGCATTCCAGAGATTGATATTGGAAACATAAACATTTATATGCCCTTTTTAATCACAAAACCTTTCGATATTGAACAGCATAATTTTCTGATTCTATTCATAATTTTCATTTTATTTATCGTTTATTGTAAAGGTAAACACGTTTCAAATGACTATTTTACATCAGATAAATGTTTGCAGATTTTGGTCATAATTAACAAAAAACATACTCAAATTTGATCATCTATTGAATGTGTGTTTTCTTGCGCATGTGTCTGTTGTTTTCTCCGAATGCAATATACAGGTGATGACATCAACGCTCACCAATAGTTCTGATGATCAGTGATTACATTTAAAATGTGTTTTAACTGGCTATTTGATATCAAAGTTGACATTATTCATAATATGTAACGCAGCACAACGATTTACCTAACAATGAGAATTCCGTGTTAAAGTGTAATAGCTTTATAATGTTTGACATTGAATGTATTAGGGAGGAATCACCATAAACCAATGTCTATGTATCTACACATTTATATTTGGAACATAGAAATCCCGTTTTTAATTGCAATATCTACTTTCAGCTTGACATCTGGGAATTATATCAAACACTAGTATCTTACTTAAAAACACGTTTTATTGATGGTTTTAAGATACACATTATAACTTTAAGTTGACACTTCTTCTCATTACGCAATATATCATTGTTGTATGTACAAATATGTCAATGCCATGACGGGAGTAGAGCGGTGTCCTTGTACTGGACGAGCCTAGTGTTATCCCTGTAAATCGTCCTGCGCCCAATCTGTAGTTCCTTGTACCGTAGCATCGGTGACATGATCTACCCACTGAGGCGGCGTCAAGAAGCCGTTCTTAACTTTCATGATGCAGTCTAAACGTATTTTGGCAGGTTTATGTGCCGATGTGTTGGTCTCCCTAC
Source organism: Gibbula magus (assembly GCA_936450465.1). Taxonomy (NCBI): domain Eukaryota; kingdom Metazoa; phylum Mollusca; class Gastropoda; order Trochida; family Trochidae; genus Gibbula; species Gibbula magus. The sequence continues at coordinate 99,398,128 of OW388290.1, forward strand.
ACCGTCCTGAAGCACGCGCTGTTCTCTGTAGGAACCACTGGGTGATACGCGTACTTGCAACAAGCGTTGCATTTTGGATCATACCATTGTTGTTCTTTACATGTTTTGTTATATGGAGTATAGTTGTGATACTGGAGAGAACGCACGTTATTAGTCCATTGATAAGTCATAATTATATGATGGAATGTTTTTATCTCTGTATGCAATCAATGAAATATAGCATTAATAATTAAGAGAAAGTTGTTCGGCGGTGGAGACACCAGTACCTATACATTGAGCTAGCCCTTGCCATTATTACATTAATTAAATGATTGAAGATCTAAAACGAACATGAGTACGTTCGGATGATGATATGTACATGAACTGAGTTTGGTCGATAAGTCAAACTGAGGAAAATTAAATAGTATTCAGTACAATGTCACATAAATAATTTATATACATTGTATTGCTCATCGAATTGAACAAATACATATACTCAATTTGGTTAGTAATAGAACGGGGACTTCTTGAGTTAATGATAGCGATTTAAGCCGCGTGGGCTAATATGAGGTTTATTAGATCACGAAACTGCAGCATCGATGTAAGGTGTCGCCAAACTCCAAACGAACAATTACATAACGTCTATGACGTCACAAGGTCACTCTCTGGTATTTTATTCCACAAGGGTATGTTGATCACGAACTCGTCCTGTTAACATGATAAACCTATCCCCTTCAGACTACTCTCCCAATTGGGACAGTGACTGTGAATGGAAGGATCCATATCTAAACACAAGAATTATAATATTAAGCATTACTTATCTCAAATGACCAAGGTCAGTCACAAAATATCAATAGCTATATTACAAATAAAGGTTGAATCCTCTCCACAGTCCGTACAATCAGAAACCGAAAGGTATAGTTTCTTAAAGGAATTTATCACAATACATGTAACATACGTATTATGTGTAAAATCGAATATTTAGATCAACAGTTTGCTGTTGAGATTCACAATGTATATTAATCAATTTTACTTAAGAAAAGAGTATCAAAAAGGCAATACGGTTGTTCCACGGAAGTGTGAATGAAATAATGACCAGGTCCCTTTCGACATGACAATAAACTCTTTTCGGTCAAGGCCAATCATTAACCTGCTAAAATATAACATGAAGTTGTAAAGTTGTAAAGTAAAGCTTAAAGAAATGAAATAGCCTTAAAGTTCAGAACGCCAGTCCTTTCCATAATTAACCCTATTTATACTGCCTATTACCCATCAACTCTTTTAAGTGACGTCGTTTTGGAGTAAGTAAGTATCAAACGTACTTAGTAACCACAAGAAGTCGTACATACGAACACCATCTTTAGAAAAAGACAATGAATTTTTCGTTTGTATGTATGTTTATAACGGGCATTGCTCGTTAGATAGCCTATAAATATATTATATTGCGTAATGTTTTTCTTTACGATTGTCACGACACGATATAGTTGACAGGGGTTTTGTTGGGATTTCATCATTAGTCTCAGTTAGGTAATGCCACAACATGTATGCTACTTGTCCTTGTAATACCACAAGTTATCATACAAAATGTAGTGTTGAGAGCACACTTTATGACTTTCTAGGATATTAATGATCACATCATCTACGCTTGTTATTTAGAAAAGGACTTGCGACAGGAAATCTTTCAGAACAGAATAACATTAGTTATGTAGAACATATCTGTGAAATATAATACTGTCAGCTATATAGAAAATCTCACACAAGTGTCTTCTGATATCAAATATATCAACACTAATTGATTAAAGGCTTGCCGAGGATATTTTTCCTTAATTAACGAGTGTTGGTATATTTGATATCAGAAGACAATAGGGTGGAATTCAATTATCATTCAAAATCATTCTTCAACAATTATAAGCAAAAGAATCAACATATCTGAAACACAAAACTAAACTGAACTGAACAGCTTTTTCAATAGTGATCTCGGTGAGGTCATATCATTGTGACGTCATAAGCATTATGACAACATAGCATTGTTACATCGTCGACATTGTGACATTGTGGCATTGTAGATATCGCTTGATCTCACACAAGCGATATCTACTGTGAGAGGCAGTTTTGGGTGATAGACGTTATTACAAAATATTATAAAGAAACGGTCACACATTTATGTCTTTGATTATAAGACACAATTTTATGTAATTACTGCTTGCAACTTACAGTACTTATCTTCACAATTATATGAACATAAACACAATACTCGTTATAAAAATACTTAAAAAAACGGATATATATAGAGAATCTCACCCAAGTGTCTTCTGATATCAAATATATCAACACGAGTTGATAAAAGTTACAAATATCCGAGGCTTGCCGAGGATATTTTGACTTTTATCAACGAGTGTTGATATATTTAATATCAGAAGACACGAGGGTGAGATTCTATTTATCATCCAAAATCATTCTTCATCAGTTTTTAATGAAAAATGAAAATATCTTAACACAAAACTGCCATTTGGCTTCCAGTGCTGAGATGTCATAGCATTGTGACGTCATCGTGGTTATGACGTCATAGCATTGTGATGTAATTACTTGATGATGCAAAATCATTGTGATGTCATGTAGCTGACGCCAACAGGGCAAATTCTACTGTCAAAATGATATCTCCTAGGAGATATCGCTTGATCTCATACAAGCGATATCTCCTGTGGAACCCAGTTTTGGATGATCAATATAGATAGTGTTTGTATGTAAGACTTCTTGAGGCTACTAAGTACATGTACGTGATACGTACTTTATTCAAAACGATGTCACTTAAAATATTCTATGGGAATGTTTTGTGGACACGACATTTCGAGCTGCCGTTCATGTTTCTGCACACATATGCTACTAATACAATGACTGAAACAAAGTGGATTTGAACGAATTATCAAGGATAATTTTATTTTGACTTTATATTTGACCATTTGATAAGAAATATATAACGCAAATTCATTACACATGAAATTGTGAAATGGGTCTAGCATTTCGATTGTAGAACATCTTGACACTTACTTCTAATTTGAAAATTGGTGGATAGTCTATCAATAAATAACATATATTTTATTATTACTGAGATGAAAATTAGTAAAACCAAAAACAAATTACATTTACTTAATTCATAGAACCATCGTTTGAAAGCTATATATTACAATATGAATTCTATTTGGGATCACAGTTTCTGGACCCATTCTTGTACCTTTTTCGGGTCACGTCCCTTGCGGGATTCGAACCCATACCCTAATAGTCAGGCAACAACCGCCAGGACTGACTGTCCGGGATTCGAACCCATACCCTCATAGTCAGGCAATAACCGCCAGGACTGACTGTCCGGGATTAGAACCCATACCGTCATAGTCAGGCAATAACCGCCAGGACTGACTGGGCCAACAGCTTACCCACTCAGTCACCTCGACCTCGACAAAAACAAGGTCCAACAAATGGTAGTAAAGCTCTGTTAATAATCAGTTGCCCTCTGCTAGATGTAAAGTGTCACAGCGCCCAAGGCTGATCGAGTGCATTAGAATTGTATGCCATTTACATGCAGATAGTGAACAAATATAACAATGTAATATATGGGATCACACTGTCTACAATAGTAAAATTCCGTGTACATTTTCGAATCGAGTCGAGGTTATTTTAACCAACAGAAACATAGTTTCGTTCCTTACATCCATCAATCTCTAAATAACATATACTAGAATAGTGAATGGGTTTTGAAATGGGACCTTTTAGGATGAAATAGATTACATTAATGATTAGGAATGGAGTTACCGACTTTCAGAAGAATGAACCATACGGTCGGCCTACATTCAATGATCAAATCAGATGGGTGTGGATGATATGAAACTAGTAAAGTGAATCTATTAACAATGAGGGCTGGGACAGGGATGGGCAACCATTTTTATTCTCAGCTTACTGACCTATTCAGTGACCGCGGTCAATGCTGGAGTTAAAACCTTAAATTATCACTGCTTGGGTGAACTTACCGACCTCGACGTTGGTCGGACGTGATTGTCGACATGCCTGTATCCTGATGAATCTGATATGTGTGTCATAAGATAATAAACTGGCTCTATCGTCAATACCAGCACACAGGAGGTAGAACTACGCTTCACATGGACAACTCAATGTTCAGGTTTACCCGGTGCATATCGATTTGAACATATAGTTCTATTTGTCAAACTCTTTAGTAGCCAATCTTTACAGCACTGAATGATTCAATGAGAAACACGAGCATGACGAACTGGGTGTATTACTTTCCAAATGTAGCAATGACTGGAACAAGAAAGTATTGTCTTTTGTCACATATTGTAGAATTCTCGCCCTAATCTATGTGTAAGGCTTCTAGGCGAGGACATATGATATACTCATTAAACGATAGGGTGATCGGAGCACAACGTCACTGCATCTACTGCGAAATGAATACATGTACTAAACGCGTAGTTCACTGCGAAAGACGTGCGAGTTTGAACGTTTCATCTCGGTTATACGTTCAGGTTAATGGTTACTTGCCACACATCAACATCTCGTAAAATAAAAATAATATGCATACCACTCCTTGTCAAATGTAAAACATATATATTAAACAGGATATTACCAATAACAAGGTTATCATGTGTAGAGCTGCGAGTTGAGAAATTCTTGAGTTGAATTCTTGCCGACCTACGTCGTCCTTTGTTGTATAACAAACATATCAATCACATCAAAAGATAACTACCAGCATATAACTCACATCAAGTGATGGATATTAGTAAATAACTCACATTGATAACTACCAACATATAACTCACTTCAATTGATAACTATCATCATATAATTTGTTATTAAATGTTTCCCAACTGCATGATGACGACCAATATTGCCATTGTTTAATGAGAAAGAAGTTCATATACCGCTGAGAATAATGATCCTGTGATATTGCATTTCCAGTTATTACACGGCAGCAGTCCTACTGCTATCGATCTTCAGGTGGAGGGGACGAGGCGTCCAGTTTACTGCATGGGAGGATCCTTGTGAAGCATCGACGGTAGCTCTGTCATCATGACCAAACTCTTTCTGAATAATAATGATCTTCGATAAGACTGAACTATAAGTAGAGAAATTAAAGTGTCTCACAAATGAACTGATTTCAAAAACGTTACAAGCGTAAATGTGATTAGAAATAAATTAACAATTTAAAGAACGATGTTTGTCCTTTGGGATAGACAAAATGCTATTATGAACTGAACTCTTAGCAGTAACTGAAGTATGTGTAATAGTAACTCGTGAATGGTATAGGTAACTCGCTTTCGCTCGTTAAATACCAAACCACTCACTCGTTTCATAAATATGTTATTAAACGGGACGTCGTTTAGTATTCCCTATAAAGTAAACTTCCTTAAACCACGTATTTTATACTATACGTTATTACCTGCATTCAATGTTCCTATCAGTCCAAATTTCCTACAATAACATTTTCTTTAGAAGATTGTCTTATCTTTGAGTGCCTCAATGTTCAACCATTCTAAACAGAATTGAAGGTCATTTTGCCCAGAGGCATGATTACTATAAGAGTACTACAGGTAATATACATAATTGTTACTGTAATGATACACTCATATTAACGTATATTTTGAACATATCCATGCCTTTGAGAACATCCCTTGTTTTACGTTCATAAGAGTTCGAGATTTGACAATTGAAAGTTGGCTGTAGTAAGAAGCTTTATTTAATACATTCAGATCTGCATCGTTCAGAAAATGGACATACCATCAACGTGAATTACTCATCTTCACAGAAGCAATAGCATTTAGAAACATTGTTGTAAATATTAAAATTCGAACATGTGAAACCTAGTGTTTCACTTATCATAAAGGCTTTGTCAATATTAAACTTGCATTTGGGTACTTTTTCGTTTGTCCATGCGAATACTTTGATATACAATAACTCCATTAGTTTCCCTTGCGTATATATTTAATACGTGGTCTTACATCAGGTGCAAGCTAAACTTTCTTTCTGTGGCATTCTTTGTGTAAACGGTTCAAACAATAATACCGAATATAATTTATTAATCATCTTCCTTTCTGCATTCTTCAGTTGTTTCCCGTGGTCAGAAAGAAAAACACATCAGAATAAGAACAATATGTCTTCAGGACCTTCGTCTCGAGACCTGAAAACTTCATTTTAAAAGCAATGTCCCTTGCATTCCTATATCTCCTTCAAAAATACAGGGACCATCCACACGCGTTTTTGTCGTTCTTCAATATAGCCCGAAGGGATCCTTGGGCATAAAAAAGAAATATTCTAATAAAAAACATAATGCCAATCCTGCTGATTTGAAATGGAAATTTAGAGAAAAAAAATAAAATAAAAAGAACTCTTCTGAAATATATCTTTTTCAATACAAATATCTATCAGCTTCAATGCTTATTCGGAACAGAGCAGTGGAGTACAGTTGAGGGTGTTTCTAGTTGCACTGCACCAGTAAGCATGTGAGTGGTAGAAGGATGTAAAGATCAGAAGCAGATAACGGGGACTAATACCAGTCCGGGATGGACCTGGGATAGGTTCCTAGTCTCATACACATAGTCCACTGACCTACCCACTGACCAGGTTCAAAACCGATGTGAACGCATTCATTTCAACACTGCATGAGTTAACTTAATGGTCCCCAGCTGTCATGGGATGTGCTTGGCTACATGTCTTTTGTCCAGATGAAATTCGATACACATGTATGGGCAACTAAGATAAATCTGACTGCGTCTCGCCAGATACGTCATTACAAGCGTATCAGATACAGTGATGCGTAGTCGATATGTAGTTCACTCTTCCACTTAATGTTCAATATATAAAGGTGGGGGAAACGTCTCGATTACTATGAAAAAGTGTATAAAAAGGGACATGGGATGACAGGAAGCATATCTGAAAGTTGAAATCAATTCAAACAAAGTTTTGGTTTTTAAAAATTGAAGTTGTTCAAGAACAAAGTTGACCAATGGTAAAAATTTGAAATTTAACATGAAAAAAGTAAAAGTAATTTTTTTAAAATACTTTGCTATCTTCAATACATGAATCCTGAGGCTAATCGTGTAGTTATTTTTGCTAAAATTCACTATCATCTCAACTTAATTCATATTTGCGTTAATTGTGCGAATGACTGATTTAATCAGTTGTTTATTTTTACATTTTAACATTGTTTTCATTTATTTCAAATGTGCTATGATATGTGTGACGATACTTTCTTTTGGCAAACATCATATGCTCACGGTCTTTTTGTATTCACCTGCTATCATATGATGTTGAAAATGGAATAACTGTGTCCTTCGCTTATTGACTTTCACTTTTCCTTTCAGTGTTTAACGACCGTTGCTTTTCACGTTTGGTATTATGTCCTCAGAAAACAGGAGAATGTTGTGCTGATGTAATTCTACTTTTGGTGTGCCAGCTTATCACTCAAGACCACTCCTACAACTATTGATCGGTGGGAGAGGGGGAGAGGCGTCCAGCATACTGTCCGTCCCGCTGTGTAGGAGGGGCCTCCTGGATACATGAGGCAGGGAGGTTAGCTCTGATGGTCTCAATCTTACAGCTGTACTTGACGACCCCGCTGTGTCATATACGTCGTCACTGGAGACTTGGAGACGAGTTAGGAGATAGCAGCTTCTCGGATTTGCAACAACTGATTTGAGTGGTAAAATGATTGAGAAGTGATTCTGAAGTGTTATTAAAGAAAGGGGATGCTGTATACAGATGCATTAATGGGGAAATTTCATTTAGCTTCGTTAGGTATATGAAGGTTATAGGTTGAAACGTGTCTATTGGTAAGCTGCAATTACATTATTGAATGAATCTGCTATAAGTTGATATTTCAGCTTGCTAACACTGTGTTACCGTACGATTGTCTTTCGTTGATGGAGATCATCCAAAGGCATTACCAAAAGCATTGATACTTTTCGAAAAATATATGTTTGACTGAAAGCGGTCCTTCGCAGAGTATTAAAACGTAATCGAAACACATGCATGTGTGTCATAGCAACTGTGCGTGATACGACACCTGCTTCAAATGCAACAATACTGCCACGAATAGCAACCTAACGTTGTTAGCTGAAACATAGTTTGCAATTATAAACGCTTGTCAATGTCGAGTAAGACGATGAGAGCAATCAAACAAGGACTTGAAGAGTCAGGTATCGATCGGTAACAGTAATATGTTGTTTGAATGCTTTGATAAAACATAGCTGTATTCTCGTTCAGTCAAACGACTTCCTTAGCGCATGTGGAGGATTGTCTAATGTTCCGGTTGTGCTTCCTTACTTTCATCTTCCATGTTTAAACGTGCATTTATCAACTCTCCCCAGTGTGTAATACTAGTCATGTTGAAAGGTGGGCACGCTTTAAATGGAAGTAGTTTATATAAAATAAATATAATTACATCTGTGCTAGAAATAGACTTGAAATGTTGTTCCATTGATGAAGTGCTTTATATAATGTCCTGACAATATCATATTATGCAATATTCAAAATATAAAAACAATGCGTGAATAACCATCGTAACGTATACCTGGCGATTAAACGACACCATACCAATAATAATACGAATGTTTGAAACCAGAAGTTAAAGAAAGTTTCACAATGTCTCCTGAAGACAAATAAACCATTTTGTAAATTATTTAGAAACACCACTTGTTCACGCGTCTGAGCTGCACTTATTTATATACTCACACATATAAACTAATATTCGTTTTGGTATTATCGGATTTGGGGATTGTATTATGACGGCCTACAACACTAATGAGTCAACAAATAAAGTCCAACAATATGTTGTATTAATATCATTTCCAAAGTTAATAAATAGTTTACCCGAATGCAAATCCTTCGAAAATATTTTACAAAGGCGATTTCTTCTCCGAATGTTTATTTGAACAAAGATAAATAAAATTGATATTTGTTCAATTGATAGAAACATACCTTGATTTATTACTCGCCTATATAAGATACTGCAGTGTAATATTTATATGGCAATATTAAACTAGTGTAATACCGCCGCACGTATGACGTCACAATAGTTTGGAGTTATGACGTCACAATGGGAGTAACGTCGTCACGATGTCATCGGGCTTGCGGGAATAATAGTTTCAGAGCCATGTCGGTTATTTTGCGGGATTATTGGTGGGCGAGTTATTAACAGAATACTAAACTTCCTTCTATGTAATACCATTTGTATTAAACTCGTGAATGATTTAGTATCAAACTCGCTTTCGCACGTTTTATACAAAATCATTAACTCGTTTAATAAAAATGGTATTAAATAGAAGGTCGTTCAGTATCCTCTATGAATGAAATTGTAAATACTGCTTTACCATGTAAATGATGTGTATTAAAGAAATTCAAAATCGACTTTATTCAACAACAGTACTAGTGTAGAAATAGAAATATAACATTTATTTTTCAGCCAAATTTTCATTATTCATATGTGATGTCAGATTTTGAATAATAAATATACTCACGAGATTTTAAAATGTTTTATTGTTAATTGTTAATTGTTAATTGTTAATTTGATAACATACTGCATGTTTCCATTTTCTAATACAATATTTGTTTGTGGTCAATTACAAATGATCATAACTGAATTATTTAAATATTACCCTTAAAGGCGCTGCAGCACGTTTTTTGCAAATTTTATTTTTTCAAATTTCCCATTTATAATGATAGTTTATGTCATTTATATTTACTTTAGAGGGTAAAACATCTTATTACACAAACCAATTATCCGTAGTGGTAATAACGGTGTTTTGTACAATGCACAAAATACATTTTATTATTTCGAATGACAAAAACGATAGCCGTGGCTTTACGGAACCATGTACACTCATTTGTAACTTGTCTTTCCGAAGAGAGAAGGGTGTTTTACTATTGGTGACATTATTTTTCAAATACATTTCATCGACTTATTAGAGCGAAAAATCGTGCTACAGCGCCTTTAAGCAATGACGTAATTCCTCAAACATTACTACTATGGTACTAGTGGTCACCTTGACCTGGCCTGCATCTCACGGAATATTGAAAGTATTTCTATAAAGTGTCGAGACTTGTATTCGATGTACTACAGTTCAATCATCTACACAACACAGCTGATCAACCTTGTTTCTTTTAGATACGGTATTCAATTTTACATTGATGTTTATAACTTGGTGGTACGGTGATAAATGAAGTGAATAACATATGATGGTTAGGTTCTTCTGTAGAATGCTTTGGTGACCTACATGTACATTTTGTATTATCATAACAATTCATCTGTTAAAACCAATCAAATATGTTAAAACCAATTAAATATGTTTCAGATGCAGACCATCCAATCAAGCTCGTCCCCGTTCATAATAATTAACCCTTTTGTGGATAGATTACAATGTCACTGATTGATCATTTTTGTATATATATATATCAGACAAGTGGAACTTATATAATACAGTTACCATATTATGAATGAATTGCATATAAACATCATATCAATCACTGAGGATTTAAGTATATGATATTTCCCTTTCTCCTTATCTCTGCTACGCTGTATATATCCACTCCCTCCCCTCAGCGTCCTTCGCTGTATCTACCCCATCTCTCTCTCTCTCTCTCTCTCTCTCTCTCTCTCTCTCTCTCTCTCTCTCTCTCTCTCTCTCTCTCTCTCTCTCTCTCTCTCTCTCTCTCTTCTCTCTCTCTCTCTCTCTCTCCCTCTGTATCTACCCCCTCTTGCATTTTTTACCATCCTTTCCCTCTTCTCGTTCTCTCTCATCTCTGCTCGGTCACGTGACAGTGCGTGTGTGCTTGCGGGGGAGGAACACTGAACTGACAAATAGCCTCATCTCGGTCAAAAGTCATTTCATTTGACAGATATGCTCTTCTGTTCAGTGGGGAGATGACGAGTGGCCGGATCGTCGAAGCGTGTGTAGCGTAGTAGCAGTCTCAGCTTGTCATTGGTCATCCCGGAGTCGGCGGAGTATATAAAACCGAGTCTCAATTAACACACGTGTTTAACGCTATCGCCTGTGAAGCAGAGTGAGTGATTCAGTGCGAGGACAGTGCAGTGAGAGACTGGACACACGTACTTTACCATGCGGTCACAGATTACCTCCTACTTCCATGTCTTCGTCCTGGCTGTTTGCTTCAGTGTCTTAATAGCGAGAGGTACGTATACCCTTGTTGCTATGTAATACTTATGTGCTCAACATTTATCATAAACAATGATTACCGTGACATTGTAAATCAAAAGTTACTTTATTGCATTTGTCGTATTTGACATCGAGTGTAACGGCAACTGTTCGGGCCTGGATAGTCATAGCTCAAGCTCAATGTTCTCATGTGCATACTGAACTGATTTTCCTTCCATATATGTAACTAGATGTACGTGCAACAGGTGACACGTTTACTTAATATATGTATATGTGTCTCCATAGGGTTTCGCTGTATGTATTACATTGAGAAACAGTTTATGATGGGATACGCGGCGTCGACTTATGTCATACTGGCATGTCACAAAATCAGGGTCATATTGTCAATTTCAAATTGATTTATTTCTGCAATAGAATATTTTTGTTTTAATATTAGCAAATGACTCAAGAACGTTAACTGTTGGTCGAAGAGGGCATGTTTCTAAAACTTCACCAAATCATTTATTTATTCAAATGTTTAGAGGGGAATTTGTTTAAGCTTTCAAAATTTTAACTTAAAGAAATAAAACGAACTAGAAAATATTTTGATAAACATTAAAGCATATTATTTTAATATGTTGTATCAAAAGTAACGTCGTCACCTTAAGCGAAAATTTAAATCACCATTTGTTTGTGCCCAGAACAAACAATGAACAGTCTCTCCTTGTGCATATGTATACATGATGTGATTTTGTCTTATTATATGCGCTATTATTCTGGTTGCACAAAAGTGGCATTTACGTTCACAGCTGGTTTATAATTACGGACGTGTGGATCGTCGCCTTTCCATTGCATGTTGCAGTGATTGGTTATCCACTATAGTTATTTCACATTAGGTCTTGAAATCAGTGTGTTATCTTCACCAATCTATTGTTGAATTGATACGCCTGAAGTCTGATCTAGCAAACCTAACATTTCTTGATCCTGTAAGAATTATGTAGAACTGATCAGGCAAACCGGAACAATACAAACCATACTGGAAACACACAGTAGGCCATTTCAGTACACATAATGTGCTAAATAAAGGTGGAGGAGAACTACCTAATTGATAAGGGGTTTAATTAATTAGTTTACTAAGTTATTATTGCTTTTGACATCCTAATATGATATGAAAAACAAACATTATCATCATGTCTATAAGGCAGATCTACGCTTGTTGTAGAGTATTGCAACACTGATGAACGTCAAATTGACTGCAACATTGCTAAACAATGTATGCCAATATTTATGTCTAAGGTTTGAGTAAAGACATAATCATCTTAGTTTTAGAAATGTAGAAATTAGAAGGAAGTGTTATCCCAAATATAACCATGTTATATTTCTTCACTATATAAATGGCAAGTATTTCTAATGCATTCAGCTTAGGGAGCTGCGCCAAATTTATGTCTATCAGAGGGGTATTGAATGTTAAATTAGCTGAACTATCGATTGTTGGACCTCGAAATGGCCGTGTGGTAAGCTGTTGGTACAATCAATGCTGGCGATAGTTGCCTTAATCTGAGGGCGTGGGTTCGAATCCCGCATGGGACTCAGCCCGAAAAGGTACAAGAATTTGTACTATTGAAGGTAGTGTTATCCCAAATTTAACCATGTTATAAATCAGTTTATTTGATCGTTAATATGTGTTTAATCATTCCCTATATGTTAAACGTTATATTATCATATATTTATATGTTGTGTATCTAATTTTGTAAATATGTATTCCTGTATATGGGCCGATGGCATTCATGCGAATAAAAGACTTGACTTGACAATGCATTGTAATGATGATATTCAATGCCTTAAAGCTATTATTTGATTGGTCCGAAACTATAAGCATTGTTGCGCTGAGATCGTGAATCTAAAACCCGTATACATGAATCTGACAAGACGAGCATTGTATCCATGTGAAATCAGCGACATACGAATGTGTTCAATCATAAACAGGGTGACAGGGGTGTACGTATGAAGGGTGACACCGGTTGGTTAAGACATGCTCATAAATTCTGCTTTTACATTGAACGTTATTTTTAATTGAACGTAATGTACAATTTGGTTGTTTGAATTAACATTGAAAAACCCATAATACAAGACAAGGAAATACCATACATTAAAACTAAATTATGCAAATACAGTTCACAAAGCATTGACGTCGGCTATTATGTGTAACTAAATATACTAGAAAAACCACTGTTGCCTAAATGCTAATATTATTCTAAACATAGTTAACAATTATATAACATTGTCCTGTATGTTAAAGTCCCTCAAAATGTCAACTGGCCTATTATGTGAAATATGATGATTAGTTGTCCATAATACTCTTGAACATCATCCGTGATATGTTAATGAAGGCGGGGGATTGTGTGTGTTATATTCTGCAGACACGGTATGTTTATTTTGACACCATACATTCTTGATATTGATGTAATGTGTAACCAAAACAGGCTAATTGTGACGTCTTCAAAGACATCATTATCCCATTGAATACCATCATCACCGTAGGTCGAACGCAATAACATTTGTATTTCCAGAGTCCGACCTTGGGATTTGCCGATATAATGGCAAGGGGGTCGTAATAATGGTATGATAATACATCTATCACTGACAACATTATGGGTGAAATACTCTTCACCTCTACTTTGATAACCTACCTCCAAATGCTCGATTTACACGATAATTCACTGGACATAATTCATGTCATATCATTGTTCATTTCGTCATGTAGCGATGACGTCATAATGCGTTGTCCTAAGGCATGTTACAACAATTACGACACGTATGCAGTAACGAGTACTATATGTGTCTGTGTTGCAGTGTCGGGTATCTACTGTGTGCAGTGTTCCAGCACAAGAGACCCCTTCTGTCATCTGGGTATCCACGAAGTCCGCCAGTGCCCCTCCGCTCAGGATACATGTGTTACAACAGTCACGGTACAAAAGATCGGCAGAGGTGAGCTAGAAGTATACCTTTATTTTTTGTTAGTTCAACTGAATTCAGGGGGTTGGCTGCATGTATCATAGACTTAACACAAAGTCCCGGGTATTGTTCAATTGACCGATTTTTGTCATACGACCAATCTTATGCAATGTAAAATGATTGACTAAGAGAATATTAGAGAAAAACTTTGTTTCAACATGTTTAACAGTATTGTTTAAGACAAAGTGTGTCAAAAAAATTATTAAAATGCGACATTTTATGTAGAAACGTTGAAAAAACGTTTTCGGTGTTAGTCGTTTTCCGGAAATCCCCGAGAGTTAATCAGGCTGGCAGCAGTCACGTGATATGATGTCAAAGATGCTCTCCCGCGCGCTGAGGCAGTGTATTTTCTACGTTCGTAGTGTTGTTATATGGCTTTCTAGGATAGCGATGGCAGCGTTGATTTTCAACCATCTGACATAAATAACATCCTTCCTTATCAGTATGAACCTATTGTGAATCAACATGGAGTTGAACACCAGGAATCAAGTGAGGATGAGCTTTCAGAAGTAATCAGTGAGAGAGTTGGAAATACAGATTCGTACGTAGGGACTGGCAAACTCTAACGTTACAATTTCACAATAAGTGGATTATTCCGTACATTAAATAGTTATTGTCTACATGTAGATAACATGGGTGTCAACAACTTATATGTAGTTAATTAAAATATGTTACTACAAGTTATACTGCTTTATTCGTATATATACTGTACCGCTGAAGTAACCAGTTGCATAGGACAAAGTGAACCATCTTGATTCTCGATTGTTCAAATCATGTTTGCTTTAAAAACGTATTGATATTAAATATTATTATTATTTAGATCTAACGTACAAACCACTGTTCAATCGTAATCAAGTAAGATAGACAGTAAGATCTACACATAGCTATGTGAGATTTGGTAGTCACGAAAACCGGACTAAGACGATAATAAGGAACTCGCGATATTAGAAGCCTCTAATAACGTAGTGTAAAGCCCTGTTTATACGGCGAACTTTGCAGTGCACATATGCACTATTGCTTATGGTAGTAATATACGCATGTTAGTAAAAGTAAATTTACTATGCGTTCATGCGTGTTTAATTTCTGCCTAAGAAAATGTGATTCCAACTCTCTTAATATATGAATAGAGAATTTCTAAAATATGTCAATTAATATGTTATAGATGTAAACTAAATAAATGACATTAATTTAAATCTGTCAACATTGGTTTGACTTTGTCGCCCTAATTATAATGAAAATCGAAAAGTCAGATAGATTTCGAAGTTCATCGCGTGCAAGAGGGAGATTATCCTATAAAGAGAATTTGAAAAACAATATTTAGAATTTCTAAAGTTCTCTAATATATTTTCTCAACCGATGCGAAATCACTATTTCTGGGGGGGGGGGGGGGGGGGGGGGGGGAGTAATTACACAAACCAAGCTCCCACAAGGATTGAACACTGAAACTTATTATTTTTTCATTTGTTATGATATTGTGAACATATACAATCAGTGGAAATGCATTTTTAGTATATATATTTAAAAAAACAGGATCCAACATAGACGTAGGAAGGGTTCAAAAGTTGGGGCAAGTTTTAGAATTTAGTTAGTGGGGGTGGTGGGGTGTAATATAGGCGACAGATATCATTTTAGCGTTGAATATCACTATAGTTTTCAAATGATTTATATCCAGGAAATATTGTTTGTGTGTCTGACAATGCCATTTGAGCTGCCACGTTGGCCATATTAAATTGAAATTAATCTAATACAGTTATTAGCCAATGACAAATAATTATACAACTGTGTACTAAGTTTTAAGGCCTACACATCCCCATCCTCGGTGGTACCCAGGGTTTTATATATGCTCCGTTACTCTCAGCAGGAGAATATATAAAACTCTGGGTAACCGAGGATGACACATCCCATAAGAAGGCATTATGAGTTATATCCTTATAAAGGACTGTTAATTACGAGTACTCTTAGACTAACAATCACTTATTTATAAAACTGTTTTAATATAACGGATCAAAATGCTCTGAACTTAGTGAGACAGATTCCGACGGTTTTCGGTCCTTCTTTCCTCTTTGACACTATCCAAACCTTTCTCCGCGCTGCATCCGTCTTTTCACTTGAAAATTAAGAATATGTAAACTTCTGTCCAGACTTTGATGAATTACTGCACACCAACGCTGCACAATGTACAATATCAAGTCCGAAACTACCCGAATTCTACGTATTCAACCGATTCTTCATCTACTCTAATGCTTTCCCTTTCACTGCGCTAAGGATCCAAAGCGGGCCGTAGAGCATCTCTGACGTCACAGCCTAAACCTGCCGAAGGCTACCGGCAAATATGCATACGCGCACAGGCAACAGTAGGCGCGGTTGTTATATCGCGTAATTAGTAATTAAACACGGCTTTCCATATTATTTTCGGGGGAATATGTTTTTTAAAGTATATTTTACTATAACAGAATATACATTTTTACAAATATTCTCCTTCAATCCTGGGCTAAACTTGTTAAGAGGAACGGCCTTTGGCCATATGGACGAAAATAAGAATGTTCACAAGACTTTGAAGAATTGACGACATAAACCGTAATTATATAGCGGACAATGTGACATGACGACCGGGTAAGGTGAATCAACAGGTCGTGTCGCTCTCCCTCTGAAGCATTCTAAATGAATACTCGTTATTCGTGGTTTTGTAAAACCTCTTGATGGTTTGGTTACACATGGTTTTAGTTGATCATTAACACTGAAAGACGACGATGGCATACTGATCTCCTGGTTTTCGGTTCATTATCACATCTAGCCGTGAATTAACGATGGCGGTGTTGAATGAATTAACAAATTGAACTTTACATTAACAACCAACCAAATTTTGTCGTGAATTACGAGGTATTTTCCCTGTTTTTATACGATAGAATGTTTATACACAGATCAGAATCCGCCTTGCCGGATCTGCCTAATTTGGTGTGGGTTCGGGGAATTCGGAAGGATTCGGCAATTGGATTCCACCCCATTTTTCCATGTGATATTTTACAACGGCCGGGATTTATGTAACATGATATAAATACAACCATATGACGATAAAGCACTATCAGACAAATAAGTATAAGTTGAAATGAATAGTATTAGATTGATGTTTAGAATGTTTTCATAGAAACATTTCCCTGAGATCCTGTTTTAATTGATATATGCTTTTGTGCTGAAAAACTGTACATAACGAACATCAAATTAAGTTTGGATTAATCTTAATAATGGCAACCCATATACAGTTTCATTCTGAAAAGACAACCCCAGACCCTGAATTACAATCAAAGAGGTAGTAATACGTTTTCGCTGAAATATGTCGATGAAATGTATTTGAAAATAATGTCACCAATAATAAAACACCATTCTCTCTTCTGAAATCAAGTTAAAACAATTAGTGTACATGGTTCGGTAAAGCCATGGGTATTGTTTTTGTCATTCGAAATAATAAAATGTGATCACAATAAAATGGCCGCCATGCAATGTTTGCTTTATACGCAACACCGTTATTACCACTTCGTATAATTTGCTTATGTTATAAGATGTTTATCCTCTAAAGTAAATATACATGACATAAACTATCATTATAAATGGGAAATCAGAAACAATAAAATGTGTTACTGCCCATTTTAGGAGAAAGAAGGCGTACATTAATAGGAGAAATAGGATGACTATTACGTGTATTTCTACCTTGTGATGAGTATATTTTATAGCTAGTGCAACACTACTTTGAGTATGTTTGTCTGTAAGTATACTGTACAATGTAAACATAATAGTCCTCGCCATAGACTCCTTGAAAAGTCCATGCATCATTCAAGTACTGCCTTACGAGAAGAAACATAATAATGATGTCGACACGATAAGCGTAACAATGAACACAACCGACTTTTCTATTAAATTAAATATTGAATTAACATGCTGGTATAACCAATTGACTTTTACAAAAATCTGTTTATTTTATGCTTAAACTATATTTGTCCAATAAAACAATTATATTAAAAGAGACAGCATTCATGCGTCAAGTTAATATTGTTTTCTTTTCTGAAATATTATATAATTGATGAATTTAATTCAAATTATAAATTATTCATAAATGTTGTTCAAAAATATTAAGCAAAGATGGGGCCTGCTAATGTTTAATGAATGAGTGTAATTTTTATAATTCTATATGCATGTTCTAAATCGTGACCTAAATTCCGTGATTCTTTATATATAATTGATAACTGGAATGCTGACCTAAATTCCGTGATTCTTTATATATAATTGATAACTGGAATGCTTGTTTGATTTTCACAACACAATGATGCACATATCACGTTGTTTTGAGATCGCAGGGGAGACAAAATACACCATTGAACTGATTAAAATTGTGAGAGTTAACTTTTGAATGATGCACGTATGCTATACTATCATGACGTCACCGTGCCCTAAAACAGGTTCAGCCTAATTGCACCGTTGAATGTCCCTCCCCCTCCTCCTTCCTCCTCCCCCTCCTTCTCCACCTCCATCTCAACCACCCCCCCCCCCCCCCCCCCCCCCCCCCCCCCTCCACTCAGTCTCTCTCTGAAGATAGTGACTTATCCGCAGCATAATTGCAGTGTTCCATTAGGGTATTGCTACACTAATCTGTCAACGACATCAACAGAATCATTGGTGATTTGTCGGAAACTTCATGTTAACTACTTATGACTCCTGCCAATACGCACGTAGACAAGTTAACGGAAATGTAATTAAGTGATGTTTACATGGTTCTTAGTTTTGTTGACGAACAAAATTTCATCTTGTCGCCAAGAATTCTTTTTCATGAACTGCGCATTTAGAGATAATATCTTCTTAATATAATTAGCAGAGAATGTCAGAGGGTGTAGAGGCAGAAATACCGCTGAGACATACTTCTATATAACACCGAATAAAACAATTAAGATTACTTAATCGAGTCAGCATATTTCGAAATGCCATTTAATAAATGAAAGTCCATATCAGCATTCAACTGAACGTCAGTAAATATACTTGAGAGAGATAAGACTTTCCATCTTGAGGTGGAACACGTTAATGTCACTGGATGCCCTTCACATCAAAGATATATTTTCATATCGATGTACACAATCAATCAAAAGGATTTGTTTACAGAAACATGAGTAAAGAACTGCTTCAAGTATATAGAATATACATTTCTGTGTACACTATTATGTTGATGTACTAATGACGGTGGAACATAACACGTTAGAGAAGAAAATATTGGTTCATGTACACTCATATGCAAAAAAGACGATACCAATCAAAATGAGATATTTATCAACGAGGGATAAATACCATTAAGTCATAGTTGCAAAATCGTAGTGTTGGTATCTCCTGAACCATGTGAGAAAGGAGAGTGCAATTGGGTTTTCTGGCTTGTTTTATGACATACAAAAGCAACGATGCGTCATCTATTTAAGGTTAAAGAAGGTACATTATTATACAATACCCGTCACTAATTTCAATTCCGTATTTCATAAACTTTACCTTGAATAATAAACATTATTTTCGAACACCTATTGAAAAGGCAATTTCAGCACCCAAAGTGTGTTTGATCAGATAACACTCTCGTGAATGAATCGTGTCTTTTCCAAATGTGTCCCCAGAACATAATTCAGCATTCAAAATCGACATTATAACACTATCATAATTGCCTTTGCATGCACCAATACAATTCTTTTCACATTTAAACTTTGTTTCTCGCCAACAATTGATCTACAGTATATATCTCAACATTTTCTTTCTTTTAAGATACATGTATAATAAATACACTACGAAGCATTAAACACTTCATTATTATTTGTACATTCTAACAATCTAATACAATTGAACATACTTATACGTAGAACATTTCTCAAATATTGTTTAAGTATGTCTAATTATTTTGATCAGGTCAAGAGTATAATGGTATTCATCTTCTATTTCGTTATTACAAAAGGGACATAATCTATCAACAAACGGGATTTTAGGCACGCTCCATCTTCCTTTTTCAACCATAGGCATATGTGAGTGAAGCGTGTAAGTGCAATTTTGTTGAAATCCCCATTTCCCTGATCTCACCAACGCTTCGCAGTCAATGTTGGTGCGTGCCGTACCCTGGCTAGGAGAGGTAGCATGTGATTTCAGAATGTGGAATATCAGTTTATTTATTCTGCTTCTGCTTCGTCTGTTTTTTATACATATTTTCTTATAACATCACAGAACGTACTCAAACACTGGTAATATATGGCTATGTTCTGCTGATTACTATCAGGAGAGGCGATGAACCAGTAATGTCTGCACCATGCAGCTAGGCAGGGTATAACAATGGTTCTCTCACACAAAGGTGGTCAGAGCTCTTGTAGCCCTGGCGTGCTCTGATAAACATAATGTTCTAATAACAGCTTCACTTACAAAACTCAGCTACTTGTTTTATAGATATACTTTTGACATCATATGCTATCCTTTATGTATGTCTCTATCTCTGTCCTAAGAGCGAATCTTAGTTGTTTTTTTATGTAAATAATGTCTTATATCATCGTAAAGCCTTGAAGGGAAAACAGTTTTGTTTTATATCATCGTTATTGCAGAAGTGTGTGTGTGTGCTGCGTTTGACTAGAGTGAAATGAAGCTATATATTTTAGTCCACGAAGTTACATAACACTTTGACCTTACATTAAGAGAACTCACTTCACAACTTGCAAATGACAGTTAATTCGTGTAGTAACTTTTTGTGACAGGTGTTATCGTCAGATCCAGTAATTCGCTCGGTTATACCTCCTAATGACAACAGCACATGTACAGTTCCATCACTGGATCAGTTTCCGGGGAAATCATTACGTTAGAGCGTTATTTTGGGCATGTAAATGTTTAGATTTGAGCGACACCGCAAACAGGGATAAGGGAAAAGTTCTAAGGGATTAGAAAAATATCATTTCCGTGTAATGTATAGAGTCATCTGCAAAATTAATGCATAGTTTACGAAATTGCTATGAAAACTAATATTTTGTCAAACTGCACACATGTGTACAAATGGACATTAATCTTTGCTGTAAACACAGTGCAAGCCTTTACAAAGGACAAATATGTCACACCATTAATACATGTCACAAACCCGTGTTTCTTGTTTGTTTTTACACAGCTGTATACACAAGGTTCGCTTGCATCAATTAAGATAATGTTACCAGTTGCTTCTACTAATAATGTTAATGGCAAATTTGGAACGAGTTAGATCAATAGGTGACGTGGTTGCAATGTGAAATTGTTCACTAGTTTCGTGCGTGTTTATGAGAATGTAATGGTAATCAGAGCACTATTTGCAGACTTATTCTCGGGTGTTCCTTATATAAACATGACAAGTCCTCCCCACCCAAACGCTTGGAAATGATAGGTAATGGTTTCTCATGTTTTTTTAGAATTGTTTATATGGTTGTTTAGGGTTTGTGACGTTTTGTTAGCTTTGTTTATTTAAAAATTGACTTCGACATTTATTATGTTCATGGAGGTATAAACTTAAAAAACGCTGTGCAAACTGTGTAAATCCGCGTGGCGGATTTACGCCAAGTTTGCACAGCGTTTTTTAATTTTATACCTCCGTGAACTTCATAAATTTTGAAGTCAATACTTATAAATAAATATACTCGTACCTGATGTTTTGAAAGGGTTTCATTGCTACAAATATAAAAAAAATTCAACAATTAGAGCTGTACTATTTACGCGTATGAAGACACCAAATATTAGCCCCGCCTACAACGTGTTCATCAGCCAATGAAACTGCACAACGCAACTAGTCATTAACCTGACGTCATGGGGGCATGTCTAAATGTGATTAAGTTTATGCAGGTATGAACTGAATCTCTATGACAGTGTTCAGCGAATCAAATCCACGCAAAGCAATTGCTATTTATTTATATAGCAGACAAGGATGTTCATATTTCATTAGCATTGTTTATATGACAGATAGTTGATTGTCATGTTTCATTTGGGTTGCTTATATTTGTTAACGTATTAGTATTGCCCCCTAAATGATTTCTCTTTCATCGTTAATCTGCCATAACCCCCATTAACTCTCTCGTTACTATGTTGGTTTTATTCAACTGCTACTAACATTGTGTTTTGAACATTGTACTGTCAGGAACTGTTGCCGTGTGCTAACAAACATCTCCCCTTTTCAGCTGGATTAGTTACACGGGGCTGCACCACCGCCGAGAGTTCAGGATGTCGGATGAAGAACGGCGCCTTCGAGTGTAAGATATTGTGTCACCGAGACGGCTGTAATACCTTCCACTTCCTCAACAGCGGCCAGCGACATACGCGTCCTTACGGAACAGATCTGTATTGAACATGGCCATTGTGCTGGACACAATGGATTGAACATAAACGCGCTTCGTGATGAACACGCTGGAGTGAACATGGGCGCGACTCCTGATGAACAAGCTGGATTGGACTCTAATCTCGTGACGTGATGTGGACATGGTGCTGGGCGGGCTGACATGGGGAGCCCACATTCGAATTTCATTTACTTTATTCGTCATCATGGCAGACAATGTTCTGTTGGACTCTCACATTTTTAATTATACAAGTTGAATAAAAAAACTGAAAAAGCATTTGGAAAAACTTACGTACAAGGACATAATAATAACTTATATAAGAGGGGAGGGGAGGGGGGATATACAGAAAACATTTATTTTACTTAGTTATGATCTAACTGTTGCAAAACAGATAATAGGATATTTTATTTGTATATATCGTCTCATAGCTCGATAAAGAGTTTGTACAAAGTACGGTTATAAGCGCATTCATTCCACTAATGAGAGTATAATTATAAAAGCTGTAAGAATATTTATGATTTGTGAATAAAATATGATTACGTTTTCATAATTTTGTTGAATGTGAATTGTTGCTATGCATTATGTACACCACACATATATCTGGTTGTACCCTTGAATTTTAGGAAACCTGTGAGGGCAATTCATCTACACACCTGTCGTAAAATGTATATGTTTATCATATTTCAAATATATGCGTTCCTTTTTGATTCCACATATACCATACCATACCATTTTTTTTAACTGACTCGAAAATGTTGTTAAATAAGTTTTAAACGCAATAAAATGTCAGTTGTGTTCTCATTGTTCAGCTTCACGTCAATGTCAGTCTTCAGGACGACTAAGTTAAACACTTTCACATGAGCATGAGTACATGTATGTTATAAAACACAGCATTAAACGCAACTGTAAGCTAAAGGGGTGAGTGTATCTGTTCCCTACCACCTGAAAACTGCCGACAGTCTGGACTCATCTAAACGCAATCTCAAGAAGCATCTTTTCTCATTATATTTCTTGCATACCTTTGTCTATATTTAAGTGATGTCATTCCCTTCTTGTAGCGCAATGAGCATATCTATTGATGTGGATAAGGCGCGCATATATTTATGATTATTAATTTTATTATAATTATTATTGTCTCATTACAATGATTCTCTTCGTTTATTGCACTATGCAATAAGCCAATAACGATACCTTGGGAGCACTGAATCTGCACTGAATAGTACCATAACAACTATTTCGTAATGCCACATGAAAGCTAAAGGTTAAGTATCAATAAACGCGACTTACCGGAGTAGCGTGATAACTACCCGCCTTCTCTTACCATCAATTAGCGAATTAAATGTGAATTAATGAGGAAACAGGTCCCGGAAGATGGTGACCAGTGGCAACTACAGGCATTATCACTCTTCCGCTGGGAATTCGTCCCACACTGACCTTTACTCCGCGAATATCGACAGAATACTTTCCGGTGCTGCGAAACTATACTATATACTATACCGAAACTATGTTAGAGTTAAGGTATAGTTAGTGTCATCCCAAATATAACAATGTGAACTTTTTCCACTATCTAAATGACATTATTTCTGATGTACAAGTTAATTCCCAATTTTGTCAACTAAGGTATAGTAAAGTTGACACAATTTGCATCTATGAACATACAGCATATATTGAGAATAAAAGACACCAGTTATTTATGTGTTAATGTATATACATGCATCCTAACACTTTAAGGAAAACTATTTTACATGTTGCTTATAAACTAGTTTCATCAAATCAAACATCAACTAACATTACAAGAAAGATGTATGTATACTATCTTAAATAACCAGACGGATATTTGACATGTTGTATGTTAATTCGTCTTGACAGAGCAGCATCACTTTCATTTTCGGCAGTCAGTGGTCTACCAAACGTTTTAACGAGAGAGCCCAAACCTAAAACGTCCCGATATTGGGAACACATCATGAAAAGGCAACGTACGTGCATCACAGTAAATCGCTGCTATTTCAATGTGTTCATGTCTCTGCATACAATATCATATATTCATCGCTCAATATATGCTATGTTGTTCTGCACCAACTTGGTTTCATCCTTTCCAAGTAACAATATTCTGCCAAGAGTGACCTGACGTGTTCCCACATTTCACTAAGGGCTCCCATGTCCTGGTTTGGTACACTCTTTAGTGAAATATCCTCTGCCTTGGAATGTTTCTCGGACGAACACAAGGCCGGTAGCTTCGATTTTTAACTCGCTCGCTTTTGAAATTGACTGTAATTGTATGTATGCCACATAGAATCACAAGTTAACATAGTCTCTCGAGCACTTGTTAGTACACCTACAGTATCATTCCCTTATCGTAACGGAGCAACGTCGTCCTGAAAACTGACATTGACGAGAAGCTGAAAAATGAGAACACAACTGGCATTTGGTGCATGGGGAAACCTGGTCGTCAAAGGTCACAATACTTGTCAAAAGTCACTGTGACTATCTGTCCGCTAGCTCGCAGTGAACCTTATAATGGGAATGCAATAACTTAGAACTAGTGTCCACGTAATAATTGAGGTATTTACTTATATGTTATGTAAACTTAATATCAACCTGCCTAATCTGCCTGTCAATACAGTTGGTGATAGATTACAGGTTTCCTTCACTATATCTGCCATATAAAATATGACAATGATGATCTGATTTTGGAAGCAGGTTAATGATTATAAATAAAGATAGTATCAGTCAGTTGTGAAAAAAGTAAAATTGAGCCTCATTATCAAACTATTGTTTTCGAAGTTGAAAAAGGATTAGTTAAATTAGAAAACTAAGTCCCACGTGAAAATCAGCAAATGAAAACAAAACAAATGTTACATTATTCACAATTAATTAATTAAGCAATACATATTTCCAAATGAAAAACAATAGGATCACACCATTATAGTTATAGAGTTGTACACATGTATATAGTATGGCCACCAAGAAGCCTTGACTGTTGTTGGTGTTGACAGATGCGGAATTACAAGAGGTATGGTTGAACTCAATAAAGTGTCCAAAGTAAGACAACTTCTTTCCTTATCGCTTTATTTATAATAAACTACTTCTTGAAAAACACTAAAGTGCCATGCAGGTACCACAACATGCACGATATCCATGGATCAGTACCACAAGGGAGGTAACTCTCTAGCCCAATGTCATTTAACTGACCTTAGCCTTCAGATCTATGTGATCCTTATTAAGTGTGTTTTGATCTAAAATCAACTAAACTTAGTTATGTAACAATAATTAAGGAAAGACATTCTCCTAAAATGACCTACTTTGATGATGGAGACACGCATGAGGTCATATGTGTCCTTGAGTATGATATGGAGATTTACCATTGTTCTATTGTAATATCATACACGAAAGGTCATTCAAAATAAGTCGCACCTAGAGAAAAAGATGATGAAAAAGAAAGTGTATGGTAAGTGTAAGTGTAAATTGAAAGTATACGGGGGCTTCAGACATGACTACATGGCCTGTACTGATAGTAGCGTGCCTTTGAATCAACAACACACCCGCCCAGAGCTTCCAGTCCTTTGTCTTAACATCATCTCTTACATGGCGCAGCCATGATATAACCATCAGCCATTTCAACATCGGATAAGAGAATAAACCGGGTCCGTGGTAAAGGTAACAATGACTCCCATTCATTAGTCTATTTCTCTACACACACTAACCTCTATTAGTAAGACTATTGTATGTCCTCGTTGTAATACAAGAACAGGAATCAATTTAGTGAGTTGGTTCCACGCAGCTGTTGAGTCTCACGCGTGGAACATTATAGAATGTCGCCTAGCAAATACAGCTCCGATCGCGAGTAAGATCCTGTATTTCTATAAACCAATTGTTTGATGTGATTTGATACAATATGTATTATTGATGAGAAAATTTTGATATTAAAAGAAATTTGGTTTTTCATTATATAGTTCATACTCAATTAGCAAATTAATGATTGGTGTGACATATTATAGCGAGAACGAATCTGATATCAAATTATCCTCGAGTTTGATTAAGAAACGTATTTCAGTTCAGCAAGTATAGTATTGCACGGACCAATCTGCACCATATATCAACTCAGTAACAGCAGTAAACTCAAGTAGTATTTGAGTAGAACTACTATATGGTGATATATGAAGAAGACGAGTAATCATAACTTTTATCATATTGTGGGAACTGAGCTACATGTAATGTGATGATTCTTGTGTATGTTAGATCCCTTGCATAATACGGGAAGGGTATTATTGAATCGAAAGCACCTGCTAAGAGTAACCTTAACCATTTGCAAAAGTTATTAAAATCATTTCCACTGTTAGTAATCAGTTTATGAAATATCATAGGGCGCATATAAGTATATCAATCATAAACTAGCGACCAATAGAAATGCTTCAACATTTAAACTGGGTGAAACACAAAATACTGCTACTGTACAAAGTAAATATTGAATGTCATGGATAAGTATATGTTTCGTAACGGAGTACCGAACATTTCACTAATCATGGTATGATACTTTTATTTGTACGCTTGTTCAAACAGCAATGGGGTGCTAAAATCGCTATTTCGTGAGGGTTTTTTTGGACACAATTGTTTACATTTTTTAAAAATTATGGATAGGATGTTAACAAAAGATGTTATCGACATAGTGTACCATCTTGGACTCTAATTCGTTGACGCTTGGGTACTGTAGGACGTCATCAAGACAAGTCAAAAAGCCATATTTCACTTTCCTGTATACCCTAGTTAAGAAGATTCTAAAATTACGCTTTTTCAAAAGGCATGTTTTTCTTAAACATTATATTAGAACATGTTTCAAAAACAGAAAATTAAGGTTTACTGGCTTCTAAACACAACATGTAACTATGATTAGTCGTATTAATAATTTGTTGATTAAACTATATTGCCTTTTTGTTGGTAGTGTTTCTTTTGGCCGCTTGTTTGTACACGTTTGTAATCGTCTGGCATTTCCAACATTATTCACTTCATAAAGTGTATATCTAGGAGCTCCGTTAGCTAGTCATGTAGATTATTGCTAACGTTTTCAAGTAAACGTTAACCTTCTTTTAGGTGGCATGATTTAAAAGCTCAGTAACATCACACTGGAAGGTGGTTGCATGACAACTAAGCAAACAATTATTAAACAAAATATATCCTCAAAATGTCAATTGCAATATTGCTGTATCTTACTTACTCATAAATGAAATATCAATTCGGTTCGAACTATTATACACAATCAAGGTAATTAAAAGACAGAGTGAAACTTTAGAGGTGTTTATTTCCCTCCTATACAACAAAGACAAGTTAATTGCTGCATAATTACACTAAAGAGGCCAAACAACATAATCACCACGGACACTGGATATGGCTGTACTTTGTTTAGTGGAACTAACTATCGGTTTATTAACTATTTCTATAAATGATCTCATATAAAAGGTTATTCCGTGACAAAATTATCATAATTGTAAATAATCATTTCCAGGCTCATTATCATCAAACGTTTTTTTTTTTAAAAAACAATGTCAACTGTTAAACGCTCTGAAGACGTATTTCTTGTTTCCCTCAAATTTGCCATATATTATTAAAGTGCATACAATATTGTTACATTAGAGGGTAAGACATCTCATTACACCCCCACATAAGCAATAAATTTAGAAAACGGTTGTGTATTGCACAAAATGGTGCGACGTATAAAGCGACATTATTGTGGAACCCTTTAGTTTGAGAGATAGATCTGTAGGACTTCAGACAGCCAGTTGGTTGACCATTCCATCATTGTACCATATTTAAAACTCTACTCTGAGTGTTTAGATATCGCCACATCAATCAGATAACGTGAACGTCCTTTGAGTAGCCATTTTAATGTGAACACCTTAAGATGGACGCTCTCTGGAAAATGGACTCGTTGCTTAACCGAACCATGTACATTCGTTTCCTATCTCTTTTATTGATTGAGGGGTATTATCTAGCAATTGATAACACTTATTTACCTTTTTTTGAGAGCACTTTATTTAATTAAGAATGGTTTGCTACATCGCCCTTAAGCAACATACGTTAAACTATCACTTGATAATAAAACAGCTATTTGCAGGCTGACGGCTGACTTCACACATAATAATTAATATGAATATTCCATGAATGTGCTTATGTCATGTTGGATAATTACCATTCTTATACAATTCTGATGTGATATACCATCATATTCTATTGTTAGAAACTTCTTAAACGTAGAAAATGTAATATTGCATTCTGTAGTTTCTCAATATCCCAATTGTGACCTGTTATCATAGTATGTTTTAGTCCCAAGAATAACAGAATCATTTGCTACATTTATCTGTATAAACTAGATTTCCTTATCACTTATTAAGTGTATAAAGACCAGTTATGAAAATGGATTGTATTAGATACGGTATATCCTATTACAGAAGAATGTGGTACTCGTCTAGTAATATACGTGTGAAATGTCAGGTCTTTTTCTGCAAAAACTAAAACGATTTGAGATTGAGCAAGAGAATCGGTAAAACTTGCTTTCCCTTATAAACACCTACTATACTTTTCTTATTATTTCTTTGTATGTGAAATTAAAGGTTATATTTCTTACGCAATCGAAGATCGAAACAGTCATCGTGTGGCTATTAGTGTGACGAACAACCATCATTTGTAAAGTCCCTTCCCACTTAGTGTCGAGGGATGAATAGGTGATCATATTCTCTTTATATTGGATGAATATTTACTAATAACATTATCGTTACCATATGAAGTCAGTATTGTCTCCAATAAACTCTTGTAACTTCCGACATATGAATTCCCATGAGAAACCAGAATGTGCTGCATGGTTTCCGGATGGCATTACTTTCAGTGAATCAACGCCATTTATAGATATGTCATATCAGTTACATAGAGCATACTAAACGAAGTCCCGTTTAATAACATATTTATGAAACGAGTTGATGGTTTATTATCTAACGAGAGAAAGTTACATCCTACATCCTACAGATGAAAACTGTCAGCTATCTCTCTCTTGGGAGTCACGTGTAGTAATCCCTGCACTGACTCGTATTGTTCTGTGGACTGTTCTTAAAGCTGTAGTTGTTGTCTATCTTTATGTCACTGGTACTCATACTCAAGCACATACTTGCTTCTTATAATAGGCAATTATAGATCAATATCAAGTATTGAATATAATTGACAGTTTTGTTGATAGTGTATGATATAGTATTAGTTGATTGTATATGTGAATTGAAAAATATTAATAATTGTAATGTTTGACAGGTTCCAATAATGTGATAGTGTTTGCTTGGCAAGACTATATTGACGTACAAATAGCAAAAGTCATGTTCTTATAATTTGAATGAATCGATTTTGTAATGAAGTAGTATGTGTCAACTTTCTATTGTGGTTTGTCTATATCGCCCGTCATCATGGCTTTTAAACTAACAAACTTATGAATGCGTCAATTGTAACTACCAAATCGCCCTGCAATATATTAGAGGCAAATCACTAGGCCAAAAGTATTCTATTAACTCTTCCATTATTAACTCTATTGGATCATCCACATATAGGTAAGAAAAAACATGAAACAAAATCCATTCACAGTTTCTCCTGCTATTGGTAACGGAAATAATGGTTTTTCACAACAAAAAAACACCATTTTTGGACAAAATGTGATATTTTGAATAGAATGAAGTTATGCGACGACGATTATATTTCATGAAAATTACTCTTGGAAATGAAAGGCTAAATGAAATCGGTTTCAGTCATGAGGTTACTGATGTAACCCCTCCTTCAAAACCAATTGAATTCTTCCTAATTTGTCCTCTGTTACGAAACGGCAACATGTCCTTTAGTTGACATAAATCCAAATAACGTCTCATATGTTCAGTTTCAATTGTGAAGGCAGAGTTTGTTTTGTTCTTCCATGAAGAGTCATTGGTATGGGCTAAAGACTATTTTATCGGAATTCTACAAAGGACTTAATGGCTACACAGTGTTTCATTCTTTATATACATGTAGGACTTAGGATATATATATAGCTCCACATCAGTGCTTTCAAGTTCACTCTTAGTCGTCATAAGAAAGGAATATAGAACCGACGTCAGCCTCTTGATAAACAAAGACTCACCAATGAGGAACCGATGCATTCCAAGATGTGACGAATGATTGGAAATATGATATGAGTATGGATATGTTAATCTGCAATAGGAGAACCTGCTTACATTGCAGCGTTACTTACAAAAGAATGATTCATCTTTACAGGGTTTATTTAGATTGTTAATTAATATCTTTGTATGTTTTTAGATAGTTTATTCAAACAGAAACATTGTAATGATTTAATATGACCACAACAAAATAAATATAAAAGAACTACTTTCGCTGCATCAGAAGAATGTTTATCTTAAATTCAAACTTTTCCATAATTTTAATTCTAGTTTTATGTAGATTTTATGTTATTTATAAGTTCATAATTTAAATCATGTCAACTGATTTATTCATCCTTCTAGTATTTTCTTTGTCTTCAGTTTAGAACTTAAAATTCTAACAATAATATCTATACGAACTTCGGAAACGTGATTTATGTCAAAATTAAATTTGTGAAAAACAACATGTAATCATGACGAATTCTTCATATTTTGCTTTCACAAAATTGAAATCTGATCTGAAAGGGATTTATTGAAATGGGGAAAAAAGAAATCTGCTGACACATACATGTACTCTTTAGCATGTAACACGTTGTTGCCTCTTCAGTAGAAAAATTACTTAATCGAAAAATGTAGTTAACGCTTAAGGTATTATTACAATTCCTGGTAAATAATAGCCACCACACCTGTTGCCCTTTGTTAGGATCTCGACAAAGTCGTACATAAAGCTTACTTAATAAAATATAAAAGGCCTTGATATTGAGAGAAGTTTATATTGCCACATGTATACTAGATATCCAAGATGGCCTGATCGTAGTGTACTAGAATTATGCCTTTTAAAGGGAAATGGGAATTGATGGCATATAACATAGCAATGACAGCGTGTATTTGGAACATTATCCTGATTATGCTTCACTCAATATCAATGCAGTATCATGTAGGATTCCTTAATTTCACCACATCCATATCGGCGGTGTTGGTATTGTCAACTGAAAAATGTAAATCTTCAAAGCTGCGTTCATCAAACCTATTAACATATTTATATAAATCGTTACATTAGGTTCTTCGTGTGTGTCCCTTAAAATCACTGCAGACACTGTAAGGGCTACTCTCAGTTATAGAGGGTATTCATGATACTCAACTCTCCATTAAAATGCTTGAGATCTTAATGGATTGTCTTCACGTCAGTGGCCACCTGACTGAGCTTAATGCATGTAACTATACAGATTCAGATTCAGTTTAATCACAATCCAGGGCCTAAAGTCCTACAGTACACGTACAGTTGTTACAATTGAATTCGTGATGTGTGGCAAAGTTATCTCCCCTGGGAAGGCTATCCACTTTGTCAACATACCCTTTTTCATCTAACATGTACAGGGTTTGATGTTACATCTAAGTGTCACAAATGAATAATTCTTTACAGGGTTTAGCCTCCATCATGACAAAGTCAAACAATCTAAATTATAATAAAAGTATTTTAACTAAGAAATGAAGGTTTCTGTACCCCAATTTGTTTTGTAATAACAACTATTGAACTATAGTAGTTAAAGAACGAACTCAAAGACGTCAGTCCGAGTGCTTTGATATAATATTAGTGTAGGGCAAATCTATACTTTATTACAAAACACATTGGGGTACAGCGAACTTAATTTCTTTTTCTAAGATGGTAAATGATCACATACAGGTAACGTTCTGCTTCCAATAAGTTCGTATAACATATTGTTTACATTCATTAGATCAATAATCCAGTATTAACGCAATTGAGCATCAAAGCCTACATGTCTATCATATTAAGCTCGCGTGCTACGACGATGTAGCATTGGACAAGCATTTAACCCATTCCTATATTTTAAAAGGGGAGGATCCCGCGATGAGTTTACCGTGCCAGTGTCCTCTCAGTATCAAAGATATTCTTTGGGACACTGCATACATTATCAGGGAAATATTATCTACCCTACCTTCATTACATTTAATAATTTAATGTCAGTTTGTATGTTTACAATGTTTTTCCATTGCAAACATACATAGAGAATCTCACCCAAGTGTCTTCTGATATCAAATATATCAACACGAGTTGATAAAAGTTACAAATATCCGAGTCTTGCCGAGGATATTTTGACTTTTATCAACGAGTGTTGATATATTTGATATCAGAAGACACGAGGGTGAGATTATATTTATCATCCAAAACCATTCTTTATTAGTTTTTAATGAAAAATGGAAATATCTGAACACAAAACTGCCATTTGGCTTCCAGGGCTGTGATGTGATAGCATGGGACGTCATTGTGGTTATGATGTCATAGCATTGTGATGTCATTACTTGATGATGCATAATCAATAGGGCTGCTCGTTTTGTCGCCGGTTTTCCTCGCCGGTTTGCCGGCGGCGTGACCCGGTCACGTGACAGGTAACTATGCAAATGAAGTGACCCGGCGTAAACAAACATGGCGGCGTCCGTCATCGCCGTCGCTTCAATTCTTAAAAAAACAAATTCTGTTTGTTGGATCCACAATTAAAATCTCTTGTGATATTAAATTAATGTTTTAAAAGGAAACAATTATTTCGAAGTGTATTATGACAGGATTTTAAAACACAGTGCTATTATGAACCATGTACAAAACGCAATAAATAATAGATCTACAACCAACAGTCTAATGAGATGTTTTGGAATTATTTATAGCTTTATAAAATGTGTCGTATCGGTTTCGTATCTATCCAAGGTTCAAGCTCAATGTGTGTTTTTCATGTCACCATTCCTCATGAAATAGATCTAAAACTCAACCGTTTAGTTCCATGTAGATGTGGTTGTGTATTTCACACATGTTTTGATTGAAACATATCTAGATCTATTTCAACACTAAACTACAAGAAACTCTCTTGATTAATTCATTGGAGGTGCAATTATATGTTGGCTACAAAAGGCTACCGATTATGATATCGTAAATGTTCCTTACATAGCATACACAAAAACATGCCAGTTACTCGCACTTTTCTGACCCTTTTTCGGTTTGGACTTTGAAGTCATATATCATCAGTAGACTCTACAGTTGCTATATTCGTTGATACAAAAACAACAAGTAACATACACCTATTCAACAAATTTGGCTTTAATGTAACTGTACTTACCATTTGTTTTATATAAGTGAATTTCACATTATCAACAGATTCAACACATCCTAACTTTCCACAAGAAAAATGGAGGCGTTCACCGACGTCTTTACCAACGTAAACATCTAAGGGGATACAACTCTCAGAAGCATCATGGAAAGACGTCCGCGAAAAAAAATGACAAAATAAAATTATAAGCTGTCTAGATCTCTGCTGATGTGCAATTGTTTACTCAATATGTATAAATAAATAATCTGCACACAGCTTTTTCATATTATGTTTACAATGTGGTATGTGGGTTTTAAATAAATTATTAAAGGACTAATATAAGTACAAATTAAGAAAACAGATTTTACAATAAAAATGTAAGCAATGTATCATGAAGAAAAGCTAGATCTGTATTTATAAAAAAACTTAATATTTTTCAAATGTGTCTGCACGTGTAAGAGTAGACTAACACAGAAACTAATTGGTTATCGTAAATGTAAAATAGAATAAAAGAGTTGCTACAAATGAATGCTTATAATTTCATGAATATCGGAAATATGTATTATGTTTCCCTATTTTGACATTTAATCATATCATAGAAATAAAATAACAATTTGAGAAAAAAAAAACCTCACGAGGTTCGTATAATAATGGAATTTACACTTTTTACACTCAATTAGTCCTTTTTGATATTTCTTTTATAAAAACTAAATAACGGAAATGTTTTTTCCTATCATCACACGAATTATAATTTTCCGTTCATCACCCTTGCAATTTGCCGGTCACCTGAGAGCGGCGCATTCGGCGTACGCCGCCGGCAAACCGGCAAACTTTGCCGGTCAAATGAAGCAGGCGTGCCGCTGAAACCGGCAACCGGCACACGCCGGTTCTCTTGCCGGCGGACAAATCGAGCAGCCCTAGGTTCCGTTCAATAACAGCGAGCGCTTAAATTGCTCATTGATCGCTCAATGTAGCGCTCAATGTAGCGCTCACTCTCTCTTGAACGATACAGTACAAATTCATAGAAGTTTGCTCGCCTTGCTACGTAGCGCTACATTGAGCAATCGCGTTCAAGATAGGTTTAAAAGTAATCGCTCATTGAGCGATTACTTTGAAACCTATCTTGAACACGGCCCTAGTGTGATGTCATGTAGCTGACGCCAACAGGGCATTGTTCAAAATCCCCTGTTGAATCCATTTTTGGATGATAAAAACTGACATTCAATTCTTATAATTTCCAACATTTACATGTGTAAGTTGATATTTTTTTCAGATATATATATTAAAATTCACAATAGTTTATATTGGTATATGCTTTCAATAGAAGAAATACTATGATTTCATTGAGTCAACACGAAAGTTAAACATGGTTACAAAGTCGCAAATTTCTTTAACAAGTTCCGACGCAGAGATACATAGTTTTTTTTTAAAAAGCATCACAATGTCGAAAAATAATATACATAATCAAGGTCAAGTGCTGACATATATTTCGCAACAAAGTAAATGTTATCAAGTTAAGATTCTGCACATCAACTTTAAATTAGCATTGCGTCTGTTATTTAGATATAAAAAAAAGTAGCAATATGATGTTGACACGCTTTGGATACGGCGTTTGCACGTTGCAAAGCGTACATGTTGTGCAATACATTCCATTCCAGTCAGCCGATGCTGGAGTGACAGGAAACCGTACCTGTAAACAAATATAGCCATTGATGGCACAGACCATTGGGGTACCTCGAAACAGTTTGACTGACTCAAAGTAGCAAGTGCAGGCGTTTGAACAGTTGTTAATATTACTGATTGTGAAATATTTGGAGACATTATGTTTTCAGAACAACTATCTTTAAAGAAACTTAAAGAAGATTTATGGTAGCTAGTGAGGAGCTGAGAAAGTACATGTAGTTATGTCAACGTTCACACGATTTTGAAAAGGTTCACACGCGTATGGAGGCTTTTTTGAAGAGTTCACACGAAATACACCAGGAGAGCTGGACCACATGACCGTCCTCTCGACCAATCACAATTCTGGAATATGTGTAAATTACAAAGTTGGAAATTATCATCATATAAAGACCTCACCAAGATCCACGAAGAAGCAGCGTTGTGTCAAATTAACATGAGGTGTGCCAACGTCATGTTGTATTATAATCTGAGTAAAAGGTTAAATTTTATTCTTGATGATATAACCATTTGCCTTTTCTCCATTGGTAAAGACACACAAAGTACTCAAGTTCACAATAGTTCTCATTCATTAATCTATCACTTAATTGCTAAATGGTACACACTAACCCGTATTAGCAAGACTTGCTTATGTATGTCCTCTGTGTAATACAAGTACAGGAATCAGTTCTGTAAGTTTCCATGCACATGTAGAGTCTCACGTGTGGAACATTATAGAATGTCGCGAACCAAATACAGCTCCTGTTGTATTTGTATAAACCAACTGTTTGATGTGAATTAAAACAATTCATGAGAATATTTTGACATAGAAAATCTAAAAGAAACTTTTCCGAACACTTTGTTGTTTTATTATATAGTTGATACTTAAGTAACCTGTGTGAATCGAAATACCGTTTTCAGCATACAAGTTAATGTGTCAAGTTCCTTCAAAGACCTGAGTTTAGTATGAAATATAGCGGTGAAAGCGAATCTGATAACACGCATTTTACGAGTTTGATGAAAAATCGTATTTCAGTTCAGCAATTAAAGATGACAAAACTGCGACATATGTCAACTCATCTTGCGACTCCTGGGCTGCGTTCGTTTTGACTCCATCGAGGCAAATTTGCGTATGCTTAGTTGCCACTTACCGCGAACGACAACGGGTATCACACTTGGTTGCCCGGCGTCAAACACTATGGCCGACAGAATTATTATAGGCTCAGCATTTGATAAAAAAAATTAAACTTACCCTATTAATTATGTTATTAATTCATTTGCCCAATTATATTTCTGTACGATCGTCTAGGATTTTACTGCTCAATCCGTCCATGAATGCACTAAAATCATACATCAGTGAAACTATAAATTGTATGGTCTTCGAATACACCTATCATGCATATAACCTACATTTTGCATTTACACAAATCAAAACCTTAAATCGACTTATTACGAATGTGTTCATATATGTACGTCGGAGGGTTGGGAAGATTATAGACGAACACCGCGTCAAATGACGTACTTCCGTTTGTCTCACGACTTCTCTCCTCGATTTAGCATGAGGGGCACACGAGAGTGACGCAGGGGTTGTTCGATTTTGATCGCACGTGCGACACACTAAGTTCTAAACGAACGCAGCCCTAAAGTCTATAACGTTATGACATCATACTTGTAGAGGTGCTAAGGGGGTACTTTACCATTGTTTTGGGCCATCCTTGGTTGTCAGAGGAAATATGTAGGCACATAATATTGTAGCCTTGGGTAAATTTTCAGGAACAGTGTTCGTCATGCACATTAGAAACATTAAAAACTGTCTTGAAATGTGATTATAAAATCATTGTATGTTAATTGTGGAATAAAGTATTTGTTTTATGATAAAGATAATCTGTTTTAAGGGGAAACGGTCGTGCATATTGATTCTGTTGTTGAATTGTTTGTCTATCAATAAGTGATTGTTTTCAACACATCTTGAGATCAATTGACATCAATATTAATGTTTAACAGAAGAAAACAATAAAGGTTTGTAAAATTTCAAGTTTACGTAAATAGCTTCAAAATAACAATAAAATTGCACTTTCGTCTTGCATAAAACGTGTAATCATAAACCTTTTATTAAAATAAAGCCATAATTATGAAATATGTTTAGTGTTTTATGTGATGATAGTGTGAAATAATAGTGAAAACTGTACTTGTTTGGCGCACCTCCACCTATATTATATTATCTAAAAAAACGCGCCCGGTCACCCTTATCTTTTATAACAGAAATGGATTGAGCATATGTTCTCATGTATATAGAGAAATATTATCAATTTCTTGAGATTTTTGTATTGGTTAGGAACCTCCTTAAACTAAAGTAGTATTTCCGTAGATATATTATATGGTGAAATCGAAAGAAGACCAGAACTACGCAATGTGATTTTTTTCTCGTATATATCAAATCGGATATATCAAATCGCTCTATGTAATACGGAACGTCACCGGAATCGTCAGGACCTACTGAAAGTAGTGTGCAAAATGTTCGTTTTATTATACATCATAGATGGTCCCGGTAATAAGAAAGATAATACATCAGTCATATAAATGTTTGCACTGGACTCCTTCACCATTATTCTCTTTACATCATATATTTTTAAGAGTTCCAGTTAGCATTTACTTAGATACATGTTTAATATTTTCAATCATAAGTACAAGGAAAACATTATGTGTTGGCATTACTTAATTTTACCAATAAAGATGACTCGATACATCATTAAAGAGCCCAGTAAGGTACATTGGTAGACTGCAAGACAACGAAGAATACAAACTCCTCTAAAAAAACATATCCTGAAAATGTCAATTGCAATATTGCTGTATCTTACATGCTTATAATTGAAGCATAAATTCGGTTCGAACTATTATACACATTTTATGACATGTAATTACAAGACAGAGGTGAAACTTCAGAGGATTTTCTGTCCTCTTATACAATACAAGAGAAGTTAATGTCTGCATAATTACACTAAAGAGGCCAAACAACATAATCACCACAGAAACTGGATATGACTGTTATTTGTTTAGCGGAACTAACTATGGGTTTATCATCAATTATTTCTGTAAATGCTCGGATATAAAAGGTTTGTTTCCTGACAAAGTTATTATGATTGTAAATAAATATTTCCAAGCTCATTATCACCAAACGTTGTATTATTTACATACTCTAGTTGATAACTCATCGTAGCCATTGAGTCTTCCTCAATTAATCACTAGACCAAAATAACACAGTTAAAATGAAGAGAGTTACCTCCCTCTCGCTCCACGCTAGGCGGCGTACCCCAGTGACGTCACTTCTTTCTTTGTCACGAGCAAGATTGAACGTCCATTTTGCTAGCTCTCAGAGTTTGCGATAATTTGATTAAATACCCTCGACAGATGTTTTGTTCTAGCGCTTGTTTTGATTTATTTGAAGAGTTATTTGTTGCTCTTCTTCCCCAGCTGGCTTGGAAGAGAGGTTTTTGTTTTTCCTTGTATAGTGTGTATCTCCACTGTATCGGGTTATCTAGGTCAGCGCTTCTAGCTGCCAAGGTTGGAGAGTTGTACATTGCAACACAGGCGGCTCATGCTAGCTCTTGCTTGAGCGCTTAGTACGTGCTTGGAGGTTGTCGCTACTTGCCTGTAGCGTCGGTTAGGAGGTGTGTCATCTGACTGCCTCTCGTTCGCTCAGACGCTCTGTCGTCTGTCCACTCGTTCGTCTTCCTCTGACGGCGTTTTGAAGCGACGCCTTGGAAGGTTGGCCTTTGTTGTCTGACGGATAGGCACCGAGGGAGCATTTCGAGACGACACTTGTGCTGTTAGGTCTCTGCCTGTTGGAAGGCGGAGGGTGCATTTCGAAACGACGTCGTTTCGTAACGACACCTTCTCGAGACGACGCCGTCTCTCGTTTGATTAGGCTACCCCTCTGGTAGCGGAGCGTACGTTCGTAACGACGCCGGGTCGTAACAACACCTTCTTGATTCGCCATCGGTACGTGATGACACTTCCTGTCAGTGGCTTCCGCCCTCCGTTGGACGTAGCAGTTGTCTGTACTTGTCCTCTTCTTGGACTTAGGTTTTTTCAATTGGCAGCAGATGACGCCGTTTGTTAGAATACACGTGCACGTGCACAGTGCTCTTCTCTGTCGGGATGGCTTCCCCCTACCCGGGATTCTGTGGACGGTGCGGCATCAGGAAGTCATCGTTGTATGTCCCACAATCCTACTCCTGCTTGTGCCATACAGCGTGTGCGGACGATGACCGTTGCGCAGAATGTCAGACACTTACGTCGGGCCAACATAAGGCATAACTCAGGAAATCCGTGTGTGAATCAAGGAGCTTGCATAAGGTCGGACAGAGGACAGACCGCGTATGGTTCTCCCATCTCCTCTCCAATTCATTCACCGTCGGAGCTTGTGATAGACTAGGACGCTACGGAGTTCGACTCCCGTCGTTCGTCACCTTGTCTTGACCTGCCTAGCGTGCAGGAGGAGAAGGAGCTGTCTCTTGTTCACGAACGCTCGCCTGTCTTCTCACCGTCGGAGCATCAGCGGCCTAAGTCAGGCCATGCCAAGAAGAAGAAGAAGAGGCGGCACTCATGCCCCGCGTTAGTAGACGCATGTTCAGGCCGCACCACCTTTTTGTCAGCGTGGCGAAGGAATTTGAATCCACCATGATCCCTCAGCTCGTGGTAGCGGACCGACAACGCATGTTCCTTCCGGTCGCCGAACCTCCAGTTCACTTGACACCTCCTGTCCTGGACGAGGACATCCGTCGGGTGCCGGCACCCTTAGTAGCGCATGCGGTGCTGCAAAGGCTCCTGGTCAACCTGGACAAGGAGGCTAGGTCAATCATGGCCATGTCTGCCATTGCCCACGCATGTCAGGCTATGACAGCGTTCGCCAAGCAGGTGGGAATGGAGGGGTCAACAGACTCTACCGGGGTTTCAGTGCGGTGGCAGAGTTCTTGTCGCCAACGGACTTAGCCGCTGAGATATGGACACGCATGAGGAATGTTCCACCCTCCACCTCGACTCTGTTCGCTGGACAGATTGGCGATGCTCTCCGTCAGAGGCAGGAGACACAACAGCAGGAGCTCACGAACCGGTTGCCTCCGTACGTCGAGGGACTTGAACAAATGGCGGCTGATTTACGGTCTGAAGGAATTCAACCACTCTTACCTCGTTTGGCCGCCACATTTTCGACTCTTGACTGTGTTGGTCGGCTCCGTGGGTGTTCACGCGAGTGACTCAGTCCGTAGTCTGCACTGTCACAATGTGCAGTTCGCGATGTACCTGGACAACGGGTTCGGTCACCATCAATCCTCGTCTGTTCTCGAAGCCCAACGGGACTTCGTGATTGGATTGTTCAGATGCCTGGGTTGGCTGATCAACATAGACAAGTCAGACTTGCACCAGCAACGTCGCTCACCTTCCTAGGCGTGCATTTTGACACCATCCAGTACAAGGTCCTAGTGACACGGAAACAGATGGGGAGAGGCGAGGACCTCTTGATCAGAGCCCTCCTTGAACCTCTGCCGCTTCTTATGTGGCAACGGCTGTTGGGCCTCCTAACATCGGCTTATTACTACACCCGGAGGGGCAGGCTTCATCTCAGGCCCCTTCAGGTGTTCATCAACGCTCACGTGAGGGAGAACACGTCTCGCCACGTTTTTGCATTTCGGCGGGCCACCTCTGGCCACCTCACACCTGTTCATTGACGCCTCCACTCATGGGTGGGGAACTCATCCCGGCATGGAACAAGCATCGGGTGTGTGGTCTCCTTCGCAGTCGGAGTGCTACATCAACGCCCTGGAAGTGGACGCGATTTGCCTAGCGATCGCTCACTGGTCAACCCGCCTGGAAGGCGAAGTCCTGTTTGTCCACACAGACACAGACGCTCGACGTGGGCAATGGAATGGATGTTGCAATTCGAGGGTGTCCGAGACTCTGTGCCTTCAGGACAGGAACCGGTTCCTTTCCGCTCAGGTGGGACCTGTTGAAGAGCAAGACAAGCGGATGCGTACACGAAAACCTTCAGGTTCTGCGTCTTCACGTTTGGCTTTTTTCAAAAAGGGATTGACACATACCGGCCTTTCGGAGGCGGTGGCCCATACCGTTGCTACCTCGCAAAGGAAATA
This sequence comes from Gibbula magus, assembly GCA_936450465.1. NCBI lineage: Eukaryota > Metazoa > Mollusca > Gastropoda > Trochida > Trochidae > Gibbula > Gibbula magus. Next base: position 99,439,679 of record OW388290.1, read on the forward strand.
AACTAGGAAGCTCTACGAGTTCCAGTGGAACGCCTTCGCAACCTTTTGTGAGGAGGAAGGGTTCGACATCCTGTCAGTCTCGGTTCCCAAGTCGTTGAGTACTTGCTTCACCTCAGGATGCGGGGAGGTCTTAAGGCCTCCTCCATCAACACCTACTTGGCCTCGATCAGGTCCGTTCTCCTCAAGCGGGACACGGGTATTGACATATCCGTACTTAGGGAGATCATTAAGATCTATCTCCAGGTAGATGGATGACAGAAATCCCGGCCTCCCGAGTGGGACTTGGCGGTTGTAATGAACCACCTCAAGTCGGATTACTACGAGCCTCTCTCTGAGACGACCATCCTGTGTTTCTCAGTGAAAACTGCTTTTCTAGTAGCCATGCAATCGGCTGCTAGGATATCGGAACTGCACGCGCTGCAGGCTGACTTACTCCACTTCGAGGTGAAGGACGGCGGGGTGGCCACCCTAGGCCTTGCGCCGGACTTCATCTGCCTGAACCAGGCTGCAGACCAGCGCGGCAGGAAATTAGCATCCCTGCTATATCATCCACTATAGTCCCCTCGGACGAGGAGAACTGTCTCCTCAGTTCTATGCGGGGTCTACGTATATACACGAGATTAGAGCGGTATCGGCTACAATGGCTCTCCATAGTAATATACCTGTAGCGGACATCATGGCGGGCTGTTTCTGGAAGTCCGGCATGGTGTTCGCCAATCACTATCTACGCGACGTGTCAACTGAAGATCTGGAATGCGTGGCGAGGTTGGGGCCTCAGGTGTTCGCTCAACACGGTACCTCCTCAGGATACCCATCTAGGGTGTTCCCACCGTCCCCGTCCCTGAGTGCATCGCATCGCACTTTTCTTCGTTGTTGTGTTGTGTTTTTAGTTACTTGGCGACCCCTATGGTCTGTACCGCCGACCCCTCAGGGCCGGGGGTAATGGAACCCTTAGGTTGTAACAGGCGCTTAACACTGTGCCTTACCCCAAATTCCCCCTTTAATGGAGGGTTACCTCCTCTGCTCTCGGGTTGCTTCGCAGCCCGCCTCCTTCAGTGGCATGCTGGCTATGGTGAGTTATCAACTAGAGTATGCATATAATAGTACGTTTTTGATTAAACGTCATTATTTATACTCACTGTTGATAACTCATAAAAAATATTATTTTATAAACATTTATTGTTATGTTCTCAAACGTAGAACATATGTCTTTGACAATATTGTATTCAGTGTAGTATCAATAACCTAATTTTTACCCATTATCATATTACTCTTTTTTCCCAAGAATATCTGAATAACGTTCGTCATCATGTTATCATGTTATTAACTAGATTTCCTTGTCACTTATTTAGTGTTGACTATATAATAGACTATTAATGAAACTTTATTATATTAAAGACAGTATCTTCTATTACAGAGTAACGTGTTACTCGTTTAGCATTATATGTGTGAAATGTCAGGTATTTTCTGCAGAACCAAGACGATTTGAGCTTCTGCAAGTGAGTCTTTAGAACATAGAACATGAGATCGGAACCTTTGTCATTGTGTGCTTATTCTTTTGCTGCTGACTAAATCGGAACAGCTTCAACACGCATGAACAACTGTTTGGCCCAGGAGGCAGAGCCTATATTTGATAGTTCTACTAATATAAGCAAACCATGCAACACAAATCTAAAAGAAATTCATTAGAATCCAAAGTTACTCTTAATCCTTCAAAACAACACCAGTTTAATTATGATATTTTCAATCAGTTTAAAGTTGCAGTCTGGAGTCAAACCGTGACAGACATCAGTCATTTATATGGCCCCTTCCAACTTAGGTTGAGGGATAAATATGTGAACATAATCACTTTATAATGCATGAAGAGTTACGGTTATTGTTATCATATGAGGTTAATATCTTCTCCATCCATCTCATTGTATATTCCGCCATATCAAATTCCCACGAGACACCAGATTGAGTTGCCCCACATCATGATTGCAGTTTAACGTGTCAATTCTATACACCAAAGCAATACTAAAATCAATCAATTCTATACACCAATGCAATACTAAAATCAACACCATTTATAGATATGTCATATCAGTTACAAATTAATTGCTTCCTACAGATGGAAACTGTCAGCTATCTCTCCCTTGAGAGTCACGTGTATTAATCCCTGCACTGACTCATATTGTTCTGTGGAATGTTCTTAAAGCTGTAGCTGTTGTCTATCTTTATATCACTGGTACTCATGTTTAAGCACATACTTGCTTCTTATAATAGGCAAATACGCCAATACCAAATATTGCATTAATTGATTGTTGTTTAAGTCATAATTATATTTCATGGAAAGGTCCATCGGAAACGAATGGTTGTGGAAAGTTCATTTCTTACTGTGAAATCGGTTTCAATCATGAGATCACTGTTATAACCCCTTCTTCAAAACCATCTAGATTCAAAATGAGTCCTCTGTTACAAAACGATACCAGGACCCTTTATTTAAACACTATCCAAATAACCTCATAGATGTTAAGTTTCAATTGTGAAGGCAGAGCTTGTTTTGTTGTATCCATAAAGAGTCATTGTTTTAGAATAAGAACTAAACATATGTTTAGATAGTTTATTCAAATAGAAACATTGTAATTATTTAGTATGAAAACAAGAGATGGCAGAACTACTTTCGCAGCATAAGAACAATGTTTTATTGAAATATATGGTGTATCTTCAATTCAAATGTATTGCAACCAACTATTTTTAAAATTCATAATGAGTCAAACTTGCACATTTGAAAAATATTTTTCTCTAATTTTCATTCTAGTTTTATGTAGATTTCTTTCTTGGCAACTCGTTTTTCGGCTTTCTATTCATTTCTTTGTCTTCAATTTATAATCTAAAATTCTTATAACGATAATAATAAGAACATCCAAAGCGTGATTTATGTCAAAATGAATTTGTTAGAAAATAGTTAATTGGAAAAATCATGAAGAATTATTCATATTATGCGTTGTTGACAAATTTGAAATCTGATCTTATAGGTATTAAAATTTATTGAAATGGGGAAAAAAGAAATCTGCTGACTTGAGAAATAGTTTCTCAGTTTTATGATTAACTAGCTACATAAACACTTACTCTAAAGCATTTCAATGCTAAATAAATTAACCCCACGGTACTTGAATGATATATTTTATTAGAAATTAGAATTTAAGACAAAGAACATAGCAATGACAGCTTGTATTTGACACATTAACCCACGAGGACGTTATATAACTGTTGCATGTATCTCATGCCCAACTTACCTGTTATTGTAGACAAGGGGTAGAAATATCAAACCAGGGAGATTAAAGCAAATCAATCACGTTCGAAAATAATAATGCATACCCTAGACGAGTTCTTGTAGAGATAATGACAAATAACAAGTTCATCCTTAGTATTATTCTAGGATAATGCAATTGTTATTTATCAATGCATTGAATAAAACATGAGTAAATTATCATGTACCGATAACAAATAATTTAAAAACTGAAATAATTTAACAGTCATTTATTATTTGTTCTGCAATCTTATTTTGTGTGGATGCAGATCCGTTTGAGATTATTGATTAATTATCTTTGTCATCTGCCCTGATGATTCGTGTATTGTATTCCCCATCTGTGAGACTGACCCAACATGTAACACTGTTTAGTGAGTCAGATTCAATCTGTGAATGCGCTCCAAGGTGTGGCGCGTAAAACTGCAACATATTCGAAAATAAAGTACATTATTCCAATCCCTGAAAACACGTTTACACTATTGACCTTTTAATTCATAATGTTTTTATAATCATTACTGACAAGATTTGACAAAGACAATCAAGTTTTAATGCGATGCTTCATTGAATATCAGCGCAGTAAAAACCGTGATTCGTTCATTTCAGACAGACAGACATATTTTATTGGTATATATGGCCCGGAGACCAATAGTACAATGTAAATGAATTTCACAATAGAAACAGCGCTACCGTGTCATAGGACAACCATAACATCAAAATAATATTTTTACAAAATAAGAGGTTTACAAATGATGTCGATTTGATCGATAAAGATTGATATGGTATAGGACTAGCGATAGTCTGTCCAAAAGCTGGACATTGTTAGTAGTTAAAAGTGATATAAACTTTTCTGTAGTTGGGTATTTACAGAAATATAAAGGTAAATATTTATATTTTAAACATGTGTATTGAGGACACTCCAGAAGTACATGATATTCATCCTCCGTGAGGTTACAATAGTTACAGATGGAGTTTTCATTATCTGGGTCCTTTGAGAATCGTGCTGCTTTTACCTTAAAATCATGACCATTACATCTGAACAAAGTAACAATTCTACGTAGGTGCAATGAAGATAAAGAGGATAAATACAGTTCAGGCTTAATAAATGTTTTAAATTGAGCATAATAACTAATACTTGTCGAAGAACTAACATCATAGTACCATTCCTGTTGATATATGTCTTTAAATCGTTGTTTAAGCAATTTTAAAAATGAATTCCTGTCGCCAACATCCTGTGCGATCCAAACGTGGCCAAAGCCGCATTGAAACAGAAATTCACGCACATTTGAAACCCAATTCGTATCCCCTTTGTCATCTAAAGCCTTTAAAAGTTCGTAACTATTTCGGGATATTCTGTTCATGGGTTGCCTTATTCATCTTATGCAGAACGATATTGCTCTACAACGGGCATTGATAAATAAAGGGAAACGGCCACATTCAGCCACATTCATTGCAATACATATCAACTGAGTTATTTTATTATCAACTGACGTGATTTAATTGAAATCTTGAAAGCCGAATTTATTAATCTAATTGCAATGGTTTATTCATGGGGGTATCTTAAAGACATGACACACATGTTTATGATTGCTAGCAGTTATTTGTGTATTCATGCCATCCAACTCTCTATTAGAAAAGCTGTAGATCTGCAGAAAGATAAGCTTAGAAGAGAGTCTTAAGTTAAGTGGTGATCTGTCTAAGATTAATTCATTAAACTATTAAATTAAATATTCAGATTCAGTTTATCCACAGGCCAGGATCTGAAGGCATACAGCACACATACAGTTGTTAAATTCGTGTGGTATGATACAATTATCTCCCTGAGAAGGCTATATCTTCATCAGCATTGTTATGTTTATATTACATCTAAGATGTATACTCAAGGTACCAAATCACACCTTAAAGAATCTTAAATTCTCTGGTTTTTCGATATTATTTCTGTCATTCATAATTTCAAGTAAACAAAACACGAAATATTATGTTGAAGCGTCAGCTACTACTACAACTGGCCTGCTAATTATCTCATTCCTGAAACAGTCTCCCGCGGCCCCTCAAGGGTAACATAGCGTTCATTAGCGATATGATGATTTTCGTCCATATCTCGTTTAAAACATAATAACCATTGCCATTGAAAGTTTCCGATAGAATGGTTATTTGTGCGTTTGTAGTGAGTAATATCGGAGTTTTTGAAGCTTTTTTCGATATTCAATCGCCCATTTAAAAAAGATTTCTTTGCCAAATCGAGTGGAGCGTTAGGTTATTTTATAGGCTACAGCATGTGTTGAAATGAATAACTGACAATGCAAATATAAAAACGATCATGCAATTTTAACGTCATAAACGTCATAATTATTTAAATTGTTGTGGCATTTTGTGCTTGATTTTGTATTTGAAGAAGCCTCTGGTTTGAGGTCAACTGCATCAATATTTCTCAAGGTGACTTTTTTATTATTGATAAAAGAATAATAGGAAAATCATATAATTTTCAACATTGTAACCGGTTTGCAGTTTTTAGAAAGAATTATTCGGGCTATCGTTGTAATACCACTGACCTAACATATACATTCATTAGATGTAGCATTGCACGAGCTGTACTGAAAAACATCAGATTTTCTCATTTTCCAAGCATGATATAAAAAAAGCATAACCTAGTTATAACATTTACATTAGTTGAGGGCATGAGACTTAGAAAACTGTATTATGATATGGGATATTTCAAATATAAACCAAGAAATGTACTTACATGTATGTCTAGGTTAGATTTACAGTATGTCATGCATTCATCTTCAATCAGATTAAGTAATTTACAAAAAGGAAAAATCTTAAAACAGCTTCTAAACTAAGTTTAAATTTACCATGAAACTTAGATTCTCAGGAAAACAAAAGCATAATTTCATCATTACATGTAACAATGTTTTTTATGGAGAATCATTGCTGATCCATTTTCATGACAATTTATATAGCATGTAAGTTTTGGTGGTCAATACATTTGTTTTTCTAAATAAAAAAAATAAAAAAAAATGTCTAAAACACATCGACAAAAATATGGAATGTGTATCTTTCCCATTTTCAAATGAAAGAATTGGAACTATAGAACATTGATAAACTCATAATGACCTCGTGTGTCCGTGTAACATTGGTACAATTCAGAATTATGGGTATAGAGTTGATGATGATGGTGTGTGCCAGGATGTTGTTACAACACGTCATAGGGGCCTAAGGTTTAACGAGATGACGTTCCTTTGATGTCATGAGCACGGTGATTGATGTTGTTTTTACGAAATAAAATCGGTAGTGCATTGTTTGCTATGTGATTTAAACGTATTTATTCACTAAAAAGTGATGGAATCGGTAAACAAGAAAAGTTATGCTTATATAAATGCCTCTTCCTACACACTGGAAACACAAGAAAACAATCGTGCGTGACGTTCACAGAATAGACTGCATACATTGCAGAAAATATAAAGCCAACAGGCATGTAAATGGCACGAGATGACAAGATTATGTTGAAGGCATTATTCTTTAAAGTTGTTGAAAGTTATATAACAGCAAGGCAATAGCATGATAATAGAACAAAGATGAGTTATGAAAAGTCCGAAAGCCTTTTTAATTTAACGATTAAATTATGGACGGATTTTAGTAGTAATAGATTTTCCTGGTTAGTTGCGCAAGCATTTCCCTGCAAGATGGATGTTATATTGAAACCTTTTGTAAAGAAGTATTCGTTTACTCTTATATTATTGTATATGGGACAGGAAAAAAGTGGAGTGCATCTTCTAAATGGTGTCCACAGGCACATGCAGGGGTATCGGATATAAACCTCTCGAACTTATCGCCGTTTCGGTCGCTGCATCCAAGCCGGAGTGAATGATCTGACAAAACCTTGAACCCCAAAATAGATTGAAATGTATCGGGTTTTTGGCCTTGATTTTCTCCAAGAGTATTGGAGTTTACTATGGAGGGAGAGAATTCCAGATATTAACTGCGTCTGGAAGGAAAGATCTAGAATAATAACTGGTGTTACACTGTATGCTTTGCAAGTCGGAATTGTTTCTCAGATTATATCGACTTGCGTCCGATACATTATCAGGTACTAAATTAGATAGATAATCAGGTACTAATTTATTTACCATATTATAAAATACATATAACTTTTGTCGATATCTCCTTTTTTCTAAGGAAGTTATATTTGTCTCCGAGTATAATTTTTGATGGCTTGTGCCTCGAACTGCGCCGCAAATGGTTCTTATTGGTTGGAGGCGCAAACCGCCTCCAACCTGATACGCAGTTAGATTTCACGCTATATTACTGTTGGAATATTCAAAATAAACTTTCGACCAATCATGCTTGGCCTCTTCATACTTTGGAAAAAGCATATGACCAACGAACACGGCTGTAATAAATTTGTAACCACGTGACCATGTGGGTTATCCGAAATAATTATCCCCTTTTACTGCGAAAAGAGATTTTGTCTAAACATCTAAAATAGAAACGACCGTTGTGTTATTCTGAGTCTGAATGTTAGTAAACATAAGATTTTTCAATTCAAAGCCATTTTACACCTCCATGAGCAGACATGTACCAATTCAAGTGCATTATTTCGCACTGCAGTTTCGGAAAATCCAAGAAACTTTACAAGCTAATGTTATACGCGCGGAGCAAGCATATACTAAACGATAATAGTGGTTGTCAATCAACACACCAACCTTCCACTCAGTTATCAATATTTTCAATGCCAATCAGACTTGCATAATGGTAGGCCTACTCAATGTACTGTTATTGAATTAATGATAGTGAAGCTTGTACATGTATAAGCACATATTGGATAGAACCATATTTATGTCCAAACTGATAGCACCAAGCATGAGGATACCGGGTCATTATCCTTGTATTAAAAAAGGTCCATATGCCTTCCTTCCACAGATAAACAGAATATGTTTCATAATCAATCGACTTGGTACACTTTAAATTTGCAAATGTTTAACAAATGGTTGACTGCGTGTCTCAGGGAAAATAGGCCTACATATTCTTATTGCTGGAATCTAACAATGACACAACTGTCAACAACGTTTTGATCAAATTCATAATATAGGCCTACTTCAAAAGTGGAGCAAAAGCACCCGGGAGTTGCGCTTTAAAATAAATCGGGGAAGTTGAATGTTCACTTTCATTTTCAAATGATAGATTATATATAATTTTATTTTATTTATGAATAAATAATGTATGTAAATTGAAAAGCATATACACAACTTAAATGATCGAGGTAAAATTCTTTTATTTGCGACTTTTGAATTGAATAACTAATTGTGTGATTAGTAATCAAAGCTTTTATCCCCCCAAATGACCATAATGCAGGCTGCATTTTGCTATATGTACATATGACATACATATCCTTTTTATAATATATTTTAGCCTTAACAAGATGCCTCCAACCATGCCTTTTTAAAAGGCTTTTCTTGTTGCATCTTGGTTTAATTTCTCAAGAAATAGTGTTTGTTCCTTTGTACAATTATCCCAGATATGACAGGAGTAATCGAAAATCGGTAAAATGTACGATTTGTACTAGGTCTGTAGAGTTTTTCTGTTGAGACGGTATTAAAAAACTCCTTAGGCAATTTATCATTGGACTAACCCTTATAACACTATTGTCAATTTGACCATGCCACATACAGTCTTGTTGAAGAGTTGTTCCTAGATGTTTATGAGACGTTACTTCATTGATAATGGTGTTTTTCATACATCAGACTGATTTAGGGGTTTGAGTATGCTTACGGTTTAATTGAATTGAGACGGTTTTACTTGAATTAAAATCAACTTGCCATTTGTTAGCCCAGTTACTAATAACAGATAAATCTTTATTGAGGCTGTGGGCAGCAACTTATGGATCATCAATGATTAAGTATAGAGATGTATCATCAGCAAATAACCGTAACTTGGTGTCCATGTCATCAACGATGTCATTAATGTAAATTAAGAACAACGGCGGCCCTAGTACGGAACCGTGGGGAACGCCGGCAGAAACGGATTTTAATTCGGAACTATAACCGTTTATGGCCACACGTTGAGATCGGTCTTTCAAGAAGCTTTCGAACAATTAAAGTAGTTTGCCAAGTATACCTTAAGATCTAAGTTTATGGATTATTCACCTGTGCCATACTTTATCAAAGGCTTTGCTTATGTCGCAAAAAAAACGCTCTTATTTCCTTACCTTTATCAAGTTCTCTAGCTATAGAATCATAAAGAAAGGTCAGTTGATAAGAAGGTGAATCTCCGGGTATAAAGCCGGACTGAAGATTTGTTAATAACTTGTTGTCTTGGAAATAATTAAACACATATTTCGAATATTTTATCTAAACAGCTGGTTAGTGCTTAAGGTCTGTAATTTGTATATTCGTTGACATTGCCTTTTAATGAATCGGTATAATTGAAGCTATTTTCCAAAAGTTTGGAAAAATGGATTTGTCCATAGAGGCGTTCAACATTTTTGATACTGGATCTGCTATTACCGTTTATGTGTCAAACATTACTGAGCTTAGCATGTATTGGTCAAAGCAAACAGCCATTGAAATTTCCAAAGTGCAGAAAATCCATAGAAGTAAGTAACGGAAATATATATATGTTCATAATAATTAATGACAACGGTTAATCATGGAATGAGAAAGTAACCTTAACATGGTAGAGCATTTTATTTCTCGTTCTTAAAATTGTATTTGTTTTATTATGGCCAGTACTTGGTGAGAGTTAAACAATTGCCATAGTTTAACATCGTCAACTTTTAATGAATTAAACTACTTTGAGATGGTATCATACATATATGCTTTTATTTCATTTCAACTGTAAAATAATGGAATAGATAAACGTGAGACATAGAAACGAGATGTGGTTGTGTTAGCAAGATAATCTCGATCACTTAAGCTATTAAATTGTCACTTCAAAATGACGCAAAGAAAAGACAACGGTGGTAGATTTACACAGCATTGTCGAAGATTAACAATCTAAACGCATGTGTACAGCAACCAAAGTTCATTAACGTCTGAACAGAATATGCCGAAATTGTTCTGACTAGCTTTGATCACTTTGAGGCTGTTTTGACAAGTGCATTCAGTTAAAATGGTGTGACGGCTTGAGTGTATAATGTAAACAATGATATAAGCATGATACTTAGGGCATGACTCCTGACTAACACGTCACACCTCTCGCAAGCAACTGATTGGCTAATGAAAAGTTTGGCGTCTGTGTTATTGAAGTATTTTTAAAAAAAAGTTTGTTTCCTACTATTTTGAGGAAGATTTAAACCCAATATTTGTTTGTGTTTATTATTAACTGTTGTCAGGATCATTTCCACGAAACTTAATAATAACTGTATTATTGATGATAATATTTGGACATAGCAAAATTTGGTTTTTCATTATATAGTTGATACTCAATTAGATTTTGTGACTCGGAATTATACCATTTTTAGCAAACGAGTTAATGAGAAGTGTAAAATATAATAGCAAAGGCAATCTGATACCGACTCTTTCACGAGTTTAAATAAGAAAAACATTTCAGTTTAACAATGAAACTATTAAGCGTTCCAACCTTTTTTTATTTTTAGATCAGTGCAAGTACATATGGAAGGAATCGTGTGAAATTAACTTTCTTCAGCATATGGAATCTTTCGAGACTTTTGCATTACTAGAACAAGCAGCAACATGTTCATCGAATAATGTCGCTGAAGCAGTTTCTATGTTTCGGACGCTATTCTGTCAGCTGCCTCCATGTTTAAACGGCCAGAAGGTCATTACGCAACAATTCGCAATAGTAGATAATGACTGTCTCTGCAAAACACATGAAGGTGGCACTTTCTGAATGTCTTTAGACAGATAGTTCTTGTTAAAAAATATAAGAAAACATGCAGTGAGTAGCTAAAGCGTCTATCTGGTCTTATCAACCCACCTGTATAATCGATCATTTCAGACAGTCTTTTCAATATCGTATCATATGCCTAGCATTGGTTACATTTCTTAATATACCTAAAAGTCCATTTAACAGTCTTTCAATTCAGTTGTATTTCCGGGAGAACTTCCCTACGAAAGGGTCCAACAGTTCCTATTGAAAAGACCTTATACTGGATAATATCCCCCTGGGAGGGCCTTGAACAGGATAATAACCTGCCAAGAGGATATTACCCAGTATAAGGCCCTCCAAGTACAATGTTTTGCACTCAAGAAATTGTAAGTCCCATTTAGTAAGTTTAAACTTTCCAAAGCAGACATGGCGGGATTCGAACCCGCAACCCTTCGCCTTGTAGTCCAAGGCTTTAACACTAAACCACGACGGATTGGCGAGTGAGAAGGGTTGATTGTTGGTCAGTATTCTGCCGTCGGAAAACTTATGAGCGCTTTATTTTACTTGACCCATTTTACAACGTTGTATATCCCCCCAGGAGGATTTTGCAGAGACAAATGTAAACCATGTTAGGAGGAATTACAATATTGTAAACCCTAATATAATTCCTAAGAGGATGATGTGAAAGCATAGATCTGAAGAAATTATCTTAGACTGGTTTTGAACAAGTTCTCAAATATATATATAGTATAATATGAACCGCAAATGTTTTGACCAAAGTGCGTCTCGAGTCCGTTACCAGAATCAAGAGCAAGCGCTTTAGACTGCTGCGTCACGGAGGCAGATGGAAGACGCTGAAGGAATTTAAGCAACTTACAAAGATATCTCGGCCGTAACCGTAATCAGGTATTTTACGAGCGACTTTTATATTTACCAGGTATCCTCGATAACACAATAACGAATTGTCTTTTAAACTTCAAAACGGCTGATAAGATGAACAAACCCCCTCTTTCTCGGGCTAGCCGAGATTGTGGACCCTGAGAGTCGGTTACATCCTCCTCTCCGGGATCCACAAGCAGTGGTAAATCCTCGAAATTGAGATTTCTCCATTACATAGACAACGTCAAAACCCCATAGACACTGAATGATGGGCGGAATATTTCTCTACACTAAATAGCTGTCCAGCTGATGTAGAATACACATGTGATGACATTGACACTATTGAAGGTCCTCCTGATTCTGTTAGAGAAATCACAGAATAAAAACTGGATTCCACCATATCAAGAGCAGAGATAATGCGCAGTCTAAATGCTCTGAAACATATCAAATCACTTGGACTGATGATATACTGAGTGTGAATATATTCTAAACATTCCTCTCATGTCATTGTTGCAACATAACAACGTTAACATTTACCAAAACAGTACATTTCCAGAGAATTCGACAACGGGAATAATAATACCTTTTTACATGAAAGGTGACACTTCTACCCCGACAACTACAGAGCAATAACCCTCTCGAGTATTCTTAGCAAAGTGTTTACGTATATTTTAAATCAGAGGTTAGTGTGCTGGGCTGAGTCAATTTACAGTAATGTTAAATCATGTGTTTGATCAAATGGTAGTTTGTCTGGTGTGTGTGGTGTCAAGGTACATCAATATGTTATACACATTTTCTTATTTCTATTTGCTGATGATCTAATTTAATTCGGGAACAACTGAAGACTGAACTAGACAACCTTAGCATAGTTTAGAATGGAAATTGTCGATCAATATGGATAAAACTAAAGTTGTCCTTTTTAATAATGGAGGTGGTTTATCCCGATTTGAAAAGTGGTTTTGTAACGGTAGTTCTATTGAAATTGTTTCTCGGTATTGTTGTACTTGGCTTGTACTTTAGTAATATGTTACAGTGGACGAAAGCGTTTGACAATATTTCCATTCAAGCAAGAAGAATGTCATCTTTACTTCTTAGTAGTTTACATCCTCTGAAATCACACTCGCCTAATTTGTACTTCAAATTATTCGATACGAAGATAAAACCAATTCTCATGTATGGGGCAGAACTTTTGGGACTAAATGATATGGATAAACTCATGTAAGTACATGTATAGCTTGCAAACGATTTCTGAATGTTAAGTTACAACATCGATTAATGGAGTTTTAGCCGGGTGTGGTAGGTATCCTTTTCAATTATCTGCTGTTTTAAAATGTATCAAATATTGGTTAAATTTTATTATGATGCCTGAATATCGTTTGCCTCGAAAATGTTATAACATGATGTGTTTGCATATATGATACACAAGCCCATGAGCATTTGGTGACCTAGATTCGAAATATAATATTTATTTTATATTATGTTTTGGTGATTTGTGGGTTTCACATACTGACGGAGATTATAAAAAACGGGTTCCTGTCCATATGTTTTTTTCAGTGTTTGAAAGATATTTTTCTGCAAGTTTGGCACAGTGATCCATCCGAGAGCCCAAAATGAATACTTACAGAAAATTAAAGATAAAAATACCGCATGATACTTATTTAAATGAAATTAATGTATCTAAGTTTATATCTTGCTTATCAAGATTTTGGTTAGGTTCCCATAGTTTAGAAATTGAAAGAGGACGTTATCAACACATATCTCGGGAACAATGAATATTTAAAATGGGTAATTTAAACTTAATTGAGAATGAAAATCACGTTTTGCTTATCTGCCCAGCCTACATTGATTTAAGACGTAATTTGTTATTTTATTCCAATATAGTAAAAATTAATTCTTTGTTCTCAACCCACAATTTTGAAACGTGCTTAATATCTTTACTATGCATTTGAGAAAAAGAAAACTATTTTGGCATATTAATATTATATCTTGTTATGTCACATACATTTTGTCATTGAAAACAATTCAATGTCCGCACTGATGAGGTCCGTTGCCTTACAGTATTGGAAACATTACAGATTAGATTACTAAATGTTACCAACAGTTACGATGACGCGATACATCATTAAACAGCCTAGTAAAAGCACAATAAGAATACATGTTTTTTTCAAAACAGATCCTGAAAATGTCAATTGCAATATTGCAGTAGTTTGACATAGGGCAAACTGACCGAAGTTCGAACACCACTTTTCACTTCGTGCGGATGCAATAATAACTGCAATAACTGTAATGTGTTTATTTCAAAATGTTCCTTCTTTTCAATATGTTATATTTGTTATTTCTTTTTAAAAAAAAGATCAACCCTGCGTGACGTTAAATTAACGGTTTCGTGAAAGAAATTTGTGAAATATTTGTTTTAATGTAAATGTTGGCGCACAGTTCAGAACATCTAAGTAGCTCCAGAATATATAAAATTGACTGAATATAGAAAAAGAAGCAATAAGTTATTACAATGACTTAAAATATTGGTACTTTAAATGCGATTCATCAAGTGTTTTTGGACATAACATGCATAAAGAATCATTTTGATGAATAGATTAAACCATTTTCGCATGATGGAACATTACTTAAGGTGGTCCTGTGCTAAGTTAGGTCAAATCTGTCTGATATTTTAATTTGCTGAAATTGACATTTTACAGATAATCATTCATTTCACAGTATTTTATAATATTTTAATCGGAACACTTTCCGAACCTCGGTCAGTGTTTGCCCTACCTATTAACGAATATATCATTCGAGCTATTATTCACATTTAAGGTAGTTAAGGTCAGTGGTGAAACTTTAGAGGTTTTTCTTTCTCCTATACAATTAAAGACAAGTCAGTGTCTGCATAATTACACTAAAGAGGCCAAACAACATAATCACCACAGAAACTGGATATGGCTGTTATTTGTTTAGTGGAACTAACTATGGGTTTATCATCAAATATTTCTATAAATGCTCGGATGCTAAAAGGTTGTTTCGTGACAAAATGATCATGATTATAAATTATTACATCCGAGGTCATTATCATCAAGCGTTTTATTAAAAACAATGTCAACTCTTACGCAACATACATGTACGTTGATTTATAACTTAATTATAGAACGGCAATGTATAGGAAAGCACAATTGATTAGCATCACAGCTTACCCCACACATTGGGAGTATTCCATAAACGTGTTTATGTCATGTTGTATAAATACCATTGTCAGACAATTTTTACATGATATGTCATCTAATTATATTGTTATAAACTAGTTTTTATGAACATTTATTGTTATGTTCTGAAACGTGGAAATTAGGACAATATTGTATTCTGCGTTAAAGTAATAAATGTATGAAATGTTAAGCCTTTTTTCTGCAAGAACCAAGAGGATTTGAGCTTCTACAAGTAAAATCGTTAGAATATTCTTTCTGTTGTCATCTTATAAACGCCTACTTACATTTTTTTTCACTGTGTGTGTGTGTGTGTGTTGAAAGTGAAACTCCTTAAGCAATCAAGGATCGAAACTGTTATCATCGTGTGGTTGTTGTTTTGCTGCTTACCAAATCGGAACATCTTCAACACGCATGGGAAACTGGTATCCCCAGGGGCAGAGCCTACATTTGATAGTTCTACTTTCATAAGCAAACCACGCACAATAAATCTCAATATAATTTCTAGTTAATCTTATTGTTTCAAAACAACACCAATTTAATTATGAAATCTTCAAACAGTTTGTGTTGCAGCCCGGAGTCAAAGTGTGTCCAACAACGGGCACGTGTGTAAACCCTTCCCACTTGTGTCAAGGATAAATATGTGAATATAATCACTTTATAATGTAGGAAGAGTTACAGATAACATTAATCGTTATTATATAACGTCAATATCATCTTCCACAAAATTCATCTCAGTGTAACATCCTCCATATGAAATTTCCATGAGACATGTTGCTTGGTATCGTGGTTGCAGTTTAACGTGTCTGTTCTATACACCAAAGCAATACTTCATTCAGTGAATCAACACCATTTAAGGGGTGGGATAGCACAGTGGTTAGCGCGTGCGGCTTCGGATCAAGAGGACCGGGATTCGAAACCCGCCAGGGGCACGGCAACTTTGTCTGAAGTAGAGAGCTGTTCTACACGCAGTAAGGTTTGGGTGCAAAACACTGAATTTCGGTGCAGTACCACCCATGGTTCGCTAGTTCCAGCCGCTGCTCGCAGGTTTCACCGCACATGGCGTTGCGGGCTTTCATCCTGCCATAATACTAACAGCTGCGATTTAAGTGAAATACTCTTGAAAGCGGCGTTAAACCCCAATGCACTCACTCAACACCATTTATAGATATGCCATATCTGTTACAAATGAATTTCACCCTCCAGATGAAAACTGTCAGCTACACCCTTCACGTGTATTAATCCCTGCACTGAGTCATATTGTTCTGTGGACTGTTCTTAAAGCGGTATCTGTTGTCTATCTTTATGTCACTGGTACTCATGTTCAAGCACATACTTGCTTCTTAGAATAGGCAGTTATAGATCAATATCAAGTATTGAATATAATTGAGTTTTGTTTAAATATGACATGAAAAAGAATGGTAGTTGTGATGTTTAACAGGTTCTAATAAGGTGCTAATATGTGCTTGCAATTGGTAATGTTGACGTACAAATGGCACAACTATAATTTATAATTTATGAATTAATGGATTTGGTAATGAACTTGTATATGTCAGAACAATACGCTACCACGCATAACACAGATTAAATCTTACAATATTACACACTGCTTCAATATCCCTCACAAGAGGTCTTGCGACGTTAGCAACGACCGATGTCGGGCGCTTCATGACGGACTCCTAGATTGAGCTAGTACACCCCGGGTTCAAATCGAATGCCCTTACTGCAACATTGCTGAGTTACTAAACAATATAAAATCGTCACCAAGTGCAGCATGTAAGCCATGTTCTGTCATGATGATGTCACGGTGGATACCCGCAGTTTAATACATGTTTAATTCTTATTTACAGGGTTAATTTAGATTGTTAATTATTTTATTGTTATGTTTTGAGATTTATTCGAACAGAAACATTGTAATTATTCAGTATGACCAAAAACGAGAGATAGAAGACTACTTTCGCTGCATCGGAATAATGTTTTATTTAAAAATATATCTGTCTTATCTTAAATTCATATGCATAGCAACTATGGAAAAAAATGCATGAGGAATCAATCTTGCACATTTGCAAAATAAGTTTCTATAATTTCAATTCTAGTTTTATGTAAATGTCATGGAATTATAAACTATGGAAATTTACATCCTTTAAACCCGTTTTTCACCTTTCTATTATGTTCTTCAATTTAGAATCTAAAATTTTGATTAAGACATTTATAAGAACTTTCGAAACGTGATCTATGTCAAAATGAAAATTGTGAAAAAATCATAAATCAGAATAATCATGAAATATTATTCCTATTTTACGTAGTTGACAAATTTGAAACCTGATCTGACAGGGATTGAATTTATTGATATGGAAAAAAAGAAATCTGCTGACATGAGAAATAGTTTCTGTGTTTCTCAGTTTTATACAGAAATTAGCTACATAAACACTTACTCTAAAGCATTTCAATGCTGAATAAATTGACCCCCATGTTACACGTTATAGCCTCTGCGTGTCGAATTATTAATTCATAGAAGTTGAGAATATCGTATGTAAAGCTTACTTGCTAACCCTAAGAAGATCTTGATATTTAGAAAAGTATCTGAAAAGTTTATATGCATTGATATCGAAGATGTCCTGAATCTAGTGTACTTAGATTATATCTTTTATTGAGAAATGGGAATTGATGGCACAGAATATAGCAATAGCAACGTGCAATTGACAAAGTAACCCCAAGAGAACGGTATAACACTGGTGCATGTACCTTATGCCGAACTTACCTGTTATTGTAGACAAGGGGTAGAAATATCAAACCAGGAAACAGTCTGATTACTAAAACAAATAAATTACAATCAAACAGAATAATGCATACCATAGACGGGTCAGTGTAGAGAGAGGGGTAAATAAGGCAGATGTTTATCTTCAGTATGATTCTAGGATTGTGCACTTAATAAATAATTAATCAAAACTGAAATACATTTAAAAGTCATTTATTCAGTTAATCATTTTAATTAATTATGTTCGATAATTGTCATCTGCTCTGGTGATTCGTGAATTCATTTAAAATGTTATTTAGCCATTGAAACATAAACGAGGTTTAGTAAATCAGGTGAAATATTTATATAAAATGCATTATGGTGCAATGCCTATGACTGCAACACATCCAAAAAATAAAGTACATTATTCCAATCCCTGAAAAAACCTTAGCACTATTGATCTATTGATTCATAATGTTTTTGAAATCATTACTAACAAGATTGAGTGTGATGCCTCACTGAATATCACTGCAGTATCAACCATCACTCGTTAATTTCACCCGTGATAAACCCTTGAAAGCAACGTTCTAAAAACCTATTAAAATACATACATAACCTGACTAAGATTAATTCATGCAACTATTTCTAATATGATTTATTTTATTTGCATTCCAGGGTCTAAAGTCCCAATGTACGAGTGCAGTTGTTACATTTGAAGTTATCGCCACTGGGAACGCTATCGCGTTGTCAACATGAATTTATTTTTTTCATAAGATGGTTTCAGATTACACCTAAATGTCACAAAACTATGAGTAATTCTTTACGAGAGATAGCCTCCGTCTTGACAACGTCAAACAATCTAAATACAATAAAGAATTTAAAAAAAGAAACGAAATTCTGAATTAAAATAATTAAGAAATGTTAACTCATAAATTTCAAAATTAAATGTTATTTCAAGATGATCATGTTTGTTCAAAGCCCTAAATGCCAGGCACATACTATTTTCCTTTATTACTTTATTTTATTGTTGCATGTAATTTATATTCCTGTGACAAATGACATAAGATATGGGTAAAAACAGGTAATTAATATAAGAAGAAAACACTTAATAAAGGCAACACGATGTATTCCCTATTTAGCACTCTTCTACAGTCGTATTTTGAAGATCTATTTCTTAAAGTCATTCATAAATTTCAGCAAATCAAAACCCAAAGGTGAAAATTTTGTTTCAAAATAGAAACTTATGTATACCATTGTAAGTAGTCGTCTTTTGTTTGAAATGGTTTATTCGTTCAGATACTTCCTTTTATAGTAGCACACTCTCCTTGCGTTGTGGGTGTGGATTCCAGCAACATCCACCATTTCAATCTGCATTGTGATGATTCCTATTTTGATTGTTAGTTGGGTTAAGATCGATCAAGATACAACGTGATGTAAACTGTATGTATTTGTTATGTGATGATTCCAGAAAAGAAACTCTGTATTCCGTGTCACAGCGTAATGCGGGCGTCACACATTGCCGGAGCTAACATCCCGGTCATCATACGAATGTCAATAATTTCCAATTTTGTTGACTTCGGCTCTAAGTCGGAATGTCCGTGTGACCGTCGTGTGTCATCGTATAACCATCTTGGGGGTTTCTTGTGTGAGCTAATATTTTTGGCATGTCAAAAATTTGGCCGATGGTCACACGAACATATCCCTTCGTGTATCTTTCGTGTAGACATCGGGTCCAACGCATGGTCATCGTGTACACATCGTGTAACCATCGTATAATATTCGCATTAACTTCGGCTCAAACGGCACTCGACGCTCATACGAATGCTGATGATGGTCTACTAGATAGTTACACGACGTCGTGAGACCTACGGGTTACCCTCGTGTTACCCTCGCGTTGCCAATTATTGCTATCCTGAATGGTACTAGATTGCAACATGGCGGCGGGCCCAAGTCTTCACAGGGGTGCACCTATAAAACCAGCGTCTGAATAATGTATCTCATAATAATTAATGAGTTAAAATCAAGTACATGTAATAATTAATTATAACAACTAATAATTTGCGCGTTAAACAACTTAACAGCAATCAATAAATCAATCACTCAATAATTAGTGAACGAACGTTCACCGATCTCATATAGTGAAAACATCTACCAATAATTACTGAGTTAAAACATTAGCCGATTATACAGTTCACAGTTTGATATTAACCGTCGTTTTAATCCCTCAAAGGTACATTGGTTATGTTACTTAAAAAACGCTATGCGCTGATTAATGTTCAAATCATCTCGGGTTGGATATTCATCAATAAATGACAAATATATAATGATTAACAGTTTTCAATGAAAATCAAACAAAAGCTTTACAGCTGCTGAACAAGTTTAATTCAATAGAATATTGGTATTTATAAAGATGCAGATGGTTTCACAAAAGCACATGTGTTTTATATTCCATTGACCATAGCTCTTGATCTATGTGAATGTTGGGGTCACCATTTTGTTACCATAGTGAAAATGTGAGTCTGTGGTAGGTGCTCTACATCTGACTGGAGAGCTAAATGCTAATAAATCTATTGATTACAAGGACTGTTTAATTAATAATAATTATAATAATAATAATAATTCATTTAAAGAGCGCCTAATATCCACCGTCAAGATGCTCAGTGGCGCTATGACAAGAACATACAAACTTCCCAGCGAGAGTCTAATATGTCGCAGTAAACAGATGGGTTTTTAAAACACTTTTAAAAGTTACAATTGATGGGATGCTTCTCAGTTCTTTTGGGAGAAAATTCCACAGTTTTGGACTTGCAAAGAAGAATGCTCGATCAGTGAGTTGGTTGGGAGATCTGAGTGTGGCGAGGAGAGTGTCAGAGGAGGATCGGAGACTTCGCTGCGGCACATACACAGGGACGAGCTGCTTGAGATAGTCTGGAAAGTTAGCGTTGTGGAGGCAGTTGTGAGTCAAAACAAGAATTTTGAAGACAATGCGGGAGGAGATGGGCAGCAAGTGTAGAGAATGCAGTACTGGAGTGATATGGTCAAATCGTGGAGTGTGAGTCATACATCTAGCAGCGGCATTTTGGATTCTCTGTAGTTTCTGGGTGGATTTAGAAGAGAGGTTCACATACAAGGAGTTAAAGTAATCGAGTTTGGAAGTGACAAGGCAGTGCATAAGACGTTTACAGGTGTCATTATCGAGGTAGTGACGGACTTTGCTGATATTGTGAACGCTGAAATAGCATGCTCTACTGACTGCTGTGATGCGGGCATCCATGGACAAGCTAGAATAAAAAATGACGCCAAGGTTCCTGGCATTCTCTGATGACATGACACTTGTGTTGCCAATGTGAAGTGATGGTGATTCGTTCTTTATCTTCATCAGCTGATGTTTGGAGCCAAGCAGAAGGAACTCTGTCTTCTCAGCATTAAGCATCAAATAATTGGAGACCATCCATGACTTTATCGCTTCAATGCACAGCTCAAGTTTGTTGATTGCTGATGCCAAATCATCTGAATCAAGTGCAATATAGAGTTGCGTATCATCCGCATATATGTGAAACCCAATAAAATGTTTCCTGATGATGTCGCCAATTGGGAGAATATAGACAGTGAATAAGAGTGGGCCGAGGACCGATCCCTGAGGAACACCAATCAAGAGGGGAACCTTGGATGATTGTATATCTCCAATTTTGACGGATTGTGTGCGTCCACACAAATAAGAGGAGATCCAATCAAGTGCTGTTCCTGTGATCCCAATGCGATGTTCAAGTCGATGTAGAAGCTTGGAATGATCAATCGTGTCGAACGCACTTGAGAGATCAAGAAGCACAAGAGCCGTCACCTTCTTCCGCCCCATATTGACCAGGATGTCATTATGTATTTTGACCAGAGCAGTCTCCGTACTGTGAGACGTCTTGTAGGCTGATTGGAAATGTTCTGCAAGGTTAGTATTCTCCAGGTGTGACCTTAATTTGACGGCAACTACTTTCTCCAGGCATTTTGATACAAAAGAAAGATTAGAAATTGGACGATACTTTTTCAAATTGTTTTCATCAAGCCCAGGTTTCTTAAAGAGCCATCACGGATGTTAGTATTTCAATTTTTTGGAAAATATACTTATAACGTCATTCGCCAGAGAAATATTTTATCTACAACATGGCATATGTTAAATAATTTTCATATCACGACAATGTATTGCAATTTGGTTTCAAAGAGAAGTACCACTTCGACTAGCGCGCGCTAAGGGTATCTGACGTATATAAACAGAATCCCTTTTTTTGCGTAATATGTACTACACAAACAGCAAGCGCTTCCGGAGCGTGAAGGCTCGTCTCTAGCGCTAGTCGCCATAACAACCCATATGCTGCACGTGCTTCACGTGTCTCTCTTGCAAGTTACCCTTGTCACACATTACTTAATGTGACGATTGCTTTACAAACAATGTTTCTAAATGTCCTGAGAATATACACATTATTTCCTGTTTAATGATCTTTTTATTGAGATAAGACCAGCAAATTATGAAAATTTTTTACTCTCATTAATTATAAAATTCAAGAAAAATACCTAGTTGGGTAAAACAATTATTCCAATATATGTAGCAAATACATTATTAAATGAAATAGTAAATAAATAAATACAAGAAAAAGACTTGAAGAAATAAGTAGAATACTGGCAGTATGGAGGAAAAGACACTTAACATTGATAGGAAAGATTACTGTTATAAAAACACTGGCCCTCTCAAAACTAGTACATATTTTTAGCTCATTGCCTAATCCCCCAGATGACTTTATAAAATCTCTGGAAAAGATATTCTTCAAATTCATATGGAATGATAAAAATGATAAAATAAAAAGAAAAACAATGAAAAGATTAAAGACTGAAGGGGGCATGGTTGATGTAAAAGCATTTATTGAAGCTCTTAAACTATCTACTTTAAGACTCTACTGTAAAAAATCATCAGCCAATAACCCATGTAACAGTCCCTTTAATAAGATCCTAAAGTATGGATCAAATATAGATAAACTTTTCAACATTGAAAATCCCTACTGGAAGGATGTTTTTACAGCTTGGAACAATTATTGTAGAAAGCTTAATGTTAAAACTGAATTGCTTAATATTGATTATATTTTAGCTGAACCCTAAAATCATAACTATAAAAACCCGTGCTTTTTTGTTAGACATTGGGCGGATAAAGGATTATTGACAGTAGGAGACTTGTGTAATGAACATGGATTTATACCTTTTGAAGTATTACAGCCTAAATACAAATTAAGAGGGACAATATTAGACTATAACTATTTGTTTCATATCTTACCAGAATCTTGGAAACAAATTATCAATGACTCAAAAATCATGCCTTATAATTCACGCATAAGTATTTACCAAAGAAATATATTAAAGACTTCGAAAGGCTCTAGACTATGTTATGATAAGCTTATTTCCACAAATGATAAACTTGACATCTGTGTTAAATGGGATTACAAATTTCCTGATTGTGATTTTAACTAGCACAATGTTTTTAGCTTTTATAGGTATAGATTGAAAGATGTCAAATTACTGGATTTCCAATACAAATTTTTGCACAGAACTATTTATACCAAAAAAGAATTGTTAAAAATGCATTTGATTGATAATGATTTGTGCAGTTTTTGTAATGATGCTTCTGAAAGCACTTGTCACATATATTGGGAATGTTGTGAAACCCAAAAATTCTGGAATGATTTAGAGCTCTGGATAAATAACTTTTTATCTCAAAAAATAAAAATTACTAAATACTTGATCTGGTTTGGTACACTCCATAGAGATGTGTTCCTAAACCAAATCATTATTTCTGCCAAAAAACACATCCATTTGTGTAATATTAAAAATTTAATTCCAAAATTAAAAAACTATATTATGACTCTAAAGCAAATATTTTTTGTCGAAAATTTCATATCAAAGAAAAACAATGAAATGGAAAGTTTCAACAAAAAATGGATTTCACTCATTCCATCTTTAAGTAGCTAAGACTATTCTATGATATATATTCACTCACTCTCCAACAACATATATGCCTTTTAATGTATGACTGTTAAACATGTATAACTATGTAACAATCATGGGAGCAAATAAAAAAATTAAAAAAATTTTAAAAAATAAATCACCGCAAACAAATTTAAATATTTCGATATCTTTCATTGGTCATATTTTTTATTATTCTTTCGTGTCTTTGTTTACTGTGTGTGAGCTAGACCATAATGCTTTGCGCTTGAAAATAATAGACTGGATCTATATTTAGACTGGAAAATACCTTTACTTATTAATGCAATTTATCGGCTTATTTTAAAGTGGAAAATTTAGTGAAAAATTAAGTGTATTTATTTCACGGAGATGGATTTTTGGAGAATTTTTTATATTTTCATCAACATCCGTGATGGCTCTTTAAGAGCTGGTGTAACTACTGCATGTTTGAAAAGGCAAGGAACAGTACCAGAAGACAGTGATGAGTTAACAATGTCCCATACAGCAGGGGCCAGATGCTGTAGCACAGACTTGAATAGCCAGGTAGGAACTGGATCCAGTGGTGAAGATTTGGATATAGCATTCTTCATGATGTTCTGTATGAGACCAACAGAGACATGTCCGAAGTTATCAAGCACAGTGCCTCTCGTCCGTAACAGAACTAGTTTGACTGCTCAGTGTACCAAGATAATCTCTTATTCGAGATATTTTGTCCTGAAAGAATGTTGCAACCAGGACAGTAGGATTACCATGCACAGGAAACGTGTCTTCAGAATTGCCGCTTATAAGCTTGTTCAAAAGTTTGAATAGTTCTTTTGCATTGTTTTTATTGTTTTCGATACTTGCTGATACAAACTTACGCTTTGCAGTTCTTATTGCTGAATTCACTTTCTGTCTGGCAACCCTGTATATCTGACGATGTACTTCGAGTTTGCTTCTACGCCAAGTCTTTTCAGCAGATCTACACATATGTTTCAAGTGTCTGACTTCATCGTCGTACCAACTTGTATTTGGACGGACAATCACTGAACTTGTCCTGATAGGGGCGTGGCTGTCGAGAATGCTTGTCAAACTGTCATTCAATATATCACATTTAGAGTCAACGTGATCTGCACTGCAGACGTTTGTTGTTATTTCACATGTATCTATGTCATCTGAAAACGAATTCACATCAATGTTTCTTGTTTTTCGATATGTGAAAGTTTTCCTGATTGGATCAGGCTTGGATAGATCAACAGTCATGTCAAACAAGAAATGATCCGAAATCTGTGTATCTGAAACATTAATTACAGATATGAAGTTATCATTTTCTCTTGTAGTAACAAGATCCATGGTATGACCGTGCTTATGAGTTGCTGTGTTCACATGTTGGTGAAGATTAGCAGATGAAAGGTGTTGAAGGAAACATTTGCTTAAAGAAATTTCTGAAACTGGATTCATTCCAACAGAGAACTCCGTCCCATTCTTGCGCTCAAAAGTTTGAACATTTCTTCTACCAGAGAAGTTACTATTTTCTAGGTGCTGTCTTCAGGTGTTGATTTCGTTAAGGAACGTTGCACAACTGTCTAAAATGTTTTAATTGTCTTAAGATTATTTTTATACACAATAGGTTGGTAATTCTCTTCTATAAATTTTCAGAAAAGCAAAAATGAAAAAAAGAAAACCTCTCTTTTCTTAAATCGATTCTTGCAGCATTAAGCGTTTTGGTCTACCAAACCGTATATGGTCCTTCATAGATTCTGCAGGTTGGATATTCTTGTTGTACGTAAACTTACCTTGAATTAAAACCTTGCAAAACTAAATCCTGGTCATTTATTTTTCCACATCCTCTTATGGAATACTCCCATGTCGTAAAATAGATGTGTAGGTTGCTCAAATATTGCCCTCTTATTGTTATTTAAACATATCATTGGTTTAATTCTTATGCTTATGTTTGCGTTGACTTCCAAAAAGGTCAATTTCAAACCTGACACCGTAAGAGGTACGATAGAATATTAGCTTTACATTACCAGATGATAGAATACATATGTAGAGACACACAGTGAGTAATACATGCTATTAAAATAAACTTTGTGATGGTTTACAGAATCAGGAATTTTACATTTCAATTGGAGGCCTGACATTCAGAATTTTCGCAATAATTGACACTGTTGGTTTAAATGAAGATAAAGTATTATTTTTAAAATATGACACACCATTTAAACAAATAGTAACAGTCTTTCAGATATCATTTAACCACTAGAACAGTAAAAGTATTCATATTGATAACAAAACACTTCCTGATTGAATAGATATTTCATCTGTAGCAATCAAAGTGTGAATTAAACTTTTGTTAAGCAGCTGTATATATGTGCTAAAGTTTTCCAGGTAAAACACCTGTGCTTCACTACCTGTAAGGCAACATTTGTGATGTTCTTATTGCACTTGTTTCTTTGCATATCTGGTACCTTTTTGTCCACATATTTATGAATGCATTTTAATTATTTTAGCTTAAGTATTTATTTAAATGTCATATTTTATCTTATATCTTGTGTATCATCATATCAATTTTATGACATGTATAAACTCTCTCATAGCCTTTATTTACAGGGTGGGTCTTCATTGTTTTAATGTATTGTTAATATCTTGTAAATGTTGCGGTGAGATTATAATAGAGAATATGTCTGTCTGTTTAAACCAACACACCAGGATTGCAGATTGACATCCTTCGCGTTTTGTTTTATCATTAAAAGTTACCCTTACTTAAGGCACTGGATGCATGCTTAATCACAAGTAATGTATATTTAGAACATGGTCTACGAGAAATGTGTGATTCTGCAACGGTCACGTGGGGTCTGATACCATGTCACGTGGTTGGTTCGGGTGGCCTTCCAGTACCCCTGGCAGGCGTTGGTATCACTTCTAGAATCAGTTGAATTGTTTTTGTGGTGACCTTTCTGTATTCCATATAAATCCTTCCAAATACGGTCTCATGGGATATCTTATCATTACAATACAAAGGTCAGAACAACAATCACAAATTAGAAGATTCCAACGCTCGATACACCATCAGGAGGATGACAGGAGTGTGGGTGTAAACTACATCTATGTTGCGATATTGACGCAATGGAGCATCAGACGATCCATGTTTATCACATTAAGCTTGTGTCCTTCGACGATGTCGCATTGGACACACTCATTCTTATCTTTTAAATGTCATTGGGGAAGATCCCCCAATTTGTATTCTCTCCTCATTATCAAAGCTGCTCTGTGTGAGTGTTAGGAAGGAGTTTATCCTGATATTTCAATTTCTCAAGTTTTTAACCAATTTGAAGAACATCACTTTTTATCCCACCGGTATGTAATACCGTGGGATATAGTCATCGCCCCGTCCGTCTGTCCGTCCGTCCGTCCGTAATCATTTCGTTTCCGGAGCAGAACTCGAAAACCATTCATGATATCTTTCTGAAACTTTACATGTGTATTACCCACCAACTGAAGTGGTGCCTTTTGATATTTTCAGATTTCTGAAAATTTTATTTTTTTTCGTTTCCATAGAAACATGTTGAAGTTGGACTTTGTTCAGAGACAGGTTCGTTTCCGGAGCACAGCTCCAAAACCGTTCATCATATCTTCCTGAAACTTTGCATGTGTATTACCCACTAACTGAAGTGGTGCCTTTAGATATTTTCAGATTTCTGAAAATTTTATTTTTTTTCGTTTCCATAGAAACATGTTGAGTTGGACTTTGTTCAGAGACAGGTTCGTTTCCGGAGCACAGCTCCAAAACCGTTCATCATATCTTCCTGAAACTTTGCATGTGTATTACCCACTAACTGAAGTGGTGCCTTTTGATATTTTCAGATTTCTGAAAATTTTATTTTTTTTCGTTTCCATAGAAACATGTTGAAGTTTGACTTTGTTCAGAGACAGGTTCGTTTCCGGAGCACAGCTCCAAAACCGTTCATCATATCTTCCTGGAACTTTGCATGTGTATTACCCATTGACTGAAGTGGTGCCTTTTGATATTATCAGATTTTTTCTGAAAAATTAATGTTTGTCTGTTTCCATAGAAACATGAGAGGGATGTTGGTTGTTGTTGATTTTGACTGCTTCTGGAGCAGAAGTCTAAAACCCTTAACATTCCTGAAACTCTGTAATACCCAGTAACTGAAGTACGGTAGTAGATACACAAGTATCTGTAAAAGATGTGTTTTACAAATTTTGTGGAACCGGTGGGATATGTCATCTTCTGATGACTCTTGTTAGACTTTTTTCAAGCAGTCAATCAGCTTTTAACTAAATTGTGATAGTTTGCGGGCGTTATAACGGCCTTTTTGAGTATTGCATCTTTGCTCTTGCAATTATTTAAAAATTAATCAAGTGACTTGATTTTCTCGATACTTATGCCACTTGTGAAAACTGTTACTGGGAAACGGTCATTATCCTGTAGTGCTGCCACACTGTTGAACGAGCTGCCAAAATAACGACAATACATAAACTCTATTACCTGACATTCATTAGCATAATAGCATGTATAGCGCTTTGATTGGGCACTTGCTGTCCGGATTTCAGCGCTCTATAACTGTACATATTATTTATTATTATTTAATGGCTGCAATATTGGCCAAGTGGCGTTAAACAATAACTCACTACCTATATCACATCAAAGCTGTATAAATAATCTCAACAAAATGTCTTTGATATCAAGACGGGTTGATTAAATTTGTCGGAGATATTTGTTTCACTTTATTGAAAGGGTGTTGATATATCTGATATTTAAAAACCAAATCTGACACAAAGCGGTGAGGTCTTTATCTCGGGTCATCGCATGAAGTCAACAGTATTGATCTCGGTGAGGTCTTTATCTTGGGTCATTGCATGAAGTCAACAGTATTAATCTCGGTGAGGTCTTTATCTCGGGTCATCGCATGAAGTCAACAGTATTGATCTCGGTGAGGTCTTTGTTTCGGGTCATCGCATGAAGTCAACAGTATTGATCTCGGTGAGGTCTTTATCTCGGGTCATCGCATGAAGTCAACAGCATTGATCTCGGTGAGGTCTTTATCTTAGGTCATTGCATGAAGTCAACAGTATTGATCTCGGTGAGGTCTTTGTCTCGGGTCATCGCATGAAGTCAACAGCATTGATCTCGGTGAGGTCTTTGTCTCGGGTCATCGCATGAAGTCAACAGCATTGATCTCGGTGAGGTCTTTGTCTCGGGTCATCGCATGAAGTCAACAGCATTGATCTCGGTGAGGTCTTTGTCTCGGGTCATCGCATGAAGTCAACAGCATTGATCTCGGTGAGGTCTTTGTCTCGGGTCATCGCATGAAGTCAACAGCATTGATCTCGGTGAGGTCTTTGTCTCGGGTCATCGCATGAAGTCAACAGCATTGATCTCGGTGAGGTCTTTGTCTCGGGTCATCGCATGAAGTCAACAGTATTGATCTCGGTGGGCTTTTTGTATCTAAGGTCATCGCATGAAGTCAACAGTATTGATCTCGGTGGGCTTTTTGTATCTAAGGTCATCACATGAAGTCAACAGTATTGATCTCGGTGGGCTTTTTGTTTCTAAGGTCATCGCATGAAGTCAACAGTATTGATCTCGGTGGGCTTTTTGTATCTAAGGTCATCGCATGAAGTCAACAGTATTGATCTCGGTGGCCTTTTGTATCTAAGGTCATCGCATGAAGTCAACAGTATTGATCTCTGTGGGCTTTTTGTATCTAAGGTCATCGCATGAAGTCAACAGTATTGCTCTCGGTGGGCTTTGTGTATCTAAGGTCATCGCATGAAGTCAACAGTATTGATCTCGGTGGGCTTTTTGTATCTAAGGTCATCGCATGAAGTCAACAGTATTGATCTCGGTGACCTTTTGTATCTAAGGTCATCGCATGAAGTCAACAGTATTGATCTCGGTGGGCATTTTGTATCTAAGATCATCGCATGAAGTCAACAGTATTGATCTCGGTGGGCTTTTTGTATCTAAGGTCATCGCATGAGTCAACAGTATTGATCTCGGTGGGCTTTTTGTATCTAAGGTCATCGCATGAGTCAACAGTATTGATCTCGGTGGTCTTTTGTATCTAAGGTCATCGCATGAAGTCAACAGTATATTTCTGTGAGGTTTTTAGACCTCTGATGTGTTCTCTAATATCATTAACACCTGTAGCAGAAGCCTCGATTAACTTGTAAACGGTACGTCGAATCACATATACGTGTGTCTCAAAGAATATCCATTTTACCAGTCCCCCATCTCCTCTCTAACGTCGCAATGTGTAACAACATATATTTGGATTTGTTCTCCAACATACTTCTTAAGACATCCATTCCTTGCTTATAGGGTTGTACATGCAGATCCTTTGCCAGTTGACTCTGCACTGATCTGTTGCTCTGGTATATGTGAGTTGTACCAGGTGCGAGTAACCAACCTACAAAAACTGTTCCTGTTCTTGTGTCATTCATCACGTTTCGCACTGACTATGGATGTGAATAAACGTTATGCCTTATAAACAAGTTAACAGAGAAGATCAACATTCTATTTTCCTACCTTAACCGAGTAATTTCACACCAATTATATTGTTTTCGTTTATTTGACTCTTTCATTGAATGTTCACGAATAAGATACTCATTATTGAACACGAAACACTGATATCCCATTTATTAGTATTATAATATAGTCGTTCACAATTTACCCTTAACCCTCAAAGGCATTCACGTTTTCTACCTGGACTTGCTATCGTCATCATGGAGAAGTTGGAAGAACAGATTTAGGTCAAAGGGCATGTATCTAATCTTCTAAAATGTTATTTTAATATATTTTTAATTATTTGGTGTTTGTATTTCGGTATATTTTAGCCCTTTGAAATATAACTATTTGATTTCAACAAATTTCATGTATTTTAAAATGTTTGATTGTCCTTCATTACATTTCTTTTATGATATTATAGTTAATAAGTTGTATTGCAGAAAATCTAATCCCCCTGGACTGAAACTTGTCCAACGATACAATGGAAAAACCAGAAAAGATGTATACAGATTTATCATCAAAAGCTGGCTCCCACAGTAGATATCGCTTGTGTGAGATCAAGCGATATCTACATTGTAGATATCGCTACAATCAAATCGTCATAATCCTATTACATCATCAGTCAATGACATCACAAAGCTTTGGCATCACTTAGAACACTGCTGACAATGCTATGACGTCACAATGGTGATGACGTAACAATGCTATGATGCCATAATGCTTATGACGTCACAATGCTATGACCTCACTGAGATCATTGCTGAAGAAGCCAAATGGCAGTTTTGTGTTTCAGATATGTCATTATTTGGCTAATATTTGTTGTAGAATGATAAATAAAATCTCACCCTCGTGTCTTCTCTGATATCAAATACATCAACACTCGTTGATTAAAGTAAAAATATCCTCGGCAAGCCTCGGATATTTGTAACTTTAATCAACTCGTGTTGATATTTTTGATATCAGAAGACACTTGGGTGAGATTCTCTGTATGTAAAACGTTCATAAAGCAATGAAGGTTGTTCTTTACGTTGTCCTGGTTCTCATTTAGAGGAAAGAATGAAAACATGTATATCAGGATAGATTTATTATTCAATGTAGTCAAATGAAAAGCTGCCCAAAAGAAACGTGAGCTGTCAAATGAAAAGAACTTGAACATATTCAATTAACACAAACAGTATCAAACTGGCAACCGCGCATGCAGCGTTCAGTCAGAATGAACACACACGATAGTCTTACTCAGAACAATCAGATGGAGCAGACCTGTTGTGACATGCAGTAGGGCAGATACAACATCTCCTTTTCTTCCCTGGGCTAGATGATTTTTCTGTTGCAGATGTGGAGGGAAGAGAAGTAGAGATAAGCTATTGCTCCACACGTGCCAATCCATGAGGAACAGACTCGTTGATCAGTTTGTCATAGTCTTATTTAGAAATTATGTTTGCTTGAGATCCTGCATATCACTTCAGTGAGAGAACTGTTATATTTATGAATATTGGCACTATCCAATATTTTGTTGAGATGTCAGAATTACGAACAGTATCAATGAACTGTTCATCCTCAACATAATCAACTTGATATTCAGCACTGTGTAATTTGGACTTTGTCACAGGTTCAGACCGACACATTTTGGCAACATGAGTTTACAACAGTTGTTTACAAAGTGCTACATATCTTCTGGACGCATGATGATAGCCACATTTGTAACACGACCTGGGACCTTGCGCGTGTGTTGATAGTCTATAGTATTTTCAAAACTCTTCTGCTCTCTCTGTTTAACTGAATGTACAGGTGAGACACTATCAACAATATGAAGCTCCTGAATCTGAGCCTTACAGTATTTGACATCACAACATTTAATACATGACTGAAGTTTACAAGGAGAGACAAGAATGCAGATACATGATCTGAACGTGCAGACTCACGGAGTGCACTATTGTAGTGTGTGAGAGCACTGTCACCGTTAAATGGGAACATATCGTTACAACTAGGTCTACCCATCTTCATGGTGAACTACTATTACTTATAAGCATCGTCTGACACAAGAACAATTTTCAAAGTCTATTGACAGACAAAAACATGACATGGCTTCCGAAGCTCACCCTGTGCCTTAGTGTAAGAACAAAATATTTCTTAAAATAATAAACACATTTTATATTTTTGGTTCGAATGCTTTTGAAGAATGAAAGATAATGATGTGTTTGAGGATAAGATGGAACGAACATTCTTCGAATAATAAAGCTTTTGAGTACATGAGAACACTCTGGTGGGCCTCAAAGACCTACCTTTTGCCTTTGTAGGTTAAGGGCTTGTAAGGATTCCTCTTGTTCCAAAGACGTGTTTGACATTCTACAACTTCAAATTATGCTTACTCAGTACAATTTAGAACAAAAGCATGACACATACATGTAATCAAGAATTGATTTGAGTTGGACCAGTGACACACAGTTGATAATACGTTCCCGTTTGCACAAACTTAAATCAGATAACAATATTTTGGTTTCGCTATTAATGCACATATACTGATGAAAAGTACATGTATTGTCCTTATAGTGAAACATTAAAACAGCACAATATGTTATATGGTCATGTTAAAGCCATCTACCCCTTCACAGAACTATCTTTATATACACTACTCATTTGTGACTAACAATAAACATCATATATGTGTATCATGAAGGTAGATATCTTGAAAATATATACGTTTTTTATGTTAGATTGTTAGTTTTATGTGGAAGTTATATTTCTACACCGAGGGGCAAAAGAAACGTTTTAAACTGAATAAACAGAAACATTTTCTGCCGGATTTTTAAAAATTGTTGATGAGGATATATTTCATTTACAAATATACATTTAATTAATCAATTGTTAAAACACACATGAGTGGGTGTTTTGGGAAATAATGTTTTGGTTTTTCAGGTGAAATTTTATGAAATATGGAAATTATGTTAGTACAAGAAGTTGTCGGCATAATGTACCTGCTTAAGTGTAACAACAAAATAGTTCTTAAAATAATAAACACATTTTATATTTTTGGTTCGAATGGCCTTTGCTATAGGGTGGCATAAAACAAGCCAAACAATCATATTCAACTCTCATATTCTATCTCGCCTTTCAAAATTTCAAAACATCGATATTCTAAATGCCGTATTTTTTTAAAAATATGAACAGATAAGGTTTTAAAAATGCAAATTAAGGTAAGTTGGCTTAACTAAATATGGCCTAATAAACGTTTCAGTCGTATATTATTGAATTGAATAAATATATCTTGCATTTGTTGTTGGTATCGTTTCTTTTTCACCTGGAAAGCCTGGGAAACCATAATAACAAATCATGAAGGTAAATTTAAATAATATAGCTATACAATTAAGATCAGTAGAGCAGTCTGACTAAAAGCCGACCGTATATATGGTTCGGTGATGAGGAATCTATAGAACCAGTTCGTATCCAAGTTGATGCACTCTTTTTCAGATTGTATTCCCACGGGATAGGATCGATTTTAATCAGACTGATGTCCTTACTGGTGTTGATGAATTACAGATGCTACATAACTCGTACATGTATGTATGGTAAACACAGCGAATAACAGGGTCACGTCACGCACTTAAAGGTAGTCAGGAGGAAACAAATCTAGAAACGGGTTATTCATCGAAGGATATATACCTATTTTATTATTTAATAGTTTACTTCTGTGTACGTCCTTAACAATACTGCGATCTATCTAACGATGAAGTTATCATTTTATGAATGCTTCCGTGTGACATAAGTAGAGTTGCAAATATTTACTTAACTCAGCAGGTATTACTGTTACAGCTAGTGGTGAAGTGATTAAACTGAAACACCTACATAGTAACTGTTTATCTAAACGTGTTTACTTTATAAAGGTAAACTAATGCTGTTTTTCAGAACAGTAGAATTAAATTTGTTTTGTTTCACATATATCCTGGTATTGTTAGCCGTATTTCTATATCTACAGATATGTGATTAATACTATAACTGCCTCGTGCGACAGTATTGAAAAGATTTCATGATGAATGGCTAAAACTCGAGACATTAAGTAAAATGGTTTCGAACACTGAAAGGAACGATTTTTGCAAGTGATCTTCCCCGTTGAATTTGGATAAGGATATATTTTCACGGCTTTATACAGGATACCGTGTAGGATAAAGAATTATGAATTCAGACTTTGATATTTGAGCGATGTACGTGCTCTCTGCTGATTGGATTAAACAAGGTCATGTGACCGGTATACATTCTCATTCACACGAGATTGACAGCTGAAAAGTATAACTCTGACGTTTATACAAAATAACCTGCGGGACTACTTTATCACTGTATCATTACGCAATTATGACACTGTTATAATATGTTCTTTTCTTGATTAAATTTTTTTAAATAAACCTTACAACGTGAAATTTATTTGTATTTTAATTGGAAGTTACATAAATACAGCATGTTAAAACCAAAAATATTTCCCATGAACAACGTTTTGCACGTGGTGACACATAAGTGATGCAGTGCATGTATTTTTGTGGGCGGAGCTTATATTTCGCCTGACAAGACACTACATTTGTTGTATCATGCACTGTACATTTTTTGCAAACATTTTTTTTTTATTTTCAAAAGTGTATTCACTGATTAAAAAATCGCTTAAATTGCAAAGTTTGAATTTATAAGAAATAGATGTTTGTTTGTTGACTGGCTTATAAACGGGTTGAAAGTTCAAGTTAAACTGTAGTATAAATGCCGCCGACAAGCTCCGGCATTTATACCAGTTTAACTTGCACCTTTCAAACTGTTTATAAACCAATGAACAATCACATTATGAAATCTATGTCTTAGGGAAATGCGACTGTACTGAATTGAATTTAACAACATGTTTAGAAGTGGAGGAGATAACGACATAGGCACAATGAAGCTTACATTCAGTCAAGGATAATGACAGTTTGAGAGAACAAATCTCAATAATTTATTCCTTATCAAGAGACGTGTTCAAATGTCATTTAATTTCTTTGGCTTTAATCGAATATTCACGCAAATAACTATGCACATGTTACCATGTGCTCTAAATCCGATCGTTAAGTCACTGTGGTTTGCACAGCTGAGTTCCACGTATAAATGTCAGTGAGATATAAATACAGTTAGGCGAGGCTTGAGTATTCGCTCTAAACTTCGTACAAAGCTTCTGCAGGGCCGATAAGTCTTGTTCACAGTTGTGGCCCTGGACGAGTCAGTGCTTTAGAAATTGAAGCAGTATGTCATCTGTTGATAACTTCAAGGCAATGGACAGATGGGAATACTAGCGCCGTATTACTATTGTGTGCTTTGGAAAGCAACACAGCTAATACAAGTTCAAACTGACACTATATCTCATCCATGCACGCCCAGATAGCTCTGAAGATATGGATACGCTAGATGTTTCTTTTTGTTCCAATTTCGTGAGTTTGTGTTTTGACAATTCTGTGCAGAAACAACTAACATATATCCCAGGCTAACGCATATACTCTTTCCGTGTTATCTAAACTGATATATGTTCAACACAGAGCACAGTGATGCACATAGTCTATGCTGGTGTTCTTTTTACATATTCATGTAAAAGTCTGTGCAAACGTAGGCAGAATATGCAACATAACAGCACTCATTACATACATTCAGAGATAACGGACTTCATCTATAAACCAGAACACATCGCTCTTCGGAGTTGACAGTATAAAGCACAGAAACATGTATGTATGTATGTGTGTGTACAGGGCTCTGTTGGTGAATATAGAGATTCTTTACAGACGAGCCATACCACTCCAGATGTAGGTTAACTAAATACCGTGTGTTGTACCACGTGTGTTGTGTTGTACTTCTATCAAACCCGCCCGGTCTCCATGGAGGGAGGGTCTGCTATCTGGGACGGAGTATGCATGTTATATAGCGTGCATCTCGCCCGGTCTCGACAGAGTGAAGGTTTACTATCTGGGACGGACTGTAGATGTTAAAGCTTGATTCATTCACCAAGGTGAGCCATGTAAAAGTGGACTTCTCTGAATATAGTAAAACAAAGTTACTCTGAATTATGGGTGAAATAGCGACCTCAGCACGAGGCGTTCGCTGTGATATCACAGCGGACGCCGAGTGCTTGGTTGCTATTTGCCATACACAACAAGGCCCACTTTGTTAGCAATAGTTACGATTTAATACGTGATATCAATGATATCAATTTGTAATAGTAGTACAAGTGTGATCAGTTTGCTGGTGAAAGGCGGTTTTAGAAACAACATGTATTTTATCAATTTAAGAGGTCATATACGGATACTGTTGATCCAACAACAGAGGGGAAAGTTCTTCACGA
The DNA here is from genome assembly GCA_936450465.1 of Gibbula magus. NCBI lineage: Eukaryota > Metazoa > Mollusca > Gastropoda > Trochida > Trochidae > Gibbula > Gibbula magus. The sequence continues at coordinate 99,476,456 of OW388290.1, forward strand.
GGTACGATTCGGATAAACATGCGAGGCTCTGCCGAGCATGTTTATCAGTATCGGACCGAGGTAACGATATATACAGATTGTTATTGGACAGGTATGAATGTATGTATGTATGTATGTATGTATGTATGTACGATATACATGTATGTATGTACATACGTATGTACATGTATGTGCGTATGTACGTACGTATGTATGTACGTATGTATGTGTTTGTAAAGATGGATCATGTATGGATGAATGGATGACTGCATACATGTATGCATGCTATGTCTAGGCCTATGTATGGATATATACCATTTGTATGTATTTAAGTTCCTGTATGTGAGCCGTTTCGACAGTTCTTAGTCTCAGTATGAAGACGCTGACTGATCCACAGAAACAATATTGTGTTATTACATGAATTTGTTTTAAAAACAGAAACATTTAATATCACAAAGAAAGAAAAAGAGAGACAGAGAAGTGACAGTATAACATATTGCACACTTGTTGCATATCATGTTTTATCAAGTTTACCATTAAGGAATTTATTATCAAAGTATATACAATACATAGTTACTTTAGAGGGTAAAATATCTCATTACATGACCCGATAAACTGTATCCATAGAAAACGGTTATCCGTATTGGAAGAAAATGGTGCGACGCATAAAGAGACAGTGGTATAAAACCCTTCAGTGTGAAAGGTAGACTTGTATGCCTCGTTAGAATTTGAAAGTTCAGACAGCAAGATTGTTGACCATTCCACACCTGTATCATATTTAAAAGTCTACGATGGGAAATTGACTCACATGGCTTAACCGAACCGAACTCTTTTTATGGATTCAGGAGATATATTCTGTCATTGGTAACACTTATTTGTGGTTTTGTGAGAGCACTTTTTCAGTAGGCAGAACGTGCTATAATGCCTTTAAAAATATAACATGTATTTATGACATTTATGACCTATAACACGCAGTAAAATTATAAAATACATCCATATCCATATCCACACAGATATATATTTTATAACAGCCAACCATAACTTACCGATTGAAACAGGCCGCTGGAATAATATCCCAAAGCATGATAGAACTTGCCAACTTTGTAAATGTAATGACATTGGTGATGAGTTTCATTATTTATTTATCTGTTCCCATTTTACAAATACAAGAATTAAATATCTAAAGCCCTATTTCTATACCAGACCAAATTTTCTTAAAATGAGGACATTATTTAACAGTAAAAAGATAGGTACACTAAGAAGGCTAGCCTTGTTCTGTGACGTAATTATAAGTGTTTTTAAAAAATGTCGCCAATTGTAACCTCAATTATAATTTTTCAAGTTAATCATGTATCTTTTTCTCATTCCTAATTAGTGTATATCATAATTTATAATACATTATTCCTAAACATTTTGTGTACCTGTATATATGACAGTTTAAGATCAAATGTAAATGTATGTATGTATGTATGTATGTTTGTATGTATGAATATAATGTAAAAATGTATCCTCATATGCCGCTGCCTGCGGCCTGAGTGTAAATAAAAAGTTCAGTATGCACGCACATGTAACCGGGAAATGATCGAAATTCATATACACATACCTGTATGCATTCATACATGCTGGGTAATACAATTGTCCTATTTCCATAAGCAATTACTGTGCCGGTTAAAAAGCGGTTTGTTTTTTAAAATATGTATTCTCCAATCAAATCATAATTCAACTACATAAGTAAAACACATATGTATACCCATACCTATCATAACCTTTTCCCCATAAAACAAAATGTATGGTCTTCGTAAAAATTAAATTAATCATAGTCTTAACAGTAACAATATTCACCCCTCTAAAAATCATATGACTGACGTCACTGTTTCAGTGGCGCAGTTGATAAGTTGCTAGTTTACAAATCCGTAGTTCGCTGGTTTGATTCCAGCCATAGATAAATAAATTTGCAAGATACATACTTTACTCGTGTGTTATATCTGATATCGAGCGGGCAGTTTTGGATATCAGGTTGATATCGGCCTCAGTGGTGCAGTATAATGAATTCAAGTACCTCCAAAAAACGACACCGTGTTGTGTATCATATGGTAGTTCATCAAAAGTTAATTTTATTTTCTTTCCAATATTAGAGAGTAAAAATCAATGCATTACGTTTTGGTTATTGGAAAAAAAATTAGAGGCAAGTGGCAGTTCTTGATGAAAAATGTCACCTAGTTTTTTGTCAGATTAATAAAAAAAAAGACCTCTCATGTCTATCTTCAGCATAATTATGTTGGTCATTCGCAATACATCGATAGCAGTAATCGATACACATGAACTTTATTTGCAGGGTATCTGTATGTCACTTATCATTATCACCTGCTAAAAATGTTTGTATAAAGTGTATATAAGTCGTCAGGGCTAGGTGATCATGACAATGTCACCTGCTAAAAAAATGTCGGTATAGAGTGTGTAAGTCGTCAGGGCCCAGGATATCATGACATTATCACCTGCTACAAAATGTCTGTAGACGGCGTGTAAGTCGTCAGGGCTAAGTGATCATGACATTATCACCTGCTAAAAATGTTTGTTTATAGTGTATATAAGTCGTCAGGGCCAGGCGATCATGACATTATCACCTGCTACAAAATGTCGGTATACAGTGTGTGAGTCGACAGGGCTAGGTGATAATGACATTATCACCTGCTACAAAATGTCTGTATACAGTGTGTAAGTCGTCAGGGCTAGGTGATCATGACATTATCACCTGTTACAAAATGTCTGTATACAGTGTGTAAGTCGTCAGGGCTAGGTGATCATGACATTATTACCTGCTAATAAACTGTCTGTATACAGTGTGTAAGTCGTCAGGGCCAGGTGGTCATGACATTATCACTTGCTACAAAATGTCTGTATACAGTGTGTAAGTCGTCAAGGCTAGGTGATCATAACATGTAAGTGGTTTACAAATAAGTAAAAAATGATATTCATCCTCTATTTCCCCTGATTTACATAGTCTGCATAATCTATCCTTACGTTCTATGCCATTCATCCTGCCAGTTTCTATTTCAAGCGGGAGTGTACCACATCGGAAATTAGCATAAGTACTTCTGAATTTATTTATATGTAGTGAATTTATATAGACTTCGGTTTCGAATCTATTCTTAAAGCTTTTGTAGTTTTGGAGTTTAGATATCTTATCTATTGAAGCAAACCAATCTGATATTGATACATCTTGCATTCTTTGTTTAAATTCACTGATAAATAAGTTTATGTTCTCTACTCCCTGGTTTGCCCATACGTACATAAATCCGTTTGAACATAACATATGCCTAACTTTAGTAACCCAGTTTACCTTTCCATTTGAATCATAAAGTAAAGACATTTTGTAAGATTTCTTGACATATCTGTGTTCAGACATTCTCGTTAACTTAAGCCAATATTTGACGACTCTCACAGATGTGTTCACAAATAGTGGAAAGCGGCCACATTCCCCGAGGACAGCATAATTAGGTGTTTTAATAGCTAGTTGAAGAAACCTCTTGCACGCTGTTATCTGAATTTTTTCTAATGCATTGAAATTTTTATGTCCCCAAATTTCACAGCCATATGTTAGGATCGGTAGTATTTTGCTATAAAAAATTTTGAAGAATGTCTGGCTATTTATGAAGCAGTTCATATTCAACGCCTTAAGTATACCATTCAAGGCTCGCTTTCCCTCCATAGCTTTTATGCTTATAGCATGATTCCATGATAACTGCGGAGTAAAATATATGCCTAAGTATTTGTAACTGTTAACAATTTTCAATTCTTTGTCGTCAAAATTCCATTTCTCATTTGCACTTAACATACCGCCCTTTCTAAATACCATTATATTTGATTTTGCCATATTCACCTTCAAACCATATTCGATCGAAAATGAAGAGAGAATGTTAAGCTGTTTTTGAAGATCCCTGCACACATTAGAAAACAGCACAATGTCATCAGCAAACAAAAGCAGATATATATGTACAAGATCTGGCATGAGTTGTAACCCATAACAATCTGAACTTTCAATATTGGTTGCTAATTCATTAATATAAATGGAAAATATTAGTGGGCTCATGATGCAACCTTGTTTCAGTCCTATGGGGCATGTGAAGAATTCAGAATATCTGTTATTGTTCCTTACACAGGCAGTGACATCGCTATAGATATTATGTATGATTTGGAATAACTTGCCTTTAATTCCAATACTGTTAAATAGTTTCCATAACTTTGGGCGCTTAACCGTATCGAAAGCCTTTTTGAAGTCTATAAACGCAGCATATAGTTTACCTCTTTTCTTGGTTATTTGTTTTTCTATCAAGGCACATAAAATAAATGCATTATCAATCGTCGAATATTCATGTCTAAAACCAGCTTGCGATTCTACAATCTTGTCAAATATTTCTGTCCACAATCTCAATCTATTACAGATGACTGAAGTAAATATTTTGCTAAATATGCTTAAAAGAGATATCCCTCGATAGTTATTTGGCTCATTCGATGGGCCTCCTTTGTGTAATGGGATAATAATAGATTTAGACCATTCATCTGGTAAAGTCCCAGAGTCGAACATTTTATTAAACAACTTATGAAGAGTTGGAATTAAAACAAAAGCCCCATGTATAAAAAATTCAGCAATTAATTTATCGAGACCAGGTGACTTATTTCTTTTCAACCCGTTAATAGCATTTTGAATTTCTATTTCAGTTATTTCATTGTTTAAAATCATATTTGAAATGTCATCCACATCATTATCATTTACATCATCAAACGTCTCTACCCAAGGAGTATCATCGATTCCTTCATTAAACAACTTGCAAAAATGCTCCTTCCATGCATCGATTGATATATTATTGTTATGGGTTGAAGTTTTGCGAGAATGCAATATACGATTTACTGTTTTCCAAAATAGATTTGGATCATTCAGGTTTTCCATAAGGTTATCAATTGACGCTTCATCAGTCTCTGTCTGTTTTTGTTGACATATAGATCTAAATTTCCTTTTACTGTCTAAATACACCTGTAAATCGATATCATTATGGGATCGTCTAAACTTCCTAAGATAAGAATACTTTTGTCTCTTTGCCTTCTGGCAATCCCTGTCGAACCAAACCGGCTGTTTTACCTCTTTACACTGTACTCGCCTTTTCATTATCTCAGCAGAGTTAAGGATTAATTCGTTTAGTGCGGCCACAGCTTGGTTGATATTATCATCTCTTATGTCATTTAAAATATTTCTTCCATATAATTCGATATTATCTCCAAGTGATTTTATGAAGATATCCATACCTGATACATTCCATCTATATCTATACAACTCTGGGGTCACATTAGGGCTGTGTACATCAGCGATATTATCTTCTGCTTTTAATACTAGAGCAAGTCGGAGGTGGTCTGACTCTGATCGTTCTTCAATTGTGAAATCTACAATGTTGTTAAATATATATGGTGATACAATGAAGTAGTCAATGACACTTTTTCCAGTATGTGATATAAAGGTATAACCTCCACTTGTCGTATCACCTGCTCTGCCGTTTACAACATACATGTTATTACTTATACACAACTTAGCAAGATTACGCCCATAATTATTCAATGTTTCATCAACCGAAACCCTTGGTACATCAAACATATCTTCGTAATAATTAGGTACATGCGTGGCATCATCCGCTTCATCAAAAACAATATAGTCTTTTTCAATCCCTAGACGGGCATTAACATCTCCGCATAATAATATTTCGCAACTCTGGTATCGATTTCTTAGTTCAAATACTTCTTGATCTAATTCATCAAACCCTCCAAACCGATTTTCCGGTATACTAAATGCAGGTGATGATTGGGGCGGTATGTAGATACCACATATGATAACATCACAGATCATGGAAACAACCTCCTTTTCAATTTGAATAAACATAAAGTTATCATATTTGCATTTCAACTGCTTTACATACTTACTAACAGTGTTTTTTATTATTAAACACATGCCACCCATGTACCTTCCGAAATGTGAAGTTTTAACACCAACATTTAAGAATTGTGTATAATCACTCATATCAATATTAAAATCGTCATTACCAATCCATGTTTCAAGCAAAAATAGAACATCAAATGTACGTAAATAGGATTTGAAGTCGGCAAATTTCAGTTTTGGCAAAAGTCCAGAAACATTCCAAGTTCCTATTTTCATATTCGTCGAACACACATCCAAACAAACTTGGCCGTGGCCACCCCGTTATTTCCCTGTCAATGACGTTTGTCGGAAAGCCTTCCGTCTTCCGCGTGTCGTGTCTGACTTAGGTGTCGTGACTGGGTTAGAGTTACCTGCCCCTTGTAAAGCGTCCATAGCAACCGATCTCTCACCATCACTCACAGCTGATGCGTAGTCCTTTGGTCTCGCGCCCTGCCCGCCCTGTCCAGAACTGAATTGGAATAGTACACCTGGGTCGTGAGAAGACAGATCAACATTCATAGGGGCAGATTTATCTGATCTACTAGTGTAAGCTGGTGGCACAAACGAAACGCGTCGCTCCTGAGAATGATGTGTAGCTCTGTGGGTAGACGTGAGTGGGGGCCCGTTTGAGTCTCTGACGATCAGTCTCCCTCTCCTGAAAAAGGCCACCTTACCCTGTCGACGAGCATCACCAACTGCATCACGCTGTCGTGCAGTGAGGTCTGCAGCAATACGGATGTCACGACGGGCTAAACACTCTCGACGTTTGAAGACTAAATCTTTATCATCAGGATAGAGAAATTTAACCATAACGGCCCTTACATTGTCTACTGCATGCCTCCCTACACGATGTGCTCTTAAGATGTCCCTTTCATCCCAGGTCTTAGAAGGTATAGCTTCATTGAGAACATTGAGAATTTTGTCCCTACACACTGATGCGTCCTCCCCTTCATCTTCAGTGATGCCGAAAAACCTTATATTCTCCCGTCTGCTGTAAGCCTGTTGCATATCCAGCTCTGTAGTCAACTCTGTAACAGTTCTCTCCAAAATAGTAATTCTATAATCATTCTCTTTCACCTTATTAGGTCTTCAAGACGTAAGTCATGAAGACGTATTGTTATTATCCGTGTTCTTCATTATTATGATTTGTACTTTTTTTGTCCAGAGCTTTTTGAAGTAACCACTGGGCCGATTCGCATGAAATTTTCAGGGATGATAGCCCGTGACTCAACTTAGAAAATAACGAGTCACTTTTTGGATTTTCGACTTCTTTCTCGAGTTATCTACCTTTGAAGTCAAAACTTTAAACCTTCATAGCTCGAATACTAATCAATATATTTTCTTCAAACTTTCACCAAAATGTGCGCAAAAACATTCCCCACAAAAAAAGTTAGTGACATTTTTTCGGCCGTATATATAGATTTTTTGCTATTTCGAAAAAACTGAATTTTGTGTGAACTTTCGCGGTTTTTAGGGTACGCGTCTAAGAAAACCTTCTCGTCCTTCAATTTTATGAGTACATATACATATGATGGCTTATTTTAAAGATAAATGAATTCTTCAGAGGGTTGTAGTTGTCGATTTTTTAATTTCATCCTAGAATTGTAATAATCCATCATTGAACATGGTCAATTTTAAAAAGACCGAATTTCGGCCTCATTTTTAAAGGGGCAGAACTCTGTAAGAAATGAAGATATGTCAAAGATAATTATTGTCATCTGACCCAAATACGTTACTTAACATTTCCATAACAGATCGATATCATGTAAAAGTCGATAGTTAGGCCACAATTATCGCATTTGTCAAAATGTATGAATTTTCGTGATTTTGAGGACTTTTGAGGGGCATATTTTTCGAAGAATTTTAGATCTTAAACCACTGAAGATAAAAACATCTTTAATAGCTTATGTTAAAGGATGGATATCATTTTACTAAGGTCAACAATTTTCCAGCCTTTGTTTGTCATACCTTACGTGTGACAAGTCATAGAACTTTGTCATTTTTCGAAAATCGCCATTTTCAGCAAAGTTCAAAGGATCATAACTGCTTAACTAATCAAGATAATTAAATTATAGTTACATATGCGGATGCACAAATTCAAGAACAATAACTTTTCTGCTGAACTCTTTCATCAAAAAGTTGATAGTTAAGCTATTAAGATCGTAATCGTTGTCTAGGGGTCAAAATTTAAGCAATTAAGAGTATTTTCTTGAATATTCAGAAAAAGATAACGCATTAATTATGTATGCAATCTAAATGATGATTACATCTACTTAAGTGGAAATTAAACCACAATATTTTGTATGTTGTAACTTAGTATGAAAATATTAACCATTTTGTCTTAATCGTGAGAAAGGTCATGTAGGGGTCCATTAATAAGCTATTGTTCCATTTTCAAAGGGTCATTGTCTTTGGGGAATTTTTGTAAAATAACTACTGAAGATAGAGACATGTTTGATAGCTCATTTTAAAGCAGAATAACTGGCGAATAACCGAGAGTCCAACATGGAGTTCAATGTCAAGCAGAAGTCTTGAAGACCTAAGTATTGCCTTGGCAATCCTAGTTGTTTGTTTCACCGAGATCATGACCATGTTTGTTGATATCGTCCTTTAAACCACCTGTTTTTAAGTCTAATATATCTGTTTTCTTCTTTAGCTGGTTTACTGTGCCTGAGAGTTCTTTTATGTCTGAGCTTACTTTTTCCCAATTACTGTTCAATGTTTTCAGATTCTGACCGATTGAGTCAAATTTTCCCCCAACATAAGATTTAATTTGCTCCGATTCGCTTTGCATATATTCTTTCATTTTGTCAAACATTCTTTCCATATCTATTTGATCGACAGGGCCTGGGTTACTTTCAATATCCCCTGATCGAAGTAACAGTGTGTTACAGTTTGTAAACAAACACTGGGTCAAGGCCGTTTGACATGCACCTCTCGTGCATGCATTGTACATTGTTATTGATGCAGGTGTTTCAATATCAACTTGCAAATCTGGGCAAATAAACTGCCATCCTACCTCCTCAGTGTTGTCGCAGTTCATTGCTAGTGTGTGTCCAGCTACGAGTACAGTCTCCCACACTATACAGCACAGCAGTAGTCGGTAGCTCAGCTCCGTGCCCGTCGTCCATCGTGTGTCGGGTCGGTAGGGTAGGATCGTCTCGATCTGTCTACATCCCTGTAAATGTCTGTATACAGTGTGTAAGTCGTCAGGGCCAGGTGGTCATGACATTATCACTTGCTATAAAATGTCTGTATACAGTGTGTAAGTCGTCAAGGCTAGGTGATCATAACATTATCACCTGCTACAAAATGTCTATATACAGTGTGTAAGTCGACAGGGCCAGGTGATCATGACATTATCACCTGCTACAAAATGTCGGTATACAGTGTGTAAGTCGTCAGGGCCCAGGATATCATGACATTATCACCTGCTACAAAATGTTTGTACACGGTGTGTAAGTCGTCAGGGCTAAGTGATCATGACATTATCACCTGCTAAAAATGTTTGTTTATAGTGTGTAAGTCGTCAGGGCTAGGTGATCATAACATTATCACCTGCTACAAAATGTCTATATACAGTGTGTAAGTCGACAGGGCCAGGTGATCATGACATTATCACCTGCTACAAAATGTCGGTATACAGTGTGTAAGTCGTCAGGGCTAGGTGATCATGACATTATCACCCGCTTCAAAATATCGGTATACAGTGTGTAAGTCGTCAGGGCCAGGTGATCATAACATTATCACCTGCCACAAAATGTCTGTATACAGTGTGTAAGTCGTCAGGGCTAGGTGATCATGACATTTTCACCTGCTACAAAATGTCTGTATACAGTGTGTAAGTCGTCAAGGCTAGGTGATCATGACATTATTACCTGCTAATCAAATGTCTGTATACAGTGTGTAAGTCGTCAGGGCCAGGTGGTCATGACATTATCACTTGCTACAAAATGTCTGTATACAGTGCGTAAGTCGTCAAGGCTAGGTGATCATAACATTATCACCTGCTACAAAATGTCTATATACAGTGTGTAAGTCGACAGGGCCAGGTGATCATGACATTATCACCTGCTACAAATGTCGGTATACAGTGTGTAAGTCGTCAGGGCTAGGTGATCATGACATTATCACCTGCTACAAAATATCGGTATACAGTGTGTAAGTCGTCAGGGCCAGGTGATCATAACATTATCACCTGCCAAAAAATGTTTGTATACAGTGTGTAAGTCGTCAGGGCTAGGTGATCATGACATTATCACCTGCCTGCTACAAAATGTCGGTATACAGTGTGTAAGTCGCCAGGGCTAGGTGATCATAACATTATCACCTGCTACAAAATGTCTGTATAGAGTGTGTAAGTCGGAAGGGCCAGGTGATCATGACATTATCACTTGCTACAAAATGTCTGTATACAGTGTTTAAGTCGTCAGGGCTAGGTGATCATAACATTATCACCTGCTACAAAATGTCTGTATAGAGTGTGTAAGTCGAAAGGGCCAGGTGATCATGACATTATCAACTGCTGGGACTCGACTAGGATAAGTACAGGAATGCGAACTAGTGCAAACAGTGTGATTCCAAATACATCAATATCACATTTGTTCACTATCTAAAGGACATGTATTTTCTATCCGAATGTAACGTTTAGAGGTTCAATCACTGGATTAGCAAGGTTTATGACTTTTGTCTTTACTCATACCATATCGAAAGCATTTGCCAAAAGAAACTTATAATCCAAATATTACTTGAATCCATAAAGGAATTAATACTTCAGCCTGAATACTCTTTAGAGAAATGTGCATAACCTTAAATAGTAACGACCAAATGACATTTGTGTTTATGCTTATTTTGATGTTTTTAGAATTAGCTTGTAGCAAAGGTGAATGAACCACATTGAATTAAACTTGAGTCTTTGACGGGATTTTGGCACGGGAAAGCGTAATTTAAAAATAACTAGATTGAGATATATAAACAAAGCTTTCCACGTACCTGTCATTGTTCGGTGATTACAAAATGGTGATTTCCAGGTACCCTATGTTTAAACAAAATAGTTACCCATGAAGATATGCATGCATGCGATATAAATATATTGTCAAATAGTTGTCGATTACGTGGAGAGGGCTTTTATAAGATTCATAACTTGTGCGCAATCCATTTCTTAAATGAATAAAATTTCATTGCCTACACGTTTACAATGAAAATGAAAAGTAATATAACCATATCGTTATAAGTGACGATGGAAGGAATCGGTCGCATTCGTGTTTCCTCCGTCATATTCATTGTTTAAAGCATTTAAAGTCTTAGACAATGAACAGTGATCCTCTGTTGGATCGTGCAATAATTTCGCCTGATAGACATACCATTATTCCCCACATTTCTAACTGTTGTTTGCAGGACGATGTTTCACCTCGCTACTCTCCTCGTTCTCGTGCTCGTCCAGGTGGTTGGAGGATCTAACATCTTGATGTTGTACTACCCATCATTCAGCCACATCCGGGGATCTCTTCATGCAGCCAGTGAGCTCGCTGCTCGTGGTCACGTTGTGTGGAACGCATTGCCAAACAGTCTGGCCAATGACAAGCGACTTCAAGTACCTGGTGTTAAGATGTTGGCATATAGTGCGCTGGATAATTTTGAAATCAATGAGGGAAGTCATGATCATGAGATCAATCATTATTTTGAAACAGGCGAGATTAACTCAGACTTTACAAAGTACATTTCAGTGAGCAACCGTATATTGGAGGATGAAAGTCTACTAAAACGCATTGCAAGTTTAAACATTGACTTGGTTATTCTAGACGCTATACCTATAGGAAGACACCTCACAATACTGCCCTACAAACTGGATCTGCCCTTCATGTTCATGGGAGCCGGTTTCGAGCCATACGCGAGTAGATCGCCTTTTGTCATGTCCACATTTCCGTTTGTGATTATGCCTTGGTCTCCTCGTATGGACTTCAAGACCCGCTTACTGAATACATTAATGGTGTCCTCCTATTGGGTCTATGATCCATTCTCAAGCAAAAGCGCAGTGGCAACGTATGCACCAGAGAAACCTTACCTGACCATGGAGGCTTTAACTGCTAAAGGTATTCTGTGGCTTGTCGAACTGGAACCACTGCTGCACTATCCACAGGCCCTTCTGCCGAATGTCAAGTTCATTGGTTCGCTGTCTGCAACAGTCCCAAAGAAACTTCCAGAAAAATATCAAAGGTTCTGTGATCAATCTAAACAAGGGGTTGTGATAGTGTCATTCGGCAGTAACGTAAACCAGATTCCTAGACAATTGTTTGATCGACTTATTGAAGCGTTTAGTCAAACCGATTATAGATACATCGTTAGAATAGACGGGAACAGAAATGTTGGGGCCAACATTATGTTGACAACATGGATGCCTCAAAGTGATCTACTTGCGCATCCAAACACGAAACTCTTCATCACTCACTGTGGAGCTAACGGTCAAAACGAGGCCTTTCTTAGTGGCGTGCCAATGATAGGCTTTCCTATATTTGCCGAGCAGCATTTTAATGCTGAAAAGCTTGTCTATAAAGGTTTTGGAAAAAGTCTTAATTTTCGGACATTTAAAGTTGAAGACCTAGTGGAAAACATTAATGAAGTGATCCAAAATGAATCCTACTCTAAGAACATTAAGAAGATGGCGGAAATCACAAAGTTAAGAGAAGGGAGCCCAAAAGCTGAAGCGGTTTACTGGATAGAACACGTAATCCAATATGGCGGCGATCATCTGAGATCGTATTGTCAAGACATGCCCTTATACCAGTATCTGAATCTCGATGTTATTGCTCTTCTTGTAGTAATTGTTTATCTGTTTGTTTATATCATATGGAGGCTATGCTGCTGTTGTATTGGGTGTACAACTCGGGGAAAGATGAAGAAAGATTAGACAAATGTTCAGTCTCTCACTGATATAATTCTGTTCAAGATAATTAGAGTCTCTTTCCTATGTCTATTCTTTATTGGCATTATCATTTTATTCTTAATAATTGACTAAGCAACTTGGCTAATATTAGAGAAATTATTCCTGCACTTCAAGCAGCAAAATTTAAAAGAACTATTCTACCACAGATCACATACACACGATATTGTAAGTAATGGTAAACACGGTTTGCGGATGTATCCTGGTATCCTGAATTATGTGTTACATGTATTATGTCTACCACTGTTATCAGTTTACAAAACCAGTTGAATTTATTGCACGAATATACAAGAGCAGAAAACTACCGGTAAATTTAGATAAGAAAGAAATTGAAGAAGAAGGCATTTTAATGGACATGGAATGTATATGAAGTTGAAGCTTATAAATCTCTTGGTAAACGGTCTCACCACTTTCAACTCAAAACCGAATATAGAGAGGTGCATACCATGATTATCACAGTGTGACAAAAAAGAATTACTAAATGTCTAAATGTCATTTAAACCTGAAATTCTGACCCCGAGTATATTTTTAAGTTATTCGATACCCGAATACAACCAATTCTGTTATATCGGTCTAGAGTATGGGGCTATATATTAAACACCAAATTAATTTGCTTAAACTTGATTAACTGTCGAAGGAATATTTCACATGAAAGAAAACAAAGAATTGTTTCATTATGTAATGAGGCTATAAAAAAACGAAATCCGTTTTGGATAAATAATTAGCAATTGCTTTGAATGGATCAGATTCGCTGAACACTGTCTCAGGGATTACGTTCATACCTCAATAAACTTAACCTCGTGACGTCACATCACACTTAGCCACGCCCCCATGACGTGAGGTTCATAGATATAGTTGCATTGTGTATTTTCATTGGCTAATGAACGCGTTGTAGACGGGGCTAATAATCCAATTACGTTTTGATTTGACATCTTGTGTCTTCATACGCGTAAATAGTACAGCTCTAATTGTTGCAAATTTGTATATTTGGAGCAATGACACCTTTTCAAAACATCAGGTATTAGTATATTTATTTACAAGAATTTATTAAGTTCATGGATTTACACATCCTATGATATAGTATCCTTCAAATGATGAAGACGTTATTATAAAATTATTCTTTTAGTAAAATTTGCCATGGAACTGAGACACAGCTTGTTAAATTGAAACCCGTAACATTTTTGCACTGTTTACTGTGTATAAAACTGTTACAATATTGAATGCAATCGTTAATTTACAATGCTTCAGGCTTTCGTTGTTAAAGAATACACTGTAGTTAAAGTTCTGTGTTTCAATTGTTGTATAACTGTATATGAGCCGGAGCCCTTTAGTTCAATAAACCTTCTTTGACTCTGACTTTGATATTTCTGGTTTCCTGTCGCACGGTTATTGCCTAAAGCACAATTTATGTTGGTAAGTGTGTATGTTTCTAACGTGTGATTGTATGTCGAGGAGTGGAAGCTGTAAGTGTTTGAATATTTTCATTTTCTTACTTTCACGCGTATTGAATGAATGAATGAAAGTATAAGGGATCGCATATTTGAGAATACCTCAACAGTTTCAATGAAATTTCTGTTGTACATCACGCAAAATGCATCATGTTCAACAACGGCAATTCGCTCGACTAATTGGGACAAATAATAAACAGGATACAAAACTTCCTTCCAAATATTACCATTTTTATCAAACTCGTGAATGATTTGATATCAAATTCGCTTTCGCTCGTTTAAAGCCAAATCATTAACCCGTTTAATAAACATGGCCTAGTGTCGCTGTAGCATGCCGTTCTTACTTGAATCTCAATCAATAAAGAAAGTTCTAAACCGAATGTACATGGATCGGTTAAGCCATGCGATACCATTATCCTGCGAGTGGCTATGCTAATGTGTTCCGCTCGAAGGTAGTTCAAGTGATCTGACTGATGTAACGATACCTAAACATCCAGAGCAAAATTTTAATTATGACACCATGATGGAATGGTCATTCATCTTACTGTCTGAACTCTCAAATTCGCATAAGACCTACAACTCTACCTCTCACCCTGAAGAGTTCCACAGCAACGTAGCTTTAAACGTCACACAGTTAATGTTCTTCCAGTACAGATAACCTTTTTCTATCGATGCGGTTTATCAGGTCGAGTAATGAGGTGTTATACACTTGAAGGTAACAATATATTGCATAAACTTTAAAAATTAATGGAACATTTATGAAAGATTTGCCAAAAACGTGTTCTAGCGCCTTTAAATGGAAGGTCGTTTAGTATCCCCTATGTAAGCCAATGTACCTCAAGGTATCTGAAGGTATCCCAAGGTATCCCAAGGTATCTCCGGAGTACTTCCACCCAGTGTCTAAATCCAATTCACTAATTATAAAGCCCCGTTTACATGCATAAATATACATATGCAAGTATATAAACACCTGGAGTATATCTGCATATGGGAGTAAAAGTATAAATAATATGCGTTTACATAAGGGAATAGTGAGGGTAAGTATTACAGATTTTGAAGCACCTGCCATTCATATTTAACACATGGAACAATGCAGACTGTATCAGCAGCATAGTGAAGAAGAGCCTGCCCTCAGTCCTGAAAAGCCTGAAAGGCTAATGTCTTGTCATGTCATGGAGTTGGGCGTCCGTCCGTCCATCCGTCTGTAAGTCGTCAAGTTTTATCTTCTTTTCAAGAACCACTGACTCTAGAGAGCTCAAATCCTGTGTACATACTATTTTGCAAATTGGGATAATAAACTGTAGATTTGGTGAGTCTGTGGCTACTACTTTCATCTTTCCGAAAGCCCTAGAAGCTGAAATGTTGTGAACAGACCCCTTAACTACAAGGGCAACGCTGTAAAAACAATGTTCATATTTTTCTTCAGAACTAAATGCTACAGAGAGCTGAAATCTTGTATTCAGACTCCTTAGCCAATGAGGATTAAAAAAGAGAAAAGATTAAAATAATATATATATATATATATATATAGGCTATGCCCTAAACCTGCTTTCTCCCTACTCTTCAGATAGAAAACAACTTAAATCTTGTGAACAGACATTATTATGAACAGGGATTATAAACTGTAAATTTTGTACCTCTGTCTGTGTCGACAAATAAATACCATAATCTATTAAATATTTCTCAAAATGTTGAACAGACTACTTTGCCAATGTTGCCCCTTAATAAAAACACAGGAGCTACGCCCAAAACATTTTCATCTTTTAAGTCTAAAAGCGCTAAAAGACTCAAATCTTGTGTACAGACTAATGACAGACTGCTGATTAATAAATGGTAGATGTTGTGACTGTGTGACTCAAGATGTAAAACCTATTTTCATGTTATTCCTCAAGAACGACATCTCCTAGAAACATGAATGATACGTGAAAGTATAGACTCCTTAGCCTATGAGGATTAATGCTATGGATTATTTATAGTATTGGTAGTTTTAATATTTTGAAAATGTGTGTCATGAAAAGAATATTCTAAATAATATTCTGATGAACATCATTGCGGCAAAAATAATGAACCAAAAATTAGCATTCCAATGACGTTTTTAGAGTAATGTGTACGTTGCCTCGGAATCACATTTTTTAAATTATCTGAAACTGGATTAAAATCATCGCATTGGCTTGTATTTACCGGGAAGGTTCTGAAACAGTGCATATTGAATCTGATGACAATCATGAACCAGGGTGTTAGCGAGCTCATTTAGGGTTGTTGGTAACGCAGCATATTTTGAAATGCGACCTTAAACAGTGGTGGTAGAATGGGACTAAAAATAATGTTAAAATAAACAAAAAAATCAAAAGGTCCTTAACATTTTCGCTCAGTAATGAATCACTGTTCATTAAATTTACATTCATGCTATCATAGATCGTGTGTAATAACATCTTATGGTTCAGATATGACGTCACAGTTAATGATGCTCGTGAATAGTTTTCGCTCGTTAGATACGAAAGCATTGACCAGTTTAATACGTTGTTCATTATTCTCTGTACACCAAAACGTTTGTTGTGGTGTACTAAACAAGGTACACACGCTATGAAGCGTCCATAAAATGTCACAGTGCCTCACGTTGAGTCGACCACTGAATCTCACTCTATTCTGTGAATCTATCGTTGTCACCTCCTGACGATGATTTAAATGGAAACTTTAAAGGGAGTTTAGTTTACAAAAATATACTATCATGGGTCATGATCCTCTCATCTTAATACATTAAAAGTTTCATGCAATTCATGAGTGAGTGAGTTATTGTTTAACGCCGCTTCGGCAGTATTGCAGTCATTAGCGGGCAATTTATGATATCATTAGGGGTGTTTTCACGAGCGTGCATGTAAAAAACGACATAACAAGACACCCAAAGAACCCATTAAGCCCAAACTGTTGGGTAAAATAGCGGTTAATCTTCACTTACATGTTAATGATTTTCGTATTTTTCAATAGAATGCTCTTTTATTTGAGATTGCCCTCTAGACTTGATTTATTGTAAAATTAGTATATCTGTCCCCGCCCCGTAATTTTTAAATCAATGATTTGATGTGATGGATACCGCTAAATACAATGTACGTCTTATGAATGTTGAGGAAAATGAGAGTTAATGTTTTTATGGCGTAACTTTCAGAGACAGGTGCTTGTGAGTACATATACGTTCCTGTCAGAAATGAAACACCTATTGCATGGGTGTGTTAACCGGCAACGAATGTCTAACGAATTTAGCAGTCATTTTTAAATCAAAATAATAATAGTCCAATTTATATAGCTATTTCCATGCATGCTGATGCTCTAAGCGCAATATTTCGGCTATTGAAAAACGTGTCAGTTTGTATATAAGTAAGTATATTGAGATATATACACATGGATATTATTTGCGACACCTGATACCGTTTGTAATAATTTCGTACCTTGCACAAAATGTTTTGATGTTTTAAGGGTGTACCGATTTCCAATTAACTGATTACCGTTAATGAATTATCTATTTCGGGGCAAAGAACATCGCGCGAACACAACAGGAATTGCAAGAAGTCTGTGGTACCCACAGTTTCCATAAAAACACTGACTCTTACTGATTTTGGGGCTGCGTTTTATCGTGAGTGGCAACAGCTGCCGGGAATGAATACGTAGACTGACTGAAGGCATCCGAGCTCGCACTTCGTTGGTGATATGTCACCTTAGGACCTCAATTAACAATTAACAGAAAGGAACTGATCTTGAGCCGAGTCGTTCTCCACAACAGCCAAGTTGTATGGTGGATCAACTGATGAAATCACCGATGGTCATAGTGTATTACTCCATGTGTTCAGCTTTCTCGACGAGTAGTGTCAAACTCATTCCTGACTTGCTGTGATGGCAGTTTAAAGTCACACTTATGAACAGTTGCATCAACCGGGTGTCGCTTAATTAATTTCAGAGTGCATACATTTGTTTTGTACAGCTATTTCTTAGTGTGTTCTTATCCTCCACCGTTTAGCGAGAAGTGGGGGATATGGTATTCGGCTACGTCCGTCCGTATGAAATGGAATAACTCAAGTACGATTCACTTTCTTTTCATAGTTTGCATGTAGGGACATCATAAGGACCCCAATGGTTCTTTTAAGGAGATTCAGTGCCAGTCTATTTGCTTAGTTTGACGTTAAATTTTAAATATTTATTGGCGGCTGGGGATCATGTCACTTTAGTGACAACTGCTTGTATAAACGTATATGTGCGCATGCGCGGGTGGAGACGGTCGTGTTTCTGTCGTGCTCCACAAGTTGGTGCATTTCTTTGACTTTTAGCGCCTAAAAGTAAGTTCGAATAAAGTAAACTGAACGGGTATCTTCAACCACAACATGGAAGAAGAAAACAGCACAAAACAAACAGAAAACGAACTAAAAGAAGAACAGGAGCGGAAAAGAAAACGAGAAGGCTCAACACCGGGCGTGGATGAAGATGGCGGCGTGTTGCACGAGGATTTCGAGGCCATGCGGTCAGAACTTGAAACAGTGAGTGAGACGTTAGCAAAGGTGAACAATACACTAAGTGAACTAAACGTTACAGTAATGAAAACAAATACATGTGTTGCTGCTATCGAGAAACGGTTGGATAATCATGATGAACTCTTACAAAACATGAAACAGAACGTTGAATCAACATCAAAGAAAGTTGCTAAGATTCAGACTGAAATCGGGGTAATTTCTAAATTGAAGGAAGATTTAAAAGCAACAAATCAAGCTGTTGACGGCATCAGGGTTCACTTTGAAAGCATGTTAAAGAAAATTCGAGACTTAGAACGGAGGGGTTTGGAACAAGAAACAAGAAGCAGAAGGAATAACCTGATATTCCATGGTCTGAAATCTCCTTCTACCTCTCCTAGCCAGGGTACGGCACGCCCCAAGGAGGACTGCGAAGCGTTGGTGAGATTCTTCATGACCAGGGAAATGGGAATTTTTGCAGATCAAGTTTCTAAAATGGGTATAGAGAGGGCTCACAGACTTGGAAAAGAAAATACAACCGGCAAGGCGATGCCAATAATGGTGAAATTTGAACGCTTTAAAGACAAGGAGTTCGTCAAAAGACAGGGAAGAAATCTGAAAGGTAAACCGAGTGGTGTCAGTGAAGATTTCCCAAAAGACATTAGAGCAGCGAGAGACAAGCTGAAAGATGAACTTAAACAAGCGAAGAAAAACAACAAAAAAGCAACAATACTGTATCCAGCGAAATTGTTGGTAGATGGAAAGGTGGTGAGAGAGATCCAGGTATTCGAGGAGCAGGGGGATATCTTGAGTCCCTAGGACGGAGAGCCCAAGGGTGTACCAGGGGGTATATCAATTATATCCTGGAATGTAAACGGCAGCCTGGTGAATAAACTTGATGTTTCACATTTTGTGAGTGACATTACAGAGCATGATATCATCTTGCTCTCAGAAACCTGGACTAACAAGAACAGTAAGGTTGATATTGAGGAGTATGAGGTGTATACTAAACACAGACAGAGGAGACGAGGAGCCAAGAGGGACTCTGGAGGAATGGTGGCGTATTTTCATAATCGTGTAGCACATGGTGTCACACAAGTTCGTAGTGAGTGCGAGGACATTATGATTTTTAGAATAGACAAAATGACATTTAATTTAGAAAAAGATCTCTATTTGATTTTCGTTTATGTAACCCCATCGAACTCTAGTAGGAGAACTGTTAATCAGGGGTTGGATACATTCGAACTTTTATTTCAACATGTTGCTGAATATCGACAGTATGCTGACATAGCAGTTATGGGTGATCTCAACGCGCGCACTGGGGACAAACCTGACTACATTGAACAAGAAGATATACGCGACATGGACCATGTGCCTCTCCCTGAAGACTATGTACTTGATGACATAGAATCAGAGATTTTATTCATGAACAATAATGGATTTACTCTAAAGCGTGCATCTAAAGATAAAACAGTTAATGAAAACGGAAATAGACTCTTAGATTTATGTAAAGCATTTCAGTTGAGAATTGTGAATGGTAGAGTTGGTTGTGATCGTGATGTAGGTAACTTCACATTTTGTGGATGCCAGGGTGAAAGCACCATTGATTATTGTTTATCAACAATTGACATGTTTCCTTTATTAAGTTATTTTGAAATTGGACAATTATCAGAATTTTCAGATCACCGATGTCTCCGTATAAGATTAAAAATTAATAGTCATTACCAAGAATGTGAACCTGCAGGTGAAACGAGAGACCGATATAAATGGAAAGACTATAAATGTGAAGCCTATCACAACCTTATCGAAGATGACAGTACAAGATGTGTCTTACGGAACATAGAAAACACTCTAGCTAATGTAAATATTGACAATGTTGATATCGACAACTGTGTTGCGTCAATCACTGATGTAATGTTACAAGCCGGTAGTGATCACATGACTAATCCGTTTGCACGTGCACCACGTGACAAATGTTGGTTTGACGATGAATGTCGGTCATTGAGGGTAAAGTTCTGTAGTGATTGTCGATGTCATAACATCGGCAGTCACCGGCAATCATCGGCACTTTCCGCCGTCATTGACCTACTTCCGTGCGCAGCCATAGTGAACTCTTAGGAGAAGACACCGATTGTAAATCGTGTTACCCTTTCGTGGAATATACACATATTCCACGAGTGTCACCCCGTTATTTCGTGGTGCTAGGTGACGCAATGCGCCAGTAACACGAAATACAACATTGGCGCTGTGAACATTTTCGCGACTTACGCGGAAATTTCAATTTTCTGTGCGGGCAGCCGACCACATTGTCGTCTGCACTGTCCGCCATTTTGGTTCGTCTGCAAGCGACCCAAGTTTTGCAGCCGATAAATTGTCATTCACTGCGAGTGGAAATTCACTCGTATTGATCTATTTTAATGTCTTCGCGTTTGCTGTAAACGCCCTACGCGATTTTAATTAACTGACATTGTCAGTTTTGCCGTAATTTTGTAATTTTTCACGTAACCACGTGGGTACAGGTTGAACTTCCCTGACCCCCGTGACCTTTGCTTAGCACTTCCGCTAGGTTTGTTTACATTCGCTCGCGGTAGACTTTTTCGATTTTTGCCTCAGTATTCATTAACTTCGTAGGTATTTTTGTGTCTTACATTTATGAACATTACCATAGCATGCACTAGGCGCACTACAATACACTAAATTGTCTTTATTTTTGGTAATTTAGGTAACTTGTACCCTTTTCTAGCTAGTAATATTTTGCACTGTAGACAATTTTCTTGTAGTGATAGGTACCCTTGCAACAATTTTTATTGTGTAGGCATATCATTGTCAGGATAAATTTTCTTTTTACATTTAGGCTTTATGTAATATTATTTCTTCAATAGGCTTTTTGGTAAATTTAGATTATATATTTTTTATTGTAATTAAATTGTTGTTGCAGTAATAATATTATTGGTAGTTATTTGTCATTAATTGTACTGCTAGGTATAATTAATTTTCAATTTTTTTTTTTTTTTTTTTCACAATAGCGTTAGGACTGTAAATTAATTTTCATAGATATTTTTATCCACTGTTGTTGCTACACATAGTGCAAAGGTGCCTTACCACATCCTTAATTGGCAGTTACACCTGGGATGGGGTAACACTTACGATATTTTTCTCTGTAGTGTAGCAGCAATATATTAACTTTCTGTTATTCCTGGGATAGGGTAACTTTAGTTTAAATTATTTCGTGGTAGTTACACCTGGGATAGGGTAACATTATCTGAAACCTTGTGGTTACACCTGGGATAGGGTAACATTATCTTAAAGCGTGTAGTTACACCTGGGATAGGGTAACATTGAGGATAATATAGCCTTGAGTGAACTTTGGAGAGGTACCTAGGACTTTACAGAGCGTGCATACTTCATACAAAACTCCACAGTTCAACTTCACAAAGCCACCCACCATGTCTGACAGTGAACAACAACTTCCTGTTAATGTATACTCCATCAATGGCATGGCTTTCGACGAGCTCATGGAAATACCCGGTGTTGGTGTTAAGGCGGCAAAAACATTAATGCGCTGGAAGGATATGTACGGAAACCTAACTGAGGAATCAATTCGTAGCCTTAACCTGCATATTCCATCAGCGGTTCTAAAACCCATTGATTTTACGCCTGTGCCCTTGAAAGACACCAAGGTCGAGACTCATCACCTTGAGGAAATAGGACCACAGGGAGCATCCCTAGATAGTAGCGGACACCAGCAAAGTCTCAATGATGTCACAAATGTCATCTCCGGCTTTTATGCCGCCAAGGGGCGTGATGGTCCCCGGACCAGTCATCTTGTCATGACGCCATCGCTGGATGTGAAGCCAAAGGTTCCCACCACACCCCGAGGGACAAGCCAAGGTTTAGGACGGGACCATAGTCCAACTTTGCGAAACAGGAAGCTGGATACAGATACGGGGAATTCTCAAACTCAGACAACATTGAATAATACGTCAACGCTGTTGAATAAAGCCGGTGCAAATGGGGCGCCACCATCACAGCAATTCCCTCCATTCCTACAGCCAAGTGCGATGTTCAACAGTCAGACTCACCCGTTCATGTCATCGACCCAAGCGCCGATTCCAAACATGCCAGTCGCTCCTTGGAGTTACCCAACACAGATGTATGGTGCTCACCCCGCTCACGGCTACGGCTATCCCGCACAGATGTATTCTCCACAGCCTCAAGTGCCAGTTACTAGAGAAAAGGAGACCATCGATATCCTTCTGAAGGCCTTGAGTGACAAAGTAGGGGGAGGGCAAACAGCTCAGGTGCCGGCAGCAGCCAAACAGCGCGACAGACAGTTTGTCCCTGACGACAGTGATGACTCCGAAGGACTAGATCCACAATTGTACAGGCACCAAGACCCCAGACGTCAAGGCCGTCAGCGCAGAGACCAGCGACAAGGGATTCAACGCAAGGTTAGTTTTCCGAAGACAATAACCTTTGATGGCAAGGGATCATGGAAGGCATTTTTCAGTAAGTTCACCATGTTTGCGGAGACAGAAATGCTGACTGATAATGTTAAAAAAGACCACTTGTGCTATTGTCTCACTGGCAAAGCAAGTGAATTCTTCGCCCTGTGTGTTGAAAGGGACAATCTTTCATTCAGGGATATTGTGAAAAAATTTGACAAGAGGTTTGGACATTCCGAATTGGCAGAAACAGCCCAGCTGCAGTTCGCTGCACTGTGCCAATTCCCGGATGAGTCTCTTGAAGACTGGGCAGATCGGGTACAAGAATTGGCCCATCGTGCCTTCAAAGAATTCCCGGAGGAGCATGGATCAAGGCAGTCCGTTCTGAGGATCTGCCAGGGATGCAACGATAAAGATGCAGGATCCCTGGTATGCAACCTGCAACCTACCACAGTGGAAGATGCCTTGGAGAAGCTGCGTTGGCACCAGCACAACAGTCGAGCTGTCTATGGACCCCGCCGCCTGGTCCGACATGTAGTTGTTGACGATTATGACAGCGATGTTTCTGTCAGTCACCTTCGCCCAAGACACAATGACGACAAGGAGCAAGCATCTCCAACTCCCATCGGAAAGTCAAGTACAGAGTGTAAGATTGATGTCCTCACTCAGAAGATTGACTCGATAACATCCTCATTGACTGTGCTAACAGGTACATTGACACGTTGGATGAAGAACAAGGAGTGTTCAGTGAAGAGAACATGTGCTACCTCAGTGACTTCACCAACAAAGAGACCATCCTACAAACATGGACAAGTAGGTCACTCATCACTTGAGTGTCAGATCAACGCACCACATGATGACACACACAGGCATGATTTAAACGGAAGAGGACCAGACAATTAGGCCTGTGTCCGGTCCATTCCTCAGCGAAAGGCCATTTAGGTCCATCTGACAACACTAGCCCCTTGGGGCCTCCAAAGACAAGACTAGGTTCTGTTGCTCTTGCAAAAACAGTTACTTCCCCAGTTATGACTGCCTCAAAGAATACGGAGAGGGTAGGTGCACTGTGGCCGGTCACCCCCTTTGTTTACAGCAGACAGCGTCCATTCACCTTCACTGTTGATCAAGAACAGTTTCCTGATAGAGGTGGTGCACTGTGGCCGGTCACCACTTTATTGGTTAGAATACAACCCGAAAGTAATGGTGCACTGCGGTCGGTCGCCTCCTCTACAGTTCAGGAGCCTGAACGACATGGTGCACAGTGGGCTGTTGCCAATCTACCTGAAGAAACAAAACATTTTGAGACTCCTCATGGCTCAGAAGCAGGGGAGCTTCCCATAACCAGAGATGAGGGAACAAGCATCACAAGCGGTGCTGCTACTCTCCTACCATTGCTGCAGCAGATTCAGCCGCAGTCCATTGACATAATTCAGTGCGGGCGTAAAGGGATGAGGGATGCTATGCAACTAGCGAAGACCCCTCCTCAACATCACGTGATGCATAGTCACATCCTCAGACGGTCGTTCTCAGAAGAACTAGTTTACGAGCCCTGGGATCCTGGTCGAGTTTCATTTTTAGGGATCTGAAAAAGAAACATGTTGGCCATTAATGCTATCAACTGGTACTGTAAATGTCACAAAGACTAAGTCTATTTTGCAAACATTATCGCCATGAACAACACCCATATCAACTCTGTGCCACAAGCTGATTGACATTGATTACTCTCCAAACAGGACTCTTTCTACAGGAGAAGGGGAGAGATGGAGTGCAGTTGTAATATTATTATGATTGTGACAGACACTTTGTATTCAGTAACCCAATGTTAATAGAAATTGTGATCATCTTGGGAGCAGTGACATGCCCTCTGCCAAGATGAAATTGTTTGTTTTATGTATTCCGGGAGCAGTGAGTTGCCTTCTGCCGGGATGAGTTTGTCAACTTGTAATTTACTGGGAGCAGTGCGTTACCCTCTGCCAGTAAAAGTCTTTATCAATGTACCTTTTATTTGTATATGTAATTTCAAAGGTAATGTAATTTTTAAGGTTAAAAATGCATACATTTGTAGTTTATGAAGCAGTTTGGCACCCTTCCTATTAATTTTAATATATTTAGGGCTCTTATAAAACAAGGGGGAGTGTAGTGATTGTCGATGTCATAACATCGGCAGTCACCGGCAATCATCGGCACTTTCCGCCGTGATTGACCTACTTCCGTGCGCAGCCATAGTGAACTCTTAGGAGAAGACACCGATTGTAAATCGTGTTACCCTTTCGTGGAATATACACATATTCCACGAGTGTCACCCCGTTATTTCGTGGTGCTAGGTGACGCAATGCGCCAGTAACACGAAATACAACAGTTCAAAGAGTGCGAGTCTAAGTTCACACAATCTGGGAGTGATATTGACAGGGTCCATATGGTAACCAGTCGATCTGTCTATCGACGATGTTGCAGAAAGAAGGTTAAATTTTATAAGAAGAAGGCTGCGGCTCACTTGTCACTTTTGAGTAGAAATAATATCAAACAATTTTGGAAGAAAGTTAAAGGTCACAATAAAAAGTCTGGTGGTATGGTAGATTGTAATTTTGAAGATCATTTTAAGAATCTGTTTAATCCTGAGGTAGTCCCGGAAGCAGATAACGATGATATTTCTAGAGAGATGAACCTCAATGAT
Organism: Gibbula magus; assembly: GCA_936450465.1. Taxonomy (NCBI): domain Eukaryota; kingdom Metazoa; phylum Mollusca; class Gastropoda; order Trochida; family Trochidae; genus Gibbula; species Gibbula magus. The sequence goes on from OW388290.1 coordinate 99,502,397, forward strand.
ATACAGGTATGGGTTGAGGAGTTAGATGTAGATATTAGTGAACACGAGGTTTTCTCTGCTGTTAAAAAATTAAGACTGGGTAAATCTGCCGGTTATGATGGTATTATCAATGAGTTTCTGGTTCATGGTGCATCAGTATTGATTCCTGTACTGACGAAATTGTTCAATGCTATTTATAGAACGGGGTATTTCCCATCAGGATGGACCAAAGGAGTAATCGTCCCGATTCATAAGAAAGGTAGCAAGGTAATCCCTGATAACTATCGAGGTGTCACTTTACTGTCGTGTTTGAGCAAGTTGTTCACTGGTATTTTGAATTCGAGGGTTTCTTCTTGGTGTGAGAAGTATAGTTTGATCATTGAAGAACAGGCTGGTTTCCGAGAACACTACAGCACAGTTGATTGTATGTTTGTTCTTCATGGATTAATCAATATTGCAATTAAGAAAAAGGTGAAATTGTATTGTGCATTCATTGATTATCGTAAAGCATTCGATTACGTAAATAGACATGCACTTTGGTATAAATTATACAAGCTTTGGATAAGTTCAAAATTCTTAACTTTAGTTCGAAGTATGTATGAGGACGTTAAGTCTTGTGTGAGACTGTCTGGTAACATTCATTCCAGTTTTTTCATGTCGTCTATTGGAGTCCGACAAGGAGAAAACCTGTCGCCAATTTTATTTTCATTATTTATTAATGATATTGTAGAAGAACTTTCATCGGTTAATGACTTGGGAGTTGTTATTTCAAATGTACGTTTACTTCTGCTGTTGTTTGCGGACGACATGGTACTATTTAGCAATAGTGTTAAAGGCCTACAAGATGGTTTAGATATGATGTATACTTATTGCACTAAATGGGGTTTGACAGTAAATACTGAGAAAACTAAAGTTGTTATTTTTCGAAAAGGAGGTCGACAAGGTAAGGTTGAAAAGTGGTTTTATAATGGTTCATCTCTTGAGGTCGTCAATAGTGTTAAATATCTTGGTTTGGTATTTTCGACAGGTGGAAGTTTTGCATTAGCGCAGAAAACTTTATCGGAACAAGGTTTGAAGGCACTCGGTTCATTGTACAAGGTATTTAATGATAACGTGTTTATCTCTCCAGATATCCAGTATCAACTATTCCAGTCAATAGTTTCTCCTATTCTCTCGTATGGCTGTGAGGTATGGGGCTTTATGGAAGCTAAAGCTATCGAAAGGGTACATTTGAAATTTATGAAAAATATACTTTATGTAAAAATGTCAACACCGTCGGCATTCTTATATGGCGAGTTGGGTACATTTCCCTTAAAAGTAAATCGGCTTGTCAGGGTTATTAAATATTGGCTTAAAATTCTGAAAAGTCCATCGGATCGATATATAGTTTTGCTATACAACTCATTATTGAATGCTTCAGTTAAGAACCCTGGGACTGAAAACTGGACAACTTTATTGAGAGATACTCTTTTCAAGTTTGGATTTGGATATATTTGGGTCGCTCAGTACGTTACTAATAGTGATGTTTTTGTGAGAGAATTTACACAACGGGTTAAAGATATTTATTCTCAAATGTGGAAACACGAATTGTCGACATTGAGCGAAACAAGATTGTATCTTCATATCAAGGAAACCCTTTGTATAGAGAAATATTTAACTAATATTGATGTGAAAAAATACAGAATTGCACTTACACGCTTCCGTCTTGGTTCACATATGCTTATGGTTGAAAAGGGAAGATGGAGCGTGCCTAAAATCCCTTTTTATGATAGATTATGTCCCTTTTGTAATAACGAAATAGAAGATGAACATCATGTACTATTGATCTGTCCAAAATATTTAGATATACGTAAACAATATTTGAGTAATGTTCTACTGCAAAGTATAAGTATGTTTAATTTCATTAGATTGTTAAAATGTGAAAATAATAATGAAGTGTTTAATGCTGCGAAGTGTATTTATCATATCTTAAAAGAAAGAAACAAAGTTGACTTTTTGTGAGTTTGATTACTTATATCCTCACTCTTGGGCAATACTATCATTACTATTATTATTATGTCTTTATTGTCTAGATATGTACCTCGCCATGTGCACAGGCGAATATAAGAGTGAATTTGTATTGGTTTTTGACCTAATAAACTCTTGACTTGACTCTTGTATACTGTATTGTAAATAGGATATATATATAATGGGTCAATTTCAATAAATCTGTAAATTTCGAGGAGATAAAATCAACACTAAGGAAGTTGTTTATTCTGAATTTTATTTGCAACATTCAAACGATTTTATCTTCAGGCTCACAAATGCGAAAAATGCAAGCTTAATCTAGCTTAATTAATGTTTAATTAACAGTTGAAGTGATAATTGGCAGTGATCGTGTCAGTTCTGTTACCAACATTATATGACATATTTCTTTTTTAAATGAATATATTTTTTGGAAAATTTCAGCTTTATGGAAAGACATGTATATAATGAATTAGAAAATTGATCCAAACAAGTTTATTTTTTAAAACAAAATGTCATTCAACATTTGAGTTCATCTGAACGGCAAAAAAGTACATAAACAGAGATAAATTCCTTTTTATATCTGATTATAATCTGCATTATAATAACAAAAAAGCTACCTATAAGTATCTAAATGAACATAGTATTTCTCCAATTATTTGAGAAAAAAATTCAAATTGAAATATTTTTCTTTGCTTTTTCGAGTCTTATTCAGAAAACTGTGAAAGCAATTGATGGTAACATGGTTGACAGTGATGGTAACATAATAGACAATCTTAATTGTAATCACTTGACTACTGCATATATAATGTCTGACATGATTATTGGTACCTTGGGACTATATTATGTGAAAATACTTCACCATTAACTATGTTTTTACAAACTTAGGGAAGTAACAGTTTTAACTGTAAGCAACTCAAAGTTCTGTTGGTAACAGAACTGACAAAACTGGTAACAGTATTGACATTATGAGACAGAAGGTACTTTTCATCGATTATCATTGTTACTATACAGTAGAATACAGTTATTGCAGTGTCAAAACAACAATAGTTCGAAAGTGTTCTCCCAACTTTACTCCTAAACAAAACATTAGCCAATTATTACATGATGGTAACAGTTTTGACATCTATTTTCAGTCAGATCTGTTACATTTGTTAGAAGTTATCTGAATAGGAGATATATTCAATTTGAGAAACTAGTAACATGTCAAACCCTTTAACACCAAGTCTTGAATCAAGACGTTAAACCAAAACAACTTTCTAAAACCAATATCTAAAATGAGCAATTACCACATACTATGAAAAGTTCAAACATTAAACAAATAAAGCAAATCCTGCTGTAAATTGTGATGAAACTTGTGAATTTGATTTTTAGCTCATCAGGTTTCAAAGACAAAGTGACAGATGAATATTCAGACAGACAAAATATGTCAGCTCCTGTCATTAGCCTTCCAAGCCTGATGAGCTAGGATATCATGAAATAGTAACATTGAACATGATAGAACAAACAAATTGTACTCTAAGAAACACTTTTGATAAACTTTGCTCAGCTTTTATAAATCTTTCACAAAACGGGCTACAATGTCCCAAATAATGTGGTCTTCCTTATGTCGAGATGTTTTGCTTCCATGTAGTTCAGGAATAACAGCGAGTAGCTGGGTATCATATGAATACCAGAATGTATCCTTCATATGAGGCCAAAAGAAACAGTTTGCCTTCCTGGACACATGTGACATACAGTCAACATAAATGTCATTTTCTTCATCAAAGTCAATGACTCTCCCAGGATATGCTCTATTGCCATAGAGGACAAGAACATACTTATCAATAAGTTTCTCTGGTGTAGGTAGTGATCTCTTCAGATCATCCATTGTCCACGAAGAAGGTTGAGCAAGGAGTGGGTGAGTATCATCAAGAGTTGAGATGACTGGTGTCACTTCATTTGGTGGGTGAGTATCATCAGGAGTTGAGTTGTCTGGTGTCACTTCAGTTGGTGGGTGAGTATCATCAGGAGTTGAGATGACTGGTGTCACTTCAGTTGGTGGGTGAGTATCATCAAGAGTTGAGATGAATGGTGTCACTAAAGTTGGTGGGTGAGTATCATCAGGAGTTGAGGTGCCTGGTATCACTTCAGTTGGTGGGTGAGTATCATCAGGAGTTGAGGTGCCTGGTATCATTTCAGTTGGTGGGTGAGTATCATCAGGAGTTGAGGTGCCTGGTGTCACTTCAGTTGGTGGGTGAGTATCATCAGGAGTTGAGGTGCCTGGTGTCACTTCAGTTGGTTGGTGAGTATCATCAAGAGTTGAGATGACTGGTGTCACTTCAATTGGTGGGTGAGTATCATCAGGAGTTGAGGTGTCTGGTGTCAGTTCAGTTGGTGGGTGAGTATCATCAAAAGTTGAGATGACTGGTGTCACTTCAGTTGGTGGGTGAGTATCATAAAGAGTTGAGATGACTGGTGTCACTTGGGTTGGTGGGTGAGTATCATCAGGAGTTGAGGTGCCTGGTATCACTTCAGTTGGTGGGTGAGTATCATCAGGAGTTGAGGTGCCTGGTGTCACTTCAGTTGGTGGGTGAGTATCATCAGGAGTTGAGGTGCCTTGTGTCACTTCAGTTGGTGGGTGAGTATCATCAGGAGTTGAGGTGCCTGGTATCACTTCAGTTGGTGGGTGAGTATCATCAGGAGTTGAGGTGCCTGGTATCACTTCAGTTGGTGGGTGAGTATCATCAGGAGTTGAGGAGCCTGGTGTCACTTCAGTTGGTGGGTGAGTATCATCAGGAGTTGAGGTGCCTGGTGTCACTTCAGTTGGTTGGTGAGTATCATCAAGAGTTGAGATGACTGGTGTCACTTCAATTGGTGGGTGAGTATCATCAGGAGTTGAGGTGTCTGGTGTCAGTTCAGTTGGTGGGTGAGTATCATCAAAAGTTGAGATGACTGGTGTCACTTCAGTTGGTGGGTGAGTATCATCAAGAGTTGAGATGACTGGTGTCACTTGGGTTGGTGGGTGAGTATCATCAGGAGTTGAGGTGCCTGGTATCACTTCAGTTGGTGGGTGAGTATCATCAGGAGTTGAGGTGCCTGGTGTCACTTCAGTTGGTGGGTGAGTATCATCAAGAGTTGGGGTGCCTGGTATCACTTCAGTTGGTGGGTGAGTATCATCAAAAGTTTAGGTGCCTGGTATCACTTCAGTTGGTGGGTGAGTATCATCAGGAGTTGAGGTGCCTGGTATCACTTCAGTTGGTGGGTGAGTATCATCAGGAGTTGAGGTGCCTGGTATCACTTCAGTTGGTGGGTGAGTATCATCAGGAGTTGAGGTGCCTGGTATCACTTCAGTTGGTGGGTGAGTATCATCAGGAGTTGAGGTGCCTGGTGTCACTTCAGTTGGTGGGTGAGTATCATCAGGAGTTGAGGTGCCTTGTGTCACTTCAGTTGGTGGGTGAGTATCATCAAGAGTTGAGGTGCCTGGTGTCACTTCAGTTCGTGGGTGAGTATCATCAGGAGTTGATGGAGTGTCCATCAAGTGCATCAGTACTAGTCTCGCTTACAGCCGGTTGATACACTTGGATTGTAGGTACAAAGTTGTTTGGAACCAAGTGCTCATTGACCATATCTTGCCGTGCAGTTGTCCACATCACATGAACTAGAATGTACAAAATTGAGGTATGAAATCTCTCAAAAAGTCAACACTGTTACTAGATATGTCCAATCTGTTACCAGTTTTCAGTTAAACTATGCACAATGAAAATGAGTTTGCAATCCGAATTGTCCCAGCAAAACCAGATGACAACGAAACCTTTTTTTATAAATTCAAACTGAAGATGTCTTAAAACTGTCAAATTAGTAACAACCTTGCGAATAAACTTTAAAAAGGTCAAATCTGTTACCAAGTATGTCAAAACTGTTACCTAATTTTCATAAACATTAAGATGTTATCATTTTGATGTTATTAAGCAGAAAATCAGATATCAAACTAAACAATCTAAAATGTTCAAAGAGAAAATGTTTTTAAATAATTCAATTCAGAAATATTCAGTGATAAAAGCTACCAAAATGTCATAACTGTTACCAGATATGTCCGATCTGTTACCAAAATTCAAAAAACATTTGCACGATGATAATCCATCAATATTTTAAAAATTTGTCATATCATAAAAGTTTGTGTAAAAAAGGACAAGCTTTAAATTGAAAAGCTCAGTAGATAATTTAAATTTTGAAAAAATGCAGACAAAAATCTAAACAAATGTCAAATCTGTTACCAAATTTGTCAAATCTGAAAAATTATAATGCATCAACATTTTAAGACTTTTCATAACATAATTTCATAAGTAATCTGAATGTCTTCCATATTTTGAATAAAAGTACCCGACTCACTTTACTTCAAGAAAAATCATTGATAAAATGTCCAAATATGTCAAAACTGTTACCACTTTTGTCCATTCTGTTACGGGTAGAGATAGTAACAGAACTGACAGTAACATAGTTGACATTTTCCACTTTATCACTTGCTAAACAATGCCTGCCCCCTATCCTTTGCAAAACCATGCTGCACTGGTCTGATACTTCAATTAGCTTTTCTATGGAACCCCAGTATATGTGAATTTGCAGTTGATAAAATCAAGAACCTTGGTAACAGATTTGACTAAAAAATTCATAGATATGGTGAACCACTTACTTGAAGGTGATGTTCTTTGTGAAATTTGTCACTGGAAAGCCATGCTGACGTCTCTTTGCAAGACAGGTAGGAGGAGGTCCATAACAGGAAGTGGAATTATCTTGACCAATAAGGGAGCATTCCTTTTTTTCAAATAATTGTTCATGGTAACAGAACTGACACAAATCCTTGGGACAGGCAAAAATGAAGAGGAAATTTGCTTAAAATGCAAATTTTACAATTTCTTTTTAATTTTGTTTATGTATTATCCTTGTTACTGCTATTATATGGTCGCATAACATTATTAAGTCGGAAATTTTTGTTTATTTCACATCCAAATTGATCATGAAAAATGTCAATCCTGTCTACGGGACAGTCATTTTTAATGAATTTTGACACTTCAAAGTGCCACAAAAAATATTCTAATGTAATTTTAATGAAACAAATGTGTGAATGGGGTAAAGTTGATAAGTCGGAAGTATATTTAACCAAAATATATATGAACAATTATCTATTTTTTTCAAAACGTGCCTAGACACGAAATTTACAGATTTATTGAAATTGACCCATATATATGTATATATATATATATATATATATATACTTTATTTTGTATTCTAGATGTGTTTATGTGAAGTATTTAGATAGTCTCATACAACCCAACAGAAAGAGTGGTCCGTTACAGTGTTTATAATGTACATGCTGCTGTAAGGATCAGGGACACCAACAACAATCTATCGAGCTTTCAAAAACGTGTAACAGTTGACATCACGTGATATTTATTAACAGTCTTTACATAATAACCGTCGACTACATAGATATTGTTTAGCAAGGTCGACACGAATACCATCGCCAAACTAAGACACATACATGACCAGATTATTCCCGATGCAGCCAGTCTATGTTATTAATTTCTAGCATCTTGTATTAACACAGCATAGTATTCTTACTGATAAGCGAAGTCAGGTCGATATGTTACTTACCATCTGAAACACAGAACTACTGCAAGCTGAACAGTCACATGATCAAAGTCAGTCACGTTGGCGGCAATTGGGTGAATGGTGAAACAAAGCCCTTCGTTCAGTCAGAAGGGTCGGGCCATGGCTAGCTTTAATTACCTCCATATGCGACTTCCTCATTAGACTAGTCATGATCTATATATAGGCGTTACTACTGGAGAGCATGTATTTGACTTCCATCTATTTGAGTAAAATTAAGGTTGCTCGCTGAAATTTAGGCTTTGGCATAGATATTGTTTTTGCTTATTTGTTAACTAGTAGTCAAATATATAACACAACATAATACATATCTATTAAATTCGGTAGGCAGTAGGCATACACAACAACACACCTTTCATTAAATAGTCCTTGACCTTATAATTTATGTTTTTGTGATTCTTTCACCCGTGTATAGTTCATAATTCATTTGATTTCTTATCCAGCTTGTCAATTCATTGTACTAGATAGTTTCATGTTGGTTTCCATTAATGGAATCTATGAATGCCAAATTCAGGAATGGAAACCAACATGAAACTACACTTGACAGTTTCATGTTGGTTTCCATTTCATGGAATATTTGAATGTAAATTTCCAAGAATGGAAACCAACATGATACTCCAAATTATAGTTTCACATTGGTTTCCATTTCGTCGAACCTTTGAATACAAATTTCCAGGAATGGAAACCAACATGAAACTTCACTTGATAGTTTCATGTTGGTTTCCATTTAATGGAAACAATAATTGCAATTTCCAGGAATGGAAACTAACATAAAACTTCAAATTGTAGTTTTATGTTGGTTTCCATTTTATTGAAACATTGATTGCAATTTCCAGGAATTGAAACCAACAGGAAATAAATTTTACATAATCATAGTTTTCTGTTCGTTTCCATTATGGAGACTGAAGGTTACAAGGAGAGACAAGAATGCAGATACGTGCACTATTGTAGTGTGTGAGAGCACTGTCACTCTCAAATGCGAACATATCGTTACAACTAGGTCTACCCATCTTCATGGTGAACTACTATTACTTATAAGCATCGTCTGACACAAGAACAATTTTCAAAGTCTATTGGCAGACAAATATATGACATGGCTTCCGAGGTCCATCCTGTGCCTTAGTGTAACAACAACATATTTCTTAAAATAATAAACACATTTGATATGTTTGGTTCGAATGCTTTTGAAGAATGAAAGATAATGATGTGATTGAGGATTAGATGGAACGAAATTAAAATTATTCGAAAAATAAAGCTTTTTAGTACATGTGAACACTCTGATGGGCCTCTAAGACCCACCTTGTGCCTTTGTGGGTTAAGGGCATGTATGTTACTTCATAATGATATTGATACCCAGACCAGTTTGTGGAGTTCGGCTGTAGTCAGGCGAATCGCCAATGATTCCTCCTGTTCCAAACACGTGTTTGACATTTTACAACTTCAAATTATGCTTACTCAGTACAATTTAGAACAAAAGCGTGACAAATACATGCAATCAAGAATTGATTGAGCTGGACCAGTGACACACAGTTGATAATACGTTCCCGTTTGCACAAACTTAAATCAGTTAACAATACTTTGATATCCCTATTAATGCACATATATCCATGAAAAGTACATGTATTGTTCTTATAGTGAAAAATTAAAACAGCACAATATATACTGTGGTCATGTTAAAGGCATCTACCCCTTCACAAACTATCTTTATATACAATACTCATTTGTGACTACCAATAAACATCATATATGTGTATCATGAAGGTAGATACCTTGAACATATATACGTTTTTTTATGTTAGATTGTTAGTGTTTTGTTAGATCAAAACATGGCAGTTATATTTCAACACCGAGGGGCAAAATAAAGGTTCCAAATTTTAACTGAGTAAACACAAACATTTTTCTGCCAGATAAAGTCGATTTTTTTTATTTTTGATGAGGATATATTTCATTAACAAATATACATTTAATTAATTATTTGTTCAAACACACATGAATGGGTTTTTTGGGAAATAATTTTTGTTTTTTTCAGGTTAAATTTTATGAAATATGGAAATTATGTTAGTACAGATCTTGTCGGCATAATGTACCTGCTTAATGACACGTCGTTGCTATAGGGTGTCATAAAACAAGTCAGACAATCATATTCCACTCTCATATTCTATCTCGCCTTTCAAAATTTCAAAACATCGATATTCTAAAAGCCACATTTTTTTAAAAATATGAACAGATAAGGTTTAAAAAATGCAAATTAAGGTTAGTTGGCTTAACTAAATATGGCCTAATAAACGTTTCAGTCGTATATTATTGAATTGAATTAATATATCTTGCATTTGTTGTTGGCATCGTTTCTTTTGCACCTGGACAAGCCTGGGAAACCATAATAACAAATCATGAAGGTAAATTAAAAAATATAGCTATACAGTCAAGATCGGTCGAGCAGTCTGACTAAAAGCCGACCGTTTATATGGTTCGGTGATGAGGAATCTATAGAACCAGTTCGTATCCAAGTTGATGCACTCGTTTGCAGATTGTATTCCCTAGGGATAGGATCGGTTTTAATCAGACTGATGTCCTTACTTGTGTTGATGAATTACAGATGCTACATAAATCGTACATGTATGTATGGTAGACAAAGCGAAGAACAGGGTCACGTCACGCACTTAAAGGAAGTCAGGAGGAAACAAATCTAGAAATGGATTATTTATCGAAGGATATATACTTATTTTATTATTTAAAAGGTGAACTTCTGAGTACGTCCTAAACAATGCTGCAATCTATCTAACGATGAAGTTGTCATTTTATGAATGCTTCCGTGTCACATAAGTATAGTTGAAAATATTTACTTAATTCAGTAGGTTTTACTGTTACAGCTAGTGGAGAAGTGATTAAATTGAAACAGACGTACACCTACATAGTAACTGTTTATCTAAAGGTGTGTTTAATTTTTAAAGGTAAACTAATGCTGTTTTTCAGAACAGTAGAATTAAATTTGTTTTGTTTCACACATATCCTGTTTTTTTTTTAGCAGTATCTCTATATCTACAGATATGTGATTTATACACAACTGCCTCGTGCGACAGTATTGATAAGTGTTCATGATAGTAGTATAGACGTTACTATAGCACAAAAAATGACGTAATCATTTCCGGTGTATCCGCCATTTTGAATGACGTCAAGGAGGGGGCTCAGGTGACCTTTAGGTGACCTTTAATTAAGGTAGGAGGGTTCAGGTGACCTTTAGGTCACCTTTGTAGAAAACTAGGTCATGGGATCTATTATGATACATTTTTAATTTCTGTGATTATGTCATTTTTGAATGACGTCAAGGAGGGATTCAGGTGACCTTCAGGTCACCTTGGAATGTATGGTCAAGGGATCTATTATGACAAATTTTTTATTTCTTATCTTTCCTCCATTTTGAATGACAATAGTCATTTCATGGAGATCTTCCTGCCATGTTTGAATGAGGTCAGTCATTCAAATATATCTTCAATCAAATCCTTCCATTTTTTGTTGTTGTCATCAAAATTTTTTTATCTGTCATATTTGACAGATGTCAACAGTTCATAGATTGAACTTAAGGGACAATGGATTTGACAGTTGTCATTAATACAAGTGTTTAACTATTTTGATTAAGAGCTGACCAAATTTAATGACATGACTCGGATTGCGAATGTTTCTACCCATACTCTTGGTGTCTATAAAATATTATGTTTGTAAATTAATTAAAAGATGCTTAACAAGATGTGATAGACCATTTGGTAAGTAGCCCCATGGAAATGCGACGGATGTGAACAGGATATAACATCTCAAGTACTCCTTCAGTTTAACCAATAAGCAGGAAGTTATCAACTGGCCATACAGTGATATCCTTAATCGTTGTGTGTTTAAGTTACTGAATGAAACAACATATGCGTGGTTAGGGTAATTTCAGTGGAGTAACTATAAAACTTGTTAATATTCTGTTAATCTGTCGATTGTCTTATTCTTATTGAATGAAGCCATGTGCCATTTGTAGCTCTATTTGTAGATTTATTTGTAGCCTTATTCATATTCATTCAATAATTGTTGGGGGAGAAAAGGACACAAAGCTTGATACAATAATATCAAAGTGAAGGACGATAATCAAGTCTATCATTTTCCATTAAGCTGCTTACAAACCCCGTAGGGAGGGAAACACCGACGCACTGAAACCTCAGTAGCCATTTCCTTAATTACATAATGCGTTCTTATGCGCCCAGATAAGAATGTGGCCCTAGATACATATAAATGAGCATACTTATAATACCCTAGACTTTGCATAAGTTTGCTTAAAGTCTGAATTCAATTTTCTGAAAATGTCATTTACAAGTGATTAGTGATATGGTTTATTCTAAAACATTCAATTAATACATTTACTCTAACATATCTAGAAAAAATGTCACTTTATGGGGGTGGTTACGCAATATTGTTATGGATTTGTTATGAGAGTAAGGTCTAAATATTTCTGACAATACAATCATTTTACATTAGAAATCTATCATGTTTTCATTAAGATGAGAAACAAAAATGTGACAAACATATAAACCTAAAAGTAGGCACATCCTGTATTTGGGAAAATGTTTAGACAGGTGACCTTTTGGCCCGTCACAAACTTTACCAACTAACATACTTAAGTAGGAACATCCTGTCTTTTGGGTAAAAATATGACAGGCAGGCAGCTGGACTTTTGACCTGTCATAAAAATGACAAAAATAGAATAACCTAAAAGTAGGCACATCCTGTTTGTGGTAAAACTCTGACAGGCAGCTGGACTGAAATTCAGTGTAGTATTTCATGCAAACCTTGTAGTGTGTAGACCAGTTGTTTAAACCAAGACCATTTCAAAACGTTTATGTCATGAGTATCATAAGAAAATAACAAATATTAAACTAGAATACAACAATTTTTTTTATTAGCCCCGTTTCAATGAGCCGATTTTAGGATAGGGAGCACTCCTATAAATCTGCTTTACAATGTCTATTGGCTTTCATCTTCATCCTCCGATACCTCACTCTCATCATCAGATAGCGTTTCGTCGTCATCATCAATTAAATCTTCTATCCAAGATTTATATTTGTACAATTTAGAAAACACAGTGTGATATATATCATTGGTGTCTTCTACTTGATTCAAAAGTACTTGTGTCTTTGGTCCCCATTGCAAATGGTGCAGATACATAATAAAGTGTGCATACATTTCTTTAAAAGCTCTCCATGTTAACTTCTTCAGTTTATCATCAATCATTTCTTCAGTGAGACCTCTTTTCAAATAAAGTTGTCTTTTCTCTTCCAAAAAGTCTTTATTCACCTCACGTACACTTTTATACATTTGTCTTATTCCTTGCTCCTCAAGATCATCTGCTTTCTGTGGTTTATCAGCATGGTTTGTAACGTTATCATCGTCGTCAGCAGTAGCATTTTCCATTTCGGGACATTGTTTATCATGGAGATGTCTCTGTAAGTTATGACTATTATTGAACATTTGCCCACAATAAACACATTCCTCCATTTGACGTGGCTTTTTCACAGTAATGAAATCCTCTTCCAATTTTCTTTTCATTCTCCCATCAGGTAATCCAGGAGGACTAGGTCTAGAGCCTCCACTCTCTGGACACCAAGTTTTTCTGTGTTTTTGCTGATCAGAATGGTCCTGAAATACTATTCCACAATCATCACAGGAAGGCATATTGCAGAGATTTTCGACACACGTCTGCACGCTTCGGATGGTAGACTCTTTCTGAGGATGGTTTTCCAAACTACTCATTTTACAGCCATAAGGACGAAGTCTTTCGTCTGCTGGTGTATCAGGTTTTAAATCGATCAAAAGATGGCCATAGGGTTCGCTCGTAGCCTCTTCAAATTTTTGCATGAAAAGGTGAGATCGGGTTGGATACATTTGGCGACCTAAGGTCATGATGGATTGTTGGTCTACTGGATTGTTAAACAATATTACATAATGCGAATTCCGTCTCTGCGTTGGGTTCCTATTATAGAAAAGGTTTTGATTGATGGCGATGACAGAGAGGTTGCGATGATGGGAACCTTCTGTAAATAAGTCAGTTATTTTGAGATCTTTACTAGCCGTTGACATCAAATCATCGAGAACAATGACATTTCTTACACCTGTGTCAAAAAAGTAGTCTTGGTCCAAATCTATGGGAATACCTTGAACAAACTCTACAGGAGGATACACGGATTGTAGAATGTCATCATAAAGAGGCTGCCAGCGACGATAAAGCCATATGATCCTTTGAGGGTAAGGTTTAATCTTGAGGCTTTCCAAAATATGTCGAACAAGATACGATTTTCCAGATGATGTTGGGCCGGAAACGATCATGGTGAAGGGGTGACGTAATGAAACCTCTTGCGGTGGTTGTTGTTGTTGTTGTTGTTGTTGTGGTGGCGGTGGTTGTGGTGGTGGTTGTTCATGTTTGATAGTCATATGACGCTTTAGACTATCTGGCCAAGAATATGTCTTGAAACACACAGGACAGGAGTACATGTTGACAGTTCAGTGTTTGATATCCAACTAACTTTATAATTGGTGTTGTTTGTAGTTAAAAGATTGTTTTCATTCGTTTTCTTGGACCTCCTCTTACTTTGATTTCCTTTGACCGTTTAAAATTTGCCTGTTGTCTTTTTTCCTGAGCTTGAGCTTGCTCCACGACTTGTTGTGTAGGGGAGACAAAGTTAATTTTGGGTTGCTCAGAATAAGGCATGATCAGCGCCTGTTCTTTTCGTTTCCTTTCTTCCAAAATTTTAGGCCATTCTGGATCATAAAGCTCCAGTATTCTGTCAACAGACATTATACCCTGTCGTTCCCCATTTCTCATCACAAAGTCATAGGGTTTCAATTTACCCTGGACTTGCAGCATGTAGTATCGAGTCCATTTCTCTGTGTCCGGGACAAATGGTATATATTGTTGACTCATGGTGATGCGTTCAGTTTGAATGTTCTGAAGCTAATGACGTTAGTCATTATCTCGACCTATTATATAAGTTCTGTCAACCTATATTGAATTCAGTTCTCATATCAATTTGATAAAATACCAAATATGCGATCTTGTGTTTTTTTCATAACTTTGTCAAGGCTTTAACCACTTCTTGACCTTTGGTAGACTGCAGTGGATAGACCCAAAGATAACGTGAAAATAAATCGATGATAACAAACAATATCTTCAATCTTTTTTATTCCATAATATTTATAAGTCATTTACAAAAAAAAAACAATTTAATGTTGTATTCTAGTTTAATATTTGTTATTTTCTTATGATACTCATGACATAAACGTTTTGAAATGGTCTTGGTTTAAACAACTGGTCTACACACTACAAGGTTTGCATGAAATACTACACTGAATTTCAGTCCAGCTGCCTGTCAGAGTTTTACCACAAACAGGATGTGCCTACTTTTAGGTTATTCTATTTTTGTCATTTTTATGACAGGTCAAAAGTCCAGCTGCCTGCCTGTCATATTTTTACCCAAAAGACAGGATGTTCCTACTTAAGTATGTTAGTTGGTAAAGTTTGTGACGGGCCAAAAGGTCACCTGTCTAAACATTTTCCCAAATACAGGATGTGCCTACTTTTAGGTTTATATGTTTGTCACATTTTTGTTTCTCATCTTAATGAAAACATGATAGATTTCTAATGTAAAATGATTGTATTGTCAGAAATATTTAGACCTTACTCTCATAACAAATCCATAACAATATTGCGTAACCACCCCCATAAAGTGACATTTTTTCTAGATATGTTAGAGTAAATGTATTAATTGAATGTTTTAGAATAAACCATATCACTAATCACTTGTAAATGACATTTTCAGAAAATTGAATTCAGACTTTAAGCAAACTTATGCAAAGTCTAGGGTATTATAAGTATGCTCATTTATATGTATCTAGGGCCACATTCTTATCTGGGCGCATAAGAACGCATTATGTAATTAAGGAAATGGCTACTGAGGTTTCAGTGCGTCGGTGTTTCCCTCCCTACGGGGTTTGTAAGCAGCTTAATGGAAAATGATAGACTTGATTATCGTCCTTCACTTTGATATTATTGTATCAAGCTTTGTGTCCTTTTCTCCCCCAACAATTCTTGTATTCTTCAAATAAAGCTACAAATAAATCTACAAATAGAGCTACAAATGGCACATGGCTTCATTCAATAAGAATAAGACAATCGACAGATTAACAGAATATTAACAAGTTTTATAGTTACTCCACTGAAATTACCCTAACCACGCATATGTTGTTTCATTCAGTAACTTAAACACACAACGATTAAGGATATCACTGTATGGCCAGTTGATAACTTCCTGCTTATTGGTCAAACTGAAGGAGTACTTGAGATGTTATATCCTGTTCACATCCGTCGGCATTTCCGTGTGGCTACTTACCAAATGGTCTATCACATCTTGTAAAGAATCTTTTAATTAATTTACAAACAGAATATTTTATAGACACCAAGAGTATGGGTAGAAACATTCGTAACCCGAGTCATGTCATTAAATTTGGTCAGCTCTTAATCAAAATAGTTAAACACTTGTATTAATGACAACTGTCAAATCCATTGTCCGGTAACTTCAATCTATGAACTGTTGACACCTGTCAAAATATGACAGATAAAAAATTGCTGATGACAACAAAAAATGGAAGGATTTCAATGATGGGAAGATATATTTGAATGACTGACGTCATTCAAACATGACAGGAAGATCTCTATGAAATGACTATTGTCATTCAAAATGGAGGAAAGATAAGAATTAAAAATGTGCCATAATAGATCCCATGACCATACATTCCAAGGTGACCTAAAGGTCACCTGAATCCCATGATGTCATTCAAAATGACATAATCACAGAAATTAAAAATGTATCATAATAGATCCCATGACCTAGTTTTCTACAAAGGTGACCTAAAGGTCACCTGAACCCTCCTACCTTAATTAAAGGTCACCTAAAGGTCACCTGAGCCCCCTTCTTGACGTCATTCAAAATGGCGGATACACCGGAAATGATTACGTCATTTTTTGTGCTATAGTAACGTCTATACTACTCATGATGAATGGCTAAAACTCGAGACATTAAGTAAAATGGTTTCGAACACTGAAAGGAACGATTTTTGCAAGTGATCTTCCCCGTTGAAATTGGATAAGGATATATTTTCACGGGTTTATACGGGATACCGTGTAGGATAAAGCATTATGAATTCAGACTTTGATATTTGAGCGATGTACGTGCTCTCTGCTGATTGGATTAAACACGGTCATGTGACCGTTATACATTCTCATACAGACGAGATTGACAGCTGAAAAGGATAACCTTCATACTCTGACGTTTATACAAAATAACCTGCGGGACTACTTTATCACTGTATCATTACGCAATTATGACACTATTATAATATGTTCTTTTCTTGATTTAACTGTTTTTCTAAATAAACCTTACAACATGAATTATATTTGTATTTTGATTGAAAGTTACATAAATACAGCATGTTAGAAACAAACCAAATTCCCGTGAATTACGTTTTGCACGTGGTGACAAATAAGTGATGCGGTATTTTCGTGGGCGGAGCTTATATGCGCCTGACAAGACAATACGTAACATTTGTTGTATCATGCACTGTACATTTTTTGCAAACATTTTTTTTATTTTCAAAAGTTTATTCACTGATTAAAAAAGTTTGAATTTATAAGAAACAGATTTTGTTTGTTCACTGGCTTATAAACGGGTTGAAAGTTCAAGTTAAACTGTTGTATAAATGCCGTCGACAAACTTCGGCATTTATACATGTTTAACTTGCACTTTTCAAACTGTTTATAAACCAATAAACAATCACGTTATGAAATCTATTTCTTAAAGAACTGTACTGAATGATAAAATGCAGATACATCTACATTTAACAACATGTTTACAAGTGGAGGAGATAACGACAAAGGCACAATGAAGCTTACATTCAATCCAAGATAATGAGAGAAACAATCTCAATAATTTATTCCTTATCAAGAGACGTGTTCAAATATCATTTCATTTCTTTGGCTTTAATCGAATATTCGCGCAAATAACTAAGCACATGTGCTCTAAATCCGATCGTTAAGTCACTGTGACTTGCACAGCTGAGTTTCACGTATAAATGTCAGTTAGATATCAATACAGTTAGGCGAGGCTTGAGTATTCGCTCTACACTTCGTACAAAGCTTCTGTAGGGCCGATAAGTCTTGTTCACTGTTGTGCCCTGGGTGAGTCAGTGCTTTAGAAATTGAAGCAGTATGTCATCTGTTGATAACTTCAAGGCAATGAACAGATGGGAATACTAGAGCCGTAGTACTATTGTGTGCGTTGGAAACCAACACAGCGAATAAAAGTTCAAACTGACACTATATCTCATTCATGCACGCCCAGATAGCTCTGAAGATATGGATACGCTCGATGTTTCTTTTTGTTCCAATTTCGTGAGTTTGTGTTTTGACAATTCTGTGCAAAAACAACTAACATATATCCCAGGCTAAAGCATATACTCTTTCCTTGATATCTTAACTGATATATGTTCAACACAGAACACAGTGCTGTACATAGCCTATGTGCCATAATCTGTGCAAACGTAGACAGCACATGCAACATAACAGCACTCACTACATACATTCAGAGATAACGGACTTCAACTATAAACTAGAACACATCGCTCTTCGGAGTTGACAGTATAACGCACAGAAACATGTACAGGTGTCCGATAAATAAACATACCCCGTATCTAGTAAGTTTCTAGTGCGTATCTAGAAAGTTTCTAGAAATTTCGAGTTTTTATTTTTTATGCGATATTCAAATATTTCTTTCATATTCCGAAACTACACGTTGACTTTGCCATAATTTGTAAATTTCAACAATGTCACGCAACTAGCATAGCAGGAAATTGATGTTTAGTTTCGTTGACTCGCTGAACTGCTCAGGGGCAGTCTAATTACACCAGTCCCTGTTTTAGGCTGCAAACTAGTTTCATTGCTTTGACATCGTCCAAACATGTTAGTCAACAAACAATTTATTATAGAATATTTTAAAATATGTAATACCATAGCTCATGTCTGATTTTGATATATTAATAAAACGAAAATCGAAATACAACATGTACATGTTTTTTTATGAAACGGCCATCAGTATTTTCCAAAATATCAAGCCTCGATGCAGCAATTCTTAGGGAATTAGAAAAGGATTAAAACGTCATATTCATACCTTCTCTCGCTATCATCGTAATTATTTCTTCCTTTATGTCACATTTGTAATTTTTATTGAGGCGTTGACATAAGCTCTCAGCTTGCTTGCCAATCCATTTTAATGAATAAATCATGTTTAAACCAATTCTTTCATAATACTAACTTACATATTGTTGATTTAGTATCTTATTGACTAAAGTAAACGATCCAAATACTTCAGAAAACACATTCACCGAACATACTCTGTAAGTGTTATGTGATTTTTTTTGTTTTGTTATGATGTATTTTATGTGTAATAAAGTATAAATACAGTCCACGTCACGGGGAGCGATATGTATATGATCATTCATATAGGGAAAATAGCAATGTTTATCAATCACTGTAACATCTGGACATATTTTGTTTAAATCACTAATATCTGAACGGGACAATGTCAACTTGACATGACCATCATCCTTGAAACATGACACCATCAAAACAACTCTCTTCTCCAATTTCCTTTACAATTACTAGTTACACTCACCCCCAGAAGTCTGTCCTTGTGCAATCAACCGAGCGACACATGTACGTGGCGTGTACAACTGGCGTGGATGAAACTGACAGACAGTGACGATAACAGATATCTATTCTGTGTACTCTATATCTACCTCCTGGCGATTCCTCGCGTAATGTTGACCCAGTTGAATTATTCTCAAAATTGCATAACCAAGTGTATACGTATCAGAATGATGGTTCTCTGTGTATTTTCGGGGATTTCAATGCAAGAAGTGACGAGTCTGACTACATTGAAGGAGTGGATATGGTACCACAGCGTCACATCTTGGATACAACTACAAACTCGTATGGTCAACACATGATTGATTTTCTAATAGATTGCAATTTCTGCATGCTTAATGGTCGTGTGGGCACAAATGACTACACATACGTTTCTAAGCTAAGAGAACAACTTGTATATAGAAGAACTAGTTAAAGAAATGATATCCAATGATTCAAGAGGTATATTTATCAACGATTCACTCCACGATTTATCAATCTTATTGTTCGCAGATGATGTAGCTATATTTGCAGATTCAGTTATTAATTTACAGCGAAAGATTAATGTTTTAAAGGAATATTGTTTGGAATGGGGTCTCTCAGTAAACATTAATAAAACGAAAATAGTAGTATTCAAGAATGGAGGTAAAGTTTCAAAATGTGAAAGATGATTTATTGGTGATAACCAAATAGAGGTTGTATCATATCATAAATATTTGGGAATTGTATTCTCTTGTAGAAATATTTTCTCAAGAGCTTGTGAAACACTTGCAATGCAGGCAGAAAGAGCACTTCATGTTGTAAAACGTTTTATTTGTAAATATAAGACTTTGCCTATTGGATCTTCACTAAAACTGTTTGACGGGAAAATCCAACCAATCCTATTGTATGGATCAGAGGTTTGGGGATTTAAAAGTGACAAGAATATAGAAAAAGTACATACTAAATTTTGTAAATTCATTTTAAAATCCGGATATAAAGCTTCTAACAAGATTATCCTGGCTGAATGTGGACGTTTCCCTTTATTCATCAATGCTCGTTGTCGGGCAATATCATTCTGGTTAAGATTGATAAGACAACCCAATGATAGAATATCCATAAAACAGTTACGAACTTTTAAATAAATTAGATGACACGGGAAATAGAAATTGGGTCTCGTCTGTACGTGAATTATTATTTCAATGTGGTTTTAGCCATGTCTGGATCGCGCAGGGTGTTGGAGATAGGGATTCTTTTTTAAAACTGCTTAAGCAAAGGTGTAAAGATATATACCAGCAGGAATGGTTCCATGATGTTTGTTCGTCAAGTAGAATTAGTTATTATGCTGAGTTTAAAACATTTATAAAACCTGAATTGTATTTATCTTCTATAACATCTATACATCTACGCAGAATTGTAATTATGTTTAGGTGTAATGGACATAACTTCAAGATTAAAGCTGCACGGTTTTCGATCTGAAATCACAACTTCGGCATTGATTGCATTCCAGCAGAGGCCTGAAAAATGACTCCTGTGTAACCATCCTACATAAGTTGATGACATTTTGCTTCCAGAATGGCTGTGTACCGACGTCATGGCGGGAGGGAATCATCAACCCTATTGTGAAACCAAATTCAACTGACATACGCAACCCATTGACCTACAGGGGTATCACATTAATATCGGTACCCTGCAAAATCTCCATCTTAATCAATATATGACGTCACGAAACATGCATATGTGATTATTTTACACGATAACGATAAACGATAAACTTAAATTCTGGAACACCAAAATCAATTATTTTGCAAATTTCGGTGCTCATTCATCGGATATGGTACAAGTAGCTTCGATCCTCATGAAATGGATTCTTCCACGCACGTGCAGCGCAAAACTGTACGCGATGCGAAGTGATTGACAGCCAAAACTCTGCCTTTCCATGCCTTCCGCGTGAGTTACAAACTTGAATACAACGCGGGATTCTTACTGACAAACAATCCTAAGGTTTCTAACAGCGTCTTGTGGCCTGGTGGTTAGGAGCGCTGACTACCAAGCGAAGGGTTGCATGTTCGAATCCAGGTTCATGCATCACAAACATTAATTTGTCCAGTTGAGAGATATTTTAAGATCCTATTCAGATACACCAAGACAAAATACACCAGTCTCGAAAAATGTACTCGATTAGCCACTACTGACTGGGACAGTCAATGACAGTAGATTCCTAAATAATAATCAACTAATAACACAATAGAGTGACGTCATGACCATGGCTTTACATACGCGGATGATATCGTTCTGCTCTCCCCTTCGGATGACGATCTACAAACTATGCTGACTACTGTCTGCAGCTGGTGTAAAAAGTGGCATCTTCAACTTATCCAAGAAAAATCGAACATCCTGCATTTCAGGCCCTTATCAGCGAAACGATCAGATTATGCTTTCAAATGTGGTGAAGCTGAGTTACAATATGCAAGCTCCTACAGGTACCTTGGGCTGTGTATGGACGAACACTTGACCATGAGACAAGCAGTCAGTGAGATATCCAAATCGGCAAATAGAGCCCTGAGTGCTCTGAGCACGAAATTTATGAACGTTGGCCGTATGACCTACGACGTGTTTACAACGCTGTACAACTCTCTCATACAACCGATTCTGACTTATGGTGCTGGTATCTGGGGACTGTACGAACACAAGGCGGTGAACACTGTGCAAAATAGAGCGTGCCGCTTTTTCCTTGGGACTGGCTTCAATGCAAGTAACACTGCAACACGTGGTGATATGGGATGGACTTCCAGTCTTACCAAACAAGGTATTGAGGTTTACCGCCTGTGGCTCAGAGTATCCAACTTGTCTGATAACCGACTACCAAGTATTGTACGTAAATGGTCTCTTCGCTGAAATCGCTCATGGGAAAACAGAGTGAAAAAGCTTTCTAAAAAACTTGATGTCGATACAGTACTGCAGAACACAACAGATGTGAAGTTGTCTATTTCATCTCTGAAGAAAAAGCTATTTATTCACGATGAAGAAAACTGGTTTAAGAATCTGTGGGACGATCGTAATAATCCTGTCAATGGAAATAAACTAAGATGCTATCGACTCTTCAAGAAGGATCTATATCCGGAACCCTACGAAACAAAACTGATGCCTAGACACCACCGCAAATCCTTAGCCAAATTACGCTCAGGATAGAAGATTTAAGGATAGAAATCGGAAGACATGCTAAGCCGCCTATCCCACTTTCGGACCGGAAGTGCCCTTTCTGTCCCTCACAGATAGAAGACGAAGTCTATTTTGTTATTGACTGTCCACTCTACATATATCTACGCTACAGTTATATGAATCAAGCCTCACTTATCGATCCAGCTTTTTAATTCCAAAACCTAAATCAGCAAATATAGCTGTCTTATGCAAAATAGTGAGTGTCAAGCGAAATTGTCAACCTCAATTTATAGAATGTGTCAACTCGGAATTTTATTGAGCAAACCGAAACGTGATATTTTAGCCACCGTTTTTTTATAAACCACTGTATATATGTATTTTATTTAATATATGTGTTTTAATGATTTATCGTGCCGGCCAGTTTAACCAAATGTATTTTATGTGTATCTGTTATTTTATTGTAAACTGCGTGACATTTGAATAAACTATTTTCTCTTTTCTCTCACTAATGAACTGGTTGTCGGTGGTCAGCTCGTTAAAGAGATAAAACACAGAGGCTTCCAAAGAGTTTTACGAGACACGCGCATGAACAGCAATGTTGCAATGTATTTCATGTATACGTGTATATGTCTAATTAAACAGTCATGGCTGGTGTATATGACCAGACAGTTTCCTGTCATCCCAGGTATTGAGGACACCTGTTCAGCAACTCAATGGCACGATTACATCATGAAGTATACAAGCCGATTGAAAGAAGGAAATATATATATGTATATTTGAAAGAGGGTGTTCTGTCAGGCATTAATTTATGTATTTAGGAAAATATGTTTACCTCTTCAATAAGCTGATATCTTGATTATCTCATTTAACGCCGATGGAGGGAATTTATAACATTTGAATTTGAACTTAAAATCACAATTCACAATCACAAATGTCCATCAATCATCTAACATTCCTGTGAAAGGATATATGAAATGCATTTTTCTCAAGAATGACAGATGATTACCTCTACGTATATTGTATATCGGAATCAATTGAGCATAAAATCGAGACAATATACACTTGCAATTGATAATTAAGACGAGTTTAATTCACCCATTTTAACACTATCGCAATTTGTTCTGCGAATCCTTTTGAAAATGCTCACTGAGGCGTGACTGTGATAAGCGACAGGCGGGGCGGCTAGATAGCTACTCCGCCGGTGTCTCGTTAATTAATTAATGATGATTATCACTGGCGCTAAATGAATTTATGAGGTGTATTACATCGCCAAAAAAACATGTTTATGTAATAATTGTGTAATTGTCATCTGCGGAATTACCTAGTCGGATATCTAAACATTCGATATATGGGAAATTTAAGTTGGTTTATTGAAGGTATCTTTGTGAAATTAACAATTAAAATGTTGCGAAATTACGTTGAATTGTAACTATCCCTGAAAATCAAATTCCTCCACATACGTCACAGAAGTCATCCCTTCACGGGTCACACCCCCGCAGGCTTTCATTCTGGTCGCCGGGGCTAAATCAGGCGTTTTTTTAAAAAGCCGTATATAAGTAATTTATGGACCGATTTCAGAAATTTAAAATCGAGCAATTGTCAAATTGACATCCCATTTTAATGAATCCGATTTGGACCATACGAGGGGCGTTCAATAAGTGTTGCAACTTCAATATAAAACCAACTCGCGTAGTCAATGTTTTACTTTTATTTTTCAATATAGTTACCCTTCACCTCAATACACTTATTCCATTTCTCTTTAAGACTTTTGATGCCGCTTTTGTAGAAGTCTTCCGTTTGCCCCCCTAACCACGCCTCTGTGGCAGCTTTGACGTCTTCGTCATCCCGGAAGTGCCTTCCACGTAGGGCGGATTTCAGGTTTCTGAACAGGAAGTAGTCACTGGGGGCTAGGTCTGGGCTGCAGGGTGGGTGGTTAAGCTGTTCGAATCCACAATCACGTATAGCGGCCTGTGCAACTCTTGACTTGTGGACTGGAGCGTTGTCATGCAAAATCAGAACACCACGTGTCAACATTCCACGGCGTTTCTGTCGAATTGTCTTTCGCAATTCTTGCATTAGGTTGGCATAATATTGATCATTCATTGTAGTTTTGGTTGGCAAGTAATCAATTAATAATATGCCTTTTGCATCCCAAAAGATTGTCGCCATAACCTTGCCAGCTGATGGTTGAGTGCGAAACTTCAGGGGAGGCGGTGAACTCGGGTGCTTGGATTCCAGTTTAGTTTCCGGGTCCCAGTGGTGGATCCAGGTTTCGTCACCTGTCATCAGACGAGACACAAACCTGGCTTCATCCGTATTAAACCGATCCAGGAGCTCCATGCAACTTTCGGTTATTTTCTGGCGATCTTGTGCTGTGAGGTTTCTGGGTACCCATCTTGCAGATACCTTGGACATACCAAGATGGTCATGAATTATTTTTTCAACACTTCAAACTGATATCTGGAATTCCAAAGACAGTTCAGAAACTTTAACACGGCGGTCAGCTAAAATCCGTCTTTCGATAGCGGCAATAACTTCCGGTCGGGTGACTTCAGATGGCCTGCCTGACCGTGGGTCATCGTCTAAGGACTCCCTGCCCCGCTTGAACTGAAAAGACCAGCGACAAACTGTTGAAAAGTTAGGAGCATCCTTACCCATCACATTACACATACGATTATGTATTTCTGTAGCTTTGCATCCCTCTTTAGTAAGGAACTTGATCACAGCGCGTTGTTCATGTTTGAGAGAATCCATGATTATGGAGACCCCTAGGTCAGCGCAGCTATTATATCTAAATAATTGTTATGTCTAGAAATTGTTTTGACATGTGTCAATGTTATGTTTTGACTATAGTAACACCTGCTATAAGCTGACACTTTTATGTAAACACCAATGCCCCGCTTGCAACACTTATTGAACGCCCCTCGTATGTCATTTCATCTATCCTTTAACACTTATGTCTCATTAATACTGCATGCGCGTTTTGCGCAATCCAGATGAAAATATTACTTAGGGTAATATATGTATGACTTTATATTTGAAAACTTGATAAAGATAAGTAAACATTATTCAAAAACAATAACAATGAGAAGTGAAGTTATGTATTCGCGCTACTAGTGCTGAAAGCTTTGTTATGGAACTATAAAACATTGTTTATTAGGTTAATAATAAGTTAACTGTTACTCTTTGAATATACTACAACTGCATATGTTTTATAATTTAGTGAATATATATATCAGCTTAACCTAACGTGGCAATGTTGATACAAATAATGAGCCTACATAAGGTGCAGTCGTTATTAATACTGTCAGGTTAGAAAAGTAAAAATGAGTATCACTGAGTGGGAATCCGTTTGTTCGACTAAAATTCTATACATTGATAAAGTATATCACACGTTATAATTATTTGGCATCTCTCATTATCCCAACCACAACTAACTCTCTATGAACGGACGTAAATCCCCCACAAAAAATACATCCACAAGTTGTATTTGACATGACAGGGGGCTCCGGTTAAAGTTATCTTTATGAGTAGACCTAGGGTCATAGGCATTCATTTGCTCATATTAAATTGTTCTTTTATAATAAAACCCAGTAAGTATTGGATCCGTTTAATGAGTAGAATTCAGTTGTTTATGGGTATTTAAGAAATGATTTTGATATAAATATTCAACCATGAACCTATACAATTAACCAAGGCAGTAATATTGTATTTGTGGCTGTTCTCAAGAATAATTCGACAAATAAAACGTAAGAAATGTACATGTAGTACTATTCAGTAACATGTTTGAAGGGGTATTGAAAACTATACTAAACACCCAAAAGATTAAAAAAACTACAATACCAAAGTACAAAATGAACATTTTGAAATCCATTTCCATTCTCAACTAGTATACCCTTTAAATTGTTTTCAACTTGGGGGAGGCCATCGGAAACTTTGTCCTCAAACCACACCAAAACAGTAGAGCGGAACATCAACAATAAGCTAATTCTAATGTATATGAACTGGTTGTTGATGGTCTTTTGCATGAACTGATAAAACACAATCGCAGACGCCGCAAAAGAGCTACATAAGAGACACACGTGTGTACATCAGTGTCGCAATCAATTGTATATATACGTAGACGTATACAAGAAATTAAATCACCGGGGCTGTTGTACACGACTAGACAGTTTCCGGTCATTGGGAACCACTCGTCAGACTCAGGTATTGATGATACCTGCACAGGCGTGATTAGCAGCTCGAGTATTCAACGCATAGTCGTGGAGCGTCTTCATGAAACAGCGTAATTAAACACTGAAGTTTAAATTCTTTAGTTTTGATATCGTCAATCTAATCTTATAGTTCTTTAATTATAACAAACATGAAAGGTCACAAGTTTCGTGTTCACTGCAGTATAGTATAAAAAATCAACGTGTAAATAGATAACACTTTTGAACAATGGTGAGCTCACGAATATGAAATATAAGCAAATTTGAAAAAAGTTATGCATACTATTTATTTCATTACACATGTTTCGTATTGATAAGTATCCACACTTATACGTGAGTGTGTAGACGTCTGTGACAATGTCATTAAAACCCAATTTCCACAAAGATGAAGATTATTTTATATAAGTGTCACACACAAACTGACTTATGAGGCACTATAAAACGGGAGCAGGACAAAAGCCACCCGGACATAAACACCCGGACAAATGCCACCAGGACAAAAGCCACCTAGGACAAATGCCACCTAGGACAAATGCCACCTAGGACATAAACCACCCAGTTATTTTTAAATATTTTGATGAAAATAACTGACTTTGATGACAAAAGTAACTTTGATGTAAAACTAATTTTGATGAAAATAACTGACTTTGATAAAAGTAACTGACTTTGATGAAATACAATAGTTTGATGAAAAACATGACTTTGATGAAAAACTAACTTTGTTAAAAAACTAACTTTGATTTTAAAAAAATGACTTTGATATATTAAAAAAAAAGACTTCAATGAAAAAAAATAACTTGGATGAAAATAATAACTTTGATTAAAAAAGTAACTTTGATTAAAAAAGTAACTTTGATAACACAACATAACTTTGATGTAAAACTAACTTTGATGAAAATAACTGACTTTGATATATTAAAAAAAAAGACTTTAATGAAAAAAATAACTTGGATGAAAATAATAACTTTGATTAAAAAATTAACTTTGATTAGAAAATTAACTTTGATAACAAAAAATAATTTTGATGCAGAAAATAATTTTGATGCAAAACTAACTTTGATGAAATACATGACTTTGATGAGAGAAAAAAACATGGATGAAAACAACAAAATCTTCTAATGTTGGAGTGTTCTGACAAGTTTGTATTTTTTCTTGGTTTATGGAAATATGCACCATATAATGCTATCAGTGTTGAAATTACATTTAGATTCTTTGAGGACAATTTCAGGCATAGTTAAAGGTAAAAGTCACGAAAAAAGCGCCACTACCATAAATTGAAATGCCGAATGTAGCTCACAACATCAGACTTTGACTTTGAATTTGAGCTGATACGGTTTTGGTGGACACATATATATTTCTAGTGCTTAATGCATACAAATAAAGATAGTGCCAATGTTACTGTTGAATATAATGGAACCTGACTTGTGTAAATAACAAATACATCACTTAGTTAAAATATTTATTTGATAAGTGTTTTGAACGAGTCTAATCTGAATTGTGTAACAAGACAATAGCAAGTGAGCAAATACATCAAAAAACTGTTTTGTTGTTGTTGTTTTTCTTTTAAATTAAATAAAATGTGGGTGGGTTTTGTCCTAGGTGGCATTTGTCCGGGTGGCTTTTGTCCTAGGTGGCAATTGTCCTAAGTGGCTTTTGTCCGGGTGGCTTTTGTTCGGGTGGGTTATGTCCGGGTGGCTTTTGTATAAAACATAGTATACATAAGAATAAACACACTTTTCAAAGTAAATACCATAGTATAATGTCAATAACCAAGTGAGACAGTATGAAATATACATGTACACCTAGTCTCATTCGTGTAAAATTACTGTAGTTGGTTATACATTATTATATATAATTACTTATAATATATATAACATATTTTGAACCGTTGTGGCTAAGGATTTTGTATGGTGGTTATTGGACAGAATAGAATATAGCCTTATAGAAAGAAGGTAAACTTAAATCTTTCTAAATCCCTACGTGTGACGTGTGAAGCTTTTCTAAAAGGTTGCAAACTTTCAATTGGATATCAAAGGGTTATTGTTTCAAATATGTCCAAACTCATGGAAATAACTAGGCTGATGGTGGTGCATTCCATATGAAACCGAAACTATAACAAATTATGTTCTATAGCCTTGAAAGTAATTAACTAGTGATGCATCATATGCATACTGGAATATTGAACAAACATCACATTTCAGTCGATGTAAACATATTCCAAGAACAAGCATGGATTGATTGTGGCAAATGAAGTTACAAAATTGTGACAATACAATGATTTATAACGGTCTTCGATGATATGTGTTGTGTCTTACCAGGGACCTTATATAGAGGGATTAGCAACTAAGCAATTAGCTCGCGGAGCTCACCTCGTCATGGTCCAACGCACATCTTGACTTGGCGCCTGCATTGCGCTAATAACTGGCGTAGCACACTAGTATATCCAGTTAATCACTATATAAACAATAGTTTAAGTTAACAGTTCAAGACAAGCGGAATCAAAAACTTTTACTTTTACCTAAGACAATAAATTCTAAAATATTAAGTTAGCGAAAGATGAATAGTTTTCTGATGTATCTGCGTCAAGCTGGTATTTTAGGGGAAAGAAGGCAGCATGTAATACGCTCGTACTTTGTAGTTAAAATAGAGAGTCGGTCCGCCATCTTGTCTGCACAGAACATGGAGGATATGTTTCTTTTCCCATTGTACTGTCTGTCCTACATTCATGTAGAATGGCTCGAAGGGAAAATTAAATTTGAAACTCCTTGATGAATGGCCTTTCTGTCATGTTGTAGCAACAGCATAAATAATATATAATAATAAATACTTACTTGTTTTTATAAGTTCATGTTTTATTTCATTTTTTCTTAAGATCAATAAACAGTAACCAACTTAAAAAATAATAGAATAATACATGTGTATAACATCAAGTATTCCAAAGCACTAGGTAACCTAACATTATATATAGATTATATGTCATATCACTTTTACAAAACAAAGGTGCATTTTCGTATTGCCCGAGCAAGGGTTATACATTAATTTGCACAAATTTTGTAACAGTCATATATAGCACACTTTTGAGTATAATAATTTCTTTATTACCAATTCTATTTCATTTGATTCACGTAATCATTCATCTCCTTGGAGAAAGACACTTCCGATGTTGTTATAGTTTCAAAGGGAGGTTACTTTTATGTTTCTTGACTTTACGAAGATTGCCGATTGACGCACGAGCGAGTCGGCAAGACTCGGAAACACCAACTGGTTACAACAATACAGTGCGATAACAAAACAAGCGCTTACTCAAGCACCAAGTCGCTTGTGCGTTGAAGCGCGACGAGGAGAGGTCTAATTGGATCGCTCAGTAGAAATGATCATGTAACGAGCAGAAGAGATGAGTCCCTGTAAATAATGTCCCTGGTCTTGCATAACGTGCGTCACCCTTCAGTGGCCATGGGAATTCACGTATTTGTACAGGGGACAGGTATAACCATAAACTCATTAACCGACCCTCACGTTAGTGTTTGTGTATTTCAACATACCTCTTCTACCAGACTTTTAGGGATGGGTTAAAACTTTGACACCTTCACCTTCTTTTAGATCTAACGCACAATTGTTATATAACATGTGGCATTAGGAAGGCAGTAATGAAACTTCAATTGTCATGTAAAGGAACAGGTTGTGAATTATAAACACTCAGTCGATAATCGTATCGAATTTTAAACGCATCATAAACTAATAATATTATTTTGTTTCTGTATGAATCAACATAGAAAACACATGCATTCGCTGTGAGAAAAACTTATTTATTAGCTCTACATTTAAGTTGTAATGTTTGATATCATTAAACCGTTGCCGTTTAAATCCGTCAATTTCAACATGAAACACAGACATATTGATATAATAAAAAATATATTGTGATATAAGAATATCTGTCATTTCGTGACAAATACCACGTTTATCTCATGTCGTGAGGTAGAAGAGTAGTATATTCTCACTTGCGCCGTCGCTCTATAAACTAATACTCATACATACATACATACATACATACATACACACACACACACACACACACACACACACACACACACACACACACATACACACACATATTCGTTTACTGGGATGGGATTTGTGCTTCCAAATAATTTATTACACTCTATGTACGAAATACAAACGCGTAGCATACAATGTTTATGTAACTGCATGAACATTTAGATATACTGACACTTCCAACAATCGTACACAATATTTGAAACATAAAAGTTGTTGTCAACCGTTAAATATAATAAACAAAGTCATGACATCTGTCTGTCTTAGGCCATGAGCCAGACCCATTAATTTTGGCCATTGGTACCATCTGAGGGGAATAATGCTCATAGTAATTTTTTACAGGGTATACATCTATAGAGTGATATAATATGTGATAGCATTGAATTGGTGGTAGCCTTTTGTGTTTTAATCGCCGTTTTGTAACGCGCTCCAAAATAGAATTTTTCCGAAATTGACGTCAGGCATAAAAACACATTATAGCTAAATTTAACTATTCTCCATTACTATTGGCAATAACTCCTTGAATATTTTCAGTCCTGTAGCACAGGTAAGGTGCTTTTACAATTTGGTTTTAAAACTACCCAAAAACAAGAAAAATAGAGCCATGGGCTCTGTAGCTCATCAGGGTTTATAATGTTTAATGATGAAGACTGAAATAGATTTTTAGGTCATAGCTTGCAGCCTTTATTTGGGGCACAACATCTACAATTTAGAATCCCCATTAGCTAAAATGTCTGCACACAATATAACAGCCTTCTAGGCACATTTGTTCTGGAGAAGATGAAAATATGTTTTTAGGTCATGGCCTGAGAGGCCTTTATTTGGGGCTCCAGGCCAGGGTCACGAAATCTACAATTTAGAATCCCCATTGACCAAGGAGTCTGTACACAACTTTTCAGCTCTCTAGACCTTTTGGAACTAGAGAAGAAGATGAAAATAGGTTTTTAAGGATGTGACCCCTGTGACCCCATTTGGGGCCATGGGGTCACGAAATCTACAATTTAGAATCACCAATGGTCAAGGTGTCTGCGCACAACTTTTCAGCTCTCTAGACCTTTTGGAACTGGAGAAGAAGATGAAAATAGGTTTTTAAGGATGTGACCACGGTGACCCCATATGGGGTCACAGGGTCACGAAATCTACAATTTAGAATCGCCATTGGCCAAGGAGTCACATAAAATTTCAACTCTGTGGAGTCATTGGTTCTGGAGAAGAAGTCGAAAAAGCGAAAAGTTTACGGACGGATGGATGGATGGACAAATGGATGGACGGACGGATGGACGGACGGATGGACGGACGCCGGACGCCATGCCATGCCATAAGCCCATCGGGCCTTTCAGGCCTGATGAGCTAAAAAAGTGAGCATCGCTCACATACCCCCGCCATCCTCTGTCCGTCCATTGAGAATTATAGATGTGAAGGTTACTATGGTTACAAGGTTACAAAAAACAGCTTCAAGCATCATAATATTGTCCAAAATAATTTTAGGAACTGGCTTTGTTATTACAAAATTTCATACACCCAGATGTAATATTTTTCAGGTAACTTAATTTTTCCCATTAGATCATCACACCGGTAATTTGTACCAAGTTCAATTACAGATTCAAGGAATATTTCCGAACTGGACTGTGAACTCGATGAAGAGTATCATCTGGACTACCTCCATGTTAAATTTCATTCACCTAGATGTAATAGTTTCTGAGAAAACTTGTTCCCATTGGAGCATCACAGTTCTTTTGGTACTAAGTTCAATTTCGGATTCAAGGGCCATAACTCTGTAAAAAATAATATTTCGGAACTGGTTTTCGAACTCGATGAAGAGTATCATCTGAACTACCTCCATATTAAATTTTGGGCGGATTCCAGTGGACCAGACCACCGAGGTCACAGTAAACAAAGACACACAAACTCCAGGAGGCACAGCTCGGTTCAGCTTGAAAGCAGCAGCTATCAAATGATCCTACATAACAGCGGAGTACCGCAGTGCATTTCTAGGACAGTTAAGAGACATGGTGCAAGGTAACACATCAAAAGTGTGCCATACAGAGCTTCAGCTGCCAAGAATCCAAAAAGATGAGGAGGCTGTGTCTGCAGTTGTTGGCCTCATCAAAGATTGGGTCAACCCATTTACAGGGAGCCAGGATCTCATTAGCATCTCAACTGCAAAGGCAGCACCAAGAGACATTGCCACTGACATGTTAAATGCATATGAGATTGGTGAGCAAAACTATGCAACCTTTAAGGCTGAGAGATTGGAGACAGATCCACCATCAAAGAAATTCCATGACCCCTTGAAGACTAACAAGCTGAAGACATTCAGCAACATGTGTAAAAAAAGGAAGTGAATTCGAGCGGGAGAGTGACAATCTTAAAAGCAGACAGATCTTTGTTTGGTCGCATCATAGTTATGGCACAAGGATGTGATCTCCAGATGGAGGTTATCCTCTCTCATCCCCTTGGACCATTACCCAGGGCCCTGTCCACACCAGATGGATTGCTGCGAAAGATTAACAAAACCACTTTAGCCACCATTTTGCAGAAGAATGTGACAGTAGCAGAGCAGCTTCCAAGTAACTCTGCTTCAGTGGTCGATGGGATGAACCTAGTCCAAAGGGTAAAGGGTGATCAGGTTACTTTTGGAGATGTATCTACAACAGTTCTGTCTATGGCACTGAGGGAAGGAGCTAGCTGGGAGTGACAGAATAGATGTTTTGTTTGATACATACAGGGAGATCTCTATCAAGAACAGTGAGAGATCAATACGAGGCGGAGAGGCCGGCCATCAGCTTCAAAGCATCACAGGTGCACAGATTGTGAGGCAGTGGAGGAGTTTCCTTAGTAGAGTTGCTAACAAGACATGTCTCATTACCTTCTTGGTCAGTGAATGGAGGAAACCAGAATATAGAGAAAAGCTACAAGAGAAGGTTCTACATGCAACAGTAGATGACACATGCCACAAAATCACATCTCAGGACAGTAAAGAGGTGCCAGGTCTCAAGTGCCAACAGGAGGAAGCAGATGGGCGGTTACTCCTCCATGCAGCCCATGCAGCAAAAGAAGGATATGAGTCTATAGTGATATGTTCAGAAGATACCGATGTCTTCATAATGTCCTTGGCATTTTATGACAATATTGGAGTCCCACTGTTCCAGAAATGTGGAACAAGAACACGAACAAGACTTGTTGACATCAGGAAGGTTGCTGCCACTGTTGGCATAGATGTCTGCAGGGCCCTCATAGGGATGCATGCATATCAAGATGTGACACTGTGAGTGCGTTTGCAGGCAAAGGAAAATCAAGCGCCTTGAAACTCCTAACCAGCAACATGGAAACGCATACATGGGACCTCTCGCAAGAATTGATGGACAAACTTGAGGCATTTACTTGCCTTCTCTACGCACCAAGGGCATCATCCATTAAGGTCAATGATCTCAGGTACAACCTATTCTGTTCTTAGAAAGGTTAGATAGAGAGCCACCAGCTTCCACCATGCAGAGACTGCCTAGTGAAACACGCACAAAGAGCAAACTACCAGGCTGCAATCTGGAGACGATGTCTTGAACAGAATCCAAATGTACCAAGTCCTGTTGGTCGAGGATGGACTGTTGAGAAGGAGGAATAAGTTGAACAGTTGGTGGTGCACTGGATGGATGGCCAGCCAGCACCCGAGGCGGTCCTCGATCTATTGGCTTGCAATTGTTCATGAAAGTGTTCATTACCCTAATGCGAGTGTTTGTCCAACGGACTGAAATGCACTGACATGTGCAGGCTGCCAGACTGTGACAACCAGGCGTCTATCTTTGAGTCATATGAAAGGGAAGGTGCAGATGAGAACATTGAGGAACTGGATTATGATTATGATAGTTAAGTTCATGTTGAACTTAAGCTCACAATCAGTGCACCAGAAATATCTTAATAATCACAAAGGACCAATCGACAAAAGACAATATGATTATCAGAATCACATTGGGCCTAGGTTGTGGCCTTGTCTAACAAAACATTACTTTTTCAATTTTTAATTAATATGATCAAAAGAAGTTTCTTTTTCACCTTTGACTCATTCATCAGATTGAACAGATTAAATATCTTACTCTAAATTATTGTTTTATTATGTGTTATACGGTTGCTTAATACTTTCATCATCTATTGGCATTACTGAGTATACTGATCTTGATATACAACATATATTAAAGGGACACTCCGGTTTCGATTAAAATGGGTCCCATATCAATCGGCAAAGGTTAATTAGAATGCATCGTAACAGCCAAGCTTTACTGAAAGGTTTGCTTTAATGATTTTAGGCTCCACGTCATGTATCACGTCTATTGCCAACAGCTTATAAGCCTTTGTCTATTTCTCTGGGATCCATATTTATTGAAGCTAAAGTGTTCCTTTAAAGAACTTTAATTTTTTATATTGCTGGATAAGTTTGTTACAAACCAGCATAGTTATATCTGTTCCAGACCTTTTATTTATTTCTCCACAATAGATGAAACGCAAATACATGTCCAAAGTAGGTTGAATTAACAGAAAACAGAAACAAAAAAAGAAACCGAAAAAGCTACTGACTGGAGTGTCTTCAATGGCTTATTTTTCAACCTAGGCATGTTTATCACTTTTTGTGAGAAGTAAATGATCCAGGCAAAAGGTTTGACAAATTTAAAATGTTAAAAGATTAACTGATAAAGAAATATCGGTTTGGTTGAACCAGAATATCTAATATTGTAACGGCCAATTTTTGCAGCATTTTTGTTCGTAGTAGGCATATAAAAAGGGTGATAACACACAAAAAGCTACCACAGATATAATGCTATCACATATTTTCTAACTCCAGGGTTGTATGCCTTGCCAAAAATCACTATGAGCATTATTCCCCTCAGATGGTACCGACCAACCTCCTGGCTCATGGACTATCTATAATAATTTGAATTCCAATTTGTACCAAACATATTAAACTATTCAATGCTGTAGTAACACTTATATTTGGCAACATTGTCAACGTTAAAAAAGAGATACGTTATCCATTCATAATTTTTTAGGCAGAATTGAAAACTATAACTTATTAAGATGAAATAACTAGTATAAACTGATGAACATTGTCGGCATCTGTTGGAAGTGTCTTAAGAAATATTGTAAATATATTTTTAGTATTATGAATTCATCATTACTTGCATTGTTGTTGTATTTTGTACATGTATTACCGGATGTGTACTTTAAGTTCGCCACAACATAATTATGTTTTTTTCTTCTTTTGTAGTCTAGAGCGGTATTTAGATAAGCTATTACAGCTTGTTTACCAATTCACTTCTTTATGAAATTAATAAGTTTAAAAGCAGATATATGGCCATCCGGCAATAGCGTCAAAGTCAACTCTATATCCTAGGCATTAGCACTAATACCACTGGCAATAACGCTATTGCCTGGTTTTAAATAGCATTCTCCTTATTATAGGCACCATGTTATTGCCTGAGCATTAACGCTATTGCCGGATTTTCACTATTGTCGCTAACATGTATACAGTACAGTACATTAATATCTAATTGCCATCACTAGTCATCCTGTGATATAGAATATGCAAGC
Source organism: Gibbula magus (assembly GCA_936450465.1). Lineage (NCBI taxonomy): Eukaryota > Metazoa > Mollusca > Gastropoda > Trochida > Trochidae > Gibbula > Gibbula magus. The sequence continues at coordinate 99,538,778 of OW388290.1, forward strand.
CTGGATATACTGGGATATGTGTGTATTGCAAGGGGCAGTCTGTGCGGCTATTACCATAAACCAATTTAAAAATACGTATACGGATGTGTATTGTCGCCAATACTGTTAATTCATTCTGAATAAATTTACACGTGTGTAGTTGATTCAGAGATATACTCAAGTGGTCACTGGAATGTTCAGGAGATACGGTTCACTGACTTCAATAATAAACGCGAAAGAATCTCAGAAAGTGGTATATTTATTGTTGATTTCATTTGAATGCAAACCGGAGGGTATATTGTGAAAACGCCTATTTAAAATTGACTTAACTCAAGATATTTCTATAAGGGGAGGCACAACTGCGTGAAAAAGGCTATTCGTAAATATTATCCCTCAAGATCGTAAGATGTCTTGTATAAAACAGTGTATCCTATTGAGAGAGCAGCCGAAATTGTAAACAAATCAAAAGATTAAGAACATGTTTAATGTAGATTTTGCATGCACCCCTTCCGTCAATAATCTAACAGTGTCATCTCAAGATCTTGGAATTGGAGACTAATTTCAAGAGTTCGAATTGATTACATAAATCCTGTTTGGATAATTCAAAATTGGTGACTGGATGTTAAAATACACGATTTAATCTTAAATTATCGAAAATACATTTCATTTACATCTCCGACAGTAGTTTTTAGTAGTTATTGCTATAGAGGAATTGTTATAACAGTCGTTTAAAACGTAACGATTCTCATTTTCTATCCAGTGATTCTTGAACATATGTATTGAACTTCTTTCATTTAGAAGTTGGTCAGATGAAGGAGAACGAGTTCTATGGATATACAACTTCTTTTTTGCAGGAGTGCGACGTTTCGATGTAGCTTGATAACGGTGTTAGAATCTACATGGAAAGGTCGCACTTCTGCAATAAAGAAGTTGTATATCCATAGAACTCGTTCTCCTTCTTATATATTGAAATTGATTTTTAAAATTTATAAAAGTACAATGTAAAAACACAATATGTTTTGATAACATTATCTCAGTAACATTCGATTTATTTATCTAATGTATTCCACTTGAACGTCTTTCCAAATGCACGGATTAAGTTTAAGATAAAGTCCATGTTTACTACATTTTGTTTTAAGTTTAATAGTTTAAAGATATAATGAATTAGCCACCGGACATTGATTGTTATCTTACAAAACCTTCACAAAGATGTTATCCACGGGGCAGAAATACATTTTGTAATAGTAATAGTTTCTTACCTGCGCACAGAGCTTGTCTCCAATATCCAGTATAACCAATTGTTAACATATACTCAATACAAACAAATTACAAATTGATACGAGATTAAAATATAAAGACAACTTTAATTGTTTATCTTTATTTCACAATCTAATTATCTAAAAGGACATTGCAATTTAAGCATGTTGCAGTTGACACAGATTATTATGAACTTATAAGTTGGGACAAATATTAGGATTAAACCGATATTTAAATAGATATACGTTATTGACAGTACACTTCAATATAGGAATTCACTATACATTCATATACAAACTTTTGGAAAATGAAAGTCCTGTATATTATTACATGTAACAAAAGAGAACTATATCCATGTAAAATATATATTGTATGTGAAGACATCTGTCTGGCGTACTGCAATTTTGACATACATCTTATATCCAGCAATTGAAAAGAATACAATACAAACAATTTAGTATTTGAATTAATATTGGAATCGTATATGTCGTAACAACAAAAATAACAAAGTCTGTATTCGATATTATTCGATAATATGACCAAAAGGGTAATATATTCTATATACCAATTATCAATTATTCTATTCACAACACACGGACACAATATTATGTAACCACTTTGTCTTCATCCCCACTAATGCATTCACTTAAATGTACAACAGATCGGGAAAAGTAATCGAATTCTAATGCAATGGAAGTTTAAATCATATCTTCTATACGCAGTTGAATGCCCTTGTAATTTATCGGACTTCATTGTTGAACAAGAGAATGGATGTTCACATCAAGGAAACAATATGTCAGGTAAATTTGTTAATAGAGCATATGTCAGTGGAAGAGAAAGTATGATAAATGCACAATGGTGTAAATGAATTAACGACATACATGTATAAGTAAATGCATATAGTTCCTAATCAGCTTATTCTTTCAGTGCTCATTAGTTAATTAACGTGTCAGCCATGCATGACAGGAGGCAGAAAAGGAGCATTATAACGAGGAAGCATGGTAGAGTAGGAAAATTTCAACATCAAATATCCGCTTTACTAAACAAGTTATAAAGTTGATTTTAAAAATGTGTGTTAAAGTTAACAAGCAGTTTCAGAATATATAAAAATAGTTTAGATTATGTATGTATGTGTGTGCAGGCCTAGGGCCCTGTTGGTGAATATAGCGATTCTTTACAGACGGGCCATACCACTCCAGATGTAGGTTAACTAAATACCGAATGTTGTACCACGCGTGTTGTGTTGTACTCCTATCAAACCCGCCCGGTCTCGATGGAGGGAGGGTCTGCAATCCAGGACGGAGTACGCATGTTATATGGCGTGCATCTCGCCCGCTCTCAACAGAGGGAAGGTTTTCTATCTGGGACGGACTGTAGATGTTAAAGCTTGATTCATTTACCAAGGTGAGCCCTGTAAAAGTGGTCTTCTCTGAATATAGTAAAATAAAGATATTCTGAATTATGGGTGAAATAGCGACCTCAGCACGAGGCGTTCGCTGTGATATCACCCGCGAGCGGTAGCGAGAGGGTGATATCACAGCGAACGCCGAGTGATGGGTCGCTATTTGCCATACACAACAAGGCCCACTTTGTCAGCAATAGCTACGATTTAATACGTGATATCAATGATATCAATTTATAATTTGATATAGTAGTACAAGTGTGATCAGTTTGCTGGTGAAAGGCGGTTTTAAAAACAACATGTATTTTATCAATTTTAGAGGTCAGATACGGATACTGTGTATCCAACAACAGAGGGGAAAGTTCTTCACGAGGTACGATACTCTGCCGAGCATGTTTATCAGTATCGGACTGAGGTAACGATATATAAAGATTATTATTGGACAGGTCATCATTTTATTTCTGATTTACTGCAGATAGTTACCAATATCAAACCGATATTAATGTTATGTATGTATGTATGTATGTGTGTATGTATGCGTGTATGCGTGTATGCGTGTATGTGTGTATGTATGTATGTACGTACGTATATATGTATGTAGGTATGTAGGTACGTACGTACGAACGTATGCATGTATGTATGTACGATATACATGTATGTATGTACATACGTATGTATGTGCGTATGTACATACGTATGTATCTACGTATGTATGTATCTACGTATGTATGTTTGTAAAGATGGATCATGGATGGATGAATGGATGACTGCATTTTAAAACATTGAATCACAAACGTTATATATTAATAAATATTTCACATTATGGCATCATTTTTCATCAATCGTTTACATTATTATAGCACTGTTCACAATTCATAAACATTTTATATCAATATGCATTTATTATAATTTCAAGCATAAATGCATTATTTTATATAGGCGATACATGTATGCATGTTATGTCTAGGCCTATGTATGGATATATACCATTTGTATGTATTTAAGTTAATGTATGTGAGCCGTTTCGACAGTTCTTAGTCTCAGTATGAAGACGCTGACTTATCCACAGAAACAACATTGCGTTATTACATAAATTTATTTTAAAAGCAGAAACATTTAATATCACAAAGAAAAAAAGAGAGCCGGAGAAGTGACAGTATAACATATTGCACACTTGTTGCATATCATGTTTTATCAAGTTTACCATTTATGAATACATGATCAAAGTAAATACAATACATAGTTACTTTAGAGGGTAAAATATCTCATTACATGACCCGATAAACTGTATCCATAGAAAACGGTTATCCGTATTGGAAGAAAATGGTGCAACGCATAAAGCGACAGTGGTATAACACCCTTCAGTGTGAGAGGTAGATGTGTATGCCTCATGAGAATTTGAGAGTTCAGACAGCAAGATTGTTGACCGTTCCACATTTGTATCATATTTAAAAGTCTACGATTGGAAATGGACTCACATGGCTTAACCGAACCATGCATATTCATTTTAAAATTCTTTTTATGGATTCAGGAGATTTATTCTGTCATTGGTAACACTTATTTGTGGTTTTATGGGAGCACTTTATTTCAGTAAACATAACGTCCTATAACGCCTTTATACATATAACATTTATTTATGACATTTATTACCTATAACACGCAGTAAAATTATGAAATACATCCATTATACAAACACACAGATATGCACGCACATGTAACCGGGAAATGATCGAATACATATACACATACCTGTATGCATACATACATGCTAGATCATACAATTGTACAATTTCCATAAGCAATTACTATGCCGGTTCAAAAGCGGTTTCTTTTTTAAACACAAATGTATACCAATACCTATCATAACATTTTCCCCATAAAACAAAATGTACGGTCCTCGTCAAAACTACTTTAAAATCATAGTCTTAACAGTAACAATATTCACAGGTCTAAAAATCATTTGACTGACGTCACTGTTGCAGCGAGGCAGTTGATAAGCTGCTAGTTTACAAATCCGTTGTTCGCTGGTTCGATTCCAGCCAAAGACAAATAAATTTGCAAGATAGATACTTTACTCGGACGGATATCTGATATTGTGCGGGCAGTTAGGATATCAGGCTGATATCGGACTCAGTGGTGCAGTTACATGAATTCAAGTACCTCCAAATAACGACACCGTGTATCATATGGTAGTTCATCAAATGTTCATTTTATTTTATTTCCAATATTAGAGAGTAAAAATCAATGCATTACGTTTTGGTTATTGAACATAAAAGTATACGCTAGTGGCAGTTCTTGATGAAAAATGTCACCTCGTTTTTTGTCAGATTAATTAAAAAAAGACCTATCATGTCTATCTTCAGCATATATAGGTCATTCGCAATACATCGATAGCAGTAATCGATACACATGTACTTTATTTGCAGGGTAAGTGTATGTCACTTATCATTATCACCTGCTAACAATGTTTGTATATAGTGTATATAAGTCGTCAGGGCCAGGTCATCATGACATTATCACCTGCTACAAAATGTCTGTATACAGTGTGTAAGTCGTCAGGGCCAGGTGATCATGACATTATCACCTGCTACAAAATGTCTGTATATAGTGTGTAAGTCGTCAGGGCCAGGTGATCATGACATTATCACCTGCTACAAAATGTTTGTATATAGAGTGTAAGTCGTCAGGGCCAGGTGATCATGACATTACCACCTGCTACAAAATGTCTGTATACAGTGTGTAAGTCGTCAGGGCCAGGTGATCATGACATTATCACCTGCTACAAAATGTCTGTATATAGTGTGTAAGTCGTCAGGGCCAGGTGATCATGACATTACCACCTGCTACAAAATGTCTGTATACAGTGTGTAAGTCGTCAGGGCCAGGTGATCATGACATTATCACCTGCTACAAAATGTCTGTATATAGTGTGTAAGTCGTCAGGGCCAGGTGATCATGACATTATCACCTGCTACAAAATGTTTATATATAGTGTGTAAGTCGTCAGGCCCAGGTGATCATGACATTATCACCTGCTACAAAATGTCTGAATATAGTGTGTAAGTCGTCAGGCCCAGGTGATCATGACATTATCACCTGCTAAAAAATGTCTGTATATAGTGTGTAAGTCGTCAGGCCCAGGTGATCATGACATTATCACCTGCTACAAAATGTCTGTATATAGAGTGTAAGCCGGCAGGCCCAGGTGATCATGATAATGTCACCTGCTACAAAATGTCTGTATACATTGTGTACATAAGTCGTCAGGGCCAGCTGATCATGAAATTATCACCTGCTACAAAATGTCTGTATATAGTGTGTAAGTCATCAGGGCCAGGTGATCATGAAATTATCACCTGCTACACAATGTATGTATACATTGTGTAAGTCGTCAGGGCCAGGTGATAATGACATTATCATCTGCTACAAAATGTCTGTATATAGTGTGTAAGTCGTCAGGGTCAGGTGATCATGACATTATTCCCTGCTACAAAATGTCTGTATATAGTGTGTAAGTCGTCAGGGCCAGGTGATCATGACATTATCCCCTGCTACAAAATGTCTGTATATAGTGTGTAAGTCGTCAGGACCAGGTGATCATGACATTATCACCTGCTACAAAATGTCTGTATATAGTGTGTAAGTCGTCAGGGCCAGGTGATCATGACATTATTCCCTGCTACAAAATGTCTGTATATAGTGTGTAAGTCGCCAGGACCATTTGATCATGACATTATCACCTGCTACAAAATATATGTATACAGTGTTTCGAGATTTGTCCCTTGCGGTATTCGAACCCAAACCCTCGGAGTAAGGCACGGGCGGATTAGGTTGCTAAAGTCAGTGCTGGCGGTTGGTTCCCTACTCTGAGGTTGTGGATTCGAATCCCGCAAGGGACTAGACTAGGATAAGTACAGGAATCCGTGCTATTGCAAACAGTGTGATTCCAAATACATCAATATTACTTTTATTCACTATCTAAAGGACATGTACTTTCTATCCGAATGTAAGGTTTAGAGGTCCAATCACTGGATTAGCAAGGCTTGTTTTGACACAACCTCGGTCTTTACTCATACCATATCTAAAACATTTGCCAAAATAAACTTATAATCCAAATATTACTTGAATCCATAAAGGAATAAATACTTCAGACATGAATACTCTTTGGAGAAATGTGCATAACCTTAAATAGTAACGACTAAAACACATTTGTTTTTATGCTTATTTTGATGTTTTAATAATTGTCTTGTAGCAAAGGTGAATGAACTAATAAAATGAATTAAACTTGAGTCTTTGACGGGATTTTGGCACGGGAAAGCATAATTTAAAAATAACTAGATTGAGATATATAAATTATGCTTTCCAGGTACCCGTCATTGTTCGTTGATTACAAAATGGTGCTTTCAAGGTACCCTATGTTTAAACAAAAGAGTTACCCATGAAGATGCATGCGATATAAATATCTTGTCAAATATTTGTTGAAGGCTTCTGTAAGTTTCATAACTTGTGCGCAATCCATTTCTTAAATGAATGAAATATGTTTTCAATCAATATATATCATCTTCCATTGCATACACGTTAAAAATGAAAATTACTTCAATAACCAAAAGTAAAATAACCATATAGTTATAAGTGACGATGAAAGGAATCAGTGGCATTTGTTATTCCTCCATAATGTACATTGTTTAAAGCATTTTCTCAGCAATCAATGTCTAGCTACAGCAGTATTATACACCGATGGTTCGTTAGTTCCAGCCGATGCTCGCAGGTTTCACTGCAATGCATAGCCGCATGGCGTTGCGGGCTTTCTCCCTGCCATAATACTAGCAGCCGCGATACAAATGAAATACTCTTGAAAGCGGCGTTAAACCCCAACTCACCTCACCTCACAGCAGTCCTATAGAATGAACCGTGATCCTCTGTTGGATCATGAAATGATTTTACCTGACAGACATACCATCATTCCCCACATTTCTAACTGTTGGTTGCAGGACGATGTTTCACCTCGCTACTCTCCTGGTCCTAGTGCTGGTCCACCTGGTTGGAGGATCTAACATCTTGATGTTGTACTACCCAACATTCAGCCACATCCGGGGATCTCTGCATGCAGCCAGTGAGCTCGCTGCTCGTGGTCACGTAGTGTGGAACGCATTGCCAAACAGTCTGGCAAATGACAAGCGACTTCAAGTACCTGGTGTTAAGATGTTGGCATATAGTGCGCTGGATAATTTTGAAATCAATGAGGGAGGTCTTGATCAGGTGATCAATCATTATTTTGAAACAGGCGAGATTAATTCCGACTTTACAAAGTACATTTTAGTGAGCAACCGTATATTGGAGGATGAAAGTCTACCCAAACGCATTGCAAGTTTAAACATCGACTTGGTTATTCTAGACGCTGTACCTATAGGAAGACACCTCACAATACTGCCCTACAAACTGGATCTGCCCTTCATGTTCATGGGAGCCGGTTTCGAGCCATACGCGAGTAGATCACCTTTTGTCATGTCCACATTTCCGTTTGTGGTAATGCCTTGGTCTCCTCGTATGGACTTTAAGACCCGCTTACTGAATACATTAATGGTGTCTTCCTATTGGGTCTATGATCCATTCTCAAGCAGAAGCGCAGTGGCAACGTATGCATCAGAGAAACCTTACCTGACCATGGAGGCTTTAACTGCTAAAGGTATTCTGTGGCTTGTCGAACTGGAACCACTGCTGCACTATCCACAGGCCCTTCTGCCGAATGTCAAGTTCATTGGTTCGCTGTCTGCAACAGTCCCAAAGAAACTTCCAGAAAAATATCAACGGTTCTGTGATCAATCTAAACAAGGGGTTGTGATAGTGTCATTCGGCAGTAACGTAAATCAGATTCCTAGACAATTGTTTGATCGACTTATTGAAGCGTTTAGTCAAACCGATTATAGATACATCGTTAGAATAGACGGGAACAGAGATGTTGGGGCCAACATTATGTTGACAACATGGATGCCTCAAAGTGATCTACTTGCGCATCCAAACACGAAACTCTTCATCACTCACTGTGGAGCCAACGGTCAAAACGAGGCCTTTCTCAGTGGCGTACCAATGATAGGCTTTCCTATATTTGCCGAGCAACATTTTAATGCTGAAAAGCTTGTCTATAAAGGTTTTGGAAAAAGTCTTAATTTTCGGACATTTAAAGTTGAAGACCTAATGGAAAGCATTAATGAAGTGATCCAAAATGAATCCTACTCTAAGAACATTAAGAAGATGGCGGAAATCACAAAGTTAAGAGAAGGGAGCCCAAAAGCTGAAGCGGTGTACTGGATAGAACACGTGATCCAATATGGCGGTGATCATCTGAGATCGTATTGTCAAGACATGCCCTTATACCAGTATCTGAATCTCGATGTTATTGCTCTTCTTGTAGTAATTGTTTATCTGTTTGTTTATATCATATGGAGGCTATGCTGCTGTTGTATTGGGTTTACAACTCGGGGAAAGATGAAGAAAGATTAGACAAATTTACTCACTCTTCACTGATATAATTCTGTTCAAGATAATTAGAGTCTCTTTCCAATGTCTATTCTTTATTGGCATTAACATTTTATTCTTAATAATTGACTAACCAACATGGCTAATATTAGAGTATTTACAAGAATGTATTAAGTTCATGGATTTACACATCCTATGATGTAGTATCCTTCAAATGATGAAGACGTTATTATAAAATTATTCTTTTAGTAAAATTTGCCATGGAACTGAGACACAGCTTGTTAAATTGAAACCCGTAACTTTTTTGCACTGTTTACTGTGTATAAAACTGTTACAATATTGAATGCAATCGTTAATTTACAATGCTTCAGGCTTTCGTTGTTAAAGAATACACTGTAGTTAAAGTTCTGTGTTTCAAATGTTGTATAACTGTATATGAGCCGGAGTCCTTTAGTTCAATAAACCTTCTTTGACTCTGACTTTGATATTTCTGGTTTCCTGTCGCACAGTTATGGCCTAAAGCACAATTTATGTTGGTAAGTGTGTATGTTTCTAACGTGTGATTGTATGTCGAGGAGCGGAAGCTGTAAGTGTTTGAATATTTTCATTTTCTTACATTCATGCATATTGAATGAATGAAGGAAAGTATAAGGGATCGCATATTTGAGAATACCTCAACAGTTTCAGTGAAATTTCTGTTGTACATCACGCAAAATGCATCATGTTCAACATCGGCAATTCGCTCGACTAATTTGGACAAATAATAAACAGGATACAAAACTTCCTTCCAAATATTACCATTTTTATCAAACTCGTGAATGATTTGATATCAACTTCGCTTTCGCTCGTTTAAAGCCAAATCATTAACCCGTTTAATAAAAATGGCCTAGTGTCGCTGTAGCATGCCGTTCTTACTTGATTCTCAATCAAAAAAGAAAGTTCTAAACCGAATGTACATGGTTCGGTAAAGCCATGCGATACCATTATCCTGCTAGTGGCTATGCTAATGTGTTCCGCTCGAAGGTAGTTCAAGTGATCTGACTGATGTAACGATACCTAAACATCCAGAGCAAAATGTCATTTATGACACCATGATGGAATGGTCATTGTCTGAACTCTCAAATTCGCATAAGACCTACAACTCTACCTCTCACACTGAAGAGTTCCACAGCAACGTAGCTTTAAACGTCACACAATTAATGTTCTTCCAGTACAGATAACCTTTTTCTATCGATGCGGTTTATCAGGTCGAGTAATGAGATGTTATACACTTGAAGGTAACAATATATTGCATAAACTTTAAAAATTAATGGAACATTTATGAAAGATTTGCCAAAAACGTGTTCTAGCGCCTTTAAATGGAAGGTCGTTTAGTATCCCCTATGTAAGCCAATGTACCTCAAGGTATCTGAAGGTATCCCAAGGTATCCCAAGGTATCTCCGGAGTACTTCCACCCAGTGTCTAAATCCAATTGACTAATTATAAAGCCCCGTTTACATGCATAAATATACATATGCAAGTATATAAACACCTGGAGTATATCTGCATATGGGAGTAAAAGTATAAATAATATGCGTTTACATAAGGGAATAGTGAGGGTAAGTATTACATATTTTGAAGCACATGCCATTCATATTTAACACATGGAACAATGCAGACTGTATCAGCAGCATAGTGAAGAAGAGCCTGCCCTCAGTCCTGAAAAGGCCGAAAGGCTAATGTCATGTCATGGAGTTGGGCGTCCGTCCATCCATCCGTCTGTAAGCCGTCAAGATTTATCTTCTTTTCAATAACCACTGGCTCTAGAGAGGTCAAATCCTGTGTACATACTATTTTGCAAATTGGGATAATAAACTGTAGATTTGGTGAGTCTGTGGCTACTACTTTCATCTTTCCGAAAGCCCTAGAAGCTGAAATGTTGAAATGAGAGAGAGAGAGAGAGAGAGGCTCTAAACCCTAAACCTGCTTTCTCCCTACTCTTCAGATAGAAAACAACTTAAATTTTGTGAACAGACATTATTATGAACAGGGATAATAACCTGTAAATTTTGTACCTCTGTGTCGACAAATAAATGCCATAATATATTAAATATTCTTTTCAAAATGTTGAAATGTTGTGAACAGACTACTTTGTCAATGTGGCCCCTTAATAAAAACACAGGAGTTACGCCCAAAACATTTTCATCTTGTAAGTCTAAAAGCGCTAAAAGACTGAAATCCTGTGTACAGACTAATTACAGACTGCTGATTAATAAATGGTAGATGTTGTGACTGTGTGACTCAAGATGTAAAACCTATGTTCATATTATTCCTCAAGAACGACATCTCCTAGAAACATGAATGATACGTGAAAGTATAGACTCCTTAGCCTATGAGGATTAATGCTATGGATTATTAATAGTATTGGTAGTTTTAATATTTTGAAAATGTGTGTCATGAAAAGAATATTCTAAATAATATTCTGATGAACATCATTGCGGCAAAAATAATGAACCAAAAATTAGCATTCCAATGACGTTTTTAGAGTAATGTGTACGTTGCCTCGGAATCACATTTTTTAAATTATCTGAAACTGGATTAAAATAATCGCATTGGCTTGTATTTACCAGGAAGGTTCTGAAACAGTGCATATTGAATCTGTTGACATTCATGAACCAGGGCGTTAGCGAGCTCATTTAGGGTTGTTGGTAACGCAGCATATTTTGAAATGCGACCTTAAACAGTGGTAGTAGAATGGGACTAAAAATAATGTCAAAATAAACAAAAAAATGAAATGGTCCTTAACATTTTGGCTCAGTAATGAATCACTGTTCATTAAATTTACATTCATGCTATCATAGATCGTTTGTAATAACATCTTATGGTTCAGATATGACGTCACAGTTAATGATGCTCGTGAATAGTTTTCGCTCGTTAGGTACGAAAGCATTGACCAGTTTAATACGTTGTTCATTATTCTCTGTACACCAAAACGTTTGTTGTGGTGTACTAAACAAGGTACACACGCTATGAAGCGTCCATAAAATGTCATAGTGCCTCACGTTGAGTCGACCACTGAATCTCACTGTATTCTGTGAATCTATCGTTGTCACCTCCTGACGATGATTTAAATGGAAACTTTAAAGGGAGTTTAGTTTACAAAAATATACTATCATGGGTCATGATGCTCTCATCTTAATACATTCAAAGTTTCGTGCAATTCATGAGTGAGTGAGTTATTGTTTAACGCCGCTTCGGCAGTATTGCAGTCATTAGCAGGCAATTTATGATATCATTAGGGGTGTTTTCAGGAGCGTGAATGTAAAAAAACGACATAACAAGACACCAAAAGGACCCATTACGGGAATGAATACGTAGACTGACTGAAGCCATCCGAGCTCGCACTTCGTTGGTGATATGTCACCTTGAGACGTCAATTAACAATTAACAGAAAGGAACTAATCTAGATCTCCACAACAGCCATGTTGTATGGTGGATCAACTGATGAAATCACCGATGCTCATTGTGTGTTACTCCATGTGTTCAGCTCTCTCGACGAGTAGTGTCAAACTCATTCCTGACTTGCTGTGATGGCAGTTAAAAGTCACACTTATGAACAGTTGCATCAACCGTGTGTCGCTTAATTAATTTCAAAGTGCATACATTTGTTTTGTACAGCTATTTCTTAGTGTGTTCTTATCCTCCGCCGTTAAGCGAGAAGCGTGCTATATGGTATTCGGCTGCGTCCGTCCGTTCGTACGAAATGGAATAACTCAAGTACGATTCACTTTCTTTTAATATTTTGCATGTAGGGACATCATAAGGACCCCAATGGTTCTTTAAGGGAGATTCAGTGCCAGTCTATTTGCTGATTTTGACGTTATTTTTTAAATATTTAATCGCGACAGGGGATCATATCACTATAGGATAGCTAGCCCACTGTAGAAATACGGTTTGAGCACTTTATGCAAATGAGTGGGAGTTTCTTAAACTGCTTTGTTGCGTTGATAACGTTGCATAGCTGAAAGCCCAACCATGTTCCACACACACCATGCTGATGAGGTCCTAAAGACCGAAACAGCTGGCTGTCCATGGTTATATATATATATATATATATATATATATATATATATATATATATATATATATATATATATATATATATATATATATATATATATATATATATATATACTTTATTTTGTATTCTAGATGTGTTTATGTGAAGTATTTATGATAGTCTCATACAACCCAACAGAAAGAGTGGTCCGTTACGCTGTTTATAATGTACATGGTGCTGTAAGGATCAGGGACACCAACAACAATCTATCGAGAGTTCAAAAACGTGTAACAGTTGACATCACGTGATATTTATTAACAGTCTGTTCATAATAACCGTCGACTACATAGATATTGTTTAGCAAGGTCGACACAAATACATAGCCAAACTACGACACATACATGACCAGATTATTCCCGATGCAGCCAGTCTATGTTATTAATTTCTAGCATCTTGTATTTACACAGCATAGTATTCTTACTGATAAGCGAAGTCAGGTCGATATGTTACTTACCATCTGAAACACAGAACTACTGCAAGCTGAACAGTCACATGATCAAAGTCAGTCACGTTGGCGGCAATTGGGTGAATGGTGAAACAAAGGCCTTCGTTCAGTCAGAAGGGTCGGGCCATGGCTAGCTTTAATTACCTCCATATGCGACTTCCTCATTAGACTAGTCATGATCTATATACAGGCGTTACTACTGGAGAGCATGTATTTGACTTCCATCTATTTGAGTAAAATTAAGGTTGCTCGCTGAAATTTAGGCTTTGGCATAGATATTGTTTTTGCTTATTTGTTAACTAGTAGTCAAATATATAACACAAAATAATACATATCTATTAAATTCGGTAGGCAGTAGGCATACACAACAACACACCTTTCATTAAATAGTCCTTGACCTTATAATTTATGTTTTTTGTGATTCTTTCACCCGTGTATAGTTCATAATTCATTTGATTTCTTATCCAGCTTGTCAATTCATTGTACTAGATAGTTTCATGTTGGTTTCCATTAATGGAATCTATGAATGCCAATTTCAGGAATGGAAACCAACATGAAACTACACTTGACAGTTTCATGTTGGTTTCCATTTCATGGAATATTTGAATGTAAATTTCCAAGAATGGAAACCAACATGATACTCCAAATTATAGTTTCACATTGGTTTCCATTTCGTGGAACCTTTGAATACAAATTTCCAGGAATGGAAACCAACATGAAACTTCACTTGATAGTTTCATGTTGGTTTCCATTTAATGGAAACAATAATTGCAATTTCCAGGAATGGAAACTAACATAAAACTTCAAATTGTAGTTTTATGTTGGTTTCCATTTTATGGAAACATTGATTGCAATTTCCAGGAATTGAAACCAACAGGAAATAATTTTACATAATCAAAGTTTTCTGTTCGTTTCCATTATGGAGACTGAAGGTTACAAGCAGAGACAAGAATGCAGAACGTGCACTATTGTAGTGTGTGAGAGCACTGTCACTCTCAAATGCGAACATATCGTTACAACTAGGTCTACCCATCTTCATGGTGAACTACTATTACTTATAAGCATCGTCTGACACAAGAACAATTTTCAAAGTCTATTGGCAGACAAAAATATGACATGGCTTCCGAGGTCCATCCTGTGCCTTAGTGTAACAACAACATATTTCTTAAAATAATAAACACATTTGATATGTTTGGTTCGAATGCTTTTGAAGAATGAATGATAAATATTGTCGCAAGCGACGATAAAAGGATTCAGTAAATATATGCTTCAATTATTTGAAATATAATGAATTGAGGTATGTTAACAATGTTAGTGCGCAACTTTTAAAACAAGTGACACGTTTCTAACATGTCCCTGTAGAACTATGTATACCCAATATGTACATGTAAAAATGAATTCGTCGTGATTAACTTTTCTGCGTGCATTGTCATTGCGCATCTTTCAAAAAAGTTGCATGTCTCTAAGTGCATTTTGAAAATTGTTCCCATGTTAAAAATCGAACTTTAGAATCAAACTGGACCTTTAACGGCTTGACTGATTGGGCCCAAAAGCTTCTCTGCAAAACTACATGGTAAGGGCTATCAGCCTACAAAGTTTGGTAGCAATAGCTGCATTCCTTCTTGTAGAAGTCGCCTACACAAAAATCTTGAAATAATAAACACGCCAATAACAATAAGGATTCAGCCAAATGGCTGAATCCTTAATGATGTGTTTGAGGATTAGATGGAACGAAATTAAAATTCTTCGAAAAATAAAGCTTTTGAGTACATGTGAACACTCTGATGGGCCTCTAAGACCCACCTTGTGCCTTTGTGGGTTAAGGGCATGTATGTTACTTCATAATGATATTGATACCCAGACCAGTTTGTGGAGTTTGGGTGTAGTTAGGCGATTTGCTCACTAAAGGATTCCCCTTGTTCCTGACACGTTTTTGACATTTTACAACTTCAAATTATGCTTACTCGGTACAATTTAGAACAATTTGTGTAAGCGCCTCACAGGTGGCAAGACACACTCGCATTGCTCTCCAAACTTTTGCCGTTTTCAAATGTTTATGCTCATTGAATGAAGATGATTCTTTTGGAATATATTATCTGAAGATACCAAGTAGGAGATGATTGACTTTTGCAGTTTAACAACTTAGATTTTTGTGTTAAAAACTAGTGGTTTTGTGGCAAATTTTGAATATTTTCGAAGTCCAACTGACCTCAGTCCCAAGTCTGTTGCACATTCATCTATTGTTCAGCTGATTAGTCCAAGCATGGCTGCGACCACACCTGATAGGATTACTTACACAAGACAGCAGTCGATTGACTTGAGTTGCATAACCTCTCGCCTGGATAAGCAGATCACTTGCAATGATAGCAACCATTACTTGATTAAGCTACCCTCAATTCGACTAACCAGAAGAGGCAAACGGGGTGGGAGAAGAAAACTCAAGAGGCCTGCTGTTCCTATTGGCTCAGTGAATTGCATCGACAGTGAACCATGTGACCTGCAAATCTCAATCTTTGAACACCCTAAACAGCAAGTCCCAGTACTACATGTCTGTGTTTGGAATGCACAATGGTCACGTAACAAGACAGACAACATTGTTGACCTTATCACTCATAAGCAAATAGACATTTTAGCCATAACAGAAACCTGGCTTCACAGTGTAGGAGACGAAGCTATCATATCAGAGATGACACCTCCTGGATATACCCTTCATCCCCCCCCCCCCCCCCCCCCAACCTTCAAAAACAAATAAACTTACTAATTCACAGTTTTTTTTAATTTTTCAGTTGCTCCTGGCCTACATTTGTCAGAGGAAAGAACGCTTGAGATATAAACTTCCACTTTGATGAACCAGAAAATGTGTACACCAAGAAAATGACAAAACTTTTAAAGGTACACAACTGTATCCAGAGAGTCACCAGTCCTACTCACAAGAACGGTCACATACTAGATTTGGCCAGCACTCCAACAGAAGCCGACTGTATCACTGACATTTGCTCTACAGACCTACAACTATCCGACCATCATGTTGTATCCATACAGCTTAACACTGCTCGCCCTCCATGTCCTGTGAGAAGCACCCAGTGCCGCAACATCAAGAACATTAACAGAGACAAGTTTAGAGCTGACCTATCTTCATCTGACCTGTTTTTTAGAAAACATTTGGACTGCGAGCAACTAGCTACGTCACACAATTCCAAACTTTCTGTAATCTTGGACAACCATGCTCCACTGAAAACTTAGAATGTTCCAGTGAGAGTAGAGAGTCGCTGGATGTTCAATCCTGAAGTCGCCACTGCCAAGCGTCAAAGACGACGTGCTGAACGCCGGTGGAGGAAGACACACCTGGTCAAATATATATTGCAGCTCGAAATGAGGTGACGTCTGGAATAAGAAATGCAAGAAGACATCACATCAAATGTAAGATCACCGAAAACATGGACAATCCAAACATTCTGCATCAGGTAATGTCAGGTCTGATGGGAAAGACGAAAGACACATCTCTTCCCCCACTTGGTGATTCGCAACAGATTGCTGAATCCTTTTCGAAGTATTTCAAGGACAAAATCCAACTTATACGGGACCACCTCAACACAGAATTCAGACCATTCACAGAGGATGAGGTGCTCACGTTCTTGAAGAAATCTAGGAAGACATCGTGCAATCTGGATCCTATCCCAACTCAATTGATCTATGATAGCAGTGACATAATGACTCCATATCTCACAAGCATCATCAATTCCAGCCTTTCCACTGGTTCTATGCCCAAACCTTTCAATACAGCACTTGTCAAACCATCACTGAAGAAAACTGGGCTGGACATTGAGGAACTAAAAAATTATCGACCTGTTTCAAACCTGCCATGTGTGTCAAAGCTCATCGAGAAAACTGCATGTGAACGCCTATCAGAATGCCTCCAACGTCATGACCTATACAGACTACAGAGACATCAAAACACTGCAGCCCGGATCATGTCAAGATGCAGCAAGTGGGATCACATTACACCCGTACTTCAAGACCTTCACTGGCTTCCGGTATGCCAAAGAATACAGTACAAAATTCTATGCTCCACATTTCGATGCATAGAAGGATTTGCACCCCAATATCTCCAAAACTTGCTTCAGCAGTATGTTCCAAACAGAACACTCCGTTCAGAATCTCAAAATATTCTAGTCGTTCAAAGAATCAAAACGGCTGGCTACGGAGGAAGATCCTTCTCACATGCTGCAGCCACCCACTGGAACAATCTCCCTGCTCATCTCCGCTCCTGTTCCAACTTCAAGTCCTTCAAAACCCAGTTGAACGCTCACCTCTTCCAGGAAGCATTTTAAAAAATCTGTACAGTGACTCAACCGCTTTGAGCATGTTATCAAGCATGGAATGGCGCTATACAAATAGACAAATTATTATTATTATTAATTTAGATCAAGAATTGATTTTAGTTGGACCAGTGACACACAATTGATAATACGTTCCCGTTTGCACAAACTTAAATCAGATAACAATAGTTTGATTTCCCTATTAATGCAAATAAACTGATGAAAAGTACATGTATTGTTCTTATAGTGAAAAATTAAAACAGCACAATATGTTCTATGGTCATGTTAAAGCCATCTACCCCTTCACAAAACTCTTTATATACAATACTCATTTGTGACTACCAATAAACATCATATATGTGTATCATGAAGGTAGATATCTTGAAAATATATACGTGTTTATGTTAGATTGTTGGTGTTTTGTTAGATCAAAACAAGGCAGTTATATTTCTACACCGAGGAACATAGATACCATAATAACAAATCTTGAAGGTAAGAATTAAAAAAAATAGCTATACAGTTATGATCGGTCGAGCAGTCTGACTAAAAGCCGATCGTATATATGGTTCGGTGATGAGGAATCTATAGAACCAGTTCGTATCCAAGTTGATGCACTCGTTTGCAGATTGTATTACCACGGGATAGGACCGATTTTAATCAGACTGATGTCCTTACTTGTGTTGATGAATTACAGATGCTACATAACTCGTACATGTATGTATGGTAGACACAGCGAATAACAGGGTCACGTCACGCACTTAAAGGTAGTCAGGAGGAAACAAATCTAGAAACGGATTATTTATCGAAGGATATATACCTATTTTATTATTTAATAGTTTACTTTTGTGTACGTCCTTAACAATACTGCGGTCAATCAAACGATGAAGTTGTCATTTTATGAATGCTTCAGTGTCACATACGTATAGTTGAAAATATTTATTTCAGCAGGTATTACTGTTACAGCTAGTGGTGAAGTGATTAAACTGAAACAGACGTATACCTACATAGTAACTGTTTATCTAAAGGT
Source organism: Gibbula magus (assembly GCA_936450465.1). Lineage (NCBI taxonomy): Eukaryota > Metazoa > Mollusca > Gastropoda > Trochida > Trochidae > Gibbula > Gibbula magus. The sequence goes on from OW388290.1 coordinate 99,557,784, forward strand.
GTGTTTACTTTATAAAGGTAAACTAATGCTGTTTTTCAGAACAATTGAATTAAATTTGTTTTGTTTCACATATATCCTGGTTTTGTTAGCAGTATTTATATATCTACAGATATGTGATTTATACACAACTACCTCGTGCGACAGTATTGAAAGGTTTTCATGATGAATGGCTAAAACTCGAGACATTAAGTAAACTGGTTTCGAACACTGAAAGGAACGATTTTGCAAGTGATCTTCCCCGTTGAATTTGGATAAGGATATATTTTCACGGGTTTATACGGAATACCGTGTAGGATAAAGCATTATGAATTCAGACTTTGATATTTGAGCGATGTACGTGCTCTCTGCTGATTGGATTAAACAAGGTCATGTGACCGTTATACATTCTCATACACACGAGACTGACAGCTGAAAAGGATAATCTTCATACTCTGACGTTTATACAAAATAACCCGCGGGACTACTTTATCACTGTATCATTACGCAATTATGACACTGTTAAAATATGTCCTTTTCTTGATTAATTTTTTTAAAAATAAAACTTACAACGTGAATTCGATTTGTATTTTGATTTAAAGTTTTGATGAAATTACATATGGTCACTTTCGATTTCGTTGAAAAAGGGTTTCAGTTTGACAATTGCTCGAATTTAAATTTCTGAAATCGACCCATAAATTACTTATATACGGCTTTTTAAAAAAGTGTAAAATTAAGCCCCGGCGACCAGAATGAAAGTGGGCAGGCGGTGGTCACTGAAGCGTATCGTGCTGTGACGAACGTGGAGGAGTCTCAATATGGCCGCTAATCTTAATTTAACGCGTTTTACCAACTTTAAACTGCTCATATAAGACAGAAAACTTCATCAAAACAACTCAAATTTTCGATAAACGGATTACTTAACTATTCAACTAGCGCTTTCATGTGGTTACAACGACTGAGGCCTACTTAATTGGAGTGCATTCCGCGCTTATGTATAGTATGTTTGTAACAATTATAACCGCGGAACTAGAAGGGAATGTACATTCATTTACACGAAGTATGTCTTTCAGCGATTTAGAAAATGACATATCACCTTCCATGGAGTGTTTGTCTTCAAGCTCAAATTCCATCATCTCAAGTGACGTGACCGATGCCTTGCCTTACCTGTATGAACCAAATGACAGTTCAAGTGACATTGAAACAAGGGAATAAGACTCTCGCGGGAATCGGGTGAAGAGAGATTAAGTAGCATCAATTGGTCAAATTATGTTGAATAATCGGCATGTTTATTTTGTTTTGTATGTATTAATAAATAAAGATATATGCTAGGTATAATTTCATATACACTGAACGATTGGCTGTTCAAACAAGCGAGACAACATTGCAGATTTATAAATAACATTGCGTTTATAATGTAAAAGATCACTGTATTTGAAGTTTGTCAATCAAAATATTCTATATATGATGTATTGCAATGCAAAAAAAATTCACTTCACTTTAATGAATAAATACATGAACTGGATTGGTCAACAAGCTCAATGAAATTTACATGAAGATTGCTCTATTGTACACGCAAACATATACATTATGACTACACAGATTGGTATAGATAACGAACATTATCGAATGAAAGAATTATGTTACCAGTAGCATCTTAAATGAAAACGATATGGTTTAAAATATAGTCTGATGGCCTCTATGTGTCACTTCAGCACACCAACACACAATTCTCAGTTTAGCGGACCATATAGATGTTTCTTCCAGATCAAAGGGGAGACGTGTTGTTACAGCAAATTAGTTTACGCAATTGAAGGGGTTAGTTCTAAAAGGGGCAGAAGTCACATTTTAGGTCAAATTGAGCTAAGCACATGGTTAGAATCAGGTGACCTTTCTGGACATTTTGATTGGTCAACATCATATATGTATCTAATTTTAGCGCAAGAAATAACGTTTTTACGTTTCAATATCACAGATCCAAAAGGGGTACAAGTCCATTTAACAGATTTTTTTTCATAATGTAATGTATGATATGGTATTATTTGCTCAAGATGTGATCAGTGATAACTCGACAAGTGAATGGTATAGAGATTGTCATTCCATATCAAATAGGTTCTTGTCTTCTAGTCACAAATCATAAATCCATCCTTTATTATTGAAACAGAACATTTTCATATATTTTTTGTTGTTTGAATCTATTTTTGTTGTTATTTCATGTTTCAGTAAAGTGTTAACTGCTGAAAACCTATTTAATATTATTTTATCAAATTTAGTATGAGTGGTGTTCAGTTGCTGACATGGACATAGACACCTTTTAGAATTAAGGAACCCATCGAAGACAACATTTTCAATGTTTTAAGGGCTTCATATGTGATAAAAAGCATTCAGTCTATTATTTTGGGGTATAAAACAATGTAAGAAACCATTTAAATATCAGTTATGCCTTTATTCACGAAACGTTTTGAAAAGTCACATTTTGCTTCTTTACTCAAAACTAATGAAAAGTGACTTGTGCCCCTTTTAGAAATGACCCCTTCAATTAAGAAGCTGAGACGGAAGGAGTGTAATTATGTTTGGACAGATAACAAGTTTACTGGACCGATTCAATTATATAACAAAGGGCATGTCGGTGACCAGCCAATAAAAGTAAAGAACATATCTCTATCAAGTTATCCAATTAAAACTCTGGATTAAATACCAATGTACAAATGAAATTATTTTTAGTGTAAAATCATCATAACTATTTGGTTTTCTATCTTGCCATTTGCGAAAAGACTTTTGCTGAAAGAGGGTTAGTATTTGACCATCTTCTGTTTCCAAGTACTGTCATTGATGGATGTATAGGTTTACAATTTGTGTCTAATGTGCATTTGGATATTCATATTGTCCGTTTGGATGCCTTTATAAGGTAAGTTTCTTACATTAATTGACACTTTTGCTGAAATGTCGATTTAATACGATGTTTATTTGATTTGATTTGATTAACCACAAATTTTATTGAAAACATTATTTTGTTATCTATTAGATTCTGAATGTGTTAATAAGTGATAACTAAATCGTAAAATGTAACATTGGGATGCGGTGTTATAAAATATGTGGTGAGTTTCTTTGATTGTTGTAATGTCCTGTTAGTAAAATTAGGTTGTCGGTAGATTAACAACGTTAAAAAATCAGGATGTTGTGATCGATGTGCTTTGATTGTCGATGCTTACCGTAGGGCCTACTTCGCCGGCGTCTGCTTATCTCACGTTTGTTGTTTCTCCAACAAAAAATAACAACAACACCGAATATCTGATTTCGTTGTCTCAACTTTACTTCGTTCATATTATCATATCTTGGTTTCATTTTGTCATCGTTTATCTCATTCGCATTGAGTTATCCTATGTCTATGTCTATTAAAACAACGGTCTTTCACTATTCATATCAATTATATTTGATATATAAACCGATATTTTTGGACACTTGTAAAGTGAAACTTGATAACTAACAATATTCGAACAGTTTACAGCAGAACAGCGATGTGGCATTATTGCAAACCGTTGATATAACAGATTAACTGACCGATTCCCCAGTGTTTGCAATTGTAAATAGTAGGCGAATGTTTACATCCCGTCCCTTCACGTACGTCCCTTCCGGTATCTTCCAACTCTCTAAGCCCCGCCCCATTTTTCGTTTGATGCTCGCGGATTTTTTTTGGGTCTCGTTTTTCACAAAATAGTCTAATGAAACAATTGCAGTTACGAATTCAATAGAAAATAATAGATTTCGGCCTTCCTTTAAATACAGTATGTTAGAACCAAAAATATTTTCCTTGAACTACGTTTTGCACGTGGTGACACATAAGTGATGCGGTTTTTTTTGTTGGCGGAGCTTTTATTGCACATGACAAGACAATAATTTACATTTGTTGTATCATGCACTGTACATTTTTTGCAAACATATTTTTATTTTCAAAAGTTTACACACTGATTAAAAATCACTTAAATTGCAAAGTTTGAATTTATAAGAAATATATTTTTGTTTGTTCACTGGCGTATAAACGGGTTCAAAGTTCAAGTTAAACTGTTGTATAAATGCCGTCGACAAACTCCGGCATTTATATATGTTTAACATGCACTTTTCAACTGTTTATAAACCAATGAACAATCACATTATGAAATCTATATCTTAAAGAAATGCGACTGTACTGAATGAAAATATGCAGATAAATCTACATTTAACAACATGTTTGGAATTGGAGGAGATAACGACATAGGCACAATGAAGCTTACATTCAGTCCAGGATAATGACAGTTTGAGAGAACAAATTTCACTAATTTATTCCTTATCAAGAGACGTGTTCAAATGTCACTTAATTTCTTTGGCTCGAATATTCACGCAAATAACTAAGCACATGTGATATCGTTAAGTCACTGTGACTTGCACAGCTGAGTGACACGTATAAATGTCAGTGAGATATAAATACAGTACTAGGCGAGGCTTGAGTATTCGCTCTTCACTTCGTACAAAGCTTCTGCAGTGCCGATAACTCTTGTTCACACTTGTGGCCCTGGGTGAGTCAGTGCTTTTAGAAATAGAAGCAATGTGTCAAATATTGATAACTTCAAGGCAATGGGCAGGTGGGAATACTAGCGCCGTAGTACTATTGTGTGCGTTGAAAAGTAACACAGTGAATAAAAGTTCAAACTGTCACTATATCCTATTCATGCACGCCCAGATAGCTCTGAAGATATGCTAGATGTTTCTTTTTGTTCCAATTTCGTGAGTTTGTGTTTTGACAATTCTGTGCAGAAACAACTAACATATATCCCAGGCTAACGCATATACTCTTTCCGTGTTATCTAAACTGATATATGTTCAACACAGAGCACAGTGATTCACATAGCCTGTGCTGGTGTTCTTTTTACATATTCATGTAAACGTCTGTGCAAACGTAGGCAGAATATGCAACATAACAGCACTCATTACATACATTCAGAGATAACGGACTTCAACTATAAACCAGAACACATCGCTCTTCGGAGTTGACAGTATAAAGCACACATACATGCATGTATGTATGTGTGCAGGGCTTTGTTGATGAATATAGAGATTCTTTACAGACGGGTCATACCACTCCAGATCTAGGTTAACTAAATACCCAGTGTTGTACCACGTGTGTTGTGTTGAACTCCTATCAAACCCGCCCGGTCTCCATGGAGGGAGGGTCTGCTATCTGCTATCTGCTATCTGGGACGGAGTATGCATGTTATATAGCGTGCATCGCGCCGGTCTCGACAGAGTGAAGGTTATCTATCTGGGACGACTGTAGATGTTAAAGCTTGATTCATTCACCAAGGTGAGCCCTGTAAAAGTGGACTTCTCTGAATCTAGTAACACAAAGATATTCTGAATTATCATATGTTAGTTCATCAAATGTTCATTTTATTTTCCTTCCAATATTAGAGAGTAAAAATCAATGCATTACGTTTTGGTTATTGAAAAAAATGTGTACGCAAGTGGCAGTTCTTGATGAAAAATGTCTACTCGTTTTTTGTCAGATTAATAACAAGACCTCTCATGTCAAGCTTCAGCATATATAGGTCATTCACAATACATCGATAGCAGTAATCTATACACATGAACTTTATTTGCAGGGTATCATGACATTATCACCTGCTTCCTTTGCTGATATTGTGTGTTATAGTTATTACACTTAGCATTACACTGACCTGTATCACTTGTCAACATAAATATTGTTTTGTTTCTAAATGTTGTATATACGTTAACATGTGGTCCAGGATCGTTCATGGATAGGCCTATATAATTTCCATCTGGAGAAAACTAATGAGATAAGTTAAAGGTATACCTACATTGTCTTCAAATAACGTGTGTCTTTTCAGCAGTACAGATTATTCAGACTATTATTAATTAGAAACACTGATGGTAACGTAACATTGTTACATTTAACAATTCATTGCACTTTTCGGGATGGGTCCCTTGCAGTATTCGAACCCAAACCCTCGGAGTAAGGCACCGACGGAATAGGTTGGTAAAGTCAGTGCTGGCGGTTGGTTCCCTACTCTGAGGTTGTGGATTCGGATCCCGCAAGGGACTCGACTAGGATAAGTACAAGAATCCGTACTATTGCAAACAGTGTGATTCCAAATACATCAATATTACATTTGTTCACTATCTAAAGGACATGTACTTTCTATCCGAATGTAACGTTTAGAGGTTCAATCACTGGTTTAGCAAGGCTTGTTATGACACAACCTCGGTCTTTACTCATACCATATCGATAGCATTTGCCAAAATAAACTTATACTCCAAATGTTACTTGAATCCATAAAGGAATTAATAGTTCAGACATGAATACTCTTTGGAGAAATGTGCATAACCTTAAATAGTAACGACCAAATGACATTTGTGTTTATGCTTAATTTGATTGAATTAGCTTGTAGCAAAGGCGAATGAACCACATTGAATTAAACTTGAGTCTTTGACGGGATTTTGGCACGGGAAAGCCTAATTTAAAAATAACTAGATTGAGATATATAAATTATGCTTTCCAGGTACCCGTCATTGTTCGGTGATTACAAAATGGTGCTTTCCAGGTACCCTATGTTTAAACAAAAGAGTTACCCATGAAGATGCATGCGATATAAATATCTTGTCAAATATGTGTCCATTACGTGGAGAAAGCTTCTATAAGTTTCATAACTTGTGCGCAATCCATTTCTTAAATGAATGAAATATTTTTTCAATCAATATATATCATCTTTCATTGCATACACGTTAGAAATGAAACTTCCTTCAATAACCAAAAGTAAAATAACCCTATAGTTATAAGTGACGATGAAAGGAGTCGCATTTGTGATTCCTCCATAATGTACATTGTTTAAAGCATTTTCTCAGCAATAAATGTCTAGCTACAGCAGTCGAATAGAATGAACCGTGATCCTCTGTTGGATCATGCAATGATTTTACCTAACAGACAAACCATTATTCCCCACATTTCTAACTGTTGGTTGCAGGACGATGTTTCACCTCGCTACTCTCCTGGTCCTAGTGCTGGTCCACCTGGTTGGAGGATCTAACATATTGATGTTGTACTACCCAACATTCAGCCACATCCGGGGATCTCTTCATGTAGCCAGTGAGCTAGCTGCTCGTGGTCACGTAGTGTGGAACGCATTGCCAAACAGTCTGGCAAATGACAAGCGACTTCAAGTACCTGGTGTTAAGATGTTGGCATATAGTGCGCTGGATAATTTTGAAATCAATGAGGAAGTGACCTCCCTCATGGATCAGGAGATCAATCATTATTTTGAAACAGGCGAGATTAATTCCGACTTTACAAAGTTCATTTTAGTGAGCAACCGTATATTGGAGGATGAAAGTCTACCCAAACGCATTGCAAGTTTAAACATCGACTTGGTTATTCTAGACGCTGTACCCTTAGGAAGACACCTCACAATACTGCCCTACAAACTGGATCTGCCCTTCATGTTCATGGGAGCCTGTTTCGAACCATACGCGAGTAGATCACCTTTTGTCATGTCAACATTCCCGTCTGTGATAATGCCTTGGTCTCCTCGTATGGACTTTAAGACCCGCTTACTGAATACATTAATTGTGTCTTCCTTTTGGGTCTATCATCCATTCTCAAGCAGAAGCGCAGTGGCAACGTATGCATCAGAGAAACCTTACCTGACCATGGAGGCTTTAACTGCTAAAGGTATTCTGTGGCTTGTCGAACTGGAACCACTGCTGCACTATCCACAGGCCCTTCTGCCGAATGTCAAGTTCATTGGTTCGCTGTCTGCAACAGTCCCAAAGAAACTTCCAGAAAAATATCAAAGGTTCTGTGATCAATCTAAACAAGGGGTTGTCATAGTGTCATTCGGCAGTAACGTAAACCAGATTCCTAGACAATTGTTTGATCGACTTATTGAAGCGTTTAGTCAAACCGATTATAGATACATTGTTAGAATGGACGGGAACAGAAATGTTGGGGCCAACATTATGTTGACAACATGGATGCCTCAAAGGGATCTACTTGCGCATCCAAACACGAAACTCTTCATCACTCACTGTGGAGCTAACGGTCAAAACGAGGCCTTTCTCAGTGGCGTACCAATGATAGGCTTTCCTATATTTGCCGAGCAGCATTCTAATGCTGAAAAGCTTGTTTATAAAGGTTTTGGAAAACGTCTTAATTTTCGGACATTTAAAGTTGAAGACCTAGTGGAAAGCATTAATGAAGTGATCCAAAATGAATCCTACTCTAAGAACATTAAGAAGATGGCGGAAATCACAAAGTTAAGAGAAGGGAGCCCAAAAGCTGAAGCGGTGTACTGGATAGAACACGTGATCCAATATGGCGGCGATCATCTGAGATCGTATTGTCAAGACATGCCCTTATACCAGTATCTGAATCTCGATGTTATTGCTCTTCTTGTAGTAATTGTTTATCTGTTTGTTTATATCATATGGAGGCTATGCTGCTGTTGTATTGGGTTTACAACTCGGGGAAAGATGAAGAAAGATTAGACACTGATATAATTATGTTCAAGATGATTAGAGTCTCTTTCCTATGTCTATTCTTTATTGACATTAACATTTATTCTTAATAATTGACTAACCAACTTGGCTAATATTAGAGAAACTATTCCTGTACTTCTAGCAGCAAAATTTAAAAGAACTATTCTACCACAGATCACATACACATGATATTGTAAGTATTGGTAAACACGGTTTACGGATGTATCCTGATATCCCGAATTATGTGTTACATGTATTATGTCTACCACTGTTTGAATTTATTGCACGAATATACAAAGAGCAGAAAACTATCGGTAAATTTAGATAAGAAAGAAATTGTAGAAGAAGTCATTTTAATGGACATGGAATATATATGAAGTGAAAGCTTATAAATCTCTTGGTAAACTGTCTCAACACTTTCAACTCAAAACCGGATATAGAGAGGTGCATACCATGAATATCACAGTGTGACAAAAGAGAATTACTAAATGTCTAAATATCATGTAAACTTGAAATTCTGACCCCGAGTATATTTTTAAGTTATTCGATACCCAAATACAACCAATTCTGTTTTATCGGTCTGAAGTATGGGCTATATATTAAATACCAAATTAATTTCTTAAACTTGATAAACTGTCGAAGGAATATTTCACATGAAAGAAAACACAGAATTTGTTCATTATGTAATGAGGCTATAAAAAACGAAATACGTTTTGAATAAATAAATAGCAATTACTTTGAGTGGATCTGATTCGCTGAACACTGTCTCAGGGATTACGTTCATACCTCAATAAACTTAACTTCGTGACGTCACATCACATTTAGCCACGCCCCCATGACGCGAGGTTCATAGCTCATGAGCTGCATTGTGTATTTTTATTGGCTAATGAACGCGTTTTAGGCGGGGCTAATAATCCAATTACGTTTTGATTCGACATCTTCATACGCGTAAATAGTACAGCTCTAATTGTTGCAAATCTGTATATTTGGGGGAATGAAACCTTTTCAAAACATCAGGTATTAGTATATTTATTTATAAGAATTTATTAAGTTCTTACGCGGATTTACACAGTTTGCAATGCGTTTTTCAAGTTTATACATTGTGTACCTCCATGAACTTAATAATGTTTTAAGTTAATTCTTAATTGTCCATATTATACTGAAATAAGAACGAACACTAGTATAACACTAGTATAACAGTATCCTAATTTTCGTCATCAAATGATGAAGGCGTTATTATAAAATTATTCTTTTTGTAAAATTTGCCATGGAACTGAGACACAGCTTGTTAAATTGAAATCAGTAACTTTTTTTCTATGTTTACTGTGTATAAAACTGTTCAAATCGTTAATTTACAATGCTTCATGCTTTCATTGTTAAAGAATACACTGTAGTTATAGTTCTGTGTTTCAAATGTTGTATAACTGTATATGGGCCGGAGTCCTTTAGTTCAATAAACCATCTTTGACTCTGACTTTGATATTTCTGGTTTCCTGTCGCACGGTTATGGCCTAAAGTACAATTTATGTTGGTAGGTGTGTATGTTTATAACCTGTGATTGTATGTCGAGGAGCGGAAGCTGTAAGTGTTTTCATTTTTGTACTTTCACGCCTATTGAATGAATGAATGAAAGTTTAATATAATGACTGATGTAACGATACCTAAACATCCAGAGTAATATTTTAGTTATGACACCATGATGGAATTGTCATTCATCTTGCTGTCTGAACTCTTAAATTCGCATAAGACCTACAAATCTACCTCTCACACTGAAGAGTTCCACAACACCGTCGCTTTATAGGTCACACAATTAATGTTCTTCCAGTACGGATAACCTGTTTCTATTGTTGCGGTTTATCAGGTCGAGTAATGAGATGTTATACCCTTGAAGGTAACAATATATTGCATTAACTTTTAAAATTAATGGAACATTTGGAAAAGATTTGCCAAAAACGTGTTCTGGCGCCTTTAAATGGATGGTCGTTTAGTATCCCCTGTGTAAGCTAAGGTATCTCAAGGTATCTCAAGGTATCTCAAGGTATCTCAAGGTATCCCAAGGTATCAAAAGGTATCAAAAGGTATCCCAAGGTATCCCAAGATATCTCAAGGTATCTCAAGGTATCTCAAGGTATCTCAAGGTATTCCAAGGTATCTCAAGGTATCCCAAGGTATCTCAAGGTATCTCAAGGTATTCCAAGGTATCTCAAGGTATCCCAAGGTATCTCCGGAGTACTTCCATCCAGTCTCTAAATCCAATTGACTCATTATAAAGCCCCGTTTACATGCAGAAATATACATATGCAAGTATATAAACACCTGGAGTATATTTGCATATGGGAGTAAAAGTATAAATGATATTATGCGTTTACATGAGGGAATAGTGAGGGTAAGTATTACAGATTTTGAAGCACCTGCCATTCATATTTAACACATGGAACAATGCAGACTGTATCAGCAGCATAGTGAAGAAGAGCCTGCCCTCAGTCCTGAAAAGCCCGAAAGGCTAATGTCATGTCATGGAGTTGGGCGTCCGTCAATCCATCCGTCTGTAAGCCGTCAAGTTTTATCTTCTTTTCAAGAACCACTGGCTCTAGAGAGCTAAAATCCTGTGTACATACTATTTTGCAAATTGGGATAATAAACTGTAGATTTGGTGAGTCTGTGGCTACTAATTTCATCTTTCCGAAAGCCCTAGAAGCTGAAATGTTGAAATGAGAGAGAGAGAGAGAGAGAGAGAGAGAGAGAGAGAGAGAGAGAGAGAGAGAGAGAGAGAGAGAGAGAGAGAGAGAGAGAGAGAGAGAGAGAGAGAGAGAGAGAGAGAGAGAGAGAGAGAGAGAGAGAGAGAGAGAGAGAGAGAGAGGCTCTAAACCCTAAACCTGCTTTCTCCCTACTCTTCAGACAGAAAACAACTTAAATCTTGTGAACAGACATTATTATAAGCAGGGATTATAAACTGTAAATTTTGTGCCTCTGTCTGTGTCGACAAATGAATGCCATTATCTATTAAATATTATTGTCAAAATGTTGAAATGTTGTGAACAGACTACTTTGTCAATGTGGCCCCTTAATAAAAACACAGGAGCTACGCCCAAAAACATTTTCATCTTGTAAGTCTAAAAGCGCTAAAAGACTCAAATCCTGTGTACAGACTGATTACAGACTGCTGATTAATAAATGGTAGATGTTGTGACTGTGTGACTCAAGATGTAAAACCTATGTTCATGTTATTCCTCAAGAACGACATCTCCTAGAAACATGAATGATACGTGAAGGTATAGACTCCTTAGCCTATGGGGATTAATACTATGGATTATTGATAGTATTGATAGTTTTAATAACAAGGAGCACAGGAAATATGCCCTAAAAACAACGATCTTCTCTTCCATAACTAAAAGCCCGAAAAAGCTGAAATCTTGTGTCAAAAGGGAATTATAAATTGTATTTTTGGTGACCCTTTCATTTGTAAGTGTAATTTAAGGGATACATATGCCACTCTCGAAACCAATATGTGCCGTCTTCTCAAACATTACAAGCACTAGTCACAAGAAAGTTGAAATCTCTTGGGAATGTATGTATACTAGTATATATTTCCTCACGTATGTAATTGCGTTTATATGTACAAAATACATACAAGGAGCAGATGTGTATTAATACATACGTATGTATACGGTTGCATGTAAACGGGGTATCATCCATCCCCAAAATGTCCAAATTCAAAAGTTCCAAAGTAGAAACTGCGGGATTCAACACCGCAACCCTTCGCTTTTTAGCCCACTACTCTATCATTAGACCACAGGGGATTGGTGAGTACGAAGGTATTGACTGTTGAGATCTTTTCTCTTCTCCTCGAGCTGAAGGATATTTTATGTGCGCTTTACGTTTGGATCACCTGTGTTAAAATACATTTACACAAATGCACTTAAATTGGTCTACAGAAATTACGGTATTTACGTCAGAGAAAACACCTCACAAGTTCGGTTGTGCATGTACTTCTTATTAACATTGAGTTTTCTCCATATTTTGAAAATGTGTGTCATGAAAATAATATTCTAAATAATATTCTGATGAACGTCATTGTGGTAAAAATAATGAACCAAAAATTAGCATTCTAATGACGTTTTTAGAGTTATGTGTACGTTGCCTCGGAATCGCATTTTTTAAATTATCTGAAACTGGATTGAAATCAACGCATTGGCTTGTATTTACCTACGGCTTAAGAAAGTTTTGAAAACCAGGAAGGTTCTGAAACAGTGCATATTGAATCTGATGACATTCATGAATCAGGGCGTTAGCGTGCTCATTTAGAGTCGTTGGTGACGCAGCATATTTTGAAATGCGACCTCAAACAGTGGTAGTAGAATGGGACTAAAAATAATGTCAAAATCAAAATCAAAATCAAATGGTCCTTAATTTTTTGGCTCAGTAATGAATCACTGTTCAATAATTTACATTCATGCTATCATAGATCGTGTGTAATAACATCTTATGGTTCCGATATGACGTCACAGTGAATGATACTCGTGAAAAGTTTTCGCTCGTTAGATACGAAAGCATTGATCAGTTTAATACGTTGTTCATTATTCTCTGTACACCAAACCGTTTGCTTTGGTGTACTAAACAAGGTACACACGCTATGAAGCGTCCATAAAATGTCACAGTGCCTCACGTTGAGTCGACCACTGAATCTCACTCTATTCTGTGAATCTATCGTTGTCACCTCCTGATCTGACGATGATTTAAATGGAAACTTTAAAGGGAGTTTAGTTTACAAAAATATACTATCATGGGTCATGATCCTCTCATCTTAATACATTCAAAGTTTCATGCAATTCATGAGTGAGTGAGTTATTGTTTAACGCCGCTTCGGCAATATTGCAGCCATTAGCGGACAATATATGACATCATTAGGGGTGTTTTCACGAGCGTGAATGTACAAAACGACATAACAAGACACCAAAAGAACCCATTTAGCCCAAACTGTTGAGTAAAATAGCGGTTAATCTTCACCAACATGTTAATGATTTTCGTATTTTTCAATAGAATGCTCTTTTATTTGAGACTGCTGAATCGCAGTGCCCCTTTCCTCAAACTTAATGTGCCTTCTTCTAAATTAATTTTATTTTTAAATCAATGATTTGATGTGAGTGAGTGAGTGAGTGAGTTGTTGTTTTACGCCGCTTTCAAGAGTATTTCACTTATATCGCGGCTGCTAGTATTACGGCAGGGAGAAAGCCCGCAACGCCATGTGGCTATGCATTGCGGTGAAACCTGCGAGCAACGGCTGGAACTAGCGAACCATGGGTGGTACTGCACTGAAATTCAGTGTAGCATTGCACCCAAACCTTACTGCGTGTAGAACAGTTCTCTACTGCAGACAAAGTTGCCGTGCCCCTGGCGGGATTCGAACCCCGGACCTCTTGATCCGAAGCCGAACGCGCTAACCACTGCGCTATCCCGCCCCTGATTTGATGTGATGGATACCGCTAAATACGTCTTATGAATGTTGAGGAAAATTAGAGTTAATGTTTTTATGGCGTAACTTTCAGAGACAGGTGCTTGTGAGTACATACTTTGCATGGGTGTGTTAACCGGCAACGAATGTCTTACGAATTTAGCAGTCATTTTTAAATCAAAATAATAATAGTCCATTTTTAAATATGTATTTCCATGCATGCTGATGCTCAAAGCGCAATATTTCGGCTATTGAGAAACGTGTCAGTTTGTATATAAGTAAGTATTGAGATATATACACATGGATATTATTTGAGCGACACCTGATACCGTTGTAATAATTTCGTACCTTGCACAAAATGTTTTGATGTTTTAAGGGTGTACCGATTTCCAATTGACTGATTACCGTAAACGAAGTAATTATCTATTTCGGGGCAAAGAAAATCGCGCGAATACAACAGGAATTGCATGGTTGTACCAACAGTTTCCAGAAAAACACTGAATCTTACTGATTTGGGGGCTGCGTTTTATCGTGAGTGGCAACAGCTGCCGGGAATGAATACGTAGACTAAATGAAGGCATCCGAGCTGGCAACTAACACTTCGTTGGTGATATATGTCACATTGAGACCTCAATTAACAATAAACAGAAAGGAACTAATCTAGAGCTGAGTCGATTTCCACAACAGCCAAGTTGTATGGTGGATCAACTGATGAAATCACCGATGGTCATTGTGTGTTACTCCATGTGTTCAGCTTCCTCGACGAGTAGTGTCAAACTCATTCCTGACTTGCTGTGATGGCAGTTTAAAGTCACACTGATGAACAGTTGCAGCAATCGTGTATCGCTTAATTAATTTCAATTTCATTTGTTGTGTACATCTATTTCTTATTATTTTCTTATCCTTAGCGAGGAGCGTGGTATATGGTATTCGGCTGCGTCCGTCCGTCCGTACGTACGAAGTGGAATAACTCAAGTACGATTCACTTTCTTTTCATATTTTCAATGTATTGTCATCATAAGGGGAGTTACATTCCTACCGATATCACAAGAACTGTTCAATGGGTTCTCAATATTATCTTACCCAAATGCCAAATTGTGATTTGCTGATTTTTACATTATTCTTTTACAAGTATTTTTTTGCGGCGGGGGCGGGGGATCATGTCACTTTAGTGACAACTGCTTGTCTACTGTATTGTAAATAGGGTATTCTAGATCTAGATGTGTTTATGTAAAGTATTTATGATAGTCTCATACAACCCAACAGAGAGAGTGGTCTGTTACAGTGTTTATAATGTACATGGCGCTGTAAGGATCAGAGACACCAAAAACAATCTATCGAGCTTCCAAAAACGTGTAACAGTTGACATCACGTGATATTTATTAACAGTCTGTACATAGTAACCGTCGACTACATGGATATTGTTTAGCAAGGTCGACACAAATACATCGCCAAACTACGACACATACATGAACAGAATATTCCCGATGCAGCCAGTCTATATATGTTATTAATTTCTAGCATCTTGTATGTACACAGCATAGTATTCTTACTGATAAGCGAAGTCAGGGAGATATGTTACTTTCCATCTGAAACACAGAACTACTGCAAGCTGAACAGTCACATGATCAAAGTCAGTCACGTGATCACGATCATAAAGCTTCATACGTGTTCAAATTTAATTACATCGTACATATACCTTGACCACAGTCAAATGAGTTAAGTCACAATCACGTGATCACCATCAAGGGCACACGATCAAGGTCGCAATCGCCTGATCAAATTCACGGTCACATAATCAAGGTCACAGTCTGTAGGCACGTCTGAGCTGAATTTCCGGTTAAAACTAAACATCCGGTTGTTCATCGCTGCATCACACTTCTAGAGGTCAAGATCGAATATATTGACATGACCTTTTGAATATTCAGAGTTGTCATGACATCACGTGCCAGTTTGACACTTGTTCCTTCTGATTGGCCACCATGTCGTTCCAGTGTTCCAGTTCCTTCCCTCTAGCAAACATGAACGAACCAACAACTACCCGGCCCATTGCTCGATCTGGAAGGGAAACAACCACACGATTATGTGTATGTTTTAACAACCAGGAATAGACACATGACAAACATAGACAAACGTACCAGAGACAATCTTAGAACTTGATTTACGAATGGCGACATCGTTATGTGAAGATCACTGGAAGTCACTCATTGCGTCTTCAAGTTTTAACAGATCTTTTATTAGGTTAAAAGAGATTGGCGTCGTTCAGACTTCACGACAAATGGCCTTATGTTGTCAGCTGTGTACACAGCTTTAAAATTGATCTTAGATCAAATACATAGTTTTTAATCTCTTCGCAACATGTTTCGAAACGTGTCAATCAATCAATTGTGAGTATTATCCAAACCGATCATACGCTCTCACATGTTCAAATCTAAATACTGAATAAGCGCCTGAATACGCTATCACCATCTCTTCAGAGAGTGTGGAACGATATGTACATGCCGAGAAACAGTGACGATATACAGTAAATCGTCATTCTGTTTTCTTCTAAACTGACAATATCAGCTGATGTGTCCTAATTTCGATATCAATGCAGATACAGCTCTCTCCTAACACATTTTGTTCTTGAGACAATGTTCATCGCAGACAGGTAGGAAAACAATCATGCATTGGAGCAGCCGCTTATATACATACTTATAACAGAATAAAACCCTTCATCTATTCCGATAAGTCAAGTCTGGAGTCAGTTCGCTAAATACTTATGAAGATTTGTGTAAACTCGTCATAGGGTTTGTTGTTGACACGGTTTCATAAGCCCAAGTATATCCGACGGCTTGCAGACAGATGGGTTATATGCTCCTTACTACAGACGAATCACACAGGCAACAGTACATCACAGCAGCGGGCTCTTGGCACTAAACCGAGTATAATCTTCCTTTTAACCTATCATCTGGAGATGTTAACAGACAAAATGTCCTTAGTAAATATCACCTATATTGTATTATGAGAACGCAGACAGATATAAACGACTACGATGTGTTTTTTCTTAAAGTATCGCTTTAGTTGTTCAAGCCTTCCCTTGAAATACGAAGGTAGATATTGTATTCCTTTGATGTCTTGTGGCCCGACGGCTATAAACCTACATATCGTGTGTTCGTAATCCTGATCATATTTTGATATTGTGTTTAAACATTAATAAACTAAACATTAAATCAATTTATGTATCTCTGTAACACCTGGTGACATCATGTGTCAGTGTGATGTTGATCAAGGCAGTGTGTCTTAGATCACAGGGTTATATTGTCTTACTGTCCCTTTAGTTGCTGACTCTCACAGTGACACTCGAGCTGTCGAAAGTCGCTGTACAGTAAGAGATATTATAGGATACGACTTGAGCAAGAGGTTGAGATTATCTATTAGAGAACTTTACCTCAACTTTATCAGAAGAGAATTAATTTATCTCCACTTTGTCACAAGACATATTATATCAGAAGAGATGAACTTATCTCCATGTTATCAGTAGAAAATGACATTACCCGGCATACCTTATCAGTAGAAAATGACATTACCTTTGTGTCCACTGTGGTATTGCATAGCTGTGAGGGTTACACTGGCGGTGTCGAGACTCGCCTGAGCGAGCTTGAAGGTGAAGGATTCGTTGAAGGTCGGGTTTGGCGCCTTCTTGACCACTTCCGTCTTCTTGCTTTTCACCATCTTGTTCTGTACCATCAGACTCACCTTCACATAGGAATCTGAAATATGCAACCACTTCCGGTTATGACAAAATATCTTCCTGCAATGCTGAAACAGGGTCTGGGCCTGGGTTTCGATGATCTTAGCACCAATATATGATACACGGACAGTGGATAACAGTTACATAAATCTTAGCACAGCCAGAATAGTTACAAATAGTTTCGTGTTAGTTTCGGTCCAGAGGTTCGGTTGATAATACAAACATTTGACTACAAGAACACGTGTACACTTGACAGCAACAAGAACATTTATAGTCAAGCCAATCTCCAAAATATCTTATTTTGTTACCGTAGTATCTATTGATAATTACTAGGGATTCCAAAGTACAGAATTGTATACAAATTCGTATTTACGTTTAACAAACATAAGATAAGGACAATTGTCAGTTTAAAGTATGTGACTACGAGGCCAATTCATTTAACATTACAAACATCAGGCGCTTCAATAATTACACAGTGAAGACAACTAAATAGCGCGCGGTGACGTCACAATCTACAAAATGCCCCATTTTCTTTCGGCCGTTATAATAACTACGTTCTCTGATGAAAGGGCCGCACTGACAAGCAGGATGACGAGTCTTTCAGAAGCATCTTCCACCAACAACCAGGGACAACACTCTTTAGCTTTATCTCTATCCCTCAATCAGACTGGCAGTCTAATACATAAACCCTAATAACAACATGGCCTCGTACTGAACTGTCATACCAGTGCCCAGTGTTATAAGTGCTGTATTTACCGGGTAATGCCACAGTATGAGGGAAGCAAGTCTAGACAACACGACCACTACTACTACACTGCGCTGGAAGTCACAAGGATCGCTAATCAAGCTCACCGAGACAATTGGAGATATTAGACAATAATGCCCTTCATCGGAGTGCGTGTTAGTGATAAGGGTCGTCTGTGACGTCTACCGTTATTTTAGAAACTATTTGATTTGAAGTCTTTGAAGGGAATTCAGAGGTGGCATACATAAGAACAGGATTATTTCCTGGATGCCAACTTCTTCAATATGAAAGTATACGAATGTTTTCACATTAAAAAGAAGTTGTTCAGAAACTGTTTGTGTTCTTATATGATTTGAATATTAAAGTTGAGGGAATGATTTGTTTATACAGAGTCCAGGCGTGACATGCTTGTTTTGTTTCTGCTTCAAAAACAACTGTTTATTACCAAAGTACGCACAGTATATTTGATGTACAATCCGTTGGTATAAGATTATCTTAAGCAAATTGCGAATAGCCATAACATTTTCATATCATCTCATATAAGGAATGTTCCCTATCAATGAGGAAAACGTAGGAGATGTAACATACCACAATCCTCTCACAGAGATCATCATCATCGAATGCTCTTTATTAGCTTAATGCTCTTGTGCACAGGGGTGGTACGTACCCACTGGTAAAACGCCGTCCTGTCGTTTGAATCCCTTGCCTTCAAACACCCCAACTGTCAGTCTCTCCAAATGGTTGTTGTACGACAGGGACACCATCATCTCTCCTCGGTCTGACGTCGTCTGAAGAAATAATTTACGAAAAGAATTGTTATCATCAATCTCATTTTATTCAATTAAAACACCTCGTTCCTCACCTCACCTTAGTACAACTCCGGAGAGGTCATGTCAGGTGACCCTAACTGTGACCTTTTAATTTCAATAAATTCAGCCAATCAGACCTCTTCTTAGATATGGCATTGAGTGTAGTGTTTCGTATGTCAACTCTTGTCGGTCCACCGACTTTCTAGCCTATTCGTTGATTGGCTAGAGTAAAAGGTCACCTTACATGACCTCTGGTACAGTACTCCTATCAGAAACACAGCGAGGTACGAATATTAGTTCTATCTGATTGAAATGAGACTATATGTTTATCCTTTGGTTTACTCATTTCGTTCTTTGGATATTCTATATGATTATCCGGTAACAGTAATCACTTGTCGTCGCATTTTGATTATATGACTAATAAACAACTAAATCATTTTCATATGGAAGTAAAACTACTTAATAAGTATATAGGCAAGGTGTTACCGGTAAATGGATGAAATAGAATCATTATTCACATATGGTTATGGAAAACTACTTCAATATTTCTTTGAATGTATCGTCATTGTTTACAAAATCTTTACAAAGTAAACAGTTTCATTTACTGACATTGGTAACATCTTGAGCAAAAACAACTCAGGAATGCAACATTCAAACACTAACTGCACACCAAGTGCAAGATAGTGGCGGAAACTCAATGTGAGGATTCGGAAAAATAGGTCTGAAAATTACCTATAAATGACAGCTATAGTTAGTTAGATAGTTAGTTAGATAGTTAGATAGAGAGTTAGATAGACAGTAAGTAATCATACCCTCAAAGTATGTTGTAAGTCATCTAAGTTAGATTAGCAGTTCGACACAAATCAGTAGACCAGCATGATGAGACCCGAATCATCAGTAACTTGCTTCCACAACATTTGGAAAACAAAGGACCATGTTTATCCCCTCTACGTTTGGCCCTAGCCAGCTGCTCTGTGATCTATATCACCTGCATATTCATAACGTATTTGTCACATGGAAATTTGAATCATGTATTCATGTTTACATAACCTTGGGAATATTGGTACACGCTGCTATCAGTTATCTTGTAAAATGGCGTGCTCCATTCTGTTCCCACGTAAATAAAACATTGACACGTCTCTACAATAGTATGTATTCAGCACTGTCTATTGGACTAGACACAAGGACACGTTGCGACATTTATAGCAAGAAATAGTTCAACTATGCTGTTCGCTAAGATCAGCAAATGTAAGGTTTGTCTTGAAAAACTAGTTTCATGGACGTCCATGCATCACAGGTTACATTTCATATTACAAGTTTATAAAGTTACATTGTATTACTCAGCGTGATATTCTCTGATTAATGTAACTGATCCTTGTTTCCCTCGATTACTTGATCCTATTCACAACAACTGCTTGTTTACTCATCTAGCACGGAGACATGCCCAATCTTGAAGCCAACACGATAACAGCTGGAGCCGGATGGATTCCGTCTGGATATTGATACATCTATACATCGTGTGCAGTCTCAGATGAGAATCTACTCTTCCTAGTCTTGTACTAATCATATATCACGTTCTATGACATCCAGTACAGTCCTGACGCCTCCAGTCTTCACGTGTAATAGAAATCTGCTATTGTAATTGTGTACATCAAAGATACATCTAGCGTTATATTTTATATGTTTTATCTTAATTGTAATTTTAACCGATGTGCTTTGACTTTAGTGTTTGAAACGTAGGCGGATCAAAATCCTGCTGACAGAATTATTTAGAAGTTCTGAGAAGTCGTTTCATCACATAGCAAAGTGTCCTAACATTTGAAATCAACTATTTGTAAACTGATGTTGAACATTTTCGATTTTAATTTTATACATAAACGGGACAGATGTTACATAATAACAGTGTTCACAAAACAGCGATGTAAATTAGAAATTAATCTATTTATTATTCATGTATTTTGACATAGACTTGGAGGATAATTACAGGACAATAATTTTATCCTAAGTGATGTGTAATATGATTAGACAAAAAGAATGACATTAGACAATAGGCATTAGAAAAAATCATACAAGAGTCTAACTAAATTTCATGTTGGCATTCCATAGGGAAGTGGGTGTAATCTATTGTTGCCATCTTAACATCAAGAGGTTTATCTTAAATCTAGGAATCAACAATCGAGTTGATGCTTTTACGAAAGATATACCAGTATATATAAGATATACAAGTTTGTAATTGGCAATTAAAGTAGAATATACTGCATAACATAGGTTAGGGGTATTGGGTATTTATTAACAATATTAATACTATTTTGGTCCAGCATAGTGTATTTTCATTTATTAATGATTCAGTAATCATTATTGTCATTGGCGTGTGTTTTTTTGTTTGTTTTTTTTATTATTCCATGGTTTTGTGAAAAAGATTAATAACTAACGGCTGGATCGATTGGCATGAATGTTTCAGGAATGATAGTCCGAGTCAAGATATCTCGCTCTGTACGTCGGCCGAATTTTGAATTTCGATCTGGTTTTTTAGTTACCCCCCTTAGAAGAATATAGTTTTAACATGGGGAAAAATTCAAAATGCACTTAGAGTCTTGAAACTTTTTTTAAAAGATGAACCATAAGAAAAAGAGCAAAAAAGTAAATGACGGCGAATTCGTAGGCCACGTGGTTTAGTCGCAATTTGATTTTATACACTTTATTAAATTTCAGGACCGAATTCACATTTGACAATCTTCTCCTCTGAAGATACCAATACTAGAGAGTTCAGGGTTGCACATAACGTAGCTGAAGCATTTTATATATTGGCTAACTCATCACTGTTAATACTTGATACTTTTTGCACTTGAAATCTGGGGATTTTAAACAAATTCAAAATTCAAGGGGACATTAATCAAAAACATACACGTTGAATGTGATATTTTTTCAGGAGAGTGAGAAAGGACAAAGATCTGTATGCATCAACAATAAAATCGATCGCGAAGGGTCATTTCCGGTCGTGAAAATTTTTTCAAATTATCCTTAGAAACTTGTAACAACTTTCAAAATATTTGCCATAAAATAACGAACCAAAAAGTCAATCATGACGATTTCGTACGTCTTATGGTTCTGTCTCTATTTACATTTTACCAGACACAAGGGAAAGATAAAGGACTTAAACACTGTCTCTCCCGCGTCCCATGTGCACGTCGCAATCCTTTGTTATTTTATTATTTTTTTGCACTTGGTTCCAGCCAAAACTTGGAGAGTTATCATTTTAAAAATAGAGGTACTGAGAGTCTTCACTATGAAGTAATTGTGGGGAACATATGGGCCCAATCGGCCCAGTCATTCAAGGTCCAGTTCGAATATAAATGTCGAAAAAAAATTCAAAATGCAGATAGAGACTTGAAAGTTTAAAAAAGATAAAGATGTGCAATAACCATGCGAGGAATAACGTAAATCATGGAGAGTTCGAAGGTTACGTGGTTGAGCCGCCATTTTAATTGTCTTTAAAATTATGCCATTTTGTCATGGAAAATTTAGGTCCTGATAACCCTACAGACATATTAGACACTTGCAACTTTCAAAAGATGCGCAATTACAATAGAAGGATGGCTTCATGCAAGAGATTTGATTTATGTATGCGCTGAATCAGTATATCGTCGCTTGCGACTATATTTTATTTTTATGCTTTGTTACCGGCCATCTCACTCGACTTTAAATTCAATACTTGTTGGCGCGCCAGGTACGGTCCAATATCCGGATTTGAATAAAAAAAATACGACGTACTGTCACATTACAGAATCGAGTAGAAGTGAAATGGATATTATTTAAGAAATAAAACCATTGGAAGCGTTATAAAAGTTATAACATTATACAAAATTCTCAAACAAAACATGCTGTTACTTTCAGGTAAAGCTCTTAATGATCAGGTGGTAGGTAAATGAAATATTAAGCTGGTTTTATATTGGTCTTTGTTCATAAATATCACGATTTGATTACTAACGACTTCAAGGTCATCCGTTAACTCACATTGTGACTCTTCACATGACTTGTATTACATATACACTGTTTAATGATAATGAATCATTGGCGAGTCAATATATGTTATATTAAATCGGTAGTCATTACATTAACACTTCCGTTACCATACAGAACATTCAGTCACATCACATTGACCATCTAGTCAGGTTGATGTAGCCAATGCGCCACCTCGAAGATATCTCCTATATGGGTCGTGTCATTAGAGGGTGATAAATAACAATAATCACTTCAGACATATGTACTATACCATCGTGACGGATTCCAGTACCAATGTGGGAGAACAGTAGACGCCAAAATGGCACCTTGAAGAATAATAACTTATGTTGCTGGTATTCTATAAGTAATTTCAATAATGTGATGGGGAAGCTGGTGCTAGCTGACCCCTGATCTGCCTCTTACTTGTGATGAGAAATACTGGGAGAAACTCATGGAACAGTTATTGTCATTATTTTATTGTTATATTATCAATAGGAATAATGTCACGTGTACACTCAAGTCAGTAGTCAGATTTTCAATAAATTTAAACTTTAATTGTTGTATTATGTGCATGCAGTATATAAATGTATTAGCAAAGCTAACTAAACTTAATTTACAATGTTTGAAACATTATCTCTTCATATTTATGACAAAAAACGTCGCCGTTTTAAAATCTCCTTAACCAGGCGAGATAGCGGAGTGTAATATGGCTTTCTGGCCTGCTTTAGGACATAAAACAGCAAACTAAACTATCTCTTTACGAGGTATATCCTCATCACAAACATTATACTAAACGGTAATAACTCAATATCGCACGAGAGTAATATAAATATTCTTGAGTCAGTTCATCAATTCATTATTTCTTCAAAACGATTTGATTCTTAATATTATGCTTCATGTTTGACTTACTTGTATCAGCTGACCACGAAACAAACATGTTTAGATTATTCAATACTATATTTATGTGTATGTTTTTGTGTACACAATTCTGTTTAAATGTGAACCTATGTATTATATACTCTGGAGCGGCATTAATATAAGCCATTTAGGCTTGTTTGCCAATCCTTTTCTATTGAATAAAATATGTTTAAACCACAAACATTATAAATCGACTTTATTCGATTGTGTGTTCGAGGATGAATGGAAACTGAGTGCCCAGAAAGCATAGTATTTTCGTTGATGAGTTCCATCCATCGTTACATAGTCTTCCAAGGAACAAGAATGTACACTTGTTAATACAACCAATCATTATCCAGAGACCTCGGCTACCACAGAGAGAATCTGTTGACATACATAATCGGTTGAATAAGACATGCAAAACATTGTTGAATATGTTCCCCTTAATAAAAAGTGTTTACCATTCAACATTGGAAACAAATCACAATCGTAGAAACTTGTTGGTAAATCATTCTTTTCAAAATATTGACACAAGTAACTGGATGTTAACAAGTGTTATCAAACCCCAGTGAAGGCAGGGCATTTATTTTGTCTTGCGTTTTGTCAATTGGCAAAAACTCTCTGTATTTACAAAATAGATCAGATTAAAGTAGAATACCACCTTATTTATTAATGGATCTACAGTTATAAAGATATTAAAGAGTTAGAAAGTAATAAAGACAGAACAATTACAACTTGGAGCACGGTCGGTTTCCTTTCCGAAAATCTACAATGTGGTTTTAGATGCATTGTATGTTGAGCGCCATCGAGAACCATAGTCTGACACACTGTTTGTGAGTTCCTGAGGCACGGCAGATTGGTTCTTAACAGTGAGATATAATCTGGTAAGAAGACTGAAGGTACATAAAAAATACATGAATTGAATTGGTCAACAAGCTCAGTTGAATCTATGTGAAGACCGCTCCAGTGTACATTAAAATATGAAACGTTATCATGACAAGGAAGACAATTTATAAACAACGAACACAATATGCAAGAAACATGCAAATAAGCAGGTTGAGGAAATGATGGTTTGATACATTTATGATATTTGCAGACAGTAAAAGAAAGCATTTCTCTGTCGTGTGCTTAGTCAAAATGTTTCGCTTCGATTATAAATTGATATACTGATTTTAAAAATTCAGATTGCGTAACAGAACTCAAAGTAGTTGTTTCATATCAGATTGTTTCTAATGAAAAATCATTTGTACAATAATTTTGTTCCGCTCTTATTGAGTCAAACCTGGAACACACAAAGAAGTAATGAAGTACATCCTCAGTGACGTTTACACTTATAGCATTCTTACCAGATTATGTATCATTATAAGGATGGTGTTATTGCAATAAACCATCTTACGTCTGCTTGTTTTATATTTATAACACCAGCTTCTAAATATCTCTCAATGATCTCATAACCTATCATCGTTTAGGAGGCATAGCATATTTTATTCAAATTGTACAGAATGTTGAACTGTCTGTTCTTCAGCATGACCCCTGCCTGACCCTGTCATGATGGTGTGGTACCAGTATCAGTGTATACTGTGACAGTGTTGATTGGCTCTGTGATAATTAGCAGAGAGTGTGTAATTAGCGTGAATAGCGTGGGTGTCGCTGATGAAGTTAGTGGACATGTTGATGAACAGTGTCAATAAGATAAAGTTAATCAAGTACAGATGTCACATGGATTATATACGTCGTTGGACAAGGCCCACATGATGTAAGGTTCTCGGAACGAGTTACGAGGCACTTCTCGATACTCTGAACACAGCCTCCCCGACAACAAGGATGTAACTGAATGTTACATAGATCTATAAGGCAAGCTGCCCATAGCATTCCACGCGTTGCACAATCTGATTCGGCTGTGTCTAACATGAAAAGTGAAGTATTATTTTCATCTTCAATTATTATTTTTGCATTTTGAAATCAGCTTATTTGATAGTTATCATGTTATGAGTGCAGTCTGATTAAAATGGACCCTGTTCCGAGGAATTGAATCTGCAAAATAGTTCACATCAGGGTACGGACTGATTCTATAGATTCTTCGCCACAAGGTCAGAAGACATCCCGTATATGTGCGTGTTACTAGGTCAGATAAAACCCAGTCAAATGGCTGACCAATCAAATTATGATTTTTAAACGGTCACCGTTTTAAAGCATTCGGTATGATTCGTTTGCATATTCCACCTATTACGGAAACAGACGAAAGGACAACTGTTTGGAGTTACCTGACCCTAGCCTCCCACGCCGAAAGCTTTTGTCCAGTGATTGGTTAACTCAATTGCGTTATAACATGCGAGCCTTCGGACCGCCATCAGACAGTTTGTCGAGGGAACTTCCGAACGATATGAGTTGGTATTCCTGTAATTGTATTATTTTGCAACTGTTATTCCTCGGAAACGGTCTATTGTAATCAGACTGGTCTTGAGCGCAGGACGATAGTATTCTCCAGACAATGGGAAGTCATTAAATACTTTTACTTCACTTAATTTCAATTCTGTTAATCATGAATTTTCGAAAACGACATCCTTGACCCCAGGTACTATCGTGTGTGCTTAATAGGTCATTAAATCCTATAGGTGTGTTTCATTTCTATTTCCCGATCCGATTCTCATTCCATCTATCCATTAAACATACCATATCTAATATTAAACTAAGCTCCTTCGCTACAGGTCAGCTTTCCCTCACATAGCAACCTTCATTAAAGAGTCATTAAGTATCGTCGAGTACTTGGTTTTCGGACGCACTTGGTTTTCGGACGGCTCACATTCGGGTAGTTTTTCATGATATTTGTAGCCATGTGACATCACCAATACAAAGGAGAGGTCTCCGCTAGCGGTCAGAATAACATATTTCGTTTGAAACTTCCTAAGATTTGTAATATCATACAAACTTCACTCTTAAGCTTAAAATCTATCTCTATCCGCAACTACTTTTTGCATGTTATGAAACAGTCGACAATTTGATAATTTTAACAAGTCATACCGGCTACCAAAAAGATGTCTACGTTGTCCTTGCGTTTTTGTAATATTCTGGGTCAACGGAAGTTACATAAATAGCTTGGGATATCACTTTTTGGTATTGACCAATCAGATGTCCGAAAACAGATACACTCGCTGACTGTCAAAATTCCAGATGTACTCACTAAATGAGACAAGATAAATGTAGTCATCAAAACATTTTCCCCGACGAATTGTCTCCAATTTATTTTAGATAAAGCTCATAGGGGAAAAAGATGATAAGTATTTATTATTTTGTTTATTAACATTGATTTGTGTCTTAAGCGTCCGAAAACCAATCACTCGAGGTTAGTGTTTCCAAAGTAACATTATTTTATCAACAAATATACAGGATAGCCATCGCTGGAAAACTCGTTTATTTTGGGGTCGAAAAATAAGCGAAAAATCAGGTGTATTCGTTAGTCAAATATATATTTGTCAACTTTTCTGATTATTATTACATAGTTACTCATTAGCTCCTAAACTTCCATTCTAAATCTGCTATAGGATACATCTAAATGTTTACCACGGAACTTCTCTCGTTAGGTTAACTTCTACTCGTTCTTCGGCCAGACAGGTTCGTTTCTCAATCGACAGTGTATTCTGTATATACTAACAGACTCTAATTGTTTTTAAATTGAAGTTCTGCACTCAGACATGTATCTTTCTAGATACCCTACACTTCTATCCAAGATTTCTGGACCCTCTGAAATGCAAGATATTCAAGAACGTTTACCTAAAGCAAAAAGTGGTAGACATGGGGCGTGTAAGATCCAGTTGGTATTTATTCATTTGAAGATACGACAAGTACCCACCTCAGAAACCTCTCTCTCCAGATCTCTCCAGACGACTATCCGACCCTCCAGAAGGCAGTCGTGGTCTCTGAGCGGGTAGAGGGCGTGTCCGATCACGTTGTGTCGCTTGTGTCTGTCCACATCGTACACAGTCAGCCTCAACACACGGTCGTCGATTGTCCTCGAGTTCACCTTCAATACAAAAGCAATTTATCAACTATCAATTATTTGGATGACATAATTACATTATCTTCCTGCAAATTGCTTCGACGAATGATGTATGACTTTATGTAAAGATGCTTTCGCAATTATTTTTAAATTTCGGCAATTAAATTAAATTGGTTACAATATTGCCAGAGCGGCGCTTGATAATAACTAGTCACTCAATTACATAAAGAAGCCCTTCAAAGACAAATGAACGCTTGTGTTTCACTTTGTGCATATAGCACGTTCAACTGGAGTGCTGGAGCTGAGTCATCACTTTCCATTCGTAAACCCGAATTGCTGATCAAACGGTTTATTGCAGTCACCATCAAGGGTCATAATAATTACAGCACACCAAGTGTCTTTGACTTATAATAGAATGTAAATACAACATTTCAAATAACAGGATCTTCATCACTCAAGACTTCACGTACAATACAGCACAAAGGAATAATTATTTACAATGTCCATGTCTCAAAAGTACTTATATAATTAGTTCATTCAGAGTTTTGTTGACACCATTATAAATGGATTTTATAAATTCATGATTATACCCAAGGCATGTATTCCATTTTCCCGAAATCCAATGGACACAGGAAACTCATAGTTTGGGAAAATCATCTTTGTTGAATAGAAACTTAGATTTGTAATTTCAATTTAATACTGCAAGAAGTAAGGACGTGACGGGATTAAAAGTAAAGCGAGACAATGTTTTCGAATGGGGAACCAATATACACGAAAGATAATAATAGGCGAGCCATAGAGGTCACAAGCTATAAAACCCTAATCCTAATGAACACATAGACGATATGTGCTGACAACCTATGAGATATACATCGAGCAGTATCTTTAAACTGTATGTTTGCTGGTGAATAAGTGAACCTGAAAACATTATTTGAATATCCATCTTCAACAATAATTAACACATCATTTCAAAACTCATGAGCTACAAATCCATCGTCTCTACATTGTGCGACAACCTAGATTATGTGAAGTAAACGTTATGAAATATAATACTTTGTAAACATAAGTAAAATATACACGATGCTTTATTGACGCACTTCACATTGATAAAGTCACACACATTTATGTATATCTCATTATAAATGGGAAAATGACACTTGTTTTGCATCTAAAATGAAGCCTTAAGATTACAACTGTAATTTACATAATACATTATGTAATATTTGCGCAACGATGCATTTTAATATGCATATGTAGTATTTTTTAATTTCCGTACGATATTTAGCACAATCGTATTCTCGTTCATTCTCTTAAATAAATTCTCAAAATCCAATCCTCCTAGAGCAGAATATCTTAATGAGCCTTTTAACATTTTGAAGATAATTATTTCTTATAGCTCACGGGTAATATTAAACGAGTGATAATCATTAACCTTTCGCAGTCAAGTTCTGACATTTCTATGAGAGAAACACGACCCATGTACAGCGGCGCTCTACAGGGTGCTAGTCAACAGGTTGTATATATTCAGGTAGATATTAACGTGGTGGAATGGATAATAAAGAATAACTCCAGTGCGGTCCTAGGATTTCACTCGTTGGAACCTTGCATACATGCATTATATTTCTCTAATGGTTAATTAGATAGAAACAACACTTATACAAGTATATTATGACTCCAAAATGGTCTTCCCGATACCTGTTTAAATTATATACAGGAAGAAATTCTGAACGTCACTTTTCATCTCATTTTACCATAATCTAATGCACTTATTTCTACTGAATGGATGATGAAGACTCCACTCAACAAAATCTTGTTTACCTGAAACACATAGCTTTCCTCGAACTTTGGGTTGCAGGTTTTTCTCCTGAACTTGGACTGCAGATAGCGTCTCTCATCCGGCATAAGGTACAGCCTGTAACAGCAACGCATATGTTGAAGGTGCTAGTGTCGACTTTCAGCAGTAATACTGGATATGTGGAGTTACATATACGTTAGGATATAAATTAGGATACCTATTGATTAACGAACAAACGAATTTTCCGTTTCGACCTCTCTGTATCGACGTTTAAAGATGTAAGGCGGTGTGGAAGGTGAAGCACAGCATCGGTTAAAACAAAGGATCCAAAAGCCTGTCCCGAAGGTATGATTGAAATGGCAATGTAAGAGTGTAAGAGTGTCATTGTAGGGTGCTACCTTTGTCCATCCGTGGACTGTGTGGCAAAACTTAACATGTTGCTTCTATCGTATTTCATACATATGTAATGCAAATAATTTATGTCATTCGAGCTTTGTTACATTCTCGGAACAATTTGCATATTTTTTATTAACAATTGATATGAAACATCCCCGAACATCGTGGGTTATTATATAGGAATGAACAGTTTAGTGTTTTCATAGCACTTCATATTTTTTAATTTTTTTCAAATTTCTCATTTATAATGATAGTTTATGTCATTTATATTTTTTTTTAGTGTAAAGCATCTTATTACACAAATCAATTATCCGTAGTGGTAATAACGATGTTACGTATAAAGAACAAATTGCATGGAGGCCATTTTATTGTGAACACATATTATTATTTAGAATGAGAAAAATCGAAACGGAACCATGTACACTCATTTTTTAACTTGATTTTCCGAGGGAAAAAGGTGTTTTACTATTGGTGATATATTGTTTAATACATTTCATTGACGTGCTACTGTCCCTTTAACATATCTTGATAATAAATCTATACTGCACTGCAAAGGCTAACTCAAACATTGCCATCATGAACTATGTAAAGCGTAAACGTATGGAGCACGCCATTAGCTTAAACATTATACCAAACAATTATTCCAAGGCGATCGTGTAAGGTGACGGACTTGAATTTCAAATCAACCTCAATAAATTGTTCTTAAAAATATTCAATTGAATGTCAAACAACTGTCATATCATGGAACTAGATTTACACTCGACGTGGGTCTGTAGATTATAATGAGAAGTTGATTCTGTGACAAATGCCTTCATGAGTGTGCTTGAGCCTCGCCACTAGGGAACATTTTCAAAAAGGAAACGGTTATATTCACGACAGTGTGTCAGTGATATGCTAATGGTTTCAATTGTTGACCTGAGATCACATCATTATGAACGGCTTCTTCACATCTAGTGTGGCAGGTCAAACCACGTGTTGAAGAACGATAAGTGAAAGATCGGAGACATTTTCAAACAAGGGTATAGCCTACATATAATACATATAATCAATTACACATTCTTCCAATGCCATCTCGTCTATTGAGCTCTAGTCCCTTTATCTGACATTTGGAAACGTAACTCAAAACATGGCTTATACATGTAGCTATTTTCTCGACACTGATTTCTTACCTGTCATCGGGATATGACACATGACTTGACACTTACTCTTCAGTATGGCGCAGTAGCTCGTGTGAGCTAATTGATTTGAGCAATGAAGACACAGATTGGTTATATTAAAAACTTGAAGAAAGGAGAAGGTTTTAACGAGTATTTTGGTCATTCGCCATGTTGTCTCTGTTCTATAGATTTCTGAATACGTCGTCCTCAATGAGAATAATCAAATCAATACAAACGAGAAAATCAATAAAAATTTAAACCATTAACAAGGAAATGCAAATGCAACTAACTCGTAGTTTTTATGAGAATTGTTAGAAACTTAGAAACAATATTTAAAAATGTATTTGATATGATTATAAACTGACAATTTTGTTTAAGATGCAACTTGTCTACTAGTTGTTATTTTTAGTTTATCGACGACAACACTTTATCATCAAGTTATTGGAGTCTTAAGTGTTTAATAATAGTCAGAAAACCAAATTGTAAATTCGCTTTGTTTCCAATTCACGGCCATTCAATCAGTCATTTTGTAAAAACATGATATTCTTTAAAATGATCCTCAAATTTGAAATAATCACACAAAGTTGCCATATACATCTACAAGTGATGATCTTCCATCTGCTACAGGAGCTGTCTCTATCAGTAAGAACAAAGAGCAGACAGCTCTGCATGGCTTTATTCCGGACCACCTGTTTGTCAGGCTGATGAGATGAGATCCGGACACTAGGCAAGTTAAGCCCCAGCGGGCGAGTCGGGGCACGGGCTGATGAAACAATGTACACGGGGCAGGGGGCGAGTCGGGACACAGGCTGATGAAACACTGTACACGGGACAAGGGGTCGCACTCGATCCCAATATTGATCTATCAATCTCATGAATTGATCAGCGATCAGTCACGTGTTCAACCAGGGTTTCCAGTTCAACGATGTTCTCCTTGCAGCAGTTAGCATCTCACACTAAGACAATGCCAAGTGGTTTTATTTTTGGATATGCAGGAGTTGCGATTGCTATCATCGTTATTGAATTTTCATATTATTATTATGTGTTCAATGGTAAAATGTGGTATTTATGGATTAGAATAATCATCCCTATTTTCACTGAGAGAAATAACACTTTCAATTATATGACGTCATTATAACAATGGGATGACGTCATGAGATGACCGTGATACGGTATGGTGATATTGGATGCATTATTCACAATACTGATCATGTCATTAACGAACTGTGCAAATTTGCTTTATCTAATAAACAGAACGTCTGACATTTATCGTCGAGTACCATCATGTATATCTCGGAGTCATCTCGTGAAGCAGAGATAAGTTATTGTATAATAAGTAATGAAATACTGGGATTTATCAGTGAAATAAACTGATCTGATCTTTGAATCACAAAAGAAGATATAATTTAATATTTCACATAATTATAACATAATTTGACGTCATAAAACCATCATATGACGTAACAAATTATATCATGACGTCACATCGTTACCGTGGTGACGGGGTGTTCCCAGCGGCCGCTAAATATGAAAACGACCCTGTTGTGGCGTAATAACATTAATGTCGCCATGGGTGTGTAATGTCATCATCATGTTATAGGAGTATAGGTTATTATTTTCATTTGAGTCATCACTTGATGATGTAAAAGCATCAATTTGTAATGTCTTGGGGTTGACGATGACAGGACGTGGTGCACAATCTGTACACTGTCAGAATAATATGTCATATTATATAATGCTTATAATCTCACAAAAGCAACATATTCCATTGACCGCAGTGTTTGGTTGATATAGTTTGTTTATTGAAGCCAAGTTGAGACGCTTTAGTTTTAGATATGACATATTTTTGTATTCTTATAAAATAGAGGTTCACGCACATAAAGATCTCAACACACAAAAGTTCGCGTTGAACTTACACCTACTTCAAATTTCGTTCGGCTTTATTTCTGTATTCGTTGTAGATTATGTATGATTTAGTTTCAAAACACGCTTACTGAAAGCATACACTATAATTGGCAGGGATGAAGGTGGACTCCCAGTCAAGCATTACGATGCATTATCAGACATTAGTACTTGTTAGCGCTTACCGTTCCACATTAACAAGCTGAGCATCGCTCATAAACGGGAACCACCTCATACCGGAAGGCGAATAAGATACTTCAATAATATCCAGAAATAGCCAACTGCTTCATCGAGTATCCTTTAAAAGCATCATAACTCAGTAATATTCTTATATTATCCAGGAAGGGTGTCATCACTTTATTTTGTAACGTGCAATACATATATTGATAAAATCCATTTCCCAACAAGTAGTTCATTGCTATAACTGTCTTGCTGGAAATCAAGTAGTATCGCCTCTATAAGCCTTATTCTGCAACGAGTGTGTCCGGCTTGACGTTAAGTCTGAAGTTAACGAGGACAGTTGCGGTAATCTGCCTACAAATAATACCATTAATTCGATTTACAACGCTGCCCTGTTTGCCAGTTTATTGCAAGACAGGCCTGTGACAGTCGTGACAAACCTACCACGACAGCGACGCCTAATAACGCTTACAAATAAGGCCACTTGCGTCATGCTCTTTACATAAAGGACACGTGTGATCAGATACGCTTCCTCCCGCAAGGGAGATAACTCTCATTAGGTTAGTATCTTTCCTATTATAATAGTATCATCTGACATTAACTATCTTGTATTCTGTACCTTCTCCTTAACTTTAAATAACCCTGTTTTTATAGTTATGCAATAATCACATGAATAACCCTGTTCTTTCTAGTTATACAACAGTATCGTTATACCATGAACACACGAATAACCCGGTATGTTCTTGTTGTACCATGAACACAAGAATTACAATCAATTGCATGACGTTGTTAAATGTTCGTTTTCGATAAACCTAAACAAAAGGATTAAAACAATGGGGGCTCCCTTATCCTTATGTCAACAGTGCTGCTACATTGTACTTATAGTTCTAGACGGTGAGACACTGTCATCGCCTGCATCTGTAGGCCCGCGAGTTGTTGTGTATTACGAGGACGATCTACATTTTTTCAATTAACGAAATGCACCTCATTGCTCTTAAAGCATGGATCTAACACAATTCCACATCTTGTCCATCACATCACACCACGCTCTATATATAGCTAAACAGGTTGCATAATACCACGACGATGCAAGGAATATGCAGCGATAATACAATTAGTGCATTGTATAATAACCAATAGATTATTCACATTAATGAATTTTGTGCTAAGGCGTATTGATTAAGTCTACAATCATAATTAATATTCAAGATACTGAGAGTTATTTGACAGTTTCCATGGAAACGTATTCACAAGTAAAGACAAACAAAAACAGGTATGGAAAGCCTGTGTGTACTATCGTATAACATATCGTCTCGAACTCTGTAATAACTTGAAACAACACTTATGTTGACATTTCCAGAAATCTTTACAATTGATTTATTCTAAATGTCAGAACAATGTCGTAGCTTTTAATCGACCCTTGTTCTCTTTGTTGTCAGACCAAACGGTCGACTGATTCAGTTCCTCGTCCCATTTGACAATTTTATTATTAGTTGGAAACTGGTAAAACAAATAAATGAAAGCCCTTTCATAGTTATGTGTCTGACACACAATTCTATTTGACGATATCTATTCTCAAGTGCTATCAGAGACCGTACCTTGATCTCATCTCCTTTGAATAATGCATATGGAATGTATGCATTTTGGGTTGACCTTTAAAATGACAAATGTTATTCAATCTCTATAATCACACAAGCACACTGAATCATTGAGATGGTACGTTCTATTCTTGGGATTACAGAAATAAACATGTGTAATGTCAGTCATCATTGATAAAAGACACTTCAGTATATGTAGAGGGAGTCAGCCATTTTTAATGCATTCAGTATTGACATTGACAAACAGCCTCAACAAGTACATTGCATATCATTTTAAATATCCAAACATATTAATCTATGAGTCTACGTGTACCTGTTTAGTGTATCAAAAGCCACATCATTATCAAACATACAGAAGCATATCTAACAATACCATGACAAATACAAATAAGATTGTTTTCAAACTGAAGAAGCTACATGTAGGTAATTTCACTAATTATTGATTATCTCCAACTAATACAACGGGGTTTCCCTACGTGTTAACCTGGCAGTATATTGATGACCACATACTATGATGACCGATTAGGTACTGAGAGTCAAGTCAAGGTCAAAGTACAGATAACATGTTCAGCCCCGGCCATGTCACAGATAACATGTCCTTCCATTATTCAAGGGTCAGACGCTCCTGCAACAAACGTCTCGGGCCTTACTACTCGGCCGTTACCTCTGTGCTGATAAGATGTCCATCCATTATCCTCATCAAGCCACTTCCGGCATGGACCGGAAGTAAGATGAATCTCTAACAAGACAACACGGGCATGATGAACAGTGACATAGGGAATGGAATCTCCGATCTCAAACTCATCGGGGCTAATGTGACAACGAACAAGTATACTTGCTAACTTCATTACCGTAGCAGTGAGATGTTCTCTGATAACTGACCAGTTAAAAGGTCATGGCGTGAAGAAAATTACATCAGACAAGGACTGACTTTAGTGACAAACTTATTTGTATA
The DNA here is from genome assembly GCA_936450465.1 of Gibbula magus. Taxonomy (NCBI): domain Eukaryota; kingdom Metazoa; phylum Mollusca; class Gastropoda; order Trochida; family Trochidae; genus Gibbula; species Gibbula magus. Next base: position 99,593,904 of record OW388290.1, read on the forward strand.
CATATGTATACCGTTTTATCAACACTTTAAATATCATGAAAGGCCAAATAAAGCATAACATTGAAATGAGTATTGCTGTTGACATATTTGTCAAAATTGTAGACAAAGTTATTGTTTGACTTTTTGTAACTGATTCATTTAAAAATAACGTGGATATGTACTGCAGGCTCAACTTAACTTGTTGCAATCATTTATCAATCGGTTAATCGATAAATTAGTAGATGTGCCAAAAATAACTAGAGTAAATTTAACTTTCATAACCCCTTATTCATGCAGCAATCGTTTCACACGGGTGTATATTTCCCGTCCAGATGAAGTGTAAATGGATGTCACTATTTGATTTTGGCCTTCTTAGCAAAGAAAGTCCAACAAACTTTAGAAATAACCCTGATACCACTTCTTGTCTAGGAAATTGATTTAATTGAGAAGAGACGCACCATCATCGAGGGTAAATATTGTCATGTCACGGATATCGGGGAACAGATCAGCGTATACTCGTCATCTTACAATATTAGCACACCCTGAGGTTAGGCTCATATGTGCTAAAGTAATCAAGCAAGAATCAGTAAGTAATCGACAGAGACAAGTATGGCATATATCACTTCGTTTTCACAGTGTTTATACGTGGACACGTTCCTTCGTTGCTCCTGTAATAGCACATGGATGTAACTATATACATGTATATATATGTAAACATGTATATGTACTGCACTGTGTTGCTGAGACATGCACGTGCTGTTGCAGCATCGTGTGATGAGTTACTCATCTCAATGTACAATGTCTATATCTAATCTTCGTTATATATGTGTGTATATGCTCCCTGCCATGATTACGAAGTAAGAATTCCAACAACTACAACGGATGTAACTCTTTCCTTAAATTGTGTTGCACATGATCTCTTCACCGTATTGTTATAGTGTAACTGCTTCTCTTTAACCCATTCATCCCTACGGGCCTCTACAGGGGACAGAAAACGTATTAGCGCTCAGGTTTCATATTGTTGAAAGGGTTAAAGATCAAATAACTTTTGGCATCACCATTGTATACGACGCAGTTGTCTTGTCTGTGTCTTATTTCATGGTGGACCGACATGTTACAGTCCTAACGTACGGTGATTACGACTATTTATGCGAAATCTAGGATCCGGTTTAATAATGATAAACGAAATATGACTTGTTACTCATGTAAAAGGTTTTCATTGGACCATGTTCGGATATTGTTTCAATGCTATATTCTTCACTACTTCTGAAGCCTACAATGGGCAACTGGTTAATATATGTTTATATTACAGAGAGCATTGCCGGTTTCTTGAACCTATATCAACACTACATACTAAATTATGGTGATTAATATTAATTTATTTTCTCTGAACTCATCCGAACGCTGCAGGTTCTATTCTATTAAATACACGATGCTATGTTATAAGAGCCTTTCAAAAGGGAAACCATATTTAAGCAACTACAAATGTGTATTGTGGGACTAATTAAAACTTTCTAATCCTGAAATAGCATGTCATCTATATGGAACAAGAGGATTACGTGGGTTGGAACATGCTGATAGAGTTGCAGATTAAAGGCAATGCTTAACGTAAGAGAAGAAGGCAGAAGGTAAATAGATATTGGCATCTATTGTAGTCTTTCCGAACCGTGTTTATAGCGAATAACAACTGCTAATCGTATAATCTTTGACGCAGATAACATGATCGACACCGCGATACAGCATCACATGGTGTTCATTATGATCGACACCGCGATACAGCATCCCATGGTGTTCATTATGATCGACACCGCGATACAGCATCCCATGGTGTTCATTATGATCGACACCGCGATACAGCATCACATGGTGTTCACTATGATCGACACCGCGATACAGCATCACATGGTGTTCATTATGATCGACACCGCGATACAGCATCCCATGGTGTTCACTATGATCGACACCGCGATACAGCATCCCATGGTGTTCATTATGATCGACACCGCGTTACAGCATCCCATGGTGTTCATTATGATCGACACCGCGATACATCATCACATGGTGTTCATTATGATCGACACCGCGATACAGCATCCCATGGTGTTCATTATGATCGACACCGCGATACAGCATCACATGGTGTTCATTATGATCGACACCGCGATCCAGCATCACATGGTGTTCATTATGATCGACACCGCGATACAGCATCCCATGGTGTTCATTATGATCGACACCGCGATACAGCATCCCATGGTGTTCATTATGATCGACACCGCGATACAGCATCCCATGGTGTTCATTATGATCGACACCGCGATACAGCATCACATGGTGTTCACTATGATCGACACCGCGATACAGCATCACATGGTGTTCATTATGATCGACACCGCGATACAGCATCCCATGGTGTTCACTATGATCGACACCGCGATACAGCATCCCATGGTGTTCATTATGATCGACACCGCGTTACAGCATCCCATGGTGTTCATTATGATCGACACCGCGATACATCATCACATGGTGTTCATTATGATCGACACCGCGATACAGCATCCCATGGTGTTCATTATGATCGACACCGCGATACAGCATCACATGGTGTTCATTATGATCGACACCGCGATCCAGCATCACATGGTGTTCATTATGATCGACACCGCGATACAGCATCCCATGGTGTTCATTATGATCGACACCGCGATACAGCATCCCATGGTGTTCATTATGATCGACACCGCGATACAGCATCCCATGGTGTTCATTATGATCGACACCGCGATACAGCATCACATGGTGTTCACTATGATCGACACCGCGATACAGCATCACATGGTGTTCATTATGATCGACACCGCGATACAGCATCCCATGGTGTTCACTATGATCGACACCGCGATACAGCATCCCATGGTGTTCATTATGATCGACACCGCGTTACAGCATCCCATGGTGTTCATTATGATCGACACCGCGATACATCATCACATGGTGTTCATTATGATCGACACCGCGATACAGCATCCCATGGTGTTCATTATGATCGACACCGCGATACAGCATCACATGGTGTTCATTATGATCGACACCGCGATACAGCATCCCATGGTGTTCATTATGATCGACACCGCGATACAGCATCCCATGGTGTTCATTATGATTGACACCACGATACAGCATCACATGGTGTTCACTATGATCGACACCGCGATACAGCATCACATGGTGTTCATTATGATCGACACCGCGATACAGCATCACATGGTGTTCATTATGATCGACACCGCGATACAGCATCACATGGTGTTCACTATGATCGACACCGCGATACAGCATCACATGGTGTTCATTATGATCGACACCGCGATACAGCATCACATGGTGTTCATTATGATCGACACCGCGATACAGCATCACATGGTGTTCATTATGATCGACACCGCGATACAGCATCACATGGTGTTCACTATGATCGACACCGCGATCCAGCATCACATGGTGTTCATTATGATCGACACCGCGATACAGCATCACATGGTGTTCATTATGATCGACACCGCGATACAGCATCACATGGTGTTCATTATGATCGACACCGCGATACAGCATCACATTGTGTTCATTATGATCGACGGCGCGATACAGCATCACATGGTGTTCATTATGATCGACACCGCGATACAGCATCACATGGTGTTCATTATGATCGACACCGCGATACAGCATCACATGGTGTTCATTATGATCGACACCGCGATACAGCATCACATGGTGTTCACTATGATCGACACCGCGATCCAGCATCACATGGTGTTCATTATGATCGACACCGCGATACAGCATCCCATGGTGTTCATTATGATCGACACCGCGATACAGCATCCCATGGTGTTCATTATGATCGACACCGCGATACAGCATCACATGGTGTTCATTATGATCGACACCGCGATACAGCATCACATGGTGTTCACTATGATCGACACCGCGATCCAGCATCACATGGTGTTCATTATGATCGACACCGCGATACAGCATCACATTGTGTTCATTATGATCGACGGCGCGATACAGCATCACATGGTGTTCATTATGATCGACACCGCGATACAGCATCACATGGTGTTCATTATGATCGACACCGCGATACAGCATCACATGGTGTTCATTATGATCGACACCGCGATACAGCATCACATGGTGTTCACTATGATCGACACCGCGATACAGCATCACATGGTGTTCACTATGATCGACACCGCGATACATCATCCCATGGCGTTCATTATGATCGACACCGCGATCCAGCATCACATGGTGTTCATTATGATCGACACCGCGATACAGCATCCCATGGTGTTCATTATGATCGACACCGCGATACAGCATCCCATGGTGTTCATTATGATCGACACCGCGATACAGCATCACATGGTGTTCATTATGATCGACACCGCGATACAGCATCACATGGTGTTCATTATGATCGACACCGCGATACAGCATCACATGGTGTTCACTATGATCGACACCGCGATCCAGCATCACATGGTGTTCATTATGATCGACACCGCGATACAGCATCACATGGTGTTCATTATGATCGACACCGCGATACAGCATCACATGGTGTTCATTATGATCGACACCGCGATACAGCATCACATTGTGTTCATTATGATCGACGGCGCGATACAGCATCACATGGCGTTCATTATGATCGACACCGCGATACAGCATCACATGGTGTTCATTATGATCGACACCGCGATACAGCATCACATGGTGTTCACTATGATCGACACCGCGATCCAGCATCACATGGTGTTCATTATGATCGACACCGCGATACAGCATCACATGGTGTTCACTATGATCGACACCGCGATACAGCATCACATGGTGTTCACTATGATCGACACCGCGATACAGCATCACATGGTGTTCATTATGATCGACACCGCGATACAGCATCCCATGGTGTTCACTATGATCGACACCGCGATCCAGCATCACATGGTGTTCATTATGATCGACACCGCGATACAGCATCACATGGTGTTCACTATGATCGACACCGCGATCCAGCATCCCATGGTGTTCATTATGATCGACACCGCGATACAGCATCCCATGGTGTTCATTATGATCGACACCGCGATCCAGCATCCCATGGTGTTCATTATGATCGACACCGCGATACAGCATCACATGGTGTTCATTATGATCGACACCGCGATACAGCATCACATGGTGTTCATTATGATCGACACCGCGATACAGCATCACATGGTGTTCATTATGATCGACACCGCGATACAGCATCACATGGTGTTCATTATGATCGACACCGCGATACAGCATCACATGGTGTTCACTATGATCGACACCGCGATCCAGCATCCCATGGTGTTCATTATGATCGACACCGCGATACAGCATCCCATGGTGTTCATTATGATCGACACCGCGATACAGCATCACATGGTGTTCATTATGATCGACACCGCGATACAGCATCCCATGGTGTTCATTATGATGACACTTTCCAATCTGTATTATTGTAGTAACAGTTAGGTGGCAGATATTTATACACATTTGTAATCATGTACCTTTCTATTGCTACGAGTGTTTAAGTGCTTGTCAACAGAACCATGTGAGTAGTTTTAGAGGCATGCCTATCCAACTTAGTTATGTTATGAACTGTTCATTATTCTTAGTTCATGTTTTGTATGGAGTTTCAAAAATACAAAATTAAAAACAGATATTTATACAAGATAGCTGAGATGAAATAAGGTAATGCTTTATTATCCGGAGTAGAGGTAGTGTACACGGCTGAGGAAGACATATAAAGCATGAGGAAAATAGCAACGACAATGTGCATTAGAGCACCCATATCCATGTACAAGGTTACTAAAGCAACTGGCGAAACCAACTTAATACAAATTTAGATAAACAGGTGAATATAAGGTGAGATCATTTAAAACACTGCTGCCAGCTGGGATGAAATAATTATTTCATAACATGTTTGTTCTGGATAATGGTGTGTGCAGTCGACGGCCAGAAGGAAGAAGTTGAAATTCAGGAAAATGGACATGGTAATGTCATTTTAAAATTGTTTTTCAGTCTGTGTATGCCTGTAAATAGCGCCAATATCTTTCATTTTAAGACCAATAATTGTACCTATTGTATACAATTTTGGAAAGTTTAGATCAATCTTTAACAGACAGGTCCCCACACCAGCAATGAACATTGAAGACTAAGACACTTCAACCGTTATATAAAAAACGATAATATGGTTGCATCTATTCTAAAATAGCGTTAACGGGCTTTAAGTATGTTGTTTGAATCACATTATGTCACACGTTATAAATGGTGTTTTATTTATCAAGAAGTTCATTCAGTGAAAGTGAAGTGAAAGACAGATGTGGGTTGCTAATTATAATGTTAAACGGGTGATATAACTTCTGTTCATAAAAATGGGATGTGTAATGTCGGCTTCTGCGCATGTAAAAAGATGTTGCTCGATTATTGGAAACATATCATTATCATATTTTTGGCGACAGGGTATAAATATGCAAGTCAAGTGAAACTGTCTGAACCTCAAATCAGCACATATGGTGTTTCAGCATGTCAACTGGGACTGTATATTAGTCATCATCAAGTTTTTTTCAAACAATGTGTTATCTCCTTCAACCCTTCAGGACTTCTTTCAACACTAAGATTTAAATAATTATATACACAGCTCAACGATTTTAACGGATATGTGGATTGCATTCAGAATAACAGTGTGCCAACGTTATACCTTAATACATTGAGTTTTATCAGACAAAACTTGTCCAAAAAGAAGATATTACTTGTGCGAGAACAAACAATACCTACACAAGAGGAGTATATTTACATTGCCTTTCAAATGTTGCACATAATGCACTAACTAACCACATATGCAGAAAGGGAACATATTATGATGATCATGTAACTATCATGTAACATGTAACATGTAGAAAAAATATAGTTATTTCAACATCTGTTACACTGAAAACTCTTAATGGAGTGGTAAATAAATCAACGCCAAGGCATTGTATTTATTTTTCCTTGAGTACTTAAACAATCAACATTCAAAGTAAATAAAGCTTATAGACATTACCTGACAAAGGCAGACAGACAGATTTATTAGAGATTATAATTTATTATAAATCTGACTTACCTGACAAAGGGGTCGCATCCATTGTCACTACCGAGGACACGACTGGGAAGGTTCTTGGCCTTGATGAGTGTGACAAGCAGTTTCTCTGTCTCCCTTTCGTACTCCACGGCAAACCAGATACGTCCGATGTGGTCCTTAGGAATGTCGTATACGTCATCTTCGTCAGCTATCTTATACAGGCTGGGGTCGATAGATCCGAGAGCATAGGCACCTGGAGCATAAGACAGACGACATAGTACCATAACATTCCCAACATACAGTCCAAACTAACAATGGAACCTTGCATGACATGCAAACAGATCGCACATGTGTGTAATAACTAATATATAAATCTATAATATAATATATAATCGTATTTCCTTAAGGTGTCCGTGCCAGGAAATCAGAGCCCAGTATGTTTTTCAGGTGCAGCGACCCACTATCTTAATATGGAAAAGCCAGGGAAATACTGCTCGGCTTAAATCAGCCAGTAATGGACACTGGTAAGGATGTTGCTGTCATAATAGAGTTCCCAGAACGTAGAATCATAACGATTGGCCCAAACAACAAAACACGCAAGTTATTCCAAGCAAAGAGAACATAGTGACTTTATATGAAGGAGTTCGAACATTACAGAGTATGGTGTTTGAAACATGTCATAGAACTGATAACATGTTTAGTGTGGAGCAATGTTACTGTGAAATAAATGTCCCTCAACAACCAGACTTTGAACTCCTAAAACAAAACGATTACACCCTGCTTGTTTTCTTTGTCTACTAAACAACCATGAGAATATAACTGAACGAGCACAGTTACCATACATTCACTTGATTGTAGATTTATGATAATATACATGACATGCAGTCAGTATATCCTTCTGAACAAGAGGCCAGATCATGTCCAGTATGAAGTCCCTGTATACCACCGAGAACCACGAGTCCTCCACACAGGGCCAGACCATGTCCAGTATGAAGTCACTGTATACTACCTAGAACCACGAGTCCTCCACACAGGGCCAGACCGTGTCCAGTATGAAGTCCCTGTATACCACCGAGAACCACGAGTCCTCCACACAGGGCCGGATCATGTCCAGTATGAAGTCCCTGTATACCACCGAGAACCACGAGTCCTCCACACAGGGCCAGACCATGTCCAGTATGAAGTCCCTGTATACCACCGAGAACCACGAGTCCTCCACACAGGGCCAGACCATGTCCAGTATGAAGTCCCTGTATACCACCGAGAACCACGAGTCCTCCACACAGGGCCGGACCGTGTCCAGTATGAAGTCCCTGTATACCACCGAGAACCACGAGTCCTCCACACAGGGCCGGACCGTGTCCAGTATGAAGTCCCTGTATACTACCGAGAACCACGAGTCCTCCACACAGGGCCGGACCGTGTCCAGTATGAAGTCCCTGTATACCACCGAGAACCACGAGTCCTCCACACAGGGCCGGACCGTGTCCAGTATGAAGTCCCTGTATACCACCGAGAACCACGAGTCCTCCACACAGGACCATGTCCAGTATGAAGTCACTGTATACTACCGAGAACCACGAGTCCTCCACACAGGGCCAGACCGTGTCCAGTATGAAGTCCCTGTATACCACCGAGAACCACGAGTCCTCCACACAGGGCCAGACCGTGTCAAGTATGAAGTCCCTGTATACCACCGAGAACCACGAGTCCCCCACACAGGGCCATACCATGTCCAGTATGAAGTCCCTGTATACCACCGAGAACCACGAGTCCTCCACACAGGGCCGGACCGTGTCCAGTATGAAGTCCCTGTATACCACCGAGAACCACGAGTCCTCCACACAGGGCCGGACCGTGTCCAGTATGAAGTCCCTGTATACTACCGAGAACCACGAGTCCTCCACACAGGGCCGGACCGTGTCCAGTATGAAGTCCCTGTATACCACCGAGAACCACGAGTCCTCCACACAGGGCCGGACCGTGTCCAGTATGAAGTCCCTGTATACCACCGAGAACCACGAGTCCTCCACACAGGACCATGTCCAGTATGAAGTCACTGTATACTACCGAGAACCACGAGTCCTCCACACAGGGCCAGACCGTGTCCAGTATGAAGTCCCTGTATACCACCGAGAACCACGAGTCCTCCACACAGGGCCAGACCGTGTCAAGTATGAAGTCCCTGTATACCACCGAGAACCACGAGTCCCCCACACAGGGCCATACCATGTCCAGTATGAAGTCCCTGTATACCACCGAGAACCACGAGTCCCCCACACAGGGCCGGACCATGTCCAGTATGAAGTCACTGTATACTACCGAGAACCACGAGTCCCCCACACAGGGCCAGACCATGTCCAGTATGAAGTCCCTGTATACCACCGAGAACCACGAGTCCTCCACACAGGGCCAGACCATGTCCAGTATGAAGTCCCTGTATACCACCGAGAACCACGAGTCCTCCACACAGGGCCGGACCGTGTCCAGTATGAAGTCCCTGTATACCACCGAGAACCACGAGTCCTCCACACAGGGCCAGACCATGTCCAGTATGAAGTCCCTGTATACCACCGAGAACCACGAGTCCTCCACACAGGGCCGGATCATGTCCAGTATGAAGTCCCTGTATACCACCGAGAACCACGAGTCCTCCACACAGGGCCGGATCATGTCCAGTATGAAGTCACTGTATACTACCGAGAACCACGAGTCCTCCACACAGGGCCGGATCATGTCCAGTATGAAGTCCCTGTATACCACCGAGAACCACGAGTCCTCCACACAGGGCCAGACCATGTCCAGTATGACGTCACTGTATACTACCGAGAACCACGCGTCCTCCACACAGGGCCGGACCATGTCCAGTATGAAGTCACTGTATACTACCGAGAACCACGAGTCCTCCACACAGGGCCAGACCGTGTCCAGTATGAAGTCCCTGTATACCACCGAGAACCACGAGTCCTCCACACAGGGCCAGACCATGTCCAGTATGAAGTCACTGTATACTACCGAGAACCACGAGTCCTCCATACAGGGCCAGACCATGTCCAGTATGAAGTCCCTGTATACCACCGAGAACCACGAGTCCTCCACACAGGGCCGGACCGTGTCCAGTATGAAGTCCCTGTATACCACCGAGAACCACGAGTCCCCCACACAGGGCCAGACCGTGTCAAGTATGAAGTCCCTGTATACCACCGAGAACCACGAGTCCTCCACACAGGGCCAGACCATGTCCAGCATGAAGTCCCTGTATACCACCGAGAACCACGAGTCCCCCACACAGGGAGCATTGATACATGTATACGAGAATTAGCTGTGACGTATATGTCAGATATACCCCGTCAATAGGCCCATGCAACATGATGATAGTGGTCCATGGATCTTCTATATCACAGAGTCTGGTGTGTGTCATATTAGAAAACAAAGAACTCATCAAGACAGAGAAATAACATATTGCTATATTTGTGGAGCCAATGATGTTTTCAGGGGATGCTGGAAGCGAATTGCATGGAATGGACAGAAGCTTGTGAGTATGAAATGGAGATATCATGTTTTGTGTTAGAATTAAAGACATGGTAACACATATATTCATACGATCTGATACAAGACCGCTGTTGGCCTCCTCCAGGGGGCCGATTAAATGAAATGGTAATTGCGGTCAGGTCGGTTCATTTATATGCCCGTGTTTAAAGTCAGATTAAACACATATCGATGATGATGTACACACACATACTTGTTGTTTGTATTTCATAAAGAAATGTTCAAGTGTGTGTATTTCACGTGCAGGACCTCTGACGTTGTACACAACCGACTTGGCCGTAATTCAACATTTTTGGGGGCAGTAGATTTTGAACAGTGCAATGTCACCGTTTACTATATGAAGTTACAATTCAATGACATATCAATTATATGACCACTCGTTGATAAAAATAAAGATATCTCCTGTATGCCTCGGATAATGTAACTCGTGTTATATTTGATACAAAAACAAACACTTTCTGAAAAAATGCAGTACAATGCAGTAATGCTACTATCGATACGGTAAATAGCTACAAATTCTTGTGGAACCGTTTCGTAATTCAAACAATTTAAGGAACAAAATTGTAATTATATTGAAGAAAATTAATTTTTATTTGAACGAGAAAAAGTTCTACGAATAGCCAACTTCTTTGTTGCTGTAAGTGCGACGTTTTTGATAACGCAGCTAGTATCTTGGCGAGACGTAACACTCATAGCGATATAAAGGAGTTGATTATCAATAGAAGCTGTCTTATACACAATACCAGCTACTGACATGCCTCTCAAAGAAGTGAATTTCTATTTACTTCTTCATTTTCTTATTTCAATGTTTTCTTATGGTAAATAAGGTATTTTTAAACTTTATATTTAAAGGAAACATATTGTTGTGATATGATGAATGTCCGAATACTGTTTTAAAACAGCAAAGAGAGTTCACTGTAGGAATATATTTCTGAGTAGGAAAATTTTAATGTGATTTCGATGTCTTTTAAACATAATTTAGGAACAAGTTTATCACGTTTTCTGACAAGCCACTTCGCTTTTCTTCGACACAATTTCAAAGATCAGGGCAGTTTCTTGTATGCTCTTCTCTAAAATTGCTTCATGTGGAAATTTTAATGTGTCCGCTTAGAAATGATGTGTATATAAAACAATTTTATGATTTATTATCATGAATTTCTAATATTTATCACTTGATGAAAATCGCAATCACACATGTCATCTATATGTTTTATTATGTTAATATAATATGTACATGTATGTATGTCACATCAGCTTTTAATTGCACACAGTTTTCTCTTAAAAAATACCTGTTAATTTTTTCAATTTATTCCCCATTGAATGGTAAAACATTTCAGTGTTATTACATTTACACATGATAAATAAGTTTCTAATAATATTACTTGTTTGAAAAAGGGTATTATTTATATTTTGCAGTACTTACACTGTACACCTTAAAATAATTTACAAATTACCAAAGAAAATAAATAGTTGTTTTTGTAATGTTTTCAATCATGTTATCTATAATCTGTGTAATGGCCACAAATGAATTTGGAATTTCAATCTTGACAAATGTTGAATTATCGATTCACTGTTTGTAGATTAAAGGTTGAAACTATTTGCAAAATACATTACATTGCACATGCATTTTATAATATGAGTTTGTTTTCCAATGAGAAAATAACACTTTTGGTGATCATATGAATATCATTGCTGCTATAAATTAATAATCGTATTGTTGTCATATTTACAAACTTAAAGAAAAGGCTTAGATTTTAAAACGTGTTTTTAAACAGTTACAAGACAAGCCAACAAATATGTTGACTCTCACTAAATGACTTAATGCAAACGTTTATATATTTTCCTTTAAAATAAAATTATTGTTATCCGACCTTTACATATTTCACATTGACATCGGGACAAACGAAAACGTTATATTTATTTTAATTATTTATAATAATTAAAAAAATGAATAATTAATAGCTTCTATTTATTCTTGAAATATATTACTTACATTGTTTCATCACTCTTTTAATGTTGTTACGGCCACAAAACAACGTTCATATACATGTCCATAATGTATTCTACATGTACAAGGCTTTATGTTATTTATGAAACAGACATCTGGACTTTGAAAACAGTGGACCATACTGGAATTGGAAATTGGAAAAAATGGTATCCGAGACAGTGTACTTTCGGAAGTTTTCTTGAATCGCAAAACATGCTATAATTCAACCAACATTGTTTTATCACGGAAACATGAAGCTCAACACGCTCGCATTGTGGCGTCTATTGCATGGGGTTGACGTTATTAATTCGTCTTTCCCCATGTATTGGCCAACCTGCCTTAAATAACCACTATCGTCGGACACAACGCCAAGAAAAGAACATTAATCCTTACAATATGTACATACGCAAGCTGCCGTGTAACTGAAAGGGACAATAGCATCTATCATTCTTTCATTTGTAATTAGTGCTTAAGCCATTTCTCAAAACCCTGGTGTTCAGACGTATTCACATATTCATTGAAGAAGGACCTCTCACACATCAATTATTTACATTCTGTCGAGACCATTTGAAGATCAAACGACCCCAAATAGGACAAAATGAAATTGAAAATGGAGTATCGTCGATATCTATGGTTTGTGGAAGACATCCAGGTGTCTCACATGTCAACATGTCTCCCAGTGGCGCTCTACCATACCACCTGTCTCCCAGTGGCGCTCTACCATACCACCTGACCTCTAATGACGCTGTTCCATGCTGAAACACTGGTCAACGGAGACACTCTACCAAATTCCTCAATTTTGAAAACACTTGTCAAACTGTCTCTCAGTGACACTCTACCATATTCCTCAAAGTTGTCCATTACGTACCTTTTCACATGTCGGACTTATCAAACATAAAAGCTAAGATGTATTATCATACTCGTGGGTATGATGTTCCAACATACTTTGTACGGTAATGGATCATTGGATAATTAGTAAATAAATTATTAATTCATTACACGCGTTCATTTCCAAAAGTAGCCTTTTTCTTAAATACGTGATTAAAATAGATATCCAGATATATACAGATCAATATACGGCGCATTTACAAACAGTAAAGTTTATAATGGAAAATAATTGGATATATGTCAAAACGTCGACACAGAATTAAGCAATGTTATATTCTAAAGAAAGTATCGTCGAAACGTCGATTTAACAAACTACATAAGTTGAACACTCATAAGATTGTTACGAGTGGCGTTAACCAGACATAACAAAAAGACGGGTAAGACACAACAAGTAAAATAATATACAGATTTATTTACAATTAAGATATGAAGGTATACATGTTTTATGGTAGTCTAACAAATAAAATCTAGCACAGCAGTAATATCAGGTTTTAATCATGTCTTACTTGTTCAGTCCACGAATAAACACAATATAATTCCAAGTTGCCGACATGGCATGAATAATCCATAATAAAGCCGACATGGCTATATTCCCGACATGGGCAAACGTGTCAACTGACCACTGTGAAGATATAATATCTGTCTCCCAGAATGCATGTTAAAAAGCTATCATAAAGGTAGTGAAGCTTGTAGTTGATAGCATTGCATAAGAACAAGCTGGACAGGACTATTCAACAGAGTTATAAAGTAAGCTTAGGTAATTGATTGCTTTGGGTATTATTGAGTTACTTATAAGCCAGTAGTGATAGGTAACATCGATTGCATGTTATATAGTTAAAATAAAGTAATAAATATAAAACAAGTAATTGTTGATAAAATATACATTATGGGTGATACTCATTTGTTGAAAGCATGCCTTTAGAGGAGAAATCCTCAAGATTAACTTTAAAGCAAAAGCACAAAAGAAAATATGCTGAAACGTCGATCATACACAGTACAAAATTCTTGAAATGACTTTACAGAATATCTAATGTATAATGTATGTCTACCTTAACCTGCTATCTTTATCGTGTGATGGTGAAGTGAAATCTTCCTAAACACCCCAACAAACTAGTGAGGACAGAATACATGCTGGAACATACATGCGTGAAGCTTGACACGTGACATGCAGTATGATTCTAGTTGTGCTCTGTTCAAAGCTGATCCCAACATGCGGAGTTAGACCTAGTGTCTATATATCATCCTCGCACATCACGATCTCATACCGTGGCTCATTTAACACTCCATAACGCTTGTACGTGATTACATTGGATGAAATTCTAAATGTTCGATACCTATGGCACTGCCATTATGTAACTCGATACCGATATTACACCAAATCAATTACAGTGCCGTAAGGGTCACGATTTAATCTTTAGAAGTGAATCGTTTCATTTGGTTGAAATGCCATCACAAAAGCATTTAACGTCGAGCTTAGTTATTATTAAGGATTAATATATAAAAAATAATCGATGATTCATGTATGTAAAAGGAATGACATGAAAACTCATCTTGAACGATACATAATACATGGCATTTACATTTGTCATTGAATTGGCATTACATACATGTAGACTTACATAGTTAAATACAATGTATACCCAATACATTATATTTCCGATAATCACACAGTTATTCAGGATGAAATTAAAACAAGCTGTCTAGCATTAGCAAAATTTACGCTGAAACGTGATTGCCATTTAACTAAATAGACAGTTGAAGAATACTTCAAAAATAAGTTTTAACTTGTTGAGGATCTGAGCATATTTAATCATCATCTTGAACTACAGAAGAGCACAAGGGACAAAAGCGTCACAGTAGTGTGCTCACAGCATCCAATATTCCTTTACAACCTAATGAAAAAGAAACTTTTTTACGGATTTCAAATGTCAAAGCTTTAAATAGACTCTTTCGTTTAATCAGTGGGACGAAGGGATTCATTGATTTAAAACCAGGCCACTGAGAATAAATATTAACAATAATTTACCAGCTGGAACTCAATCAAAAGGACTCTAAATTTATTACTTCCAATACAGAATGTTATTATTATTTCTAGGGAATAACCGACCAATTGGGCCATTATGTGCATGCTGTCATACATTCAGCCATGTCTCCAAGTCATTGGGAACTGGGAGACCACACATCCAGGGCTGTTACAGTGCCAATCACAGATGACAGCTTTGGTCTTATTGATTTCTCTGATGAGCAATTTATTATCCGGTCTACAAATATGACGTTCATAAAAAGTAACAATGCCTAAAAGATTACGATGTTTAAGTTTTTTCCGTAACGTTGATTTGGCTAAGTACATAACGAGGGACTTAGTCATAACTGCACGCCGTCTCTGCCTTGTTATCAATGGTGAGTTTAATGCTTCCTTTCTTCATCTACGAACAATATGACCTAGTCAAGAATGGACTAAATTTCAATTGATAGCTTCTGTGAATGTATTATGACATTCAACCTTCAACAGGAGTTGACGTCTGGATACAAGCATATACCATGGTATCAGCGAGTCAGCCAAGTGGGCCATTACATCTCCATTGGCATTTTCATCGGGGGTGGCATTTTCAAATCTTATGTATCCATAATTCATGAAACGTATAATGAATATAGAATAAATACCAAATGACGTACTTGAACAAGGTTTGTCAAAGAAATTACACGGTCACAGATAAGTGAAACCTTTTGCATTAACATTTTGATAATCTGTTTCCGATCGAATCGGTTTTCAAATACTCTCTTACATAAGTTAAATAATACCTGCCTTATTTTCACAGTAATTGCAGTTTTTTAATGTAATAAGCTGGCACCAGAGGTTATCTGTTTTAGCCAGTTAGAGACTCAACATTGGACTTGATGATTGTCTGACTCATCGCCAGGACTGACCGACTTCGTCAAATAACACATGGACAGATATGCCATAACAATACAGTCTGATTCCACTACACCACGATGTGTTCTAACACTGGACCAGGTGTGTCCAAACCGGATAGCAAGGTGGGGGATCTAACTATTCATCTGTCTTCAATGTAACGGTGTGTGTGACTCCTGCTGCCACCTGGTGTCTAATCTTAAATCTATTCCTTCCATTTTAAACAAATTATGTTCATTCAAGGACTTCTATCTTAAATCCTATACTCTGTAGTCGGGTTTGCAGTGACATGTACGTACATTGTGGTTGAGTGCATTACCATTCCTGAATTCGCTGGAATTAAAATACGTAATATTTCTATCAGTATTGCAGAAAAACCTTCGATGCTAAATCATATATCTTCATCATCTTTCACTGTCCACTTTGTACGGTGTTTATATTAAAGGCAAACAAAACTATGAACAACACAAAAAGCGAACTATTTGAGTTGGATAAGCTTTCACAAATGCCAAATGCCATCTATATATGTAGCGATGTCTTCTATAGCAAGCTGTAAACTTACAGTGACACACTTAGCTAGTCCAGGATGAACAAACACTGTGTTTCCGCTCAATGGAGGTTATTGCTATCGCATGTGTGGATTTGGTCGTAAATGGAAGCATCAAACACATTTTAATCAGCCGATACGTATTGCTTCTTATATTGATTATTACTCCTCACAAATCTCAAATAATTAGTAACATAAATGAAAGTCTAAAGAAGTCATGGTTGTCAATCGATAAGTTTATACAAGTTTCTGTCATTTCATTTTTGTGACTTCGTTAACAGTGATTACGCCAGTAAGATTTATGCCTGCTGTCTTAACAATGGTATATAAATGTCCATCTATCAAATCTATTGTCGGCGCTTCAACACGTTGTTATTTTACTGACTACATTATTATTAAACACGTGATCACTTGGTAAGGCGTGATTATTTCCCTGTACAGTCGCTACAATGACAGCAAACTGCTTGAACTTATTACCTGCAGATAAGTGAAGTTCCAATCATACTTACAAAGCTAATACACAAAAGTGTACGAACAATAGCATACAGTGTCTATCCACAAGCATGGTTTCTCACGTAAGGTTTCTTGTGTTCGAGGAAACCAGTCACTTCAAAAGCAGAATCCTGTACGATGTACGATGTACCATTGCTCTCATTGCCTCGTACCTACTTTCGCCTAGTTTGGAGGGGAATAATTACCCTCCTTACAGAACGATCATTTGAAGTATTAGTATAATAGTTGTAGTGACAATAGTCGTCCACCTGAATACACATACAGAGGAGTGTATTAACCGGCTTCAGGGCCTTCTCCAGTCATCCTCTCCCTTGTTATAAACATGTCATAGGCCAGAGTAATTGTAAGTCAATGTAATTACATCTGCCCTTGTGAGCCAGCAAAGCAATTTGTTCCCTTGGTCCTGTTATGGAGAATTGATAATTGCATTCTATATTAAAAGCAGTTAAATCTATTTTGTAAAGTAAACAGCATGTTTATGCGTTCTTTTATATTAAAGTCACATCAACCATGACACACGTATTCACAATAAATGCGCCATATATTTTTTGTTTTCTTTCAAAACAGCGAAGATGTATATATGTAACTTTAATGAAGTTCGTTCTGGTGAAATCAGACTACATTTATGCCACACTCGTCAACAAGTAAAAACACAATAGCTGACTTTAGTGGCGGCCACCCTGAAGTTCTGTATCTTTATCTTCTGTGTGTTTCACGTGGTATAAGAGTCAAATGCTCCGCATGGTCCTATACCCCATTTGTTAAAGTCAATATAACTACATGACGATCCAATCTGAATCTTCTTCATTGAATGTTTGATTAGATAGCATAGATTTTTATTCTACGCAATAGACACAATTAAAGAAGTGAGCATGCACTTTTACGCTGGATCCTTTTATGATGTTCTTCCATACATGAAGGCGCACTCCATTAAATTGATGTTTCAGATAGGTCCCGAATAATTTTATTGAATTGCGTGCTTTATGCACAGGTCATGTTTAATTAACAATCGCTAATTCCACATTTAATTGTTCTTTGTAGTTGTATTTCCTAATTGGTCAACGTTTATGGAAATATTCCTTCCATTAATCGATGTAAAAGTGATAGATTCAGACAACAAATTATGCATACAATGTACTCATCTCTGAACTGGTGTCTAAAAGAAACTATATCATCTGTTTATATCAGCTCGAGAGCTTCAGTAGATATTGGCCGATTGCTGCTGATATTGACGGAGGGCTGAAATAACATGGGCCGTTACCATGTTTATCAACTATTGCTACCTGGGCTTCCAGCTTCTTGTCAACGTTTGATATGGAGTTTTATCCTTGACGACGGGTTGATACAGGTTATCTGCCCTTGATGACGGGTTGATACAGGTTATCTGCTCTTGATGACAGGTTGATACAGGTTATCTGCTCTTGATGACAGGTTGATACATGCCTAGGTTATCTGCTCTTGGCGATGGTTAATACAGGTTATCTGCTCTTGGCGATGGTTAATACAGGTTATCTGCCCTACGGACTGACACCGGGTATTTGATTAAGGATCGCTTATACATGCAAACACTTCGTATATTTAAGTATTAATTTTTCAAATCACATATAACAATCTGTTTATATCGTTATGTTTCGTGTTTCGCCTTGCTAAAAGAGAATGAAAAGTGAGAGAATAAGGATTTCCTCGATGTTTTTCTCCCTCGAATTTTAAGTAAATACATGCAAACTGAATTATACATTCTTTACTAGATCGTTTAAATGCCTTTCATGTTCTATTTGAAACATTACCCTTCTCGTTGTAAACAGTGTGTGTATCTTCCATATCAACTTTTTCACTGTTTCATTGACCAGCTATCCCGACCCAGCATATGTTGCAAGTGGGTGATTTGAAAAATAAAGTTTAAGAAGTGCGCAAATGTGACCTACCTGGAATTTCGACTGAAGGTCTCTTGCCGGTGGGTGAGGTAGGTTCTGACCCTCCCCCGAACGCCGCCTCCTCGTGTGACCTGACATCCCCCCTCCGCATGTTCTGGGTCCCCCCTTGCGAGGGGACGGTGAAGGGGATCTGCTTCATGCTGCAAGGTAAGACGATGAGTGAGGAGTAACGCCTCAACATACCTCTTGTACTACAATCAGCTGCACGTCTCACAGAGGGATTGACAATATCACTAACAATACAACTCTAACTTCTCCAGTGACCATCCGCTTAGGAACAACCATTGTCACAAAGTTGCAATCCCCAATTCCAGATCTGGTTTACGGATTCGCGAAAAGGCCAAGTTTTCCTGCTTAATATTCAAGAAAACAGACGAATTGTGAATCAATAGGCTTGATAGTATCAGGACAGAGCGCTAGACAGAGGGTAGCACAGCACATTACCATTTTATTTCTCCCTGCTTCTCAGTCCTATACTAGTCCCTCATCGATTACAGAAATTGGAGGTTTTGTGGACGACTCGTCATCCTTGTTTGCCATCACTGCCTCCTAAATGTTTAAGTACCGGCTACAAATTACCCAGATTTAGCACAACCCACTTCTGTCACCGGAGAGCGTCTCGGGCCTCTATCTATTACTTCCCTAATTAACGATACGCTCGCCAAGATGTTAGCTTCATACTGACTTTAAACTTGTTTTATCTGCTTCACTCAGCTCTTAAATGAAATGGTAAATCAACTCACCGATGAATCATTTCGCTTTCCTGTTAATCCAATTTAATCCAATTTTCTAATTCTATGAAGAGGTTGAATAGAAAATCTAAGACAAAATCGTCATATCATGAATAAAGGTGACTCCACTACGGCAACTCTCACTGAGCTAGGTTTCTCTCTTGTGAACGCTCTTTATTAGTGAGCTGGAAGTCTGTAATTGGTCACGTGACCGAGAAGTCACAGGCAGCATATGCGACGAGGACTGATCTGTGATGTGACGGCTGCAGTGGTATCGACGTGAGTCCACATGGGAAGCGTGTGTTGTCAACGACGCCGAGTTAGACTTGAGTGTATGTTGTTATACACAGAATACCGACCATGGGATTGCAACACTCCACTGGTATACACATCACAACAACAGCTTATCAGTGCAGACATTACTTTACAAAACGGAACCAGCTGTTTTGTATTGATTTAGAATGTAGACATTACTCATTTTCTTGTTTGATATACTGTGTTCTGCGTGTTTAGGACATGCGTCATGCACCATTGCATTACCTCATTTGCTGCAGCTTTCATTATATATTTAAACATTGTTGAAATAATAATCATCAATTAAATGTATATTGAAAAACATAGATCAGCTGATCAATATCATACCAGAAATAGTCACAAAACTGTTTTTCTACACTAAGTTTTAATTCTTTAAAAACATCACGCACATTTCTTCGGGAGTTATTTTAGAGACAGTCGATCGTATTCCAGTGTCAAAAAAACTGTTATATACGCATATGATTATATTCATAGGACCAGAACACGTTATACAATCTCGTCTCGCGGACTCCTCGCACGATACCGGAATCAGGAGTGCTCTGGATATTTATGCAAGAAGGAGAGGATTACAGAAGCACCTAGAGGACAGACCAAACCCTATCTGATCTATGGCTGGAGCACGTGTGTATCAGCTTCACTCTGTTGTCCACGGTGCAGTACTGCGTGTAATGGTCCCTTATTAATTCAGATTTGGTAAAGTTCTTTATTCATTGACAGGAGAAAACGTCAAGCAAAAATTGATGATCTTCGCATTAACATTGTAACAAGTCAACCGTGGTTATAAGATAACGTATACATATTCACAATATTCATCTATTCATGAAAAACAACACTTCTGGCATGACATAGGATTCATACAGAACGCGATAAAGATGAGCTCAATAACGATGCCTACTTTCCGTAAGTATTGCTGACTATTTCTAACGAATGAGATGACATGACTCGTTTGTTTGAACAGTGTTTCCCTACACCTAACTAAGTTAATATCGCTTAGGGTATGTCAATTTTAATATACTACACATGATCACTTATCTCAACTTGGTCACGTACTTATTATACTAGATATTGTTCTACGGTAACTGGAATCACCAGTAGCGACGTGATGCCAAGAGTTACCTTTCTGTATCCAACTGTTCGGTTAACACTACGCTGGTTTGCTGGTGTCCGGTACCTTCAGTTGAGAAGTGGATTCTACAGGTAGAAAGCGCACTAAGCCACGCTACTTGTACAAAGGGGCCGCTAGTATTCGAATGAAATTACGAAAGTTTGAGAACACCTGTACGCCGACTAAGTCACAACTTTCACAAGACTTGTCAACGGCCCAGTACGCTCGCAGTGATGCTGTTTATCGGCGATATGAGGATGCAAACAATAAAAGCACAGCTATGTCGTTACATTATTACGTCGAGTATTCATTCATCTTGTATTGAAATCTCTACACTTTGTCGAAGCCAGTTCAATGTGTTTGTGAATTGCATGCATATAACAAGTTCCTTTCAAGATGACACTCCATGACAACTGTAACTGAGATTCTATGAACATCAGTGTCCATCGTTTGGAATCGATAATGATGATAAGTCGGTACCTTAATTCAGAAAGACTAGTACCAAATGTTTTCATTGATAAATGTCAATAAAAAGACGTTTTCAATATTGTTTGATAAAATCATATCGTCTTGTAACTTTGAAGCGTTTCCAAGATGGAACAAATACACTGGTGTCCTCTCAAAATCTGGGCATTCTTGAATCACGATGTGTTGTTTTTTTTATTTCCGCATGTTCGAATCTTCCATCTAGAACCTTTGCAGAACACCAGTCTACAGGTTTCCTCATTGATACGGTGTTATGAAAATAAGTTTGGAAATTCCTGAATAAAAAACGCTACATTCATCACTAGCCACCATTTGACTAGACTAACATTTAGTCTCAGAAATATATTTTTCTCACCAGCAACATGTTTCAAACAATTCAAATACTTATACCAAATGGAGCCTTAAAGATGCTTTAATTTCAGAGCTGAGCTAGAGCTGAGTAATCTAGACTTGCTATAATTTTCTAGACTGGGTTGGTCGTCAATTAAATATTTTGTTCTAGGGTATGGATGACAGACTATCATTTGACCAGCTCAAAGGTTCAGTCCAGAGTTTGAAGCATTTAGGTTGCACGAAATAAATTCGATATAATGTGTCCTTCATTATCATTCTATATTTAAGTTCGAAGTTCAAGTTTAACTCAGACACATGATAAATCTCTATATCAAACTTGCGGACACATGGTAACTGTAATGACGCACGCGCCTTACTCGGGTAGGGATTAATATTCCCGACCATCTGATGTCAGTCATTTAATCCTTCATATTTTTATTTGATCTTTCCATTTAATCTCAGATCAAATTTCACGGCATGTTAATTTATACAGAGTTGAAATAATAACGGTATAATATACAAACACCATTGTGCTAACCGACGCTGTGTCTCAAGCATGAAGAAGATGTAATTAACCAAAGAATTATGTTGCACTGTGAGCCACCTGTTCAGCTCTGACTGTGGAACGCAGCTTGTAATCAACCGTGAACGACCTAGGATGCCTCACTGCATTTAAATTACAAGTGTTACGTTATCCGATTGTTCTCTCGCTCCATTGTTTCCCAGTAATAAACAGTTGCACGCTGCATTACATTTCTTGTAACCTTTTGAAGTACATCTGTTAAATAAGCAGTACTCCGGGTGTAATTGAAGTAGGTTAATGTCAACTCTCACTTCCTTACACCTAATAGGAGAGTTACTCGGACATTATCCTGTACATAATCAACTGTGAATTACCCAGAATGCATCACATATACACTGCAACTCTCAGCTGCAGGTGCAGGAAGAACCCGTATGTTTGTATGGGTGACTCACAGATTGATATTTATACATAGCCGCGAGTCCTGTCAGAAAAGATCAGAGACTTGTCTCATCTTGCACCGCCCGGAGAAATCAGCGACGTTTGTAAACTGCATTGTAATCAAATTTTATATGAGTAATTGTCAAGTTCTTTATTCTTAGCGAGTCACTTGGGAACCGTCGCCAGCATGGAGTCGCCAGCACTGCCAACACGCACGAACTGTGGTAGAGAATACTGTTCTGAAGTTGGGAAGCGTATGCATTGAACCAACGATAAGTATATTATATAGGTAATCAGTTCTGTAATGTTCGTATACAATATAATGAAAACAATATGGATTTGGAACGTGGCCGTAACGTTATTTGTTTGTCAAGGTGATTGAGTATTAATGATTCTATTGGGACATTTTAATATATCCATATCTCCGTTTTGTTTTGAGTAGACATTGGTGTAAAACATGGAAACGGTATGTCATATGTGATAGTTATTTATCAACCAATCTCAAAAGTTAATTTGTCTGCACTCTGCCAGCGTGATCGTGAAGTTGAGCAGCCTGTATTTATTATATAGTGTATTCACCTTGGAGGATGTACAAACAACCCTGAACTGGTTCTGTGACCCATCTCTATCCAGTAACATAGCTCAAGGTTGAAAAATGCCACATTTGTGTCGCTTAAAACGTATTCTCACCGGAACACTGGCTTACTATATACTAATCCTCACATAGACACATGTGACAGCTTTCATAACAATATAGAATGTATATATGAATAGTTTATTTATTTTCTGTTATAATAGAGTTCTGTTTTCTAAATAAAGAATATTATTAATTGTTAATATAATTTATTGGTTGTACATTGTAATGAAATGAATATAGTAAATAGATCAGGTAAAGTGATTTAATCATAAATGGCGTTAATAAAGATTATGTTCTAATTGACTGATAAAAGCATTATCATGCAAATGACAGAGGGAAATTGAACATATTAATTATTTATTATTCCCAGCATATGAAATGCAACAAAATTGGCAACAATTATCGTAATAAAGTGTTTTAATAATATAAATTATGTGTCTTGCACTTTTCCCACATTTACCACGCTCCTTAAGTGAATTTATTATCTTAACTTCTGTTTAATTTTCAAGTCTGGCTCCCTTTTTTTCTTGATGAATTGTCATGAAAATGAAACGGCGATGGTACAACACATTTTGAATCAAAATAGATTTTTGCGAAAACCGTTACTATACTGGCCAGAAAAGAAACACAGGAATTTATTGATTTCCATAGTTTACAGAGGTTACCTCTACAGGGAACCATGTTGTCTCATATTATGCTTCAACTCATGATTATATTTACATACAAGTAGTTACATAATTTAACTTAATGATCATGTGAACATAATTTGTGATGTAAATTGTCTGACAAATATAATTGTTTCGGTATATGTGGAGGAAGCAAAGATCCGTTATAATAGATCTTAAACAAACGTATATTAACCCTCTCTGAGTCAGTATATACGTCATCCTATTGTTCTTTCTCTCCATTATTTTTCAGTAATGAACAGGTACACATCAATTCATATTTCTGAAGTAGAAACTTAATTTCTTAACTTTTTAAAGTAATTTTGATAAAAGAGCAATAACTGGGCTGTAATTTAAGTAGGTTAATGACCTCGTAACTCTCAATTCCTTAAAAAAATAATGGGCCTAGACCTTTCCGGGCCTTGGCTCTATTATTTTCCAGGACTGAAATGTTACTCGGACATTAACCTGACTTACCTCACTGCTGTCGCTATAATTCCCCCGTTTTCATTTGCCACTTGTTGAGTCTTGTGGTCCGCCATTATCTGCTCGTAAGGAGCCGACTTGTTCCTCTTCCGGCGGCAGTAGCGGTACACCACCACCGACATGGTACCAACCACTAGGGCCGACAGGACACATCCCACCACCACCCCGGCTATGGATGCTGGAAAAGAGGATTGAGTCCTTCGAATAATACTCATGAAACTAATAACAACTTTAGTCTACTATTTACAAACCGACAGGATGACTCATTGGGTCTTGACCGTATCACTAAAAGGACCTTTGCCATTCTCCCTATAGCTGCGAGTAGAAGGAACAATGGCATCTGCCCTGATGACGAGACTAATATGTCTGACTTTCACGTTAACATAGCACAAGGCATACTTATAGAGCGAACATATTGTATCATAGCTCTTGTTGGTACACTGTAACTTGGTGTAAAGGAAGTAATATACTTCTTGTACATGTTATATTGTTGCACTTAATCTCATTCCTTATGTAATTTATTTATAAACGCCCTACAAAACAACTCTAGTGCCATAGGTCCATTCAATTTTATTCTTAACCTCCAGGAGATCATATACTATCGAACCTCTCATTTGTGTGTCCGTTAAACAATTTCCATCCTGATTTTCCCATTTGTATACCCCCGCTACGAAGTAAGCGGGGGTATATAGCGGTCCTTCCGTCCGTCCGTCCGGTCAATTTTCTCAAAAACCGTCAAAGGTACATCAACCAGACTTTGTACAGTTGTTAACCATGTTCTTCCGATCGCGCACAGACAATTTTCAATTTTCTGAGATTTAAATCTTTTGTCGTTTCCATGGAAACGTCACTTTTTGGACTTAGTTTTATTGTGTTCAATCGGGACAAGTTTTCTCGGAAACTGTTCAAACTAGGTGAATGAAATTTTGGTTGTGAGTACTCATGACCATACTCTTTATCGAGCTCGAAAACCACTCCCGAAATATTATTTTTTACTGAGTTATAGTCCTTGAATCCGAAATTGAACTTAGTACCAAGAGAACTGTGATACTCCAATGGGGACAAGTTTTCTCGGAAACTATTACATCTAAGTGAATGAAATTTAAGATGGAGGTAGTCCAGATGATACTCTTTATCGAGTTCGAAAACCACTTCCGAATTATTATTTTTTACGGAGTTATGGCCTTTGAATCCGACATTGAACTTAGTACCAAAAGAACTGTGATGCTCCAATTGGGACAAGTTTTCTCGGAAACTATTACATCTCGGTGAATGACATTTAACATGGAGGTAGTCAAGCCGATGGTTCAACAAAATGAAGCGCTTCGTAGCGCTCATTGTTCGCTCAATGTAGCGCTCAATGAGCGCTTCTTCTCTCTTGAACGACACAGTGCAATTTCCTCGAAGTTTGCTCGCCTTGCGCTACATTGAGCAATCGCGGCCCAGATGATACTCTTCATCTAGTATAAAATCCATTTCCGAAATATTATTTTGTACGGAGTTATTGCCCTTGAATCCAAAATTGAACTTTGTACCAACAGAGCTGTGATGCTCCAATTGGGACAAGTTTTCTCGGCAACTATTACATCTAGGTGAATGAAATTTAACATGTAGGTAGTCCAGATGATACTCTTCATCGAGTTCACAGTCCAGTTCCGAAATGTTAGTGTTACGGAGTTATGAAGCCCTTGAATCTGTAATTGAACTTGGTACAAATTACCGGTGTGATGCTCTAATGGGAAAAATTAAGTTATCTGAAAAATATTACATCTGGGTGAATGAAATTTTGTAATAACAAAGCCAGTTCTCACAATTATTTTGGACAATATTATGATGCTTGAAGCTGTTTTTTAAACATAGTACCCTTCACATCTATAATTATCAATGGACGGATAGCAGATGGCGGGGGTATGTGAGCCATGCTCACTGTTTGTAATTTTTAAAATGTACTTAAGACCCATCACATTTCTCTCGGCTGTTGTTAAATGTCCAAGATATCAAACCATAATATCCTATCATAAATCTCTTTATTCTGAGTTTCTAGAGGAAATAAACTGTATTTTCCGATTTAGTGTACGATTGACTTGAAATGTGTGTGGTGTGATATGGTTTATCTGCAATTAAAGCCAAGTCTATGTAAGTATAAAGTTGTGTTTATAGTAAACCAACCGCCAGCTAAGAAGTCATTTCTTCAGTACAGGCAACACGTACCATTTAAGCACTAACAGTAATGGTATACTACTATAGTACGGGACGTAATTATGGGCGTGACGTTTTCCTCAAAGCTTTTTTCCATGTATAAACAACAGTAAGTCTCGGAGACCTGGTAACCTAAACTCCTAAAGAGCAGGCCGACTCAACTTCCTCTGTCTCACTTTGATCTGGCCCGACTTGATGAGACAAATTACCTGTTCCGCCGTTGCTTGGATCAGGTAGTCGCGGTCAGCTTACCTATAATGCTTCTTGTTTAATGTTCACATACTATGACATACTGTCTCTAGCTAGATGGCTAAGAGCCACTGATCCTTTCTGTTGTGTAATAATCACCTGCCGAGAGTCTCATGTGAACTGACAGCTGTGTTCTGACATGAGACTCAACTCGGAACCGGTTTCCAGTGTGTTTGAGGCATACTTAATCTTCCTCGTTATCATCAATTATTTGATGAATTGAACGAATTTTGTCCATTATGAGCATTAGGGATTTTGAAGGGCTTCTTAAATCAGTGGATATTACCTTTACCTTTATCTCACGATAATAACAGGTGATCTGCTGGCACTGAGTCAATCTTTGTTATTTCCAATTATTAATGAAATTGCCCATAAAAGAATTATTCCATCTGGCATTTTCAATCCGAAGAACACGAGAAATATTATTTTCAGCATATCGAGTTACATGACAAATAAACAATAAATAAATGGTGGGAAAATACCAGAATATGATGTCATCGAATGACATTTACTCTTACTAGATTTTGGAATGGAAATAAACGATGTAGTAAATAGTATCAGAGAGGGACTGGTGACTGCATTGAAACTTAACGGATTTAAATCTGTAATTGATTTATTGTAAGATAAATTAAATTTTAAATGATACCATCACAAGCAGAGGACGATAAACAGATTGATTAAAGGCTACACATCAAAACACATGAGTGGTATACACCCAGAGGCAAAAGAAACGATATCATACAAAATACTAGATATATCAATCTACGAGCGATACATATGGCTGAAATAGAGTTACATCATGTCTTCAGAATCCAATTCAACTAAATCTGAAATTTCAAAACATTATCTGGTTATATTTCTGGGAAAGACATCTTAGGAAATCGTAGTTTTCAAATCCAAACGTCAAAAAGTGCTTTTTGGTTTGTTTTACAGTAATGATGCGTCAACAAATTGATATCCAAGAAGATACATAATGCCAACAACA
The DNA here is from genome assembly GCA_936450465.1 of Gibbula magus. Taxonomy (NCBI): domain Eukaryota; kingdom Metazoa; phylum Mollusca; class Gastropoda; order Trochida; family Trochidae; genus Gibbula; species Gibbula magus. Next base: position 99,622,538 of record OW388290.1, read on the forward strand.
TCTTTAGATAATTACCATATTTCCTAATTGTCTACCTTCAAAAGCAGACACTATGTCGGGAAACCCCCTTTGAAATAACAGTATCAGCACCCCATGCATTGTTTGACAGATATAAAATAATAAGTAACATACTCTCATGAATGCAATTTTACGAGATATATCCTCATCACAGACATTAAAACTGCTTTAATGTTTCTGAAACGCAATTCAGTTTGACAAACGGTTATGACGTTGCCTAATAGAAACCCAGAAATAACCAATTCATATGCATCTACCTGCTCAATCCGATTAATTTCAAACTAATATGTACATGACTAGACATGTTTCCCGTAACTCGCAGCTTCTCTGTGTCATTTCATTGACATATTCGGTGAACATATGGCGCCAGTGTACTCTATAACATCTTAATGAACGTCATCTTTGAACTTTAATTTGTATAAGACCCCATAAGAGTTTAGCTTGGTATTGTTCCCGTAGTTAATACTGTACACATCCCAATCATACAGATATCTGTGGATTCTTCTAACAAGCTGAGGCTCGCGGTATATCACGCAGTGAAGCATATTAGGTCTTCCAAACATCACCCAACCCTATTGATATTCAAAACACATTTTGTAAAATAGTTCTGAGTCTTCCAAAAAGCCTCTTAATATTTTCTTCGTGTTGAAATTGGTTGATATATATTCACTGAAAGTAAATATGTATTAAACAGTTATTTATTGGAAAACATCGGCGAAACCATAAAGCCAAAGAAAGGATGTCATTGTTGGACACTGAATGTGAAAGATCTTCGGAACCATTATGAATTTTGAAATGTGTGGTTCTATACCAGAATGTTGGAGATGTGTTAATGTCTCTATTTACGCAAATACTCATTGACAAGGATAGCAAGTCATGGAATGAGGATTTTTCTCAAAAACATTAAAAACAATGTCCTTGTGAGCTGTATATCCATCATATGAAGTGTAATTTGTATTGTTTAAGTAAACTCCGAAGCCTCAGTCAGTTGATGATTGAGCAGAATAGTTGCCTTGGTCTTTGGCGAAGTGTCTTTTTTAGATTATTCTTATTTTTGAAAACAGGTAACATTTTTTTCTTGAATGCCCACTTTACAGAGATCTTAGAAAAAACACCATTCCCAAATATGATTAAAATTTGTTTGTGTCAAAGAACCCATTCGTCATCAATGATCTTTGTAAATAGTTGTATTTAACTTTCAGGAAACGTTCTTTGGTATTTACTATCCCTATATCCTGGTGTGCACTTTGATATGTAATAATTATGTTTATGATTTAGTGACACTTTGAAACTGTGCACAATGTACACTATATGTAACGGTTCTTTTGAGACTTTAGTGACATAAACCCATCATTCTTTCGGTAATGGCTTTACACTTCAATTATTCAACATAAACAACGAATACAAAAATGACTCACAGAAGAATAATGCAGTGCGATCGAACATTTATTCAACAAAAGGAATCCTTAATTACAAAGGAAATTCTACTCGATCTACCACTGCTTTAAATTCAAAAATACAATTAACTTACTTGCTTTCAACGAGAAAACGGAAATAAAAGACGAACTTTTACGAACAAAATCAATGTAATACAACACAATCTTAATGTCAAAGTAAAACTCATTTTACACTCGGAAGCAAATTCTTTCCTCTGTGTGTTAGAGCTTGTATCGTATCAAGTATTATAATTATTGACAACTCTAATGATATCACAAACTTGTAAAATTATCGTAAAACATATTATTACCCATATGGTTGAAAATAACCGAGTTAATATTTTTTATATGAGCACATGTGCACATATCACGTCTGCCTAGCAACGATTGTTTCACCGCGGCTTCCCGTATTACGTCGCCTGTGACGTCATAAAATGATTGTTCGTGACGTCACTATAGTTTGCCGTCGCAAGAGAAGTGGGCCGTTTCCTGACTATTGTAACGCGAATCAAATGGAATAAAATGGGTAATAAAGAAATTATTACACTCGAAAGTGTGCCATATGACTTTTATTAAACTCGTGTAAATTTATGTACACCCCTCGCCCTCGGGCAATACAAAAATTCACACTCGTTTCGTAACAGTCATATGACACACTTCCTCGGGTAATAATCTCTATTTATCAAATGAATTACTGCTCAGGGTGGAAACGTTGGTATAGCTACGGACACCTAACACTGATTAGATCGAATGATTATAAACACTCCACCATCAAGTTGACTATTCTCTGGGCAACGATTGTGTCATGAGCATGGTTACATGTGATAGGAGTTGAAATGCATCTACAGGGAGAACCGGTTACAAACGGAACTAACTAACCATCAGTAAACTCTTTCACAAACCGTATACAAATCGAACAAACAAGCTTGAGTCTAGATGTCGTCTAATTATACATTTTATTTTAAAAATATTTTCCAAAAAACATTGCCTTTTTTTAACGTTCGTGAATTACTTGGTTGTTTTTTGTATACGTTTATGAATTTTATATTGATTTTATTTCGTTACATTTCATAGAGCGGCACATAAATAAGCCGATCTCATGTTGTACAAATGTACAAATCCATATTCATGTGGAGAACAAAACATGTCTTTTTAATCAATTGGAATATGTGTTCATGCTTAGCCTAAATTTGCAGATGATAATGTAAATTTGGTGATAGTGTGTGGGTTGTGTGGTCTTTTATGGGCGTGGTTCTCATGAATGTTATTGACACACCGTTGTAACTGACATTTCATGAAACTGTTGCTATGTAATGAAATTCATCTCGATTCAATGTGATATTTCAAAGACGTCTTTACAATATCACACAATGGAGTTGATACTGTTAAAATGTCCAACAGAAGAACCTCATTGCATACATTCATATATCGAATCACATACGTCGATATATGGTATGTCGAGGCAACGTGATTCAAATGTTATAATACTAGCATAAAACTAATACACGATCACGTTCAGATAACCAAATCAAAAGGTCATAATTATGTAAAAACGGAATTTTCTATTCTGAGAATTGTAAATAACTATAAGAAATATGATATAATTTAATATGTGGTGTTTAAACGGCAACTCATCGTAACTGCGCCCATTAATTCAATCTTGAAAAACAACGGCACACCACTCAGTTGTCTTATCGTGACCAAATATCGCCTAGTGTTGGTGAACTAATTCCATATTGGTATCTATCAAAACAATATTAGAACAATTACGTCATGTTATCTTTGCATTTGAACAATCTTAAATGATATTTTCCCCTTAACTAAATGAGATACAGACAGCCAGACAATACACACAATGGCAAGGGAAATAAAACAACCAGGATGATTCATTTTAGAGCAACTGTGACGTTTCCTGCAAAGCTGGTTATCAATAAACACGAAAGTCCAAAAACAGGATTCTGTCGATGTATAGCGCAATCTCTGCCCCATGAGACTCATGGATATAACTAGAACATGACTGAATGGGATCTCAAACTGTGGTGGGCGATTGTCAGCTTGACCTATTACTCGTACAACGTGTTTCAACTGAAATTTGATTTGGTTTCTTGTGTCATTTTTACATCTGCATACCGAAAGTTTGTTCACAGACTTGTACGTGTATTGCAAATATCATGTAATTGGGCATGTCTTTAAAGCACCGTATCAACGCGAAGACTTGAACACCATTTTGCATGTTTGCATTGTAAGAGGACAGTTGAGTGTTCTACAACATCAACATCTGATTTGATAACTCATAGAGAAAACATTAACAGTTTTGACAGCTCTTGGAAGTGACAAGGGGCCAATCTTTTCAAAACAGTTTTTAATTTTTTCTATGAAGTAGTCAGTAAGTGATTAACTGGGTCAAACATCACATATTTCTTTTTATACTCATGCAATATACTTGTGATTAAAGTGTTCTCATTTAGTTGATATGAAAACTTTTATTCGAAAATTAATTAAATTTGAATTGTCAAAATTGTACTCCTTTTGTCTAGTTCATTATGCCAGATTACAGGATACGTTTGAGGATGAATTTTTTCATTTCATTGTCATTGTATGTGATGTAATTTTATTGACGTTACAGTGAACGTCAATTACATGTTATTTACATTAAGATACACATGCAGGTGAACAAACTTTCGGTATGCAGCTGGACTACCAGTCGGCATCGGGTCTCACGTTTCTATTGAATACATGTATATTTCTTTATTGAATTAAGTTGAATAATGCATTTGACAAATGTTCTGTCAACTCTTATCGTTGTCCCATTATGCCTAGTGTTAGTTATTGTCATGAGAAATAAGTTATGAGTAGTGTATTGACCATATCATTATGGCTATGCGTTATTGCTGATTTTAGATTTTACAATACTAATTGAGTTCCCTTTGAGGGTTAATGTTTCAGTAGAAAACGGTTATGATGTGGTATAATGTTTGGAGGTCTCAGCCTCAGAACTTACACAAAGAATATAGACATTTCACATTTATTGTCATGATAATATTTTATGTAGAACAATTTAAAACATGTGTTACTGAAATGAATGAAACTGCTCATGCACTCAGTACGAACCAAGCTCACATGTCAACATAAGTTAATCGAATTGGTTAATAGTATCTTATCAGAAACCGGTTTTGGAACATTTATGACGTGAATAGACACAGGTGAAAGAATAATATATTTATGAGTCAGATTATTGTTTTAGGAATCAGCATACATGTAAATGTAGGTACAACGTTTTGAAAGCATCATATACATGATAAGAGCATTTTCCATATTATACATTTCACACAATGATCGCGTTCATATGTCAGTTATTTGCTTTGTAACATGTATAATCACATATATCATGTATAAATCGCATTGTGTATGTATGTTAACTGTTTAAGTGTAGGATTTAACACGAGGTTATGCTTGGGATTATAAAACCCGAGGTATGAAAGCTGAGCGGCAAGAAAGACCGAAAGCAAAGGTTACCGAGGGTTTTCAGTCCTTAGCATAACCAAGGTAGAATGTTTTATCTATCTTAGATACCGTAAACTATAAATGTGATTAACGTATATTGAGGTTCTTCGTAGAGCAGAAGACCGCAAAATAGCGGTTTCCCCATTTAATAATCCGTAAAATGCCAAATTTTACATTTTATGAAATTGTTTATTCCCAAATCCTACGTTATAGATAGTAAGTCTTCCGGACTATCATTATATCGAGGTAGAGAAGGTGTGACTAGAAATAGAAAAAAAGTCAAGCATTTACATTAATCTTCCTCGGTAGCATAGACGCAGAGCGTCCGCTTTCAGGAGCGATGGGTTGAGAGAACGTGTCCCCTCATCTACGGTCTGAAGTCTTTGTTCACTTTTCGATGATAATTGTTGAGAATGGAGCTGTGACAAACTTGTTTCGTTGGTCTGACAAATAATTCTGAGTATCATTTAAGGCATTATCGTTAAATAACAAAACCTCCTCCTTCTCCTTACTTTCTAATGTCAAACCGGCTTATTCTCAGATGACGGGAAAACACGATACCTCAGAAGCAACGTACAGACAAAATCTCTGATAGTTTCTAAAACAGCTACTGACGTCACTCTATAGTCTCACCAGTAGTTTACCTGGCATTCCTGGGGAAAGTCCCGGAGTGTCTGTAGAAATGCCTGGTGCTAATATATTTTGAAAAGCTATTTAATTCGAATTCTTTTTTTTAAGATTTATGCTTTTATGAAATCTTTCTCCTAATGGGTCGTGACATACGACGATACATGGGTACCCAGATTTCATACATTTTACCCGACAATTCCTCATGTCACACCCTTAGACTGACAAGTAAGGGCTGCTGTGGATCAGAGTTCGTATTTGCGATGTTTTATGACAATCCACGGCACAACAGCGTCCTCATTCTCAATTCTCACCTAGCCCCACGTTCACATGTTCCAGAACCAAATATCATGCCTTTGGACAACTGAAAGCTGATGTAAACGAGAATTTGACTCCAGATGAAATACTAAACTCACGTGCAAAAGAAACGTCCCCATACCAAATACAAGATATTTCAATCGACGGGCGATAAATGCGACTGAAACAGCGTTACATCATGTCTTCAGAACCAACAATACTGAATTTTCAAAACATTATCTATTCATAACGCTGAGAAACACAAGTTTTAAGAAATGGTCGTTTTGGAATCTCCTTAACTAGACGAGATAGAAGCCTCAAAAAGCCAGTTTTAGCTTGTTTTGTGACGTCCTACAGTAACGACGCGTCAACAAATTTAAATCAAATAAGGTTATTCATGTCGAGGATATCTTTAATTAATTGAATTTCTAAATTTTCAGTGTTTTGAACTTAAAAACCAAATATTGTGGGCCAAAAACATCTTTAAAAAACGATTTTAGCACCCCATGTCTATTTGAACAGATGTAAAAATAAAAATTGCATACTCTGATGTATGAATTTGTGACTAATTCTTTACAAAACATGTGGCTACCAAATACATTCAAAATCTGCTTTCTCCGACATCAATATTTCATTGTATACTGTTTTCAAAATGTGGGGACGTTTCTTTTGCACGTGAGTTTATTAATTCGCTTATTTTTTAAAAATAGCAAGTTTATCACGTATACGTCTTTTATCCAAAAATGAAAGAAACATTTGGGGTCACCGAATGATTTTTTTATAGGCATTAATAGTGATATCCTTGTCAACAAATTGCGATATTTTGGACCGATTTCACCTACTTAAAGTAAGCGCGAGCTTTCAACGATTAAACTCCGAATCCTTTCAGATACAATACAATTATACAATCACACACGCAAATACATAGCAAGTCTATATTTTGAAAATTAATGACACTGTTAAGGGAATCAAAATTTAATTAAGCTCTTTTGAAATAAAAACGGCAATTTTTTAAACGTTTTCGCATATTCAACATGATTTTTCACTGACACACATATTTTAGATATAGCTAAATGTAATATAATGCACATGTGCGCAGTTGATTAAACAAACGAATTCCGAAATAATAATAGGGGGTCACGGGACGTTTTTCATTACTTTAACGTCATTTTTTAAATTACATACATACATGTAAAAACCTGAAGTCATGGCAGTTTTGATCATTTCAGGTGTAACTTTGACGGCCTGTCATGTAATTATTATTGAATACACTATCAATCTAAGCGTGTTTGAAGGAAGAACAACTATCATTCCATCAGTATCATCATACAGGGCTGTGTATATTCATCACTTACATGAGGTATGTATTTACTTAAATTATCAACCTACCAGCCATATAACGTGATACTTGAAACGACCTTTCTAAACCGTATCACCCGGTACGAGGGACTTACAACCTTGTAATTCCCTCCAGGAGGGTTTACACATACACTTGTAAACCCTGTTAGAAGCAATTATAATGATTGTAAACCCTGATATATTTGTTAAGATGACGGCTTGAAAGTAAAGATCTGAAGAAACTAACTTAGACTAATTTTGAAAAATTTCATAAGTTTACGACAGAATATGTACAGCAAATGTTTTGCAGAAAGTGCGTCTCGAACCCGTATCCACTATCACCTGCAGTTACTGAGTCAGCGCCTCTGACTACTGCGCTAAGGGGGCAGACGAGATATCACGATACAAAAGAAACGCATATAGCGCGGCTGACATCACCCAGGGATCCTCAATATAACGCCAGGGATCCTCAATATAACGCGATAACACGTAAAAAGCCTGTTTTACACTTAAAACAGTTGATAATATTGATAACCCATATTACCTCGGATATGGTACGGTTGTAGACCCTGATAGTCAGTCCTTCCTATCAGGGTCCACAACCGTACCATATCCTCGGTATCATGGGTTATCCATATAATAACACACAGGTTAACATATTTACCGCGAAAATAGGTGACGATAACGGCATGCGGCATGTCGTAAACTGATGGTTAAAAAGGTGTTGTGGTAAATATAAGCACTTTCCGCTAGTTAATTGATAAAACTAAGCTTATAAAATGTAATACATATATTTTGAGACTTACTCAAAACAATAAATCGTTGTCGCAAAATGTTCCCGTAAATGAGTTTGATTTATTCGTACCATCTCAATTAAAATAGTTGATTAGATAATAGACAGTAAGTTCATTGCTGGATCACTGCACGTGTTTTATTTAATGAAGCAAACATGAAAACAATAATTATTACAGTCCTGTTATGATTACCAACTTCAACGTGCGGTTATCTTTTTACCTGTGTGCATAACAGGGTATAACAGGGTAATATTTGGAAAGGAGATTTTGAAAATCTAAAGACTAAACCTTTATCAAGATAACTCTACTATTTATGTGTTGGTAGAGACTGAAAGTCGACACTGTAGAGATGTAATACTCACGTTATCGTTGATTAATTATCTGTTTATCGATGTCTGACTTTCAAGAATAAGCAAGGGATTCGTTTATGTGAACATAAATATACTTATTGTCCCAATGACCTATACTGAAGATTTCACAGACAGTCGATAGATTTAATAGTTAAGTGTCAAGTCACTGAACTAAAGAGGAGTTCATCTCACTGGACAAACAATTCAGACTTTACAAAGCATTTAATGAAACATTCACGTCTGTGAGCTCGGTCAATTCATAAGGACGTTTAATAGTGTCCATTGCAATTCGGTTTAAAGTTACTATTAAATCAAGATGTGATCTTTATGTTTTCAGTTAGCTTGTCAGTTTTAGCTTTTGTTATAGTTTTGCTTTAAACCCGTAGCAAAACGTAAGAGTTACCTGCAAGCATAGTTGACCTTTCACCATTCACATGACGGACAAATAAAGTTACGGTTGTTTTGAGAATATAAGCATTCTGTAATGTTAAATTGAGACCAAAACAAACCATATGATATGAAATTGTGAATAAGAAAAAGACAATCGAAACTTTATATTTAAGACCAAGACAGACCAAGTGAAATGGAATAGGAAAATATTAATATACACCATAACGTTACATTAAAAATGATCGGACTATATGAAAGGTTTTTTTTTAATAAGAAACAGACAGCCCAAGACAGTGTACGGAATCCTATTCTTTCTCAATGAATATCATTGAAATCGATTCGTAAATAGATACAAGTACAAAATCATTCAATCCTGGATTACAAAATGTCGTAAACCGTTATTTATCACACTTGGCGTATTTTGTTCTGAGCTACATCAAATAAATGGATCAGTTAGCGAGTGCTTGATATAGTGACCGTGTTATTGCGCCGTGTATTGACAGAGTTGTGCAATAATGACTAGTAGCATGGATACAGACATGATAAATCTGATACAAGGATTTCCGGATTGCTTCTCCACTCTCATCGACAATTTCATTTTACAAAAAAGCAGTATTAAAGGCACCGTAGCAAGCCATTCTTACTGAAAAAAGATTCTCGCAAAATGTAAATGTAAGTGTTACAAATGGCTCGATAATACTCATAAATCAATAAAAAGAGGTTAAACCATGCGAGTCAATTTCCCAGCGAGCGGCCATTTTAAGGTGTTCACATTAAAATGGCCGCTCGAAGGTAGTTCATGTGACCTGACTGATGTAGCGATACCTAAACACTCAGAGTAAAGTTTTAAATATGGTACAATGATGGAATGGCCAATCATCTTGCTATCTGAACTCTCAAAATCTCACGAGACCTAAAAATCTACCTATCATACTGAAGAGTTCCACCGATACGGCTTATTGGATAATGTATAATATACTTCCAAACGTAACAATATTTTGTATAAACTTTAACAATAAATGGACAATTTTAGAAAACATGATATGAAAAAAAACATGCTGCAACGTGAGTTCAACCGTTTATTTAATCGATAATGCTTTATAGGGGCCATTGCAGTTGTAGTTGGCCGGATTTCGTTATGAGGCAACTTTGTCATTAACAAACTTGTCATTTTGAAGATTCATTCTGCTGTAACGAATTATGTTTGTTGAAAGTCAGAAACTAAAGGTACCATCGGTTCTATTGAGAGAGACGTTACTCACATTACAACAATCAATATCAAATTTCATTTCTCAGCATAGCTAACCTTAATTGTTCTTTGACACAGAAATACCAGCCATAGTTTTATAACTACAAATATACGCAAGAATGAAACATTATTTGAATGACACTTTGTTTTATTTTTAAACGGCAAGATAATGATTCTATCAAATAATGTAATTACTTTTTTTCCTGTTTTTCCTACCTACCTGATAACCTTATTTCTCTATTAGGGACACTAATTGTACACTGGTGCATAGGTTAGCTAATCATGAATTAGCAGCAAAATTCAGAAAACACACAAAATACCTAGATGAGACTAGATCAGTTCCCTTAAAAAGAAAACCTTACGCCCTTTCTTCTGTTTTACCTCGTTAATAAGGTTGGGATTTACACTATGTGAACCTTACTCAAATATTTCTTTGAAAAAAGTCACTGCTATCAAAATTATCAGAATACCCCGTTAAAGCGGTGGTCACAACTCTCCATACCTGTACTTGCAAGTACGTGCTGTCTGCTTGGGAAAACGCGGGGGAAATTTGGGCATCCGTACTTGGTGAGTACCGCCGCCTCAGTACGGATTTGGGGACACGCCGTAGCACTCTTACGGTGGATTCTGACCGGGGTTTGATTGAATACACTGTAGACTATATAATAATAGTTCTCCATTCCTTAAAACAAACTTACTGTTTTGCGACTAGAAAAAGTATTTATTAACAGAAAATTAGCACAATTGTTAAATGCACATTATCACAAATTTTATCTAGCTGAAAATGGAAATTGAGACAACAAACCAATAAACAAATGATGTCTCTTCACCAATCAGATTGCAACACATTTATCTAAAAGGTAATGATATTAAGTATATGTGTACATAATTTAAATACGAGTATCTTTTTAACAATAACCACCGATTTCGCTGCAATCGCATAACAATTATAATACATTGTAAACATTTATCGAATAAATGGAATATTAGGTGATATATTCACAATGAGTTTGAAACGTGCGCGTCATGCACGTTGTCGTGACGTTTATCTTCTGAAATCTGAATTTATAGTAGATTATGTCATCAGCGGGTGAATTAACATATAGCATTTCTACTTTTTGTTCATATCTAGAACCTTTGATATATGGTTCCAAACCTGTAATGAGAAATAACAGACCACACTTCAAAGGCCCAGTAAAATCAAAGGAGTGTAAATGAAAATAAAGAAAGTCTTTGATCTGACAAGTAGTTATATACGTGTTACATAATTGAAGAAGACATTTAATGTACTATTACATCGTTTCGCCAACGTCTTTCATCGTCCAAATAATACGTTGAATTTCAAAGTTAGGGTGAATTATTCTGAAACTATTCTTATGGTATGCCCATGTTTTTAAAGTAAAATATCCGATGTCGGATAGAAATAGTTTAATTTGATTGAATATTCTTGAATAATGATTTTAACATTAAATTGTATTCAGTCGACCAACTTATGGAATTTAGATTTCTTTCTTTTTTAAAAACATGTTACTTTTCGGCAATTCATTCGAAAAGAAAATAAAGAAATTCATTCATTCATTCATTAGCTTTAGTACGTACATTCATGTACATGAAAATATAACCTCACACTGTTGTAGGTTCATTTACTATTAATCTGAGAAAGAGTCAGTAGATAGAGAGAATCTATTAGGACATGCTTTACTTCATACACCATATGCCATTTTCGTGTGAGTCTCTGGGGAGGGCGGGTGTCTCTCTCACTGTAATCGTGTTGTACTTTCTTTGTATATTGATAACAAGCCACAAGACAAGCGCCATAGTGTGTTCAAAAATTGAATTATCCTGATTGTCTTATTCCCAAAGGCATTACAAAGATCTGGCGATGCTATTGATGCGGTCTCGACGGGAAAGCATAGATCTGATTATAGATTGAAACAAGCAGAGTTATGATTAGGATTGCAGTTATGTACGGACGGAACACCCGTTTTGTTTGAATCAAAGTCATCCTAATATCTAAAAAAAATACGAAGATTAATAAGATCAAGTCCCAGAATGCAGCACGAATTGACCTAGACCAGAGTACCGTTCCACTAACCCAGTTCAATCCTAGGACCAATCTTGGCCCATATAACAAGACGGACCTACAGGACGGCTCCGAGTTCAACACGACAACTAAACATGAAGTCTGCGAATCACAATCACAATCACAATCACAATCACAACACTGAACGAAGAACAATACACGATTTCAATTTTTCAATATAAATAATTAAATTTGATAGAAAATAATCAAGAAATTGCCTTGGCTATTTTCCAAATAATAATTCAATTGCTAGAGTTGAAATCGCTGTAGCCTGTTTTGTGCAATTTAATACATTTAGTTATTAACCTATTTAACTAAATTGGATAGATGAAAGAAACATACTACACACGTCAGGAGAATAGCACCGACCTGTTTAGTAGCAGAAATATCTGGACGTTTTTCAATCTAAATACATAATTTTATTACATATGACATATAATACATCTCTGAAAATGGTTTGGTTGCAATATGAAATAGTTTTGAAAAATACGTACACAAATATATATACAATGAGAGATGATGCGCTTAAGATACGGTTAACCTAGACTGATTGTCAGTTCCACTGCCACAGTGCACACATGTATACAACCTAGCCTCCACGTGGACAGTGTAACACACATTACAAAGTAAACACACGCAAGAATGTGAATTGCTATCGAGATTGAGGCAAAACATTATTCTAAAAACATGAAATACGTTGTGGATATATTTTCATTTAGAGCATGATGACTCCATGTTACTTGATCAGTTATACCACCGATAATGTTCATACTGAAACCCACTTGACACGAACACTTCAATACATAATTACTCTTCAGGGATTATAAAGCCATAATGCACTGCTATCACTCCTGGTTAGCCACACATAATGCATTTGCAAATCTTTCTCGCAGATACTGTTTATCAACAGTCGTGTAATTGTCAGCTGGTCCCTATCTCTCGTGGTAACATTTTCCCTCGACACCGGTTATCAGCAGGTTCAACACTTTGATCGAACTCTTCACAGTGCTGTTACGTCTCTCTGTGCATCGAGCCTTTATCAACACTACATTCGGACCCGTGACATTGAACTAGCGCTAATTGACGCAGCGTTGTCAATGACGTTCTGGCATCATTTTCTGACCATCACAACTTTCACCCTTTATGGTTACTATATATAATAGGTAATCGCATTTCGATATGCCATTGATTAATAAACACGTTCGAAGAACTCTTTTTCACGCAATCGTGATGTTGACGTAATGATGTTTCCAGTTCGCGAGTGTTCCAGAGTGCATGTACATGTATTTGGGTATGTTTATTATTTTGAAACCAACTCTTTGACAAAGAAAATATCGGAATATTTTGATAGCTGGTAAGGGTGTTTTCTACGACTGTTACTGTCGCTGAAAATTAGTCAGCTTTCATGGTCAAGATTCGTGACCAAGACAAGTTCTTTAAGTAAGAGATGTCAGTTGATCAGTCCCGTTGACCAGGTTGCAGTTTGATATGAATTACAAACAAACTCCAAGAATGCCTCTCAAGCAGTTTAATCCAATGCATCGAAAAGTTCGACTTCAGTGGTCACCTCAACGTTGAAGTCAGCGTGTGTGGGGACTTACATCTGATAAGAGTCCCACGCAGATGGAACACTAAAGATTGGGCGTCGCCACAGTGGTGGTCTGACAAACACTTTATTATCCATATGGCGGGCCTAGATCGGGACTGCCTTGCGAGGCTTGGATTCTTGTGCTTCCAGAATACGGAGGATACGTTGTCATTGTTAGTACAGTTAGAATTAACAGAATTAGAATTAGAGTTAACAGTTAGAATAAGTAATCATAACCGATGTATTTACTCCCACGTTGTTCCATTTTTGGCAAGGCACGTTTTTTTCAGCAGGATCAAACTCGCCCCATGCTGCTAGAGTCACAATGGCGGTTTGTTACAAACAACATCTGCATTCTGTCGTCAACAGCCCTCAGTCTGGAGCATAATCGAGTACTGAGTTTATACTAGATATCGACTCAATTTTCGGCTTGTGATGGAACCTACACCCGCTCACTGGACAAAACTTCTATCATCAGTGCATGAAATCTTTTCATTTTCAATTGTTGTCTTACACTTTTGGAATTTCCTATTTATAAATTCATTTACTACTGGTTAATGCAACTATTTACAGTTTATACTGATTTGCGTTTTTAACGTGTTAGTATACATGTGCATGAACAATTAATAGCAATTATAGATTTGTTTCGGAAGGAAGATTTTACATATAGGACATACTGTCGAAGATCACAAAAACAGTAATTAGTTTTGTACAAAATTCGCAAAGCCATCTACGGTTTGGCTTGTTCTCATGAAGGGTGAATTATACATATTCTATCGTTAGTAATTACATGTTCTGTAGTTTTCAAAAGATACGAAAGACTTTGGTCTCTTCAATTCTCAATAGTATTTCCTAAACATTTCTTCAAGAAACAAGTTTTGTAATCTGGGACATATCACATGTTGTGTTTTCTATTTTCACAGACACATATCGACACATAACTTTCATTGTTTAATTGTCTTTTTTCATTTAAGCTTTGCAATGACAATATAAACTAGCGGACATGAGTGTTTTAAATGAGGTTTCTCAAGGTTGAACATTGTGTATCATTGAGCATATTACGAACTTGGGCATACAGTGATGTTGATTTAAAATTCATAAAAATGTTTACAGAAAGATAGTTTACAGATCTCCTCTTTGCTCATAGCAGGCTTATGTTTGTTCTGAACTAAAGTAATAACAATTAAGAAACATGATTTATTTAAAAGAGATTTGTAAAGTCGTGCAGTCTCAACTGGGTTCCAGTCCATCACATACAACAGTTAAAGAGTAATTTAAAACTAGGAATGTATTTGTAGAAAAAAGTCTGCTGTAATCATAGAACTTGTAATGTCTTTTCGCTACATCTTTAAGGTATAATGTTCACCTGTCACTGTTGATTATTGTTGTTCGGAACATTTCAAAGGTAAATCTATATTGATTTATACAGCTTTTGCGAGAATTACCCTTCATGTGCACGGAACTATGTAATGTTTTGTACATTTATATATCTTTGACACATCATGTTGGACATTTACAGATAGGAAGTTTGTTTTGCTCTCAAAAGATTACAATGTACATACATTTCGAATAGCACTTGTAGGTATTGTATTTCAATGGATGACTTAATTCAACACATACTTTATGCCGTTGTTCAATTTAAGAATCTATCATCTGAAAATTAATGCTTTTCGAATACAAGAGTATATTATTATTATTAAGTACAATTATATAGTGATGGCAATTATGTAGCTCACCAACAGCTTCATTTAGAGCCACACACTGTGACGTTGAACTGACACTACAGAAAAGCATGTCTGTTATATGTACGTTATTTATATACATATATATACCTACTCTTTCTCAACAACCAGTTTGTTAACCCGTGTGCATTGTGGTCAAAATATCAACATAATATCATATTGTTAAACATCAGTGCTTAGCATCTGTTACTTAAGGCATATCGTAAATTCAAGTATGCAGTATTTACGAATGTTTACTTCGATTTAGATAATACTTACTTACCAACATTATGTTGTGATGCTTCCAAACATAACCATAAATAAACTGAACATAAATATTATATTTCACGCCATAAACCTACAGTTACATAGTTGGAGGTATTCCCAGTGCGAAAGGAATACAGAGAACAGATTTCTCACAAATTATGTTAAGACGTCATAGTGCATACATGCATTATAGGTTTACATGTTTAATATGTTTCCCAATATGTAAGTATTTTAGCATGAATACATCAGAGATGAAATTGCCATGTTACCTCGGCATGTGTCTACATCTATATAGCTCCTGTCAAACTGAGAGTGAATAAGTGTTCCTTGATATGGCATGTTGATGTCATAAAGCTGCACAAACAGCCAAGTCTCTGGTATGGGTGACAGCTATATGCCTAGATCAATACTACTTTCCTTCAGCTAACTACAGCTGTCCCGCTCACAGGGCTATCTCGTGGGTAGATAAATGCAGCTTCAGGGGTTCATTTAAATCTTGCAAGCGAATAACTTTAGCAGTGAATTTAGGTATGCAAGAAATAAATAACTTTGTACAAAGCATTTCAATGATGGTCGATTATAGAAAACAAATAATAACGAAATGTTGGTATCAGTTGCACCCGAACGTGGATGATATGTAGATTTTAAGGTCGCTTCTATAGAAGAAACAATAGTCGATCGGGTTATATATTTTGTATTCAACACAGGGAATTAGTATGATGCTCTGGCACCTTTAAGGTCAAACTCCTCAAAATGAAAAAAATGGAAAAGGTTTTTTTAAGTATGTAATGTTAAGAAGAATATTTCGAAATCATTAGATAAAATTAATTGATCTACGTATACCATTATGCAAACTTGTGTTATCTACCAAATATATTGTCGGGTTCACTGTCCAATCATGTGTTGAACCGTTACAATGTTGTAACGGGAAAACTCAAATGATATCAAAACTTGCCCTTAGAACCATATATGATGCCCTCCATCAAAACCCCCTACATATAGTGCCGTAGGACCATGGTCCCAAGCTATCACCCCACCAACCTCATTGCTATTGGAATCAAGATGAAATCAAGTTGACAAATATTTTCGCAGAACCCCTGCGAACTGGACGCTTCAAATTGATACCACTATTGTTCAATATTACTAAATTATCAATGGGATGCCATGATTTTCACAGAGCAAATATTAGCATTCAAGTATACACTTTTAACCAATGTGTAAAACTTGTTTTGAACAAACTTAAGTTATCGTTAGAACACGTACCTGTATCCATGTTACCTATCACCGGACGCGCCTCCCCGCTCTTAACACATGTTAACTAACGCTGGGCTGGTAGGTGAGTCACCCACATACACGTAAGAAGCTCCCGATAAAGCAGCTATATTACATTATTCTATAAACTCCGTGTGACGAATATACTTATCAAGATCATTAGTCTTCAGCAGGCGACAGTGCACCTGGTTGAACTCTCACAAGTGTGTCTCTTTAACAGGTGCGCGTCATGAAGCTGCGTTTGAGGTCTTCTTGCGCATTTCGAAGACCTTCTACTTCCGTCGCAGAGACGTGGTGATATACTGCTAGCAACAGTGTGGTTTGAAGTCTTTTGCTGATCTACTTTGTTCGGTTTCCCTATTTCCGAAGGAACAAAGAATATTTAAAAGTAAAAGAGTAATTATCTGATTTTAGGATAGATTTTTTAAAATATTTTGAAATGAGTTTGAAATGAATCGGTTTTCACATACAGAAACCCACTAACCTATGACAGTCTATTACACTTCATCAACTTCATTCAAAGATTCCAACTGTTTTAAACCGAATCGATTCTTGGTTTGAAGTGATTCGGAACACGAATTAGAGTCAAGGTCTGTTTTCAATTAATAGTAGTTTATCAAATACCTAACCAACTGTCATGTAACTCCATCATCATTTGATTTAACCGGTGTTAGAAATAATAGAATGGACGCCACTGGATCATTTACTGTTTTCAAGCATAAAGACATTTTATCATGAAAATACATGATCGAGCGTAAGGCGTGCTTTTTTAAAGCGCTTCCTTTGAGGAATCAAATCTGCAGTACATGTAATCGCCATTGGCTATGGAGTATGTACAAATGGCTTCAACTTTCTAGGGCTTTTCGTTGTTGGACGAAGACGAAACTAGTTTAATCTAATCGTGGCCCCTGCGACCAATATTTGGAGCTATACACGGATACACAATCTACAATTTAGAAATAGTCCCCATTGACCAAGGAATTGGTACAGAAGATGTCAGATCTCCAGAGCAAGTGGTTCTGCAGGAGAAGATGAAAAAGCGAACTGTTTACGGCTGAACGGTCGGACGGACGGACGCCGGACACCATACCATAAACCCATAGGGCCTTACTCTAATTACTCACGTGTGTATGTTTGATAATGTAGCACACAATCACCATGCACAGCCAGGATAGTGATGTGAGCTTTCTCACTGCAATGAAAATACTAGTCACAACTACAAGATCGTAAGATCGGGAAGTTGGAGTAATGTCCCCTTGAAGTAGGTCCGGTGTAACAAGTGGACCAACTTTGAAAGATCACTGTGCGAAAAGTATTAGGAGTTCACTCCTGAAAAACAAAACCATTTATTCACCAATGCTTTAGCTACATACAAAAATACATGTCAGATTTGTGGTGCAAGTATCTTCAGAGAAGAAGATTGCCAAAGGTACATAGGGTCGGACACTTTTAAAAATTAACAAAAATCAATGGCGGCTAAACCACGTGACCTAGGGATTCGCCGTGATTTTCTTTTCTGCTCGTATTGTCATTGCGCACCTTTTAAAAAAAGTTCCAAGTCTCTAGCTGCATTTTGGATACGCAATCTACAATTTAGAAATAGTCCCCATTGACCAAGGAATTGGTACAGAAAATGTCAGATCTCCAGAGCAAGGGGTTCTGCAGGAGAAGATGAAAAAGCGAACTGTTTACCGCTGAACGGTCGCATTGTCATTGCGCACCTTTTAAAAAAAGTTCCAAGTCTCTAGCTGCATTTTGATTTTTTTTTTCCCATGTTAAAAATCGAAATTTAGAATCGAAAAGGCCCTTTAATGAGGGCAAAATTCAAAATTCCGCTCAATGACAAAGCCAGATTTTAATGAAATCTCCAATTCCTGAAAGTTTCATGAACATGGTTAAGCCGTTAATTCCGGAATGTCCCAGCAAATATTGCGGAAATCATAATAAGGATTCGCATAAAAACAATACGTCTTCCACACTATGTCTTGAAGACCAAATAATAAAATTCTTTTGAAAATGATGGTAAACTTGAAATCAGCTCACCTCATCCATATTGAATAGTTGTATTTCAAAGTTATTCCACATTCCCTTTCCCGGACACATATTGTTTCATCAACAACGTTTGAAGCGTACATAAAATATATTTAATCCTGGTCAAATACGTTGACTCGATTCGTCAACAAATCTGGTTTGATATTATACATGTTTATGCTGTGTTATGTTATGTTATGTTATGTTATGTAATGTTATACCTTATAGTAGTAGTTTGCACAGTTAAATTAATTATTATATTATGTTTCCAGTTCCAAAACAGTGTAAAAGTCTGGTGAGTTAGGTCAAGAAAGATACATTAAAAAGCTATCAGTAACTAAAGTCATGTCACATGTACGTCGAAGACTTTATTTAAAAAGTCTTGTGATGATAATGTATTTATTACTGCTATATATTTGAACAGATTATGCCCGAAGGCGTTGACACAACATATAACAATATTAGCGCAGTATATACCATGATGACAGAAATCTGGTGGGCGATTAAGTATCATTATTGTGCACAACTGTCCAGAAACTGTCAATTTTGAAGAATTATGAAATTGTATCCTAAATCTACACTTTGCTGGATATCGATGGACATTGTGACCATTATTATATTGTGACTTATAACCCTGCGTTAGAGCCTATATGGGATTTTGTCTATATACGGTTTCTCTTCCGAGAATAATTCAGTATGAGGTTTTCCATTCGAAAGTAAGACCAAGAAGGTTTACTATTGAAAGCAACACTTTTATAAATGAGAATAAGAAAAAATTGACAGACCAATATTTATTATAACTCTATTCACAACACTTATTATCGAAACGTGATCAAAGATATTTTCAGAGCTTAGATGGCGGGAATCGAACTCGAAACTCTTTGCTCTTTCATCGGACGCTGTAAAACGCTTGGTTTTATCTATTTTTGGTCCTACCTTCTCTGCCTCAACACAACGCTAGTCTGGGAGATAAAATGCACGATTTGGGAATCAAAAGTTTTAAAATGTAAATTCATAAATGGAAAAAATGCTACTCCTCGGTGCTCTGCTCTACGAAAACTTCAGTATATGATAAGCGCTCACGTTTATATATGACGGTATCTAAGATAGATAAAACACTCTACCTAAAACACGAATATCCGCGGTAAAATGCTTCGGGGAAGTACGACCGGAAGCATAACCCCTGTGTCGTGTTTTATCCTACACTTAAAACCGAGAAACATGTCAGCGTTTATTGACGTATCCGGCCTTTTTGTCACATCACGTATTTACGTATGACAGATACTTGAAAAGTCCGAAAAAATTAGAAGCAAAATATTCAGAGAGAAAACCATTTAGTTCCCCTTTTACGACGATCACTATTTCTACATCAATCCCTAGCTTTCTTTATAAAGACTGCGTTTAATGTGGACGTTTTCAATAAATATATTTTGTGAAGTTTGCAATTAAAAATACTGTGGCACGCTTTCCATTATAAACCCGTATTTTTAGATTATTTCCATATAAAAAATCCATGCATGTTTAATTTTTCTAGATTGGGAAAAAATTGCCAAGCAAAGGATAGGTTGTCATGTTGACCAATTATAGCCATCACAAAATATATTCCGTGGCATATATTTGCATCGTCAACTTATATAAAAGCATACCTTTTAAAGGGGCAGTAGCACGTTTTTGCAAATTTAAATTTTTTCAAATTTCCCATCTATAATGATAGTTTATGTCATTTATCCGTAGTGGTAATAACGGTGTTGCGAATAAAGCAAAAATTGCGTGGCGGCCATTTTATTGTGAACACATTTTATTATTTTGAACGACAAAAACGATTCCCATGGCTTTACCAAAGAGTGTACACTCATTTTTTAACTTGATTTTCTGAAAAGAGAGAGAACGGTGTGACATTAGTTTATTCAAATACACTTCATCGACTTATTTCAGCGAAAATACGTACTACTGCCCTATTACTTTTTTGCTTTAGTTATAGGAGGAAATAAAACAAACTAACACAAGTAGGATAACACTGGAATGGAAAAAAAGAGGAGAAATTTACTTACATACTTATAATATCCATATATCGTAATTCTATTTTATCATTTATCTATGAGTTGAACTATGAATACGTTTGAATGAAAATGATTTATTGTATGATCCCTTAAAATTTACATACATCCACATGCACATCAGAATATAATTGGCAATGCTCTTTTATAAGAACTGAAATTGTAGAATATATTGATTATAACACAACATATGTATATCTTTCTTATCATCAGTGTATGGGGCTCTATTCTGTAAACATACCACACGGTGTAATACGTTCAACGTTTCGTTAGTATGTAACTATTGGGCCATGAATTGTTATCATGCATACATATACATTATACATTGTTATCAATTATTATTTATAATTTCTATTGAATTTCAAGTAGTTTCACGTTAATTAACACAACTGAAAGTATTCATTAAATTGGTAAGGACAAATTAATGTATGTAAAAAAACCAAGTATATAGTATGTAAATACACGAATCAGGAAAAAACATTCCAAAACAACAGGAATGATTAGCCGACTCCCTGCTGTCTTTAATCATATTTCATCATTCCACTTATTTGTGACATATTTTGTGAAATGTATCTTCCAAATTTCTTCAGGAAAATTTTAAAAAAAACGAAGAAGGTAACCTAGTTTGATAATATTCGTAGTACCGGGGATATCATTTCAGCAGAACAGTGTTACAAACTTTACGTTACAATAAACACCAGTCTGTTCCCAGCTGCTGCTCAGTGTTGAGGAAACCCCTCGTCCTAGTTTAAGTTATGAACTCAATAAAACATGGACTCATTTCCTTCACGATATGCACCCCAATCGTCACGAACGCCTGTTGGAAGCCTCAGAACAGTATATAAGACGTCACTTGTTTTTTTCATGCTATTTCTGTTTCAGTGGGAGAGAAGTTCTACATCACTTTCAATGGTGACAGGAAACTGTTTGCCTTCTTCCCGGATACATCAATTACTCATCGTGTGATACATCACTGACTGGTGTGCTTGAGGATCAGGAGAAACTTATCACTCGTATACATTGGCCAATGTATTGTACACATAAGTTATACGTCCATTAAAACAGAGGGAAATTCAGATACAGTACAACTTACATAAATCATGTCGAGGTGTTATTATATTGGTGTAGTTTCAGTATACTGATATCTATATTTGAAGAGATATACAAAAATGTATTTTCAAGTTTCATTACGACGGCATGTTTAGTTTTGGAGTTGTGTTCTTGACAACTGGCCATGAGATTTCACCACGCACGAACACTGCAAACAAAAAACTTATATATCGGTTTAACCAACAACGTGCACATAATGGGATTGGCATGTGGTCATGTTTGATGAAATGCTATTGAAGAATTAGCTCCTCTATCCTTCGTCCGGGACGGTACGTAGGTAACAATCACCCCCTGTCTGTGAATGGCGTAGATGAGGAAACTATCTTTTAATCTAATAGTTTTTTTTAGAATTTCAATAATGTAAATTCTTATGAGGCATTTAGAAATAGAATACATACGCAACCACGATTTTATTGTGTAGATGTTCGACGTTTCGGAGTATATGCTTACCCCTTCATCAGATGGAATGTGTGGTACATTTATACAGAATGTTATAACAAGGTAGGGTACAGTTATACTTGTTCTTGAATAATGTAATTTACATCCATATTTCAACAAAGGGGGCGTTTTATGTTTGTTAACATGTCCAATTTGTAAACATACATGTATATGCAAATGTAGATGAAGTATTGCCATTAGTATACACTTAGGGGAACAAACTATAGGTAGAAGAAAGCATGATAGTTCAATTAACTAGTGATGAACACGACTGAACCATTGTTACACCATCTCTCTAAAAGCCAACGGAACTCAATTTGTAAACTAGTGTCCAAAAGAAACGATACCATCTATTTTAAAATATCTTTTTACAAAGTGATTTTCTTCGTATGAACACATGGTTTTGCGTATCCCACATCCCAAATGCAGTGTATTCAATCGAAAATACCGAGAACATTTTATCAAATCGGAAGAAATGGTGCATTTTGTGAGAATGACATTAGTTTAGGTAGCATAGTTTGCAACTTCAGATAAAGTGTATACAACGGCTGACCATACACGTTGGTATCAAAGCAACAAAAAGCACACAAGAAAATATGGGTTAGGACAGCCATTGAGAGTGAGAGAGCCGTTGGAATTGTCACATAGCGAGTCTCACACGCCGACGACGCCAGAAGGTTCGGATGCGCGCGCATAGCAGTCACCAGGTTAACGCAACGGTTACGTGATAGGGATCGGACAACATGCAGGTCGAGAAGAAGGTGATTACGCTTATTGAATAATGCCACATCTGGGTATTTCATCTCTGAAA
Organism: Gibbula magus; assembly: GCA_936450465.1. Taxonomy (NCBI): domain Eukaryota; kingdom Metazoa; phylum Mollusca; class Gastropoda; order Trochida; family Trochidae; genus Gibbula; species Gibbula magus. The sequence goes on from OW388290.1 coordinate 99,645,919, forward strand.
CCCATTCATCATTACGACGTTCACGTCAAAGACGTCACGGAGACACGTGATTAGCAGACAAACTTGGTAAAAGAGATTGAAGACTCATGATATCTGAACACATCGTCCAATTCAACGTTGGCAACAGAGAGACTGAGCAATGGTCATGCTCTCATATGGGAGCAGATTTTGCATCTTCAAGAACAATGATAGACAAAGTGTGTACCGAAGAATTAGTGACCTTTATGCTCTGACTTGCTTCCATCAAGTACGCCCATTGCCTCCTTGATGAATGACAAAGCTTAATATCTTCTGACGTCATCCGACGTTGGTTGACGTTTACTTGAGTGTGTTAATATTTCTTCATTACCTGTTGTAAGTCACAGGAATAAGATACATGTATGTACTATACTATGTAAATGTAATCAATATACAATGAAATATTTCATGAAGTCAAAGTAAAAAAAACTGCGAGAAGACATCTGACACAAAAGTGGTTAAACAAGTAATATAAATGCAAATCACAGGACAAAAAGAGGTGGCACCCGCCTTCCCTGACCGTTCTAAATTGAGGCGGAGCCGGCAAGCGTATTCCACCTCTTTTTACGCTGTGCATGTGCAGATGATTCTGCTTACTTTTCATCTATGGGTAATTATAGTTTTTAAACATTTTGCTCTCAAATATAATTCAATTTATCAGCCAGTTAATACTATTAAGAATGTATTTATTATTCGCTGCATTAAGCGGTGATTCAGACCTACCAGTATAACCTACATTAGTTGACAATGGCTTGGTTGTCCCTTCGTTGACTTAACTTAACTAAGGACATGTGAACTTTGAAGATATAAACGTATATGTGACATTTGTCTACTTGCAATCTCTTATATATCGGATAATTTGTAATGTAATATCAATACATGAAGGTATACAATTACAGAGAGAAATGTTTATACAGTAATAACAGCCTTTATCATCATTTAAAACTCATCAGAAACATACATTGATATTGTGAAATGTGAAATCATTGATCATGATATAATTAGATTCTGTATTTCCTATCTTCATAAAAGTTACAAAATACTAAAAAAAGGTAGCTGCGATTGCTTGACAGATAACTATGGGTGAGACAACAAACACATCTCAGATAATTAAGAATATAGATAAATGCATGAATTATTAAGATATTGGTGAAAATAGGTAACATTTTATAATATGTTATTAAGATAACAAGTTCCTCCGCATGTGTTTTCGTCATATATATGTAATAACACTAGTAAGTAAATTTAAGAAAGTCTGTATATGTCATCCATTCACACAATAATACCTTACTGAACCTGCTGAAGGCATAATATAACTGAATATATTCAAGGATACACCCAATTGTAGCATAATACAATGTACTCTTAATGCTTAGTATATAATATCAAATAGTCGGAGACTTAAGAGTATACTAAGGCGCAGGTTTCTTTCCCGGGAGTGGTTCATTAAGTTGTTCAAGCGTCAAAAAGTATCCCAAAGTCAACACGATGGACAAGTATCAGGCAGTTAACGGCAATACGACCATCGAGTACGAAAGTAGCGCTTAACACCTCTAGAAAATAGAGTCATTGCTTATTACGCTTTGAATGATATATGATAAATGCAAAATGTCACATACAACACAAACCTGAGCAATATTGCAGCTATGTGCTAATGGCCTTGTCTAATGCCATTAGTTAATTAGCAGCTCCGACTTAGTCGGAGCTGCTATCAGTTTTTGCGCAGTTTCCGTCGCCAGCGCCGTCGCCGCGTTTTGTATTTGTACTATCAGGCTCTTATTTGGTGTACATCAACTATGGAGAAAGGCCAAGATTTGAAAAGGTTTTCGCTAACATCCATCAAAGGTCAAGGTCACAGCGAGGGCACAACTTAAGCATGCTTTTGCGAAAATGTCTTATTTCAACTATTAACACTTTGAATCATTAAATGATTGTTATACACAATGGAAAGTGATCACTGATTGGGTGACCTTGAATTTAAAAGGTCAAGGTCACGAAATATGGTCTAGGTCACCAGTTCTGAAATCACTAAATAACCTTTTCCAAAGAAGGTATTAACACCTCATATACATAGCTTCTGTGTTATAAACCTGGTGGATGATTTTGACATGTTCACATTCAAGGTCAAAGGTCAAGGTCACGAGTTCTGAAATCACTACAAAAATCCTTGTAAACACGATTACTTGAAAAATATTTCTGCTATCAGGCTCTTATTTGGTGTATATCAACTATGGAGAAAGGCCAAGATTTGAAAAAGGTTTTCGCTAAAATCTGTCCAAGGTCAAGGTCACAGCGAGGTCACAACTTAAGCGTGTAGTTGCGAACATTCCTTATTTTAACTATTAACACTTTGAATCATTACATGATTGTTATACACAATGAAAAGTGATCATTGACTGTGTGACCTTGAAGATCAAAGATCAAGGTCACGAGATATGGTCATGGTGACCAGTTCTGAAATCTCTAAGTAACTTTTTTCCAAAAAGGTGTTAACACCTCATATGTACATAGCTTTTTTCTTATAAATCTGGTGAATGATTTTGACATGTTCACATTCAAGGTCAAAGGTCAAGATCATGAGTTCTTAAATCACTACAATAATCCTTGTAAACACGATAACTTCAAACATTTTTGTGCTGTCAGGCTGTTATTTGGTATATATCAACTATGGAGAAAGACCAAGATTTGAAAACGTTTTTGCTAACATCTGTCAAAGGTCAAGGTCACAGCAAGGTCACAACTTAAGCGTGCTATTGTGAATGCCTTATGTTAACAATGAACACTTTGAGTCATTGCATGATTGTTATACACAATGAAAAGTAATCATTGATGGTGTGACCTTGAAGGTCAAAATTCAAGGTCATGAGATATTGGTTAAGGCCATGTTAATCTTTTGATCCAATTTTGAAATCAGAAATAGGTTTTAAGATCAAAGTTGTGAAAAGTGACCCCAGTGATGATTCAACTTGTTAGAATAACTTGAATAATGAACAAATTTTTTTCAAAAAAGTTTTACCATTATATTTATGCTGAGGAGAAGGCGGAACAGGGAAAGGCGAGAGCCAAAGTTTCGGAGCTGCTCTGCTTTTGCGGTGTCCCGCAAACGCTCTTCTAGTTCTAAAACAGGATTCAAAAATGCAATAAGAAAGGGCACGAAAGCTGTAAAATAGCTGTCAATATTACACATAAGATAATGAAGTCCGCAGAGGAAATCAGCAACAGAAAACAAACATATATTATATCATTAAAATTGTAAAACACACAGTTAATCAGATTAACAAACCAGATTTTCTAATGAGATACAATAGAGACAAAATAAAATATGCTAATAATATATATATATATATATATATATATATATATATATATATATATATATATATATATATATATATATATATATATATATATATATATATATATATATATATATATATATAATATATATATGGTCACCAGAGACAGAAGTCTTGGATGTTGTTGATGAATGAGTATATTTCCGATGTACTTGTTGACATTTGAATTGACACAAAAGCAGAATCCAATGGAATAGTGTCCTAAGTCTACACTGCCAGTCCTTTCCATAAACAACCCTATTTATACTCAAACTGTCTCTAGAAAGTCAAAGACACGTTCATAATGTTCCATAACATTCCATAAGATTGTTAGTGAAAAATCTGATAATAACTTCTGGAAGAGAGAGGTGCATTTGAACCAGATAACAGGAAGGGAGGTAACTCTGAATCCTCTGTGTATATATCCAATAGCTAATTCCAAGTCCTTTCACTGAAATTACAGTTCATATCCTAGTTACCTTACGTTTGTGACCCAACAATAAATCAATTAGTTAGTTAAGATTAATTAAACAAAAAACAATCTCATAACACAGTATACCAATGAGTCTGTAGTCCAAATAAGAAAAGAGAAAATATGATGCAAGGAGGTGAAGCCTCTTAGCCTTATTAGGGCCCTCGGTGCCACCAAAATTATAATTTATAATTCAATTCTGTCAACGAGTCGGCAGATTAAAGCTTTCTTGGAGTTATTCGTTCTGAAGAAGACGATAATGGGTTTTAGGGAGTGGGGTTTGTACAAAAGATTTAAGCTCGCTAAACTCTTGAGAGGATTCGAACTCCGAACCTCTTGATCCGAAGCCGAAGGCGCTAAACACTGCCCTGGAAAATATGTTAACATCTCCGCAATGCTCCAATACCATAGCCAAGGGGAATCCAGATGATGTGAATTTACAGCCATTAGTTGAAGAGATACTTGACATTTAGTGGGAAATCTTACATAGTCAGTAACAGTAAACCATCAAAGCGGGTATTATGTACTTGTTTATTCCAGCAGAAGAGAACACTGATATTTTTTCTGGACAAACGTTATTGTCAATACTTTGGAATCGAGTGCAAATAACAATGGATATAATGCCAACATTGAAACATAACTCTATTTGACTTCCACATGCTATTGTGCAACCCTACCCCACAACATTAATATGAAGTAATACAGAGGAAGACGTTATCCATTGTTTTAGTTGCAGATGTAATATTCATGGTAAGATCTGTGGCAAGGCTGATTGATCGTGTTGTTCCAACATAAGGAACCCCTCTACAACATCAACATCATCAAGGTTGGTAAACACCACAGCCATTAGCCCCAGGGCAACTTGTCATATCTTACTGATTCTACCATGTAGATTCACGGCAGTTAGAGAGGGACCACCTTTCCTCTAAAAAGCGCCTGGAGGTGAGGTGAGTTGGGGTTTAACGCCGCTTTCAAGAGTATTTCACTTATATCGCGGCTGCTAGTATGATGACAGGGAGAAAGCCCACAACGCCATGTGGCTATGCATTGCGGTGGAACTAGCGAAACATGGGTGGTACTACGCTGAGATTCAATATAATAAGCGCCTGGACACCTTGAGGTTAATAGGACAGTGGAATACATTATTGCAAACAATAAAATTGAATACACAACGTTAATATAATTTCAAAATTTGAACCGCAATCCTACAATACATCTCGAGTCATCAAGCATTTAGCCTCCTCCAATAGCCAATTCTAGACAGGGAAGGTAAGCTATATCTCACTCCGTGAAAAGATCGACAAGCGTTCAGATTTATCTTTAAGTGATTTCAAAGAAAATACATTTGATTTACATTTGTTTATTAGGTTCGATAATAATACCAGTTTCCAAAAGCTGACAGGCCCTCAGTGAGAAATGGACCTAGTCTAGTGAACTAATGAACGGGACATGCACATGTAGGTGTGCATGCAGCATGGACGCTACCTGGCTGTAGGTACATGTGTACATGGGGGTAAGTAGGTCAAGAGAATCACGATATGTTGTATATTCTGAATGTTTAAATCATGCATTGAATTACATACTTCTCGATAATAAACCTTGATGTTATAAACACTCCAGTCAGTTTATGGATGGGTTATGTGATAGAGTGTTACTCAAACATGCTTTCCCTTATTTGTTAATATTCTTTTGACAATTTAAACTGGGTCCATAACCGGCACCTGTTCATAGTAACTGCGGTAGATGTTGCATAATTGACATGCTACACACCATACAACAACCTAATCACAACAGCACGACACATTACAAGTAAATCTCCATATCGAAGCTCGAATTTCCTCTTGATAAGTCAACATGGAAACTAATTTCAATCATTTGTAAGTTGATTTGGCAGTCGTTGAGGAGCACGATTAGCTGTAAACTCTCTAATACTGTATATGATGGCCTCTAATTGCCTGCAAGTTGATTAAACTTTTACATATCCGCACGGAAGACGGGGAATCTGTACATGGAATGGCGCCACACGTCTGCGCAGCTGTCACATCCATCAGTCAGTGAGGTACTTCATACCTAATTTAGAACACGATTAACTGCTTATATTACAAATTAAAAGTAGTAGTTGCCCTATTAGCTATAGAAAATAAAAATAATTAAAGTGAAACAAGCACATACATTTCTCTCATTACGTAACGACAATATGCTTTGATATTGTGTGACATCCTTTGTTGGAAATACGTTCTCAAGAACAATCCTCGGTAAGTTCAGACCTAAGCTGGTATGGTTATCTGGATCATGCTGGTGTTCAGTTAAAGACATTTAGCACAGTAACAAATTAATACCTGATCAACTGACGAATGAATAACATTTATTTTGGATATACAAATTCTTCATTCTTTACATACATGTATACAGAATACAGCCTAAAGAGAATAAAGAAATGTAAATCCACATTCATTCTGCATCATCTCAATAAAATGAATTGATAACATTTCCATATACCTGATAATGAGTTGTTAAAAGGTATCAAATTTATTTTTAATATTGTTGGTTTTCAATATTTTGTTACGGAGTGATGGGACGAACAAACGACATATTTCAGAATTAGTTTATTTTTTTCATCTTTAAAATTTCAAAAATGCAGGAACAATTGGGATCGTGTTTATGTTCATTATGCACAGGGATAATTAGCTACATATGTCCATGAAATAGTTCATTCTTCATCATCATCTTCAGTTCTACTTACAAAATGCCTATCAAAAAATGGCCGTAACAAGTATCAAATTAATACCTGAAATGAGTTATGAAAGCTATTTAAAAGTTAATGTTGGTATTCGGTATTTTATTTAAAAACTGTGAAATATGAAAATCAAATTAAAATAAATGGAAACCTTAAATGTTTTAAAGACCCATATACAGACAGTTAAAAATAAGAGGGAACTAATTTAGCTTGGCAATTCGCAATTAATAAACCATACTTTTGTAGCTGACGATGTAGTCTTGTACAAACTGTATGTTGAACTTTAAACAGCTATTCGCAAACGTAAGTGCATGCGCAAAATGTCAAGAGATTTGGTCCTCAGAATTGAATATCTGCGTCAATTGAAAATAACGAAAAATACATATAAATATTATTTTGAAACTGAAATTACTTCACAACTGTTTCAAATTTTGTGTACACCTGACAATACACATATATACTTGTTTGATTCTCAGAGCGTTTAACAAGTCTTACAGATTTATATGGAGTCCTGAGTTATCACGATGCATATTTAAGCACAGATCAGCGTGTTGTTTTGCATGAAATTCTTTAAAAACGAACAATATCCTATGAAAATGATAGTTTTGATATCAGGAAAAATGTTTCTAAAATGAGCTTTTTACCTGCTAGTGTGTTCTTTTGCAAAAGTATGTATTGTTGAATGAAGGAATTGAGATCTGCTTATATGTGATATATTTCCTATCTTCATTAATATATATAGTAATATATACATTAAATATTCGCATTTCACTGCTATTTTACATCTAGCATTGAAGAACATATAAAAAATTTTAAAACAAGTGTGCACAAAACTGCGAATGTTTACACTTATATCAAAGTTTTTCTATATGAATGGTTGAGCTGCACTTTGCACGTTGTACAGCACGTATAGCCACAAGCCGAATAGTCACTGTCGCATAAGATAGACATCAAAATGTCATGTATTTAACTGTTGACTCAGTCATTGATAGTAATTATTATGATTAATTAATAAAATTATAGGAAACGTTCAAAGAGATATTAAGGAACATGTTGGTGTCTTTGAAATACCGATTGGCGCATTGCCCAATTGAATCATAATATTGTATGTTGTATCTTGTAAATCTTAATGAACATGAACATCTGTCCTTTCATAGGTTGTTAATCGAACACTACAAGTATATAATCACGTGCAAAATAAACTTCCCACTGTTTTAAGGGAGTGATGATTACGGATAAAGTTGATATTTGATGTATTCGATAGACACATAAATAGATAAATACTAATAATTGATAGTATTACTTATATTTCTATGTCAGTTCAAATACACTTGGAATAAAATACAAATGCAATGAAATCGCTTCTCCAACATGCTTTTTTGGGCAAAAATGTTTGTCATTTAAGTTAAACATTTATTAAATGTATAAATTTAAGTAATACATGCTGCTGTCGACATGAAAATCTTCTTTGGTAATGTTGCAACAAGCTAATACGCCCTTTTAAACTCTCCTGTTTCGTCTTGTTAAGGGGATTCGATAAAGACGGTTTCTTAAAACTTGTGTTTCTCAAAGATATGAATTCAAATGTTGGTTAGTTGACTTCTTAAGACAATGCTGTAAATCTGTTACATTAGAAAGCATCCCTCGTGGATGGAAATACTGTAGTTTGAATTGGGAAGTTTATTTTGCGTGTTAGTATATATAGTGCCATTAGGTCCACTGACAGGTCCACTAATCTACTGCCTGTTCAACACATATTATAATAAAGTATTATTGAATCATTCCCATCAACATCATAACTAGGATCAAGTCCAATTACACCCGTTCACATGACTTCGGGTGATACTTATACACTGTATGTAAACACATTCCTCCTACTGTGAAATACTGGGATAGCCTTTCACAGCATGCAACATTTTAATGATGTTAAACAAAAGTTTAAACATAAATGCACTCTCAAACTTCAACATCTGGGAGTGTCGATTACCAATTGAATCAATCACGATCCAAGCTCATCATAACCAAATCGGTTTAAACTCTTATACAATAGGGTAAACAATACATTCGACAAGGTGTGGCAGGGTGAGATGAAAGTGTTCCTGCCGGCTAGTGGGTTATCCCTTTAGCTCAACTGGTAGAGCCCAGGACTCTCACAGGGAGGTCCCGGGTTCGATTCCCACTGAAGGTGATCTCACAGTCAATCACTTCTATTACAACAGCAAATAACAAACACGTCTACATAAGTAGATTTGGCTTCGAGTTTAAATATGTGAATTCTTTTCCGAAGAATTAAGTTATTGAACATTTTCAATGAAAACATAATGACGTTATTCAGTCCCTTGAAAAAAGTTGGTCTCTTTACTTAACCCTGAACACACCACTCCAATGAAACTGAAGGTCAAAATTAGACCTGAACAAAGACATTTCAGATCCTGTACTCAACATTGCTCCCCATGTTGTCTCTAATTTGCACTGAGTAATACTCTGTCACAGAGTTTAGAAAATAAGATTTCGATTTACAGCTATTCATCTTCCCTTGGCAGACGCACGTTTCACTGCATGCCGCATTTTAATGAAGATGAAAACATCTTCCAATACAAATCAATTATTATCCATCAAAGGCTTCATTACCCAATGTCCTGTTTATGTCCCAAATTGTTTGAATTGGAGAAGATTGATGATTGATGTTTGATTTCACAATTCAAATTAAGAAATGCAAATACACAAATTCCTATAAGAAACTACAAGTCGATGATAAAATGAAATGTCATGGTCACATGTCATAATTCTGATACCAAGACATCTAACATATTTCTTATGTTCTGATTTCAAGACAATAGCGGTAGACGAACACTTTGTGGTAAGGACTAACGTTGAAGCAAAACTAATCATGCAGTTTGAAAAACGTTATATTATTCTCATCGCAAAGTAGATATGAATATTAATTTGTAAAAACATTAAACTTAAAACCGTTTTGTTCAAATTGCATCATTATTCAATTTTATGCAGTGTAAAACCACACTGTGACAATTTAACCGCCCATAATTTAATTTTAGCAATAGCGACTGACGTTACCAGTTCAATCGCAGATACAAATAGGAAAATATATCAACAGTGGAAATCTTCTTAAAATCTCTTAACACTTACAAACATGCAAGTGGAGGACGAAGAAGCAATTAACATTTTTCAATTATTCATTTTTAATAAGGAACACATACTTTATTTCAGTAACTGCTCTGTTTTACTGACATATCGTCTGGCCGAATACGAACGATAATCGATATACACAAGTGTGCCAATGTTATTCTTCCTGACAGCAATTCACCGTATACATATAACAGTCACGCAGAGGATAACAGTACAGCAGAACTCCTCCATTTAAGGCCACCCTCTGGATGCGGCCATGGCAAATCTCGCTGATTTACTACAGCAGCCCGAAAATGTGTTCACTTTCTTGTGTATTTTAGTGACAATTTCATGTAATTTGACATGTCTTTGATGCCTCGTATTAACGCGAAACCTAGACCGATCGCTTTGCATTTATGCATTTTTAGAAGACAGCTGTTAAATGTTAAAGACAATCTAATTTGATACCTCATAGTAAAAAGTTACAGTTTCGGCATTCTTTGGTCAATCCTTTCAAAACTCGAGTTTGTGTGTTCTTCTGTGAAATATCCCGTAATTAAGTCATCAGCTTTAATCAAAGATACATTATACGAGTATTTCCTCTTATACCCGATTCCATGTATTTGTGATGAGTTTGTTCGCATTTTATCAATATAAAAAGTATTCGAAAATTAATGGAAATATAAATTGTCAAAAGTTGTCCACTTTTGTCTATTTTATTATGCCAAAGTTCCTAAACATGCCATGCGAGCAGCTGTATAGTTCAACTCCATAGACCTCCTCCTGTTCGGCGCGACCAGCGGCCACCATGGTAACATCTCCATGGAAGGCCCTCCCGTTAGTTGTAGAATGTAGAATGTAGTGATATAAGGATCCGGGTTTTAAGAAAAATTTCATACCAATCCTTTTTTTTTAATATTTGATAAAGATACCCCCAATTCTATTATACTGATCGGGCTTACATCACTTTGATGCCATAGAAAAGATACATGTATATGTATGAAACACATATTTGGGTGTAAAAATAAACACATCTAGTCTGATGGTGCATGGCTAATGTAGGAGAGTTTATGTATATTCGAATATGGAAGTTATTAAATAATGACTGAGATTTATGTCCTCCATGTCCTTTCCATGTTTTTCAATTGTTGTTTTGAACATACTTTGAACAACCAAAATATGTATTCAAAATCGACTTTTATAGTTCAATAACCCAGAGTTTAAATTATATTTATTTGCATAGATGGACAGCATTGGTGACCGTAACAAACAAGTGTTTCTATTACAAGATGCTTAAATATGAAATAATCAAGGAAGATTACCTATCAAAGGTAAACTGTAAAAAAAAAATCCGAATGGCTCTAGATGTGTTTTATTTTTTTTTATTGAAGGGTCGCTATATAAACATTACTCGCGAATAAAGAATCTGTTAGTTTTGTCACTTATATTTAATACCGAATACGAATACCATTTTTGACTTATGTGTTTTGTGTACTCACATCTTAAGACATATATCTGTAAGCATATTGTTATAAATATCATGTGAATTGTCTGCCCTGCTATCAAACACAAAGAGCAATATTCCTCCTTGTACAGAGAGAATATAATGACACAATTTAATACATTGTATGTTGTGATGTGATATATCCTATGAAAATATAACATATGACGTCATTAGATGTGAAATGACATGACCGATAGTATATGTGACGTGATGTGTTATGCTGTTTGATGCATTGTACAAGTGTGTAACTATTGTTTTCACTTAATGTACTACATATCTGTGGCATTTAAAAGTATTGAATAAAGAATTGATGATTCATTGAATGTACACAGCAAAAATGAATCTGGAAATCAACTGTAAATTGGGTAATAGGGGTATCCACTTGGAATCCATTCGCTGAAACTAGGCAACCTGGTTTCCAACCAGAATCCATATTGGATTCTATAATACATGTAGTTAGTATTTCCGTTATAGAAACCAACAGGAAACTCTGATTATGTGTTTCCTGTTGGTTTCCATTCCTGGAAATAGCAATCAATGTTTCCATGAAATTGGAATCAACATGAAACTATAATTGAAGTTTCATGTTAGTTTCCATTCATGTACATTGCAATTATTGATTCCAGAAAATGGAAAACAACATGAAACTTTCAAGTGAAGTTTCATGTTGGTTTCCATTTGCATTGAAGGATTCCATTAAATAGAAACCAACATGAAAGTATATACGTAATTAAACAAATTAAATGGATTGCGGGAGGATGATACGTCAGAGAATAATTGTTGTAATCGTAAACTCTGCAGATGAACCATGCACAATAAATTAGGATAAAGACACTTACAGGACGACATAAGATTACTCTTATTGATGGTAAATTAAACTTGATGAAAAATGATATCTTAAATTGATAAATGACATCAAAGATTCATATATTCATAGGTCTGCCCGTCGTTTTCGGTTCCAAATTAGGTTCCAAAATATAAGTTTGTCGATATCTTAGTTAATAGCTATTATATATTAAATGCAACGTTGCACTTATCATAAGAGTTTTTCAACTGGTTTCTATGTTCGAAATGTTTCAAAGTATTCACACTCTGATCACCCAACCAAATGGTAACTTTTGTTTTTGTTACTGTATGTGACAGGATTGCGGTTTTCATATTTTATTGGATTAGGTGTGCTATTCAGTTATCACATTTGGACCTGTTGGTACAGGTATATTGTTTATTCCCATAGTTCCACAGAATTCTATCTATCGCTTATAGCACAGACATTGTAACGTATTGAATTATTTCTATTAGTGTTGAATAACAAGAGGTTATGTTAGTGGGTAGGTAAGTAAGCCAGGAGCTTGATTGGAACACACTGTTGATCTTTACTCACTAAAGGAAAACATGAACATCTGACGCTCACACGTTTCCCTCATTAGATGACACGATCGATTTTGCTTACATATATATCATGTGTCTTTCACTGACATACATCAAGTGTTACGGGTCAAGGTAAGTTCAGATAACATGTCAGTTTTGACAGATATCCTGGAAAGGTAATGTAGTTTATCAGCTTTGTGTTTCCGTCATGATTAGGTTCGTTCGTGTGGGAGTACCGCAAGGACAGAACCTTCGTTCCAATACGAATAAGACGTAATTTGATAACAGTTGATTGGAATTTCACAAGGACTACATCTTTAACCTTTACGGCAGCAAACCTTTATAAACTTTATGCCAATGATAAAATAAAGTAGTTTGACGACAATAATATATAATAAAATTCATATTGCCTCTTTATGTCACCAGTATAATTAACACAATGTCTGACATGCATGTCTAATACTTACCTGCTGAGTTCTTTCTCAGATTAATCATTATGTAGTGCGAGTCTGAAAGCCTCACACAAATCTTCTTGGTTTCACTTTCCTACAACATAGTCAGATATATGCACAGTTTGCGTGACTGGTGGTGTCTACATTCCATATTTGCAGATCAGACTATGTCAGACATAAAAGACACGTGCACAAGAAGCTTACCCAAACAACAGTTCACTAAACCAATTTATAACAAAATAATAGAGCCCTAATACAAAACGATAGGAGTAGTCGATCAAGGGTAAAGGAGACATACGTAAACATTGTTCTGCTGAGGTAAACTCAAATGTAGAGACACCAATCTGCAAATAAAACGACTACGTGTTTGCCGAATGAGCCAATGTTATCTGTTTGTCCGACCAATCGTGAGGTCGTGTGTATGGCAACACTGATGACAAATCATGATCCTGTTTGTCTCAAACAAGCTGAGAGTAACCTTAACTACACCATTCACACGTATAAAATGTAATCCTATGTTAATTACATAACAGTAAGTCTTACACATTTTAAATTCAGTCTAAATTTGGTAAAATAAACAGTGCCACATCAACATAAACACATGTCTTGAACTGATCACAAACTGTACCAACACGCTTCTCCGAATGCCACATGACATCACGTTGTTCACGTCCACCTTACGTTTCATCTCTCCCCACAGCCATTACTTTACTCATATCAACCCTAATAACCTTATTTAGAAGTGCACGACTGTCATGCTTCGAAATAGAGAATCCTGATCGCTTGTAATCAAAGTTAGTTTTGAATTCAGCGACACTGAAACCATTGAGAATACCTTAAACTTGTTGAACAATCTGCCACAATCCTAAGTACTTTAATTGAACTTAAAAATGTTGAAAAGCAGACAATGACATTGACATGTAAAATATTGAAGTTTAAATGACGGCCCTTGGCTTACATCATACCGTTGCATAGTTTATTCTTTTGATCTGTGTGTACCAACCTTATTGAATTGATTAAATCCATTCAGCTGAACAAAACGATACTTTGTTCCTCTGTTTCAAAGGAGAATTCTTATGATCGATGCCCTTATAGAAAACTATGTGTGGGAGAATTGAAAGGTAACCTTTCTTTGATCTTGAAATTCAAAATTTATAAATATTGAACAGATGACAGGTTTTACGCATAGATGAATTATTAAGCTGATCAAATGTGACGACATGGAATGGGCAGGATGGTTGAACATGTTTGGTTTCCATTGTTAATATCTACAATCAGAGTGTAGTGTGGGTAACAACACTGTAAACAAAGTCTTCGCAATGAGTGTTAGAAGGCCAATAAGAAGTGGAAAACAACAGAACTTCAACTTCTACTATACATGCTCTTCATAGACTTGAAACGACAACACATGTCAGCCAAGGCAGAGTTCTGAAAGTTGTCAAACTTCAATTTAAATGATATCATACACATGTTGTGTTCAACTGTTGTTTCCGAACAGTACAAACAGTATAAGAACTTTCATTACATTTCATTTCTACTATAACAAACAGACAAGTTAAGTTTTAAAGCTCAGGTTTTGACTCGACTCCACCTAAATCGCGATTTAATTAATTATTTATAATTATTAAAAAAACACATGAATCATTAAGTATTCATTTCCTTTTTGTCGATGCGTTATCTACATTAACATAAACGTAAACATAAGCTCCTATATCAGTTATAAAATAAATATTTAAAAACAATATTGATTGAATATGTTGATCACAACTACATTCTCTGGATCTAAGTACCTTTCATTTTTGTAATGTTTCATGTTCGGGTCCAAGTGTTTGTAAGGAACTTAAATATTTGCTCTGTTGAAACACTAGTAACCCAGCTTTTGACAATCTAAAACCCTTTTTAGTACTAAGATTGTTGTAAATATCAAACATTACCATTGGTCTACGTCCTGTCCTGTGCCAAATGGAAAAAGAGTATAGGCCTACTAATTGAATGAACTCTCTTGTTATGGAATACTTTTGTCAACCTGTCAACCTTTGTCTTTTAAACCGAATACATAACGTCAAAACAATTCCTTTTTCAATATTTTTATACATTTTTTTCCCTTCTTTAGGGAATTTAAGGACATGATGTTGTTGATGAAACAACTGTTTTCTTTACGTCTGATAATGAACTGTATTGCAGAAGAGCAGTCAAATGTGTTTTTGTCGTTGAAACCGCTAACAACCCCTGCATACCTTCTTCGTTATAGATTTGCATTAAACAAAATACATATGCAGAACCCTGACCTTGGATTTTGTCAAGCAAGAACTTCTCAAAAGAGTGAATGTCAGTCACAGGTTTTAGCCAAGATTGAGGAAGAGTAAACCGGGTCTGAGAACTAGATATTCTGGTCACAATTGTGCTATCTGTGTAGTCTTTCTATCTTTGAGAGTTGCACCTAAGTCTTATCCGATCTTCACGTCTGTAAATGAGTGTATGTTGACGGGGAAGACTCCGTAGAGCCGGTTGATGTATTATTTGGGTTCCAGAATGGTAGGGGGTATGGGACCTTGACGCATCCAAGTTGTTGACGTTGTTGTCTGTGAATGCGAATGACATGTCTGATGTTTTGCAGTTGCATGTAGTCACCCTTCGTGTCCTTAATATCGTTCTGGGAGAATAGGCAGAAACTTGCTTCTCATTGCAACTACTGTGATACGTTATTTTTTCTACAAATGTAAAAGCAAGTTCTTGACCCTAAAACGTAAGGGAACTAGGTTGTGAGGAAGTTTAAAGAAGAAATTGGTGGTATGATAATGGGGTGTCGAAGGTTAAAGAAGAAATTGCTGGTAAGGATATTTGGGTGTCGAAGTTTAAAAAGAACTTGGTTTTACAGATAATGGGGTGTCGACGTTTTAAAAGGACTTGGTTCTACAGATAATGGGATGAACGTTCAACATATAAGCATAATGTGGTGTAATGGCACTATACACTAGAAATATGTACACTGTGATGTCGCCTACTCCAACTTTCAATCCAACCTAATCATCGATCTTACCCTTATTTTATACATAGAAACATAATGGGGTGTAATGCATGGCATTAATGATATAAACTTCCATTCATCAATATTACTGTTAAGATTCATACTATTTGCCAGTATGCCTAAAATATTATTCTCTACTTTTTTGGACAAGTGTTTGTTGAACTTGTATTGCAATGGTTACAGGGACATTTGCCTTTTGTATCAGGTTCGTGCAGGTTAACCGATACACGTGATGAAACAGTTTGACAAGAAATGAAATCCGCAATCTTATAAAGCTTCTTATTTCTATTAGCGTCATAATCTTGCTAATGCTAAATCCTCTTTCCTGTAGTTCGCAGTGCTATTAATAAAACATACTTTATGCCATGATTAACATTAAATCCTTCATGTAATTAATGTTGAGGATTGTGCTGTAGGCTGCTGAATGTGATGGAGCTGTGTTAGTTTGCATGAATTGAGATATAATGAACATTATCAAGGTTCTTTCATCTTAGTAAGAAGTGAATCTTCAAGGGACGATTTCAGTTTACCCTATTCTAAAACAATTCTTCCCAAGGCAAAATTTCAACTCAATTTCATCATAAAGCTAATGTGATATAATTTCCTCTTTCAATTGTGAAAAGTTGTTGTCTTAATTTTATTACAACAAGCTTGACACATCCATTCATTCATTAAGAGATGAAATGATTGCTATAAAACAGTTTTAATATTTCTCTGGCAAGAGAGGACTTCTTTTTTAATAGTTTCCATCAGAAATACAACTTGCAGGTGCTTACATAACGTATTCGAATGATCTTAATATTTAATGATACTGATAACCATAGGAATACATTTACAATTGTAATGAAGTCATTTAAATAGCCGTATTCAATGTTAATCATTCAAACACATTTAACATCTGATAAACAACATTATAGACAACTTTATAGTAATGTCATTAACTAAACCTGAGTGGGCTCCCCCCGTTCAGCAGTGTCCTTACTTATGCTGAGTTGAAATAAGATACTAACTTTTCATTATCCTTCCCAGTCCGGTTTTACCGCATGAGATATACATGTATTATTGAGTTGAACAAAATGTATCTCCCAAGATCGTGTTGCCTTCAGGAATGTTATTAATGTGTGTTTGCTTTGAACAACGGAAAATACACGTGTTTGGGGTGATCGAAGATGACATGGTAATGTTTGAGATGAGCCAGCAAGAGATTCAATGTTTGAAAATGAACCAGCAAGAGAGTCAATGTTTGAGATGAGCCAGCATGAGATGCATTGTTTGAGATGAGCCAGCAGGAGATTCAATGTTTGAGATGAGCCAGCAAGATATTCAATGTTTGAGATGAGTCAGAAATATATTCAATGTTTGAGATGAGCCAGCAGGAGATTCAATGGTTGAAATGAGTCAGCAAGATATTCAATGTTTGAGATGAGTCAGAAATATATTCAATGTTTGAGATGAGCAAGCAAGAGATTCAATGTTTGAGATGAGTCAACAAGATATTCAATGTTTGAGATGAGTCAGCAAAATATTCAATGTTTGAGATGAGTCAGAAATATATTCAATGTTAGAGATGAGCGAGCAGGAGATTCAATGTTTGAGATGAGTCAGCAAGATATTCAATGTTTGAGATGAGCCAGCAGGAGATTCAATGTTTGAGATGAGTCAGCAAGAGATTCAATGTTTGAGATGAGTCAGCAAGATATTCAATGTTTGAGATGAGTCAGAAATATATTCAATGTTTGAGATGAGCGAGCAGGAGATTCAATGGTTGAGATGAGTCAACAAGAGATTCAATGTTTGAGATGAGCCAACAGGAGAGTTGATATCAGCATGTAAAGCGCAAAGAGTTACTGGACAAAGAAACTTCCTCGGATATAAGGTACCAGTTATATGTTTATGCAATCAGTGTTATATTCAAGATAAGCCTTTATCAAAATAATAAATAATCTGCATATTGTCAAGTGGAATATAAAGTAGAACAAAATAGTTATATTGGTGAATAAATCTGTGTGTTATAGCATTTTGCAAAAATCCCCCTGAACACAAAACATGTTTCACCACTCTGACTGCCCTGGTGTTTGTATCGACCTGACCCTCCCAGCGTGACATGGAATACTTCAAGTATCCTCGGAGCAAGATTTAAACTGTTTTACAGTAATTGTATTAGCCAATCGTCACGTTTTACAACCTCCTTATACCAAAGTGGGATTACGATACAATTCATGACAATCGCATACTGTTTAAATCAACCATCAAGCCAGATTGGAGCCAGTCGTCCCTTTGAAAAACAACTAACTCTCTTAGCCACGCACTATGTTGAAAAACTAGATTGCGAAATAGCTTCAATTCGGAGCACTCTCTTCATAATGAATATTAACCTCTGGGCTCATTCGTAAAGTCCGTTTTTCAGAATTAACAAAACATCCAAATCGTTTATTCTAACCAGTATGGCTATTTTCAAACCAGTACATGTACCTTCACTTTGAGTTATAATCGCTTGTATTGTATTTCGTTGTACTCTCACGGTTTGCTTAAATCGTTTGTTACGTTCATTATTGTAAACGATTAGCCTGATTGAAGTTTTATCATTAATGATTCTTGTTTTAATTACCATCTTTACATGATTGAGTACTATGTTATAACATAGTTATACCCGCCTAGTACTGATCAGGTGAAGTGTAATGTTGCCTGATAATAAACTCTTACATTATTGACTATTATAGTCCATTTGCAACGAAATTCCAAAGTTGTGTAATGAAAAAATTAGTTTGTCCTAAATTATCAGACTTAAACTTAACTTTTCCAAAACACGAAATGACCTATTTCCTTTACTACGATAGATAGACCAGAGATATGAAGATTAAATAATCATGTCTGCACTACGAAAACGTAGTTTTTGATTAGAATATATACATCATCTTTATGGTGTTGATAATTTATTTTGACATAAGGGATGTAAGATGATTTTTATTTGGAAAAAAATAGGGACTGTAGCCGTCTTGGGAGAAGCGAGCAATATGTCCACTTGTAACAGAGGTAACGTGCGGTGAAGTGACTTGAGTATCTTATTTGGGAAGGAAACTCCTGATAAAACTTGGTTCTGCTTTAAGAGAAACACCTTGCAATCAGCTCCGAATATGGACAGAGAACATCGCTATGATCTTAATTAGCTGCAGTTTATTTCATACAGAAACCTGCGATCAGAAGCAGTAACTCTCATTAGAGCCGTGCAAAGTGTCTGGAAGTTACTCAAGACTCATTCATGTCCAGGAGCACATTGATCACTGCATATGGACTGGCGCCTTTGTGACGTTTCATCATTATTGCCCACACAAGGCAACTGACTTCATCTATGTATTATTTAGTTTACATGTTTCCAACAAAACATAACATTTCCATATTGCATCGAATAATATCGTTGTCATTATTTTTATCCGTTACGTTTAGTTTGTCCTGTTTCCTTGCATATAACACAAGTTTGATTGTCTTCATATATTTATCATCATTTTTTCAGACAATTGCCGTTCGATCTTTCGCCACGTCGTGTTGGGCTGACACGAGCCGTGTTGTTATTCCGCTATCTTCCTCCACAGGTTTCAGTGAGATATATGCAGAGTTTGCGTGACTCTGTCTACATTTCCTGTACGTTTCTCAGGTCACACTGTGTCCTCTAAACACACTGATTCCCTCTGGCGCCTGAATATGACACATAACAGATTTCCTCGCGAGTCAGTGTTCACCAACAAAGAGAAGACAAACATTACCATCAAAGCAAAATAAACATTTATTTGTCAGCTACATCAAGTTGGAAATCAAAAACTAATATTTGACAATTACTCCAATATTTATAAACGGCTACAGTAATAGGTAATAAATGAATATGGCAACAGTATTCAGATAATTCATTAACCAAGTTTTCTGTAACTTTCAAACATGGCAGAGTGACAAACTTATTTATTTCTTATTGTTTATGGAACGTCATCTATTACCAATGACGATGAACACAGTTATTACATAAATTCGCCAAATATTACATCCCATAAACCTGTGATGACATCATGCCTTTGACACCCGTTATACTGGTAATGTGACTATTTGCCTAGCGCACCAACATATTACCGGGAAGAGACAAAACACTAAATATGATGTATTTCCTTGATTTAAAGATTAGACCTCTGTGAAACTTAAAGATCTAAGTTTGAAAATAAAACCATAATCACTGAGATATTTAAAAAAACGAAAATGTTTACTATCAATCTTTCTTTCATCAAATCAAATCAAGGGTGTTACAAATGCGATTATCAACAGATATCGATATAAAATATGAAAAGAAATGATTACTGACGAATTCTCATTCATTAGGGGAATGGAATGGTCCGGGAAAGTGTTATGTTATAACAAGGTTGTAATATGTCGGTGCTGTCTCAGTACAACTTAATTATGAAAGGTAGATTAAAGTACAAGTACCTATAACATCTTAAAAGGCCCTGACTTTCCCAATGACAACACGGTCCTCAAGACATTCAAGTTCGAATGACGTACCTGGTTCATTTCTGTCAACACGGTCCTTAAGACAATCAAGTGTGACTGTGAATTGTACGGGTCCTGAGTTTCGGGAAGGGCAATAATGCCTTAGTCTGATTTCATTTTACAATTTTACTGAAACAGTTGAACAAATTCAAATTCGAATTAAAATGAAATAATATGTTTCAAATGCTGTGACTAAATGAAAAGACCCTACCAATTAGCAGTAAAACTCATTGAACTGTCATATACTATATATCTAAGAGAACTTCGTGTTTTTAGCATCGAATTTAATTTTTTCAACTAATGACATCAAATGATGTATATCTCATACAAAGCTATAGCTAATCATTTCCTCACTCTGTAAAATAATATGTTTTACTTTACTTATGAGAACAGAGAGCTGATCGTCAATAATCTAGATATGTAATCAGAGTAGAAACGCCTCATCTACAGAGAGTATTATCCCATACTGCTGCTGAGGCAGGAATGTCATGATCGATGTATCGATGTCAACCGCTGTGAGGGTTGACATTAACATGACTCTCATTATATGCTATATCAAGTGTAACTAACTTAATACAAGAAACAGTAAAATCTCTAATAGTCCATGATGGAAATATTTATTCAATAAAACAATTAGATTACACTCTAAATCTTATACATGTACACCCCACTAATGAGAATAATGAGCTGATTGTCAATAATCTAGATTCGTAATCAAAGTAGAACAGAGTCATCTTCATGGAGTATTATCCCCTACTGCTGCTGAGGCATGACTATCATTAGTGATGTGTCGATGTCTACCGCTGTGAGGGTCAACATTAACACAACCCCAGTTATATGCTATATCAAGTGTGACTAATTCAATACAACATACAGTTAAATCTCCAACTACTCAATAAGACAATTACAATTACAATACAATTAGATAGTTCCGCAGTGTTTATATACAAACCAGATGAAGGGATGTAAGGTTTCCTCAATCGTACTAGATTGCCCCTTGTTATTACTTTAAGTCGCAGATTGATTTAGTGACAATCTGATTAGAAAGACAGTGTCCAGATTAATCAGAGATAGATATTATGAAGCGAATGATCGTTCTATTGACATTAGGATTTAGGAAGGTTTGGTCATCGATATATTCTAAAGGCAAAGATAACTGACAAGATAAATGCCAAAGTGATAGTGTGAATGTAACTATTGATCATATTTCGTTCGCTGATATGTTTGCCCTTAGAGGGAGTGTAAGCAGTCAGACAGTCCATTAATGTAATTAAATCTTTAGTAAACATATTGATTATTATCTGTTAAACATTACTAGGTTTTTTGTACATACATTATCATCTCATATGCATGCCATGTCATTATCTCCAGTTTGCATGTCGAGCTGATTTGTGATTAGGTTCGGCAAATACAGTTGATAACTGTTTTTCATTTTAATATTCGTAACGAAATATATTGACATTTATTGTAAATACTTCCATCTATGTCCTCAAAATTGAATTTTGTATATTTTCCATTTAATATTTTTCAGTTTCATGTCCAAAGGGTGCAAAACGTTTTACTTTGGAATATGTTATTTCCTTGAATATGGCAATGTCTACGAGTCGTATCTAGATAACGACATAGAAACATACTTATGTACACATAGCTCATTTCATTTAATTCATTTGATTTCATTTCAACCAATATGTAAGATAATTCAATACCGTCAGTTGGTAAATGTAAATTTTTAAATTAATTTGATCTTCTACACCATAAATGAAAATTAATACTACATTGACGTAAAGGTTTAAAGATCAACATTTTCATTTATGTTCTTTTTATAGCATGCCACATTTATATTCAAGCCTTTAAACTCGTGTTCGAAAGTAATATACCGGTAAGACCTCCCATTATTTTCAACATTAGCTAGAAACTATTTCGCTTATTTGGAAATATACATTATATTGATACGTTTCTTTATTATTTATACAAATGTCTCTTTAAAGTTATAGTTTCTTTCATCCTTGTGTTCTGAAGGATTGAAAATGACTATATTTGACATTGTTTACACATGCTAAAATATACCTAAGACGATATTTGAAAGGATATTTAGTATATTTGTCAAAATGTGTATGATAAGTTCATGTTCATATAATTTTGCTCTAACCGATGAAAATGAAGAAGTTAATAAATGAGCAATATTATTAATTTTTTTTAATTTTAAATCATTACACCGCAAAAGCTAATACGGATCACATCTCGGGTAACCATTTGATGTACCTGAATGTTTCATCCTTGTCGGTTTGTTGTGAACTGAAGGCAATATCTTCGGCTGTTAAGATACTTGTCAACCGCAACAAACATATATAATATAACACGAAGTTACACATAAACATATATTGAGTGAAGGCGGTATCATGCAGTTGATTTCCTTCTCTTCATACGTTAAAGGGTATTTTGTTTTGATGAATATATAAGAAACTGTGAACTTCACTAAATACTAAACAGCATAGTAAACATATATTTAACATTTGCATCTGGTTTATATAACTGAACCTAGAAGCTCTCCTGCAGCGAAAGTAACTGTAAACTAATGTTAATGCAACTTTTGTTACACTAAGTGAGCAGTGGAAACTGAGCTTTAGAGCTGACCTACCTTCGGTTACTATGTATATGAGATCCATCCACTGTACCTCTATGAGAAGGCATAGTTAAAATAGAATGTTAATGGTAAACGTAGAAATGGAAGAGGATATGTTTCTAAATGTATACATATTCATCACACACATTTCCTTCGCAGTGATAGATATCCACTAATGCAATGTGTGTGCATCGCCCTTCTTTGTTCAAAATGTCAGACAAGAGGTTCTCCGTTTTACAACAATATAGTGAATGTTGAACACACTATTTGTCCATGATGTATTACATTGTCTTATTCTGAGGCCCATCATCTTCCCTTCATGTGATGATTAGTCATACATGTATTTCGATACACTCAAGCTATTTAGAAACGTATACCTTACAGGGAAATGTACAGCTGTCAGTGTTTGCATATCCACCATTTGAGTTCACTTAGCCAAACATAACACAATACAGTTGTCTCACCGAGCACTTCGTGCAGCCAGTACCTCTATTAGGCCTCCAAAAAAATGTGTTTCTAGTTTCCGCCCGCGTCAGTTTCAAACCCACGCCTAGGGTTTTTTTTCTAGGTTTTAACAAAAGAAATGGGCAGATAACTCTAATTTCTTAGCCACAAAACATTGGACATTGAAATATCACTCGTTTCTGTTGAGATGGGGTGTAGCGGTAATATTATTGACCATTTTGAAAAGTAGCACATATTTAAGAGGGTTTGTTGCTTTCTTTATATAAATAACTGTGTAAATTGTGTTTAACCGGTGAGAAGTTTGTATAAAGTGGAATTTATCTCTTCATTCGAAAACCAAATGTCGTATCATTTTTGTCAGCCTGTAAAGACCAGAAATATTTTGTCTTCTTTTTTTAGGCCTTAGGACAGTACCTCTCGAATTTTGTGGCAATAACGTCTTCATTTGGACGGTTTCACAACGATACCATAACGTGAGTTTCACAGAGGCTGCCTCCGTCACACATACAAACAAGTTTCCATCGACACCGCATTCACTGGTTCGATTAGCGTATGGTTTACTTCCTGCTGTCGGCTCCTTCACATTGATTTCCTTGCTCTGATTGATTCCACCTTGAATGAGTTCTTGTCGACTATCGGCAAGCTCATCTGTAGACTCGTCCTTTGAAAATCGTAACTAAAAGTGTTCATTGGTGTTATGAAAATGACGTCGTAATGTACATGACGTCGAAAAACAATTAAAAAACATGTGCTTATGAATGTACTAATTTACAGGCAATTAAAGGGGGTAGAGGTATATGAGTGTACTCATTTAAAGGCAATTGAAGTGGATATAGGTATATATATATATTACCTATATCCACTTCAATTGCCTTTAACTGAGTACACTTCACTGTGATAATAAAAACAGAACTTACCTTCTGTTTCTTATCTGTTATAAAGGGAAAAGAGAGAATAACACGTCCATAGCTTCCCTCACTGGAAGGGGACATAGTGTAGAATCATGCGTACCTCATTCTTTCCAAACTATTGAATACACTATCCAAAATCATAGGTTGCACTATCCTCTAGTTCACATTTGCATGCATGATATGTATATGTATATGTATATGTATATGTATATGTATATGTATATGTATGCTACAGGCGTGATGTATGTATAATGTTTGGTTCCTTCAATTTCCAAAGTTTTTCAAAACTTCTTGTCATCCAATTAATTTTTTTACTTAAATATAACACTGCCAAAGAACATTTTAGAAACTCTGATTAATAATTAACTGTCTGATTTCTTATAAAATCCGTTTTAGTTATAGGGTGGAAATTATTTCGCTAATCTCTAACACTTTGCAAATAAAACAATGTCAGTTACGTGCCAGCTATCCATATTGCGGTTGCTGAGTAGTTGGCGAATTGTGTTGTTTAACAAGAGAGCTGGTGGCGAAACACGCAATATCTGTTAACTCTGTTAGCTAGTAAACAGTGATCAAAATGATGAATTGCTCTGTACTGGTAATTCGATCAAAAGAAATGAGATCATCACCAGTTTCTTGTTGGCATCTTCAGCTATAAGCCGTGAGACACGAGACGCGAGGTTACATACATGTATATAGTCAGCATGTGTAAGTTGGTATGCCTATACAGAATAAACAGTGGCGAATTATACTCTATATGAGTGGGGATATCAAGGTTGTAACCCTGTAATGAAAAATGCAATTTGACAACCTTTTCTTTCTGTTGTATGTATACAGTATGTATTATATAGTAGTATAGAAAGATGAATGTAAACATATTAATATTCTGACAATGACTAATATAAGCTGTTCATTATACACATTGAGATGTAAGTCGTTTCAAATTCAAAGTCCACATACAAGCAAATCACTTGTCCAGGTGATTGTGTATTTGTTTTTCTGTATGATGACAGCATGTCTGTAGAGCGTCTCGGCCAGTTCCACAGTTCTCCCAATCAAGATTGCTGTCACGATTGGGACTTCTGGAAGTGGTTACTTCTATTCATAAAGTGGAATTCTCAGCGGGTTACTTCCCCCAACATGCAGAAAATAGGACCTCTTATGTACAAGCTATGATTTACTTCCAATAGTCAGGAAGCTCACATTGATTTCCTTCTGATCAGGAATTGATTCCGGTTTGAGTGAAACGTGTCTTACTGCACTTTCTGCACTAACGATGCTATAATCACATATATTTAAATATACTCTTTCCAAATGAGAGACGAATGAGCAGGATACGTTTAAGTATGCAGTGGTTATATAATGTATCTATTTTTAATATATAACAATGTGAAAATGAATCGCATAGGTGTTACATTCATACGATGATAGTCAATGGCCAACTGCACCATATGACGTAATTCAATTATTACCATGACTTATTTGCTGACCACGGCAACGGTGTTAAAGGCGCTGTAGACTTCATCTATTGTATTGCAAGATGTACCACTATGGTCACCTTGACACTTTACTGAACCTTATTCCAATTGAATCTTTGGACCTTATGCCACCAATAAACATGTTAACGACCACGATGGTATTCCCGCAAACGAAAGTCTTGTGTGTTCTGATTTTTCTACGATTTCAGTGAGACTCCCAATTCATTTATTGAAATGTAAGAATGTACATTTCTGTACCCCCATGGTGACCTTTAGCCACTAGTTCTTTGGTAGTTATTGTTCGTTTGGTTTCAAAGTCGAAACATTGTGGTGCACCAGACGGGGACGTGCACATTTTGAAAAGTTCCTTGACAATAGTTCCATTTTCGAACACATTATTAAAATATTGACTGTTCTTGTTTAAGTGTTAAAACAGAAAATAACACGACGATGTTTTACCTTTTCGTTTCTCATGTTGTACCACTGATTTATAATTAATTATTAAAAACTTGTGATCCTACAATATGTGCAGTTTATGAGAAATTACTTTTTAGGGATTGTTGTAAACACATTACTTGTATATTAACATTATATACATTTGTTAAATTTCACTAGAACAAAGACAACATTCAATACATTCTACTGAAATCAGTCGAATTCCCAAATTACATTTTACACGATGACTTCTTTTAAGGGGTTTATATCCTGTTATGACACAATTCATGATACACCTCCCATGTCTATCTCTATTATAGCAACACTAAACAAGACTGATTGTAACATACACCAAGTCTGGGCTCTATCAATCATTATTTGCTCCTATTCTGCTTCCTTGCCCGACAAACATCGATGCAAAGCGTTGCGTGCTACTGTCTACATTTCCTGTACAAATTCCCATGTTACTCTCTAATTCCGTTTGGAGCCTGCATTTGACATATATACTAAACATGTGAAGGTTAGTTGTAAATGAGGAAGCATATGCTGTTGTTTGTTTGCATGTACCTAAAATTACTTATAAGTAAACCCTGTTAAGTCGTCACCTGGTTGTGAGTGTTCCATAACACACATTGATTTTTGTGGAATCTATGAAATTTTTGTACTCTGTCAGATAGGAGATAATAAACGACACCAGACAAAATGCAATATATTGCAACCCACGAAGAGCTAAAGCATGCCTTCAGTACTTTACCTCAATTTGAAATTTCAAAACATTATCTGTTCACTTTTCCGAGATACAAACCTTTAGATCGTTTTTTAATCTCCTTAACTTAACGAGATATGATGCGTCAACAAAGTCCAAGAAGGTACATAATGTCGACATCATCTTATACTAACATATTTTCCACATTTCACATAATGTTATATTATCAAAATATATATCACATATAATGTCCGGAAACCTCTTTGAATTAGCAATTTCAGCACTCAGGCATGTGTGTTTGAACATATTATGTATCATACTCTCATGAAACTTTGTTTATCTCTCAATATATCCTCATCACATACATTCTTTGCTGTACATTCTTTGTCTGGCAGAAATATTTGGTATAGTTTATTTTGCCCCTCAGTGTATTCATCTTTTTAACCCTCACATTAGTATTTTTTTATAACAAATGCGACTTCAAAAGTATTTTTTTACAAGAATTACTACTTGAGTAAATTACATACCTTGTAAGTAGTCACACTAATGATACTAATAATGGTAATATAATTTCTATGAACCGTAACCATGATGACTCATTAAGAAGCACATCGGTGATATAATCAAGAGTGGTACAAAGTTTCTGTTTAATGGCTGGCTGAATTATTTGATGTAATGATAAACATCCTTTTGTCATGTTCAAATCATATTCTGCATTAAAGTCTCGTCATTTCAATCTACTTTGTACTAAAATGCATCTACAACCATTCTAAGAAGCGTTTAAGCAGTGACACTGAGACTAGTGAATAATGATACATCAGTTACATAATAACTAGTACTCCGAGTGATGACGTTAATACGTGTCAGGGTAAGCAGAACATCATGTGGGTCAGGAACATTAAGTTTTTTATGTGGAGAACTTTTTCTTTCTGATCAATGAATTTTTTTAACTCGGATGAACACTATACTTAGACAAGACACGCTTGGTTTGATAAACATTGATGTGAAGTCAGAGGTGTTTAACCCAGAATGAAAGCTCTTGTCAATCAGAAAGAGACAACACTGCTTCTGCTTTTGATCTTCGTGTATATATCAGTCATGCATTGACTATGTGCAGTCGGCTGTATGAACAGCCTTCATATCATCATAGCTGTTCTGATTTCAAAGAAAGCCTTCTCGTTGTAATGTTGGCGAAATGGAATGGAAATGATCCTGACATTTGCCTCATTAAAGCGAAAGAATGCTGAATTTCAATTATGAGTAATGATGGTAAATTTGGAGTAAAAAAATATAAGCTGATAATTCTGATAGCAATATTCTATGTTACATTTTCGAAAGCATTTGGTTATGATAACTTTATTTAGGTTTAGTTGCCTGTTTTTATAAAAACGCAAATTGTCTTCACAAATGCGATATTTGAGTTTATGAGTATTGGTACATTTGCTTGGTTATGCTTGATATGCCGAATTGTAAAGTTTGACAAGACTGAAGATTGTATATTATATACGATTAAAAACATATAGATAAACATTCGTTGTCCTCGTTTTAAAGGCTAATAATATATTTCAAAACATCTTAATCCATCATCTCTATAATGCCAGTGGTATAGTCATTGCCAATCTAAAGGAATCAAAATAGAAATCTATAGGAAGTTAAAGTGAATTCATGGGCTTCACTGTCTCACATCCTCCCATACATTAGACATTTAACCTAACACCTCTTGATCTTCTCCTGGCATTTAATTTACTATTAATAAACGAGCCAGATTCCAATCGCCATGAAACCTGAAGCTTAATCATTTTCATTCAAAACCTTAGTAGGTGTTGATTAAGGAATGCATTAAATGTAGTACTCTTTATCAGTGAAGAGTCCATCTGCTTCACGTGTCAACTCTCAAATTACGTGCTATATCAATGGTACGTAATCGCTACAATGTGCACAGTGTACGTTGTAACAGTTACACATAGTGAATACTCACAATACGTGCCTGTAACTTATTAGTATACCAGTCAGTATAAAAAAGCATACGATGAAGGATGGAACCTAACGGAACATATGCCTTGCCATAGTCGAACCGATCGGGTTTCTGAACGGTATACTGTAAATAAAGGTGAAAAAAGATGTTAGTAATAATTATTGGTCTCAAATGTATGGCTGTCACACAGACAAACTTTTAATAATGACAATCTTATGATTGAGGCCTCAGAGGGAGCCACATACGACTGTATCAATATTTTTCCTTTGAATTACAATAACAATGTGTAGGGCGCTTGAACTTACAGGACAAATATATTAAAATCAAAACTAGCACGTAAGTTTAAACCTCCAAATAGCAAGGTCTATATTTCAGACTGCTACATCAAAATCATCAGCTTTTCCTTACGACGTCATGCATTGCAACGGCATTTCTGTCACGGACTCAGCTCACAGTCCGAGATTCGGAGATAACAGTCAGGACGCTTCTGGAGCATGACGCTTTGTATGACCCTATCATTCCGTGTTTTCAGTTGGATTACCAGAATTCATAGCGGTTGTCTTTATCCAAAAGTGTGAATCAATGTGAACATAGTATTTCCTCGGGTTCTCTTTAAAACAACAAACTTTTTTGTTTATCTATTCAAATCCCAAGGATTATCTACAAATACTATAAAAATAGATATAGGAGAATATCACTGTTTTGGTAATTATCTAATACAGTGAAATGATTATTGCTTATGTATATATCTTTCAAGAAGAAAAGGGCTAGAAAATTAACTTATTTTGAAGACACACCTTGACCGAGCAATTTATACAGTAACGTTCAATCTGTATTAAGTACTAAATACCCATACAAGGTAGGACGCCAGTGGTAACATGTGTGTTACCATTTACATATGATTTTACACTAAGGTATACGATACGATTTTGTAATAAGAGACAAATAACAGCTAATGTTTAAATCATACAGTACATAATAAATTTGAATCATTAGAACAAAATGGTTGTGCCATATGTAGTTTGCCATATTCAAAAGGGTAAATGAAACGTCAGCTGTGATTACATGTTTAATATTTTTGTTTCCTATTGCAATACAGTGGAAACCTGATAAGTACAATGTCAAGGGACTCATCAACATATTTTACTTATCCGATATTTTACTTAAACAAACTTGTGAAAACCTGCAGATGATAACCATAATAGATGTATAAATCGTTGATAAAATTATATACCCGTATATGTATACACCAGCGTTGTATTGTATAAATTTTGATACATGTATATATATTTGCATTTACAACAAAAAAGATCAAAATGGTGTCGAGATAAAACTATAGGATACATCGATTCTTACATATGTAAATTACGATTGTAAATACTCACTGGGCTCATGTGATATACATGTAATTTCTGACTGAGATTGAAAAATATACATTTAGTAATTTTTAGTGACAAGTCAATTCAGAATATGAATGAACATTTTGACCTGTTTAAATCATGTC
Organism: Gibbula magus; assembly: GCA_936450465.1. NCBI lineage: Eukaryota > Metazoa > Mollusca > Gastropoda > Trochida > Trochidae > Gibbula > Gibbula magus. The sequence continues at coordinate 99,676,583 of OW388290.1, forward strand.
CACGCCCTTATTCACGAATGGAAAATATTTTTAATTGCCAATTTGCTGCATTTAGATTTCACAAAGGAACATATATCAATGTGAATTATAATGAACAGATAAACATAGGCAACTTTTGCAAATTATTGATTCTATACAGGCTATATATGTGCAGATAATGATACATTGTCTACATTAAACATAACACTTCAGTATCAAGATCTAGCCGTATGTAGTGAATAGCAAGCCTGCGTATACTACTTGGCGATAATAGTATGATATTTGTAGTCTGGATATGAATATATTGTTTTTAAATGGATACCTGATCTATAATGGGTAATGTGACGCTGTTTATTAAAAGTATACTGATGATGAATATAGGTAACTCCAAGCTTCTAAAATACATATTGGCAACAATGTACCTGTCTTACTGAAGATACATGTCTTACCAAACATGTACATTGACACTGTGGCATAATGAGTTACCTAAATGATTTGTGAATTTAATTATATGCTATACCTACCTGTTGCAATGTGGTGTATGTGAGACGATGAATATCCGTCCACTTGTCTTGCTTTAGAAGGCATGACTCAATCCAAACAATGTCGCACGTTAACGGGAAAGTGAACAAAGTTATTCCTCAAAGGTAATCAACATTCACCACACAAGGTTACAGGGTTATCTCCAAATACATGCAAACTGAGGCAAAATGCACCTGTGCAACCCCTTTAACAGACTACCTTGGATTCAAATCTGGGAAATAATATTTGTATCAACTGTTACATTAAAAACACAATTTTGTATTTAATCCCTTTTCCAACACTACAAAGTTTTATATTCCCAGAGTCGTATATGTAGACACGTTATGAATCTGTATCCTCTACATAAACACAGTCACAGCCCACGGCCCTTCAGCTTCTGTACACGCCACAGATACAGCCCTGCACTTCTGGTCGCCAGCCAGCTCCAGCAGTAAACCCTCTCCGCCTGTGTCGCAATCAGTTTACGATCTTGTGTTGGACTCTTCGGATTTCTTGAAGAGACGATCCCATTGAGCGAGTCTCACACAGGCTGCTCTCGTCACACACCAAAATAACTGTTCATGGAAACCCTCATTCACTGCTTTCATTAGCGTATGGTTCACTTCCTGCTGTCAGGTCGCTTACATTGATTTCCTTCTACTGATTGGTTTAATCTGAGGGAGTTCTTCTATACTGTCAACCATCCTACCAATAGACGCCTCCAAAGTCTCATACTATTTTAAAATTCAATATCTATAGGGTTGCATTTAGATCATTGTGAATGTTCAAAGTGCGTTAGAATTGATAGCGATCGAGTGGAACATTATAAACCATGTTGTCAGTTAACAATTTACAAATTTGCCGTTAACAAATGTATGTTTGCATACAGGGTATCTAGAGTATGTATACCTGTCAATGCACAGATTATGCATTCGTTGGTGGACACTGGTGCTGTACAAATATCCATCATCATCATCATCATCACAAATCCACTGCCAAATGATTATGGTCATATTTTTATACAATTATGAAAATATCCAAATGATATTATTTTCACCTGCATGTTCAGTGTAAGGTGGTAATAATACTATCAGTGTTTGTTTCACAAAGCTGTCAATAGTGATGACATAGATAGATAGATACGTAGACATAGATACGTCCTACAAAGGGTGATATTCACTTTATATAATTGATATTAGTTGTGATGAAAAAATACGGTACCTGTACGGTCGTGTTAACATTAATGTTATCATCACTGCCAGAGAGTCGGTAATTGCATCTGTATCAGTACCATAGGAAATTATGCCATAATATGCCTCTGATTAAGTTGGTGCCTGGTATAATTATCAGTGTCAGTCTTCCAAGAAAAATATTTCATTTGAAAGATACAAGGGCACTAGGCACTGTGACGAATATGATTAAAAATAATTATACACACCGGCAAAAGAAACGCAACAGGATTTGGGTTATCAATAGAATATGGACTTTGCAATATGAATGATATGTTTGTATGCATCAAGTAACAACGATGTCATTGGCAGTCAGTTGAATGTTCGACTACTGTTGTGTCAGTCGATAATGACGACCCAGTTATTACCCGTTGAAGTCAACATGGTGCCTGCGTTGTGTAACTATTGTCTGTATTGTGTACTGCACTATAGGTTTACCGAATAATATAAAATGTTTTATTAGACATCGTCACAAATTCAGATCAAACCCCAACTGAGCGGTCATGATGATACGATGATGACTATTAACAGTTTATTCTAAATAAGGACGGTAAAACAGAGAGACACAATACAAAAAGAGACATCAATCTCAGCGTTTCTTCAATAAAGCGCTGCATGCACATATGTCAATGTTCGTGTCCATTGTTTTGAAATATTATTTCGGAACCTGTCATCCCGAGAGTTTACTAACTAACATTCTGGTGTCAAGTAAACCTCAACTCTGTGATCATCGATCGATTACCGGTGAGTCCCACAACTTCGTGTGGATATCCTCTCTCAGCTACCTAATCGACACTGGTCATCAATGATGATGAAAGAAACACAAACGAGTGTCACAGTTCTGATTACTGACGTCCATGTTCGATGTCCATGTTGTGCTGATGTCATTAGTTAAGGACAGTGTCGGGGTGCGGGTCACGTACGTGTCTCCGATCGATTCGACGCTAGAAAAAGATGCCTGGTTGTAAGAGGTGCGTATCAAGACTTAAACTGTTCTTTTAAAAATTCTGTTTCATGCTAATCCCAGTTTCGCTAATAATGAATCCATCAGTCTTATCTTAATGGAATGAATTGAGAATGCCTTTTTCGTACACTTGGTCGGGAAAACCAGGTATTAAAGCGGCTGTAGCATGTTTTTGCAAAATTATTTGTTCAAATTTCCTACTTATAATGATAGTTTATGCCATTTGAATTTACTTTAGAAAGTAAAACAAATTATTACACAAACCAATTATCCGTAGTAGTAATAATTGTGTTGCGTATAAAGCAAAAATTGCATGGCGGCCATTTTATTGTGAACACATTTTATTATTTCGAATGACAAAAACGATTCCCATTGTTTTACCGAGCCATGTACACTCATTTTTATCTTGATTTTCCGAAGAAGGAAGGGTGTTTTACATTGCTGAAATTATTTTTCAAATACATTTCATCGACTTATTTCAGCGGAAAAGGTGCTACTGTCCCTTTAACGCAAATATACTTGTTACAATTGTTGCGTTAGTAGTTTAACTGAACCTGTTCCCTTCGGCATATAATGTGTTGGGGCTACTAAGTACCTCTTGTATCTGCACCTGCCATGTAAGACAGCAGTGAGAACACTGGATGCAGTTCATGATAACACGTGCACGAGCAAAGGAGGTACCTTCATTATAGTGAGAGAGTCGCAGAGAGAGAATAAATCAGTTTCATTCCGCACTTAATTCATTCAAGGTCTAAGAGAGCGAAAGAGACAGTCTCGTCAGCCGTGGGAACTGTCTGGAAGAGACGCGGAGACACTTTCATTAAGCGGTTCTTTCGTGGTTAGGACCTGAAAGAGAGAAAGAGAATAAGACAGTTTCATATAGCACGGTCCATTCATGGTAGGGGTCTACAGGGAGAATGACAATAAGAAAGTTCATTCAACGGTTCAGCCATGGATATGATTAACTTCCTGTTTGCTTCGTATTCTGGCAACACTTTATCGATTCATTGATTACACTATGCATAAGCACTGATTTCACCAAAAGATATTTTTCTAGCTCACACTTGTTTTGCATACGTGCTGGAAGGTTGTAAGTATTCACAATGTTTTGGTTCCAGTTGATTATACTTTATACATATTTCCATCACAAGCTAAATGAACTGGACAACTTGATTGTGGCATATAGTTTGTTTCTTTAACAACTCGATCGTGTACATCAAAGTGAAATCCAGAGACCATGTCGCTTTATGTGATATTTTGTAAATATACATTATGGAAAAATGTTAAGCACCCCCAATATACAAAACTAAAATGTGATGCTGTGGGAGCGTTCAGATAATTTGACTGAATTAATCACTATCGACATGAGAAAAATAGATTTTGTATCAGATTTTTTAAAAGATAAAGTGACTCGAGTTGATATTTTGAAAGATTGATATGGTAATGCTTTTTTTAAAAAAAATAATTATTGTCATTGAACTTAAGTAATAACTATAATGAGCTACTTAATAAAAGGTATGTTTCAAATGTCAAAAATATCATTTTTGTTACCAATTTCACTTTCACACATCAAAACATATTCTATGTTGCAAAATAATGTCATCCTTTTTTCAACAAGTATTGACAACTTGATAAAAAGGCTATAACATTCGATTTTTGAATGCATTTCTATTCTTTCCAGTTCAAGCCGTTAATCAAATTATCTTTGTTTTTTTAGGGGTCATTACAGTTAACACTGACCTTTTATTTTGAAGGTCCATAGTGCTTTTACTAGTGACTTTTGACTAAAAGGCTGACACTAACTCGACCAGTTGACTTGAAATAATGATAGTACTCAGATGACAGCAACCAATATTCACTTTCATTTCTCAGTATAATGTAACATGTTTTTGGAAACCAAAATACCAACAGTTTATAACTGCAAACTTCTAAAGGAAAAGAAGCAAAACGTTATCTGATTTTTTTTCTTTCTAAAACTGCTAGAGTATGATTCTCTTATTCCATATGGTTATTATTACTGATACATTGTCTTTTGTCTTTGCTGGTGACATACGTAGGAGTGCTTAACTGTTTCCCTATGTATAGTATCGGGGAAGCCTAATACAAACAGAGCAGCCTTACAGCCTGACATCAACCGAATAGGATCAGAGCAACCAATTAGTATCAGAGCAACCAAATAGTATCAGATCAACAAAATAGTATCAGATCAACCAAATAGTATCAGATCAACAATATAGTATCAGAGCAACCAAATAGTATCAGATCAACCAAATAGTATCAGAGCAACCAAATACTATCATATCAACCGAATAGTATCAGATCAACAAAATAGTATCAGATCAACCAAATAGTATCAGATCAACCAAATAGTATAATATCAACCAAATAGTATCAGATCAATCAAATAGTATCAGATCAATCAAATAGTATCAGATCAACCAAAACGTATCAGAGAAAACAAATAGTATCAGAGCAAACAAATAGTATCAGATCAAGTAATTAGAATCCGATCAAACAAATAGTATCAGATCAAGTAAATAGTATCAGATCAACCAAAAAGAATCAGAGAATGATAATAGCAACGTAGTGGATGTATTCATATCTAGTCTCAATGGATGAGTGCACCTCAGATCTAGTCTCAATGGATGAGTCCACCTCAGATCTAGTCTCAATGGATGAGACCACTTTAGATATAGTCTCAATGGATGAGTCCACCTCAGATCTAGTCTCAATGGATGAGTTCACCTCAGATCTAGTCTCAATGGATGAGTCCACCTCAGATTTAGTCTTAATGGATGAGTTCACCTCAGATCTAGTCTCAATGGATGAGTCCACCTCAGATCTAGTCTCAATGGATGAGACCACTTTAGATATAGTCTCAATGGATGAGTCCACCTCAGATCTAGTCTCAATGGATGAGTTCACCTCAGATCTAGTCTCAATGGATGAGGACACCTCAGATCTAGTCTCAATTGATGAGTTCACTTTAGATCTAGTCTCAATGGATGAGTTCACTTTAGATCTAGTCTCAATGGATGAGTCCACCTCAGATCTAGTCTCAATGGATGAGTGTACCTCAGATCTAGTCTCGTTTGGTGAGCCCACTTTACATCTAGTCTCATAATCAAATAGTATCAGATCAACCAAATAGTATCAGAGCAACCAAATACTATCATATCAACCGAATAGTATCAGATCAACAAAATAGTATCAGAGCAACCAAATAGTATCAGATCAACCAAATAGTATAATATCAACCAAATAGTATCAGATCAATCAAATAGTATCAGATCAATCAAATAGTATCAGATCAACCAAAAAGTATCAGAGCAAACAAATAGTATCAGAGCAAACAAATAGTATCAGATCAAGTAATTAGAATCCGATCAAACAAATAGTATCAGATCAAGTAAATAGTATCAGATCAACCAAAAAGAATCAGAGAATGATAATAGCAACGTAGTGGATGTATTCATATCTAGTCTCAATGGATGAGTCCACCTCAGATCTAGTCTCAATGGATGAGTGTACCTCAGATCTAGTCTCAATGGATGAGTTCACCTCAGATCTAGTCTCAATGGATCAGTCCACCTCAGATCTAGTCTCAATGGATGAGTCCACCTCAGATCTAGTCTCAATGGATGAGACCACTTTAGATAATTATAGTCTCAATGGATGAATCCACCTCAGATCTAGTCTCAATGGATGAGACCACTTTAGATATAGTCTCAATGGATGAGTCCACCTCAGATCTAGTCTCAATGGATGAGTTCACCTCAGATCTAGTCTCAATGGATGAGGCCACCTCAGATCTAGTCTCAATTGATGAGGTCACTTTAGATCTAGTCTCAATGGATGAGTTCACTATAGATCTAGTCTCAATGGATGAGTCCACCTCAGATCTAGTCTCAATGGATGAGTGTACCTCAGATCTAGTCTCGTTTGGTGAGCCCACTTTACATCTAGTCTCATGGATATCTCCACTTTAGAGCTCGGCTCAATTGTGGATCAAAGTCAGCTTTAGTTTCAATGGATCTGTCCATCTGTCTAGTCTGAATGGATGAGTTCACTTCAGGTCTAGTCTCAATTTGTGTCCACTTCAGGTCTAGTCTCAAGTTATGTGTCCACCGCAGCTTTGTTCTTTATTTCATATAACGACTTTGTTCAGGAAATGATTGCCATCAAACCAATAAACCTCTTAAAAGTAAGAGTTGTGTGTAACACATCTACATATTGTTATTGGTTTATCATCAGTGTTATGTTTCAGATAGGTGAGTTAAATGGGTATAACCCCAATCTGCCACGTAACAAATATTTAGAAAGATATCACACAACCATTTGAAAACTTAAAATGAGTTTAATACAAAATAAGTTAAGATTCTGATACAAGTTCTAAATTCAAGTGTTTACAAAGTATAAATTCACAAAGCTAAACTGGCAGGCTAACAAAAGATAAAGGGCTTAACAATATAAACATATACTCATCACCGACATGGTTCAACCGACCTGGTACGTGCAAAATCCAACCACTGACTCACAATATTGCAATGCCCATTTTAAACATAACTGTGAATTGTGTAAGCTACCAATTAGCAAAAAATACCCAAGCGCTTTAAGGATAGACAAAAGATAGGGTGAAGACATAAGCAACCCAGTCAATTAAAAGAACAATGGCCTCATAAGCTAACCTATGATTCCCACATGTTAAAGGATTGAGATTTAAAATGTACTTAGACATACCATCAGCCTTTTCAAATGCGTGCTTCATCTATAATATTTTACAATAAAGTTACTTGAGGAAACATATATCTCGACCATAACAGTGTGACAAAAGGATGGTTATTTGATTAGATGACAGTCGATTAGATTCCTTTCAGCAAAAATGCAAGTTCCTTTTCAACATTGCCTATACGTAATTGATCGGTATGATGGGACCGCCATTAATCGAGGACTGGTTCAGTTGGCATACCGATATTAAATGTAAGTAAATGTAAAGTAAGTAACGTAGGATACTATTTTAGTTAATATCAAAGGTGGTATTGACACTTAGCTATCCTTATTTTAGTTACACCAATGACTCGTAAGCGTCGCTTGAGATGTTTGTGATTTTATCATCATCATCACCATCATCACCACTAATGGTTTGCAGTAATCTGATCACAGTGATACTATACTGTCAGAAAAAGGTTCCCTCCAAGTGACTGTTGGCATTTTGCGTGTCACACTGACTTTTCATATGCCCGACAATCTGCTGATGGTGACACATGCTTATAGACGGAAAGACGGCATTATACATAGCTTCTGAGTCATCACATATTAACATACTTTGACTGTAAATTAATTAGAAAGTAATCTTATGATCATGTCTCAACTGACTGCTATGAAGTAAATGTCAACATTTCAACGTATACTTTTGAGAGAGAGAGAGAGAGAGAGAGAGAGAGAGAGAGAGAGAGAGAGAGAGAGAGAGAGAGAGAGAGAGAGAGAGAGAGAGAGAGAGAGAGAGAGAGAGAGAGAGAGAGAGAGAGAGAGAGAGAGAGAGAGAGAGAGAGAGAGAGAGAGAGAGAGAGAGAGAGAGAGAGAGAGAGAGAGAGAGAGAGAGAGAGAGAGAGAGAGAGAGAGAGAGAGAGAGAGAGAGAGAGAGAGAGAGAGAGAGAGAGAGAGAGAGAGAGAGAGAGAGAGAGAGAGAGAGAGAGAGAGAGAGAGAGAGAGAGAGAGAGAGAGAGAGAGAGAGAGAGAGAGAGAGAGAGAGAGAGAGAGGCCCATCCAGGTTCCTACATGACCACACCCCCTCCCCCTCTCTATATCCGCCCCTGCATGAAGTAGCGCATGTGCATCGTGGGCTTACTCCCCGTTACAGTCTTACACTACGACCCAGACTTCCAAACAAAGTAACTACGTTGTAGAGAGCAACTTCGAAGCGCAAGGTATAACTTTTCCCAGTATCCATAACTGGCTGATATAAGCCTTGCAGTATTTCCCTCGCTTTGTTGTGCCTAGCTGGTGGAACGCTGCACCTGAATTTTAAAGCACAGGGCTCTTAAGGAAATACTGCAGGGCCTAAATCAGCCAGTAATGGAGACTGGCAATAGTTGCCTTAGTATCTTATAGAGTATACTGTGTCATCTCGGACTTCCGGTTGTCGTGGCGTCGTAATGGATACATATGACGTCATAGTGTCAACGGCCCGGCCACAATGGCCTAATTATAAACGATTTTCACCAAATTAGTGTGAGTAATAATTAGAAGACTGGGTCCCGTTTAATAGCATTTCGATTTTGATCGTTAAATACCGAAACACTCAATCGTTTCCTAAGTGTGCGATGAAAGGGCCGTCGTTTAGTATTCTCTGTAAACCATGTGTTTCAATTTGAATTTGAACATTATCTAATCATATTTTTTAAGACATTGTGCTTTACGAAATCGTTGTTGTGGAATATCCCTATCTAGAGGTCAAAATGGGCATTTTTTGCTTTATTTTAAAGGGGCAGTAGCACGTTTTTTGCAAATTTTATTTTTTCAAATTTCCAATTTATAATGATAGTTTACATCATTTATATTTACTTTTGAGGGTAAAACATCTTATTACACGAACCAATTATCCGTAGTGGTAATAACGGTGTTGCGTATAAAGCAAAAATTGCATCGGAGCCATTATATTGTGAACACATTTTATTATTTCGAATGACAAACATGATTCCCATGGCTTTAAGGAACCATGTACATTCATTTTTAACTTGATTTTACTTAGAGTGAAGGGTGTTTTACTATTGGTGAAATTATTTTTCAAATGCATTTCATCGACTTATTTAATAAAAAAAAACGTGCTACTGCCCCTTTAAGACATCCTACAATAATGCTGCGTCAATAAATTAAAGTCCAAGAAGGTTATTCATGTTTGCAACATCTTTTACTTATTACATTTTCATATTTTCGGACTTCAATGCTAAAGATTCACCACCAAAAGTGTATTAGAATGAACATAAAAAGAAAAGCATCATATTGTGATGTATGAGAGTAGGTATTTAAACAACATGTGCACACCAACGACTTTCAAAATCGACTTTCTTCGACAGAGATAGTTCGTGTTTTACTCTGCTGAAAATGAGGTGAAGTTTCTTTTGCAGTTGAGTGTATGAACCATCAATATGATCAATAAAGTAGTTGTGTAGCTTCATTACGGTTAGATGTCTTACTTATACATACATATGTGAAAGTAAGACATCTAAGACATGAAAACTTGAAAAGGATGAACGATGTGACACAGAAGAGAACCTTCAAGTCAAGCGGGCGATTTACCTCCTAAGTGGACATATGATATCTATGCAACTTGTTCAAACGTGTGAGACGTATTCTCGATTCTGGGTTACACTTGTTCTTTGCGTATCTGGTTTTTATAAATATTTTCAATCATGTTTATATTGCTAACTTTAAAAGGACATAATACTATTAATCAATATTATAATAGCAGATATGAATAAGATTATACATAATACATGTAAATTACTCATGTCGGAGGTTCACAGGCTGATTATGTTAATGAATTAATCTAAAAAAAATTTGACATTTAATATATTGAAAGTCAAGTATTCTGGTTGGGTTTAGTGTAGTGGGAAAATATCAGCAAGTGATGTTGACTAAGATCAAATATCGTGGATAGAAATTAAAGAATGAAAAACTGACAGTTTATCGTCAAGCTACCAAGGAGCTTAATAGGAAATGGTATATTTTACTCAGATGTATGTCCATATGAAGTACTTCTTCGTGAATATATGAAGCAGAAAACGGTACCCTCTATTTCTTGTCATGGAAGAGGGGGTCTGTATATCTGAATTCTCCAGCATAACAAGTACATATTGGTCAATGTCCATAAGTGCTAGCGACTTTATTTTCAGTTACTTCAAGATACATCATGAGTCATGAACTGAACTGGTCTATAAATATTCCTATATTACAAGTGTCCTTCAAGATGACCCTGTATTGCACCATAACCCTGTCTCAAAGCGAGCTCTTGATATGTTAAATTTAAAAACGTGATGCAGTGTAAATGGGAAAAAAAGGTCACGAAATTCCACATGTTGTGTAATGGCGTAGAAAGCAGATACATGCGTGGGCTGACTTTCTGATCGAACGATGTTTGTGAGAACAGCACTAAATTAAAGGAACATTAAGTTTGTTATTGAAGTCACATTATTCCAAACGTTATAAATAGTTTTATTTTATCGAAAAGTTATGACTGTTGCTGAAATTTCCACTTCAATTCTAATTCATTCAGAATAGTGACAAGTAAAGATGAAACTCGCCATTTCTTTTATCGAAAATCGGAAGACTTACCGCGGCTGGTGCAAGTCACTTAGTCAAGTAATTTTGGAAACTCATCTATAACCCATATAATAGACTCCTACAGGGCCAATGGTGGAACATCGCAAGTGGCTGGCAGCTAGTGGGTAGCAGGTGGCCCAATGGCGTGGTTAACTAAGAGCGCTAGTAGTTTGCTGGGGCCACTGGGGAAGGCTCATCGAGTCAACTGACCCTGATACTGAATTGGCTGAATTGGCGGGCGGGAGTTTGATTATTGGTTCGAGGCTAAGACGTTTCCAACCTATATACACAGTTGTAATTTCACCCTATATTTCAGTTGAAAATTAAAAAAAACGAAGTTCAACCAATCATGCTTGGACTCTTCATATTTTGGGAAAGAGTATATGACCAATGAACACAGCTGTAGTAACCACGAGACCATGTGGCTTATCCGGAATAATTATCCCCTTTTACTGCGAAAAGGGATTTTGTCTAAATATCTTAAATTGAAACGCCCGTTGTGTTGTTTTGAATCCGAACTTTAGTTAACTTTTTATTTTTTAAATTCAAAGCCATTTAACACCTGAATGAGCAGACAGGTACCAATTCGAGTGCATAATTTCGCACTGCAATTTCGCAAAATCCAAGAAACTTTACACGGTAATGGGGACACCGGGTCAATATCCTTGGACTAAACATATACCTTCCTTCCACAGATGAACCTTATCAATCGAATTGGTATATTTTAAATTAGCGAAGTTTTAACAAATGGTTGACTGCTTGTTTTGTTACATATTCTTATTGCTGAAATCTGGCAATGACAAAACTCCATACAACGTTTTGATTAAATTCATAATATAGGCCTACTTCAAAATATGTTAAAATAAATCGGGGAAGTTGAATATCCACTTTTATTTTCAAATGATAGATTATATATAAAATGCTTTTCTTGTCTGGAGTCTCCTCGCTGTGGTGCTGTTACTCGGAGTTCTCACTGGTTCATATACCTGCTGTCAAGTAAACATTTCTATATTTTAATGTCCAGACGTGTTTTATAGATTATAGATTATTGCTCTGCAGTACTGAAAATGACTAGTTGCCAGTCACTACTGGACCAGCTGCGGGCCCCCGTGAACTGTCACAAGTGGCTCCCACCAGGGCCCACCTCCAACTATAGCTGGACTTACCTGGTGGCTCACAGGTCGCTCACTGGTCGCTCACAGGTCGCTCGCTGGTCTGCTGTCGGAGAACAAATCATATTTTACTGATGTCTAATAGGTCATATAAGTTCCGTGTATGGGTCACAAATAAAGTTAAACTGAGAGTGAAATATCTGCTGTATGTAAGTATAATGGCAACGAGGAAATAGCTAAATCTTTGTTTTGGTACATAATTATGAGAAGAATTTATTATCCGAAAGGACATGTCAAATTCCGTGTAGGAGTCGTTGTCCTCTGTCGACACGGAATGATTTCGGTAAGTGGGTCTTTGAATGCTTTCTTCTAACGATGCATAATTTGATATGTGTATGGACATGTTCTTTCGAAAAAATACATATTATATCGGTTTCACTAAGGAAGATCGAGAGGAGAACATCCGTCGTATCTCCGAAGTTGCGAAACTCTTCGCTGACGGCGGTATCGTCTGCATCACCAGTTTCATCTCTGGTGGGTACAGTAATAGCAGTAACAAAATAACAGTAATTCTCTCCCCACAGTGGGTACTTAAATAACATTCCGATGTAATATTGACAGTGCTTGAAGAAAACCCTGAATACTGTCATAGTCATTTTCTATAAAATTATTTTTTTAAATTGACAAATTTAATCCAGTTTGGCTGTTCAAGCTCATACTCATACAAGAGATTCAAATATTTTAAAGCGCAACTCCCGGATAAAATTGACCACAATTCGTTTGACTAAACCATGCTAAGTTGTACACTAATGTGCAAATACAAAAAAACATGTATTGAATTAATCATGTGTAAACATATGCAGCATCAAGAAAGATTTAATTATTATTGTTGTTACAGGTGATGGGAGTCCCTAATACAAGAGAACACAAAAAAACCCATTAGGAATAGACTGTATGTGCAGTAAAATATTCGTGCTGTAGGTGTGATCCTTTGATTTCAGCAAATGATATATATATACACATTGTCATAAGAAGTGAGATATGCTGAATGTGTGAACTGATATCCAAATCCTTCTCTACTCTTGGATATGAGAATATGCCAATGTTTTAGAAATATTGTATTCAACTTTGCAGCAAACTTGAGCCGCCTCAGAGAAAGACTACACAAAGCCGTGTAATAGTAAAACAAATTAATATTCAATTTAATTATGAGAGTTAATAAAATCAAATATTTCCCAAATTATTTAAAAATAAATTTTATGATAAAAATTAATTTCACTGTTCCTATGTAATTCCCAAACTTCAAACACTTACACACAATAATGTTCAATTCATGTATACTTAGTTGAATAAATTTGGTTCTTATATTTGTTTTCATGATTAAAAAGTGGAAATGCAATATTGCATCTTAAGTGACTTTAATGTCACAATAAAAATAGAAAACTTGAACATATTGAAGGTATGTACACACTGTTACACATCTATTTTATAGAAATAAATCTCTTTGTCCCTTTGGATAATTCTATTTACAAAATTAATCATTTGCATTGTGATGAAGTATTTGTTTTTTTAAATATCTGTAACTGAAAATACAGGTTAGTTAAAATTGCAGATTTTATTATTAAATGTATGAATTATTCATTTGATCAGATATATATACTTGACAAAATATAGTCAGAAAAATATTATGTAAACTTTGAAATGAATAATAATTATCTTGTTATTAAAATAACATATCAATCACCAAAAATTCCATTATTCTTACTTATTTTAGCCACTAAAATACAGATCAGTTAGATACAATATGTTCATTCTTTCTTTCAATGTCTTTCAAAATTTATGAAACAATATCACTACAATTAAATTATTTCTATTGCAATACACTGTTCATCCTAAAACAAAATTGGGTATGAGTTCAGCGAAACGTGTGGATATGCATAGGAGTTCACTTGCATCCCGAGAAGACATCACGTGACCATGCAGGTACGGTAAAGTTATTTCGCCAAAAATGAAATAACCTATATATTATAGTCACCAAATTACAAAATATTTAACCACATGCATACACTATTAATGATGTATCTAAAATACGTAAGTTTGCCAGATATGTCAGCACTGAAACACGTATGATATCAGCTGTTCGGTTAATTATTTGGGAATTTACTTCCAGGTTTAGTAAGAACCATGTTTAAAACTTTATCGCTGATATTGAGTATATTCCTTTTCTGTTTCTCTTCAAGTTGTCATATGCAAATATCTTGGAAGTTTTGACATTAAATAGTCGACTGGTATGATTCCTATTGCCCGCGCAGTTTACTCGTCTGACAGTGTTATTGATACGGCGGTCGCCATTTGCATTGATTTGTTTTCTCCAGTTGACGTCATACATTCCTTCGGGGAAAATCGAGATTTTTCCGGTGTTTTCCGTAAAACAAGATGGCCGACACGTCAAAAAGCGACGTAAACAGACAGTTTTCTGACTTTTTTTACGATTTGCTAAAGTCACACATAATTTCAATGGTAATGGGATGCGAGAATTTGTTGTTTATAAACCGATTCACATAATTTCCATGTCTTTGCAATATGCATGTAAACCATAGGCAGTTACTTGAAAGAAATTGGAGCAAAATCATCCGGGAGTTGCTCTTTAAATCAGCTCATGTGATATTTCGGCACATATAGAATCCAGTAGAATATGTTGAAGAGACGCAATGTCTCTGTTTCGTTCATTATCGTGGCATTCGGTTCTAGTTTGAATGTTAAAGCTAGAAATATAATGTTCATGATTGGTAAACTATTAAATGTTTACATATTCTACATGCGGAACTTATGTCTAAAACTGAAAATGAATTGATATTTAACATGAGAATGGTATAATGTAATTATCAAGCTAATTTCAATCATAGTATGCTATTAAATTATCACTGCACATGATATTGACATTGTAGAATAATTCTCCAACACTTGAAGTTCATCTATAATTTTATGTTTAATATTATCATTCGAGTTAAACGCAATGTGTTTTTTTTTAAAGATATCTTTTAGAAACTGCAACGTCTTTCATAGATTTCTATAATAATTATAATATCTATTTGTCGCTCATCATATATAAATTGATGTACATTATTTTACTTGATAATTATAAAACATAAGAAACTTGAACGTACAATAGTTGTATGACATTGTCGATGAAAGTTCAATGAAAGTGGCTGCATATATTCATTACAGCTCATTCCCCCCAATCGTCACTTACACCCCATTCACTGGTTTGATTACTGTATGGTTGCTTCCTGTTGTCAGGACATTTACATTGATTGTCTTGCTCTGATTGATCCTGTCTTGAGTCTGTTCTTGATTACCTGTATACATACATGACTAAGTAAATATATGTCGACGTTAACATGTGATACAAGATACCATTTCGTATATATCATAACCAAAGATGTACTGTATTCATGTAATCTTTTTACCTCATAAATCATTTCGAATATGCTACAATAACGTTACCATGTTTCTTGAATAAGGCTGCTATGGAATTGCCTTTGATATTACACAAAACGCTGCATCATTCCACCACATATTGTCAGTAATTACATTTCTGTTAATTTGATATTCATTTAAACTTGTCTGAATCGTATCAACATGCTCATGGGATGGTGTTAATTGGTTTTGAAACATCTAAACATGACATTCAAAACCCATGAAATACCACGTCAACCGCGTCAGTGGGCCTCTATAACATGCACCAATGTTTTTGTTATGACAAGAATTTGTCCCAAGGTGATGAGTATAAATCGGTTTTGGATAATTTCCATCACCATACTTGATGCCTCTTAACTAAGTTAGAGAGATATCTCATCCTTAATGTCTTTATCAGAACTTATCCCTCTGCTGGTCAGTGGAACTGTGGCATTGTGAGTCAGTGACGTGTTTGTAATCAGGGGATTAGTGGAGGATTGCCAGGAGGGGCTAGGTGTTTGTACATGATGTGATGAGAAACATCGACACAAATTGTGATATGCCTCCTGACGGATTCAGAGGTAGTGTGAGAGAGAATTTACAGGCGGGCTTCGTGTTCAGATCTTGCATTATGGGAACATTGCATTATTGCATTGCATGATGGTTTCCAAGAATGGAATGAAAAAGTGTGTGGAAATAGTGATTTGCCAAATGACGGATTCAAGGAATAATATGTGACAGTGAGTTTAAAAGTGGAGTTATGTATTCAGGCCTTGCTTTATCTTAAGACTATCGACTGGTTTTCGGTAATTTTTCTGAATTTGCATTTCACCTTTCAAATAACATAGCCATTCGTCGAAAAAATATGTTTTTTAGATGTTTTACATGCATAACAAAGTAATTTATTCCTGAAAATTATTGTTTTAATTGTTATTTTATTCTTACCAATTATTAATTTATATCAATTAACATGAATTGTTTCCATCTTAAAGGAAATCAATATCAGGCTAAGTACAACAAAGAGGAAAACAAGAACATAGACGCTGAAACAAGTTGTGTGTCCGTTTCGTGATGTCAGTGATTTCCTTCTACCAGAGTGAAATCAACATCAGAGCAACATTTGAGAAATCCAAACAATCATCTACATTCAGATACTTACAACACGTTGTGACCTTGCTTTAATATTGTATACAGTACAGCTTCGTACTTAAACTTACTCATCCTCAAAAGGTACTTTGGGTAAACGTTGCAATACTTGTCTACGCAGTATGCGTTATTATACTCTTGCATCCACTTGCATTATCAGAATTTTCCAAAAATAAACATCCTATCTTCACCACTTACAAAGTATATAGGGCCAGTTGTGGTTATTGTCATTGTCAATTTAGATACGTCAGACACGATACTTGTAACTTACATGCAAACGTTACGTGCATCATCAGAATTTTCTCTCACGAAGTTATTTGCAATGTCTTTCAGGTTGAAAAACACTTTGGAATAGAGAGTAAAAAAAAAAAGCTCTCCCTAAAAGTTTGGGTGACTTGACCACTAGACTTGTTATATTTGATTGAACGCTTCATCGACCATGTTTTGAGGCAAGTAGTTGTCTCGATCATGCAGCAACACCAAGGAGGGGCTCTTTTCCAATATGAAAACGCAAGGCTTCATGTTGCTTGAATCGATTATCGTACACTTCAACATTCTGGCCTCCTGACGATGGGACCACCTCGATTGCCGTATCTGACGACAACCACCTCAACAAACGTTCGACAATGTCAAGCACTGAGGGAAGAGTGGCAGAGAATTTCCATCGACGTCATTAGACAGCTGACCACATCAATGCGCAGAGTATTTACTCTTTTTTACTCTCCAATCTGAAAGTTCTTATAAGAGTAAAACTTATATTGTTATCGTGTAAATTAAATGTTCTTCCCATCTGTGAGTTTTGCATCCTTCAGGGTAGAGTTTTCGATTTATTAAAAATATGTATCTTAATTTGATATAACAACAAACAACCCCTTTACCTTTAATGTGTAAAACATTTGTAAACGATAAATCTCTCCGAGAAATGAATTCCGTATTGAGTCAACTTGTAATATCCGCAAGCTGAACGTATCACACATAAAAGTTTATTTACTTGGATTACTTTGTAAATCTTGAAATACATGTCGTCATCACCATTAGTATATATCAAAGTTATCGACGAATGGTCTGTCATTTTTTACATCTAAAGGCACTTTCACCATATAGACGAAGTGTAGAGCATTCTTGAAAAAGTGAGGTCAATGAAAGGAAATCAATACATACCTGACTCATGGAATTAAATCATAGAAGTTACGTAAGAGATTCTATTTTCTGCGTCTTAACCTGTCGAAATTGTCAATTCATGATTCTACTTATCCTCTACAAGAAATCCATTTTCCTCCGAAAACAGGCTTATTTATGAAGACAGAACACTTATTGAAAATGTCTGAACAAGGGGATTGAAACTAAAACCTCATGTATACGGTAACATGAGATATTTCAGTAAAGTTTAAATGAGAGATTCCATAATATCAAAACTATTTTGATTTTGATGTCAACAGATTTATGTCACAAAAGTGTCGATTGAGGAGTTCTGTGGGAAAGTATGTCAGTATGGTTCCCATTAAGAAAGCATAAAGTTAAACCAGAATAATGCCAAATCCGGTTAATTGTTTGACATGAACATGATAGCATGTTGAGATCTTGTGACCAATTTTTAAACATTCATGTAAAAGATCATAAACACTCACGCCGCCAATTTGATTACTTTCTGAAGAATTGCTGTCAATAAAATATTGCGTGATGACTCGGAAAGTAACTGCACGATCCATCAACTTTTGTCTGTAAGCAATAAACATGTTTAAGAGACTCTCATGCATGTTATGTAACCAGTGAAGTAGCAGAGTCACGATTTTTAAGGCTTTGAAATTCAAAAATGTTATTGAATCAATGTAAGTAATGATTGAGAAACCCTAAACACACTAGCAGGGAAATACGTTTCATAAATTAGATATAACCTCCCAGTAATTAGATTACTTAATGTGTAAGCCGAAATGTGGCGATAATGATCTTGTACTTCACAAAGGGATATAGAAAATTAGTTGAGAACACTGACGCCTTTCCATTTTACATCACACGAAAACAAGGACATGTTCATTATACATTAGCATAAATAAATGTTTTAAATATTGACGTCAATAGTATCAAGAACAAAATGTAGCTTACTTTTTCTACATGAAGCATATGTTCGTCAACTGTAAGAATCTTCGATATGATTTTGATATGAAGTAACTACCTTGTCATCACCGTTTATATAAGACAACTTTTAACTGTTCTACAGTTATCGTTGGAATACCAACCTAGACTTGAATCAGAATTTGTAAGTGCTAAATGTCAAAGAATCAATTGGTTCTGATATCGGAGAACAACGTAGCTATTTATAGCAGAGCAAGCACTTTATCACTGACACTTTGTGATTAATAACTATCACAGACACGACATGTTCCGCAGATAGAAAATGTTCGTCGAGAGATCAGATGGAGTGATCATAGATATGGTCTGCATACTACAACCCCTCTAACCTTTAAAGTTTATAATGTAATAAAGAAGAATATCGGTCTCAGTCACCCACAGGAGGCCCCTAGCATAGCATACTTAACATAAGTACGCAATAATTCTACACTTGCACCATATTTATTGTTGCGTTGATTTTCATTATTTCACTGATTAAATTAAATTAAAGACTGCTATCCATCAGTACGAATTAATATCAATCAGAGTATGGATGAAAGGAAACCAAGAATAGTCAACTTCTTACTGGAATGAATGTGATGTTTCGGTGTAGACACAAAGGCCGTTATCAAGTAGATATCTATGCAACTTTTAAAATGCCTCCCGAAGAAGACGCATTATTGATATAGAGATTATATATTTGTTTGGTCATGCTCATATTATTGTTTGTGAATAATACTACTGTTTCGAATATTTCAGACATTCATTTATTATTTTAAGTTGACGAAGAGGCGACCATTTACATTGATACAGTTTGGGAGGAAGTTAAACATTGAATTATATAGCCCTTTTTGGACTAATCGCAAAGGGAGGCATAAATATACAAAATATATAACTGGAAAATAGAGAAATACATACAATACTGGGTTAATGTCATGGACACATCGTTTGGTTTCTGTTTTCGAACTTGGTTGTTGATTAATACTGTAGTGATTAACTGACATTATGAACGGGATTGGAAATGTGAAGTAATTTTTCACAACTGAAATAATTCGTAAAATATAATGACATGTATTAAATCACATTATTTACTATATCCAACTTCAGAAATGAAAATAATACACATTCATAATCATAAGCAAATAAAAAAGTGTGAATAGCAGCATGAAGTCAGATTAATGGTGAAATCACTTACCACTGAAGCTGCTGATTTATCTTCTATTTAACCACTATCGTATTGTATTCTTTTGGGGGATTATTTAATTTTGGACAATAGAAGAACAAGGATAAACTAATACAGTTTGAACACAAAATTAATCACTGTATCTACATTTTGTAGTTGATTGTTTTGATAATAATTCAAAATCATAAGCAGGTTAAACATATAAAACAAAGTGTAGCAACAGATTAATGATGTGATCAATTTACAATGAAGCTGCTGATTTATTTTCTTATTACTCACGTTTTTATCGTTTTGTGTTCTTTATTTACTTATCTTGGGGGGACTATTTATTCCAAACTTGGACAATAGTAGAACATGGATACACTAATACAGCGTGAATATATTTTAAACACAAAATAAACCACCGTAGTGTAGTTGATTGTTTGGATTTCTCAAATGTTGCTCTAATGTTGAATTCGCTCTGGTAGAGGGACATCACTGGCATCACAAAGCCGACACACACTGGAGCAGCACCATTCATTGTATGATATTTTAATATCAAGATGTTCACCAAGTAGATACTTGACCAACGTTTCCTCATTGGTTCCCTGGAAATAGTCTTGAATATCTAGATCAAGAGGGAGTTGGTCGGTCAGCAACATCCAGAAATGGTTGTAGATCTCCAGAAGATGACATCAGGGGTCAGGTCGTATTGACCCAGGGTAAAATCTTTTTTTAGAAGCTCCTGTTATTTTGGCACGAAATCAGCCACATTGTGTAACATTATTTCATAATGCAATGTTTTTGTTTTTCTGTTTGCCCTTCTGACCCTTGTGATATAGAATATTTCCGTAAAACACAACATTTTGATATTAATTATGATTTTGTAATA
The DNA here is from genome assembly GCA_936450465.1 of Gibbula magus. Classification (NCBI taxonomy): domain Eukaryota; kingdom Metazoa; phylum Mollusca; class Gastropoda; order Trochida; family Trochidae; genus Gibbula; species Gibbula magus. The sequence continues at coordinate 99,697,479 of OW388290.1, forward strand.
TTTGTTAAGAAAAGAATAACAATTACTTCTACAGGAAAGCATTATCTCTAAAAGGAAATCAAAATAACGTTCAATATCAAAGGTGTTTGATGAATGGCTTTATGTTATTTCTAATGTGAACTAAAATTTCAGTAAAATATCACAACAACCAGTTGAGAACGTAAAGATAATGCAAGGCTTGAACTCGGAGCTCAATCTGTAAACTCTCTCACATAGTATCCTCTGAATCCGTCATGTGGTAAATAACTATTTATGTCGATGTTTTAACCTCACATCACCCACAGACACATTGGCCCTCCTTATAATCCTCTGTTAATCACATCCAACCCCCTGATTACAAACACGTCAAGGACTCACAATGCCACAGTTCCACTGACCAGCAGAGGGATTAGTTCTCATAAAGACATTAAGGATGACATAATTCACTTATTTCAGGGGCACCAATTATGGTGATGGAAATTACCCAACTGACTTAGTTTCCTGATAATTAACCTATGGGCATGATGGTGGAATGAGTCGTTCTAGGTAATTATGCAACTGATTTGTTCAATTTCCTTAACTGCAGTTACATAAACCACAAGGATGTGTTTGCCAGCACAACTGTCTTTGTCAGTTCCTGGAGATATACTGTTATTTTTTAATCTTTGGAAAGTTGATGTTGAAGGCGTGATGGCAGGAGAATGTAATCATGTTACCAACAGTTTTAAGTCAGTGGCTGCAAGCAAAATTGTCAATCTAGTATGGTTTGAAAGTGGAGTCCAATAGCTAGTGGTTATCAAGTGATTGCTTCATTGTTTGAGGTAATTGGTTCGTAATCTGAATTTCCGAGAATCATAAGAAACAGTTCCAAATCGACAATAATTTGAAGTTCTAAATGTGTCTATCATGGTCTCCTATTCACCACATGGTCGTGGTTATATAGGAGTTATTATTACTGTCCGGTAGCAAGGAAGTATCCATTTATTGTCTTTCTTGAATTATCTTTTTTTTTTACAGTGAGAATATTACATTCCTTTCTTAATGTATTTTAATGATTAAATCGTACCAGAGTTTGTAAGATACGTATTTCAAACCCGTTAATTGAAACGTGTATAGGACGTAAAAGCACCAATTTAGTGTTATTGTGTTGTAAAAAGTTATGTAATTGTCTACAACAGCTGAAATAAAAAAAAATGTAGCTATGCAACATAAACACATTGAGATTTGTAAATCATGGAACGCTTTACTTCTAGTCAAAAGTTGTTGAATAATTTATTAAATACATCATTTTGGCACCCTGAGGCTGACTAATTCAGTAACTTACCAATAGCACGTGTGTATATGAGGATGGACATTAATTTACTACCGCTTCCAAGAAATAAAGCTGCTACTGGTATTAAATATACTATTCATATTAACTACACCTTCACCAACACCAGTAACTGCAGCAGTGTAGATTCTCGACGAGTTTGTAATTACAAAAATCTTTAAGGAATAGTACAACTATGTCAAATTATTTAAGCATGATATAGTAATTTTTCCGGTGATTTTCGTAATACTTAACTGATGAAATGGTGTACTGGTTGGGACGTTGTACTCTCATATAATAACTTTGTTATATCATATCCGCTCCTTAATATATGAGACGTAAATCATCCCACATTATGTTTGTATATATATAAGCTGGTTCACAATAATGTGACATATAACACAGTTAACTGTCATGTAACCTGGGGAGAAGATGATATTTCAGTTTGTAGCACAGCACACTTTCCTCACTTTTAGGGAATACTAATCACATAACACAACATTGTAAAGAAAAACGCTCATTGCACTTAATAATTTACAGTTTTTGTAACTCCTTTTGCAAATTGTATCGAAATTCTAACAACAAAATGGATATAACATGGACAAAAAAAGTTTTAAATTATTATTTATTTATATAATTTATAAATTTATATTACAAACAGTCTGATGCCAAATATAACAATTTTACATTTGATCACTATCCCAATGGCATGAATTCTAAAGGGATGATACGCAAAAGTCCAATTCAAATTCATTACAAAACAGATCGGAGATCGGATGGAGAAGTACTATTAGTAAACACTAGTGAAATGACAAATATCTATTTGCGACAGACATGTACCTCGCGACATAAGTCGAAGGAAAAGAAGGGACTCGACCCGAAAAGGTACAATAATGTATACTTTAGCAAAGAGTGTGGTTCCAAATATAATTTTTTTACATTAATTACTATCTGAAGGGGTAATACATGTAAATCCAAGTCTAATGCCTTACAAGGGCCTTGGCCTCTATGTAAAGTGATATGACTGTTCTTCAAGCCAAGTGATACAGTCACTGATTCAGTTCCTAATGACAGTTTCAGCGGTGTCACTATTTAAACTGTCTCCGGGCGGATCTCTTAAAGATTGCATGTCGATAGAAGAAGAAGGTTTCAAAGACATTTTCAATAAGGCTATATATTTGATATTTGACTGACTAATAAAAAGTGAGAATTTAAAACAAAATTAAATTTACCCAAGTTACTTCTGGAATGATATATATTACGGGAAGCTGAAAAAAGAAATAACTATCCGAAGTTTGTCACGGATTCTTTACGGACATATTTCACAATATACAGTTTTGTTTATGATCAAAATCATCAGTGTTACAGATAATAGTCCTGTTATGTCATCAGCATCATGTAACATTATAACATTATCAACTGTGTTTTCAGTACTGTCAAAGCATTGTGAGCTAAACATAAACCTAAGGATATCCACAATGTAAAATTCGTTTGATCTAAAATACGCAATATCTACTACGGGACCAGTTTTTTTATGATAAAAAAACCCATTATACGTGGAGTGGTAACACTTATTATCAAGTAGAAGAACTGTGTTTGACATATGACATCTGACGGTCTCCCCTATACTATGCAATTGATAGTTCAATTGTTCGCGGTCCAATTTTATAAATTGTTCCTTTTCAAGTCTGTAGCTGTAAGTAAAATTGTCACATTTAGTTTTCGGAGATTAGGAAGGGAGAATGTGTCCTGGAGGTTTTAACCTCAATATATCATTATCTCTTAGGCAAATGACTCAGATTTGCCTCTATGAAAATCATTGAAACAAGTGTGACATTACCGCGACTGCAAATTTCTGAATTGTACTGATAAACAACTTCCCAAATTGAATGTTCAAATAACAAAGTAAAAAATATCAGAAGTTTGTCGACGATATAATATTTTGATTAAAGGTTTGTGATCACAAGAGTAAGATTTTTTTTATCCAAAATCATTTTCAAAGTGTTTTCAAAATAATTAACATATCTGAAAAACAAAACTACCACCAGTTTTTTCATTAACATCATGTAACATTATAATATTATCAGCTTGTTTTTCAGTTCTGTCAAAACCTTTTGACCTCAATATGTAATGATGTATTATCAGTATGACCATTCGATTCAAAGGATATCTACAGTGTAAACATCGCTTAAAATGTTAGATAGAGTTGGTAAACACTATCAAGTTATTGACAAACTGCGTTCATGAAATAAGTAAGTCATGATCTGTTGTTTTTCAAAGTAGGCTTTTTCGTTGTTTTCTTCTGACATTTAAATGTTAGTGCCGGTTTAAGTATCTTTTAAATAAACAAGTGAATACAAATTGTTATATAAACTTAACTACCCTACGTAAGGCATAACTTTTGCCAGTCTCCATAACTGGCTGATTTAAACCTTGCCGTGTTTCCTTAAGGTTTCCATGCCAGTCCACTCTGCATTTCAGGTGCAACCATCGACTTCCTCAGCACGGAAAAGCGAGAGATATACAACAAGGCTGAAATCAGCCTCTGAGACTGGCAGGACTTATGCCTTGCGTAAGAAAGTTGATAGAAGCTATGTCCATAGTCTCAGTGACTTTCCTCTGTACCTGGTTTCTTTAATATGATTCTGCGACCTACACCGTATACACAGATCACTGGCAGTGAAATCTAGGCAAAGTTTCCAATTCATTACAATACATACAATCGAACTACTACTGCGATGTTATAAGCTGATCATGACATTTATTTCTGATGACTTTAACCTTGTAGATGCTTGTTAATATCGTAATTCCTGAGGCGCAGCCAACGAAAGGTGTAATTTACAAGCCCCCTTGTCCCTTTGGAACAGCGGGTAAAATGCATTACCCTTTAGAAATTATACATTTTTCATTTATTATTGACACAATCAAATAATGTAAAGTCATTGAAACCTTCCTAACAATTAGACATTTTGTAAATTTTGATTTTGAAGCATCTATTCAGGGTTTAGTTCCTCTGAATACAAATCGCAGTTCAAACCATCAAGTATAACCATACAATCAGGGCTATTCGTCTCACCTAATAATGCAATTGATATTTCAAGTGTTCACGTCCAATTATATAAACTGTTCCTCTTCAAGTCTGTAGCTGTAAGCAAATTTGTCACATTTAGTTCATGGAGATTAACAGTCATGTTTGTCATCTGTGGAAGGGAGTATGTGGTTTTAATCTCAATATATCATTGTCTCTGAGGAAAATGACTCATGTATAAAGTTATTAGAGCAACTGTGAAATACCCACTACTCCCAGTACTTACATGATTATAAAACCATCTTTCCTACAACCTGTTCCTGATCATGCAACTTGTCTAAACTTGTTTTTATTTGATATACTGATATACATGTACATGTACAAATTTGACCTGACTGTATATATTATGTAATCTTGGGAACCAATAAATTTTTTTTTTAAAAACTGTGAAATACCTCGACAGCAAATTTATGCATTGTATTGATAACCAACTTCTCAAATTGAAAACAAAAACAATTAATGATGCTTAACCTTAGCATTTTTTCGTAAGCATTTGAAATTATTTTCTGTAACTTTCTGAGACACAATGAATAAAATACACTCACTTAAATAGAATAAAATGTTTTTGCATGTATTTATTTCTAACGTAATTAAGAGATATGTTAATCAAACAGATGTTGTTTTATCCTGTATGCCTTTCGGAAGAATCGTCTGATCATCATCAGAAATAACATGTTATAGGTAGAGATATTGACCTTCCCATTTTAAATTATACTGTTACTTGCATGTACGTTACAGGATGGACAAGAGCATTATTTAGACTAGAAGAAGCATTTTCCAATGTAGTTGTGAGAGCGACTATGCAATTGACAATCAAAGTAATGAATTAATACAAAGAACACTTTTAGAAACGGGGTGAAGGTTCAAAACATCACATGTGTGTGTTCAATACAGCAGCTTTCATAAGAAACTTACATTTTAAATATTTAAGATGCGTAAAAGTGGCACGATTTTCTCTCCTATAAACTCATTATTTTCGGCTGATTTAACAAAAAGTGTTCAAACCAAACTTTCGGGAATAAAGCAATGACACTTTCATTGTTTTCTAAATCACGAAATAAACACAAACATATATTTTATTTCTATCATAGTCCATAGTTAATTTACAGTTGGAGACACTTCGAATATCCCAACGCTCAGACATTGTAAAAACTCAGCAATTGTCTAAACCCAAAGACGAGTGTCAATATCATTAAATGTACACAGGTGTTGTTACTTATACGGCATAGGGTGAAGTGTTAAAACCCAATCAACAAATTACTACACGCACGATGCTCAAATCAACATGAGAGATAATGAGCTCGACTTTCTGACCAACATCACTGTTATGTAAAACGCTATTGATCGTGAGTTCTGCTTTGATGGAAACGTGTCACTGTATGTTATTTGACGTACTTAACACAATGTAAGTTATACTAGTTATTTCGGGTGACCTGAAAGGTGCTATAAAATGCTCTTGCCCGATTTTCATTGAAAACAAGTAATTATCGTACATTTGGCTATCCCATAAATACAATTCAGTATTTTGTATAAAGTGGGGCTTGAGTGTAAATATTGAGAAAACAAATATTATTGTATTTAGAAATGGTGGTGTATTAAAGAGAAATGAAGTATGGTATTATGGTGATCTTAAAGTTAAGTGTGTAACATATTATAAATATTTAGGTTTAATAGTTTCAGCTCGGCTTAATTGGTCAACTGCTTGTAAAAGTTTAGCTTCCCAAGCCTCTAAGGCAGCACAATCAGTACAGCATTTATTTTTTAAAATTTCCTTCATTTCATTAAAAACAGCATGTACCATTTTTTACTGTAGAATCTTACCAATTCTTTTGTATGGATCGGACATTTGGGGCACTAAATACTACCATTGCATTGAAAAAGCACATGCAACATTTTTCAAAGGTTTTCTAAATTTAGGAAAGTATGCTTCAAATTAAGCTGTGCTTGGAGACGTTGGCCGTTGTAATTTATACGTTTCTAGTAGATTAAGAGTTGTTAGATATTGGCTAAAGCTGTTAAAGATGGATTATTATAGATACTCTAGACAAAGTTGCCTTTTTCAAAAATTGCAGGATGATATGGGGAAACGAAATTGGGCCTCAGAGGTTAGGGAATTGCTTTTTTCGACAGGATTTTCCCATGTTTGGATTTCCCAACAGGTTGGGAATGAAAATATATTTTTTATCAGCTTTTCATCAACGTCTTCTTGATATTGCTGTACAAGAATGGTCTACTTCCATACATATCTCTCAATATCTAAATTATTACTCAAAGCATAAATCTTTACTAGTGCCAGAGTTTTATTTTTTGAACTTGAACAATAAGGCGCTAATATATTGTCAGTAATTACTGTCTATTAATATGATATAAAGAGATCCATTGACATGTATCTGATATCAACATCATTGGGTGGTAGTAATTGTTTAAGAAAAGCATCTAAACATGGCATCCAACATCTAAGAAATACCCCATTAACCGCTTCACTGGATCGCCATGTCATGAACAAATATGTATTTCATGACAAGAATGTATTTCAATGTGATGACTATAAATCAGTTTTGGGTAATTTCCATCACCATTCTTAATGCTTCTTAACTAGGTTAGTGAGATATATCATCCTTAATGTCTTTATCAGGACTAATCCCTCTGCTGGTCAGTGGAACTGTCACATAGTGAGTCTGTGACGTGTTTGTAATCAGAGGATTAGATGCGATTAGCGGGGGATTGCTAGGGACGAGGTGTTTGTGTATCATGTGATAGGAAAACATCGACAAAAATATTGATTTTCCACGGAATCAGGGAATAATATGTAAGAGACTTAACAGGCAGGACTTGTGTTATCTTCGGACACTCGACTGGGTTCTATGATGTTTTTCTGAATATTTATTTCACGTTAGAAATAACATATTGCCATTCATCAAACATATTTTAGATTTTATAAGTTTTCATTGCAAATTCTGATAATGCTTTCCTGTAAAATTACTGTTAAATTGTTTTTCTATTTTTAACAACTCTTACATAGCTATAATTAACATCAAAATGTAGTTTTTACAGAAATAATCTATATCATAAGGCTAAGTAGAGTACTAGTAAAAAGGAAAACATTTCATTATGAAATAAGTTTACACCACGTGGCTGATTTTGTGTTAAAACATAAGAAACTTACATTTACATGTATACTTCTATAACGCAAGGGTAAGAGGGCAAAAGGAAAAACAAAAACATTGCATTATGAAGTTAGTTTACACAATGCGACTGATTTCTTGGCAAAAATAAATGGAGATTCTACAAGAGTATTTTTCACAGGGCCGATACCATGCTGTCATCTACTGGAGATCGGCAAACCTTTCTGGATGATGCTGACACCAATCTTCCACAGAGCCGATGAGAAAACGTCAAGTATTTACTTGTAGTACCTCTGAATTGTGCTGCTCCAGTGTGTGTCAGCTTCGTGATGCTAATGATGTTAAGCGGCCTTCACACGGCAAACTAAAGTTTGACAACACATGTTGGCCAACTCAAGTTTGAGAGTGTGAACAGTCCACCAACTCGTCACCAACACCAGTTTCCAAATTGTCAAACTGTTGGCGAGAAATAGGATCGGTCTCTATTCTGACCAACTTTTCCATCAAACTTTCGGTGTTGTCAAACTCGGGTTTGACGTGTGAAGTGTTGTCAAACTCGTGTTGTTAGAAACATCCAATCAAAGTCGATGAACTTGTCACGTGATGTTTTGATCGTATGGTCAACTCGACCTTCAATAATGGCATCGGCTATGGAACGTGCCGAAGAAGAAAGGCGATCGACATTGACATTTATAGAAGAAATTCAACTGCATCCCTGTCTGTGGAACATATCATCAGCCGAATATAAAGATAAAAATGTGAAACACCGGGCATTGGACGATATATTGACCAAATTGGGCATGAAAGGAGGTATAGTTTAACCCGTGAATATTTATTGTTTGGAATGCTTATTATCATATATTCAAAACCCCAAACTTCCATGACCTCATTTGTTCATTACCGATGTTGACATTTTATTCGAAAGTGATGAAAATTATAGGTCTTGATGATAATATAACAATACATGGTAAATAACATCCTATGAAATTAGCATTTTTGCATGTACAATTACATTATGAAATAAGGTATGCTTAGCTTCTGTAGCTCTACGCGAAAGTGTCTCCTCTACTCACTCCTGTGTTTTTGTCTCGTAGCTTGCAATCAAGGTCAATCGATCATGGGAGGTAACTCTGATTTACGTTAGTTTTAGTAATGATTTTATGAAGCGGTAAGCAAATATTTTGCCATGTTTTGAATATGCTTCGCCGTTGTATACAACCTAATGCTGTTATATATACTTCGATAGAGACACATATCATGTACAGCAATCTTTAAATAATGTTAGTTTTCAAATAGACCATTAAACATGTTTGTTGGGGAAAAAATAACTAAAAATAATTATTTTAATTTAAAATTTTTAAAATTGTATAATACATAAAAAATCCATAAATGTAGAACTCAAATGTATTTTAATTTCATATAAAAAAATAAATTCAAGGCAAAATGTTCTTTTTACAGAAGAAGACGTCAAAAGAAAAATCAACAGTTTGCGCACATACATGTACTACAACAAAGAAAACAGAAAAGTGAAGAACTCAAAGAAAAGTGGTGCTGGCACAGATGAGGTCTACCATTCAGCATGGACTTATTATGACGTGCTTGATACTTTCTTGAAGGACCAAGTACAACCCAGAAGGACTCAGTCTAATTTGGTAGGTATATATTTACACAAAATCCCACTGCCACTCAACCTGTCCTTGTGTCAGGAAATACTCTTGAAACTCATCTCGAATTTCTCTTGCTTGGGTTGAGCTCCTGTTTGAGCCTTGCTGAGTGACAGACATGAGTGGTGTGTCATATCTACATTCGTTTCCATTGTTATTGTCAGGTTCATTGTCAGAGAGTCCTTTTACAATATATGCATCACTCATAGTGCGTAGATAGTTGTGAAAGGGATACTGTCGCTAGTACAATCGAGGTGACTTTATCAGGCTCCAAGTTGATATTTGTCTTGAAAATTTGAAATCGGTGAACAAGGATTTCAAAGGCATTCTCACTTACTCTCCGTGCTCTTGACAATCGGTAGTTAAAGATCCTTTGCGCATCATCCAGATTCTTGGCTGGGTATGGTTTCATCAAGTTCTCTTTTAATGGGAATGCTTCATCGCCAACAATGACAAAGGGCAACGATGTATGCCCATCTGGTAGGCAATAAGGGGGTGGGATGCCAAGTGTTTTATCATTAAGAGCTGCTTGTGGGCTTGATTCACGGAGAACTCCCCCATTACTCACTCGCCCATTGCACCCAACATCAACAAAGATAAACTTGTAATTGGCATCAACAAGCGCCAGGAGGACAATGCTGAAGTGACCTTTATAATTGTAGAATACACTTCCACTTTTCTTTGGGGCCTTGATAGCAATATGTTTTCCAACTAAGGTTCCTAGGCAGTTTGGGAAGTTCCACTTCGTCATGAAATCATCTTCAACTGTCTTCCATTTATCAGGCGACGTTGGAACCTGCAATAACAAAACATGTCACTATTTCTTCCATTTATCATTCTTAATTTCTTGTATAATATCCTCAGACACAAACAGACGAGGGGGACGCAACTAGTGAAACACTCAGCTTTTTGGCGATCAAGACATCTCTAGTGCTTCACAACTTCTCACCTCGACGCCAAGTGCCAAGAAGTCAAAGAAGCAGAAGTCTGATGATGATATTATGTCATGCATGCTAAACCTACTGAAAGCTCCAGAGGTATCTACGCCCTCCTCTACCGACGATGACTTATTTGGTCAAATGGTAGCGTCACATATGTGGAAGATTACCGAGGGTCGACAAAAGGAGACGTTGAAGATCCAGCAACTTCTAGTAGACGCACAGTTCCAAGATGAAGTACCAGTTAGTACTCGGCCATACAGACCCATGTACCCGCCAACTATGGTGTCAGCACCCGAACAGACCGCCTACATTCAGCGTTCTCCTCTACAAACAATCAGTGTCAACAACACCCAGAGATCGCCACTGATGTTGACCCACATGATGGACCCCACTCACGTATATAATTGATCAATTGATTAAGTCATTAAATATATTTCATTCAATTATACAAATCGTGTTGTGTTTATGTTATTATCACACTTATCACAAGTGTATATCTTACCTGTAGATATCTTCCTTGAAGGCTTTTGTAGATTGCATTGCACACCTCCGAAATGAATTCGGATATTGTTGAAGTACCTAATCTAAATCCGTAGTGACGGCTGGTATACGATTCACCTGTAATATTAACACGTATATTGACAACGTATTACAATCATTTATTCATATAGAAGTGTGTTTATTTAAAATAACGCTCAACACAAGCTTAATTGTAATACATTGATAGTAACAAGACACCTACCAGCAGCCAGGTAACGCAGAGTAAGTGCTAGTTTCTCTCCAGGGGGATGCACTGACGCATGTTGGTATCTTGTTTCTGGATGTGAGGTGTCACTAACGCCAAAAGTTCATCAAAAGATGTTTCATCCATTCGCAGATAGTTTTTTATAAAAGCTGCTGGATCCTCAATCCTCAACTCCTGTATAATGGTGCTAAATGCTCCTAGAGATGCATTTCTAGTAATGTACGACTGAGTCCACATTCGTCGGTTACATCGACGTTTAGATCTATTTTTCCTTTGCAATATTAACTTCATGAGAAGAAGAATTGCAACACACCTTTTGATGCGTGAGGCGGGCACCGACCATACTGGTAGAGACATGACGCTCAAATGACATGCAAGTTTGACAACATGTGTTTGACGTCTGAACACGCGAGTTTTACAACTTTCAAAAGTTGGCCAACATGTGTTGTCAAACTTTAGTTTGCCGTGTGAAGGCCGCTTAAAGTCTACCAGAGTGAAATCAAATCAGAACAACATTTTCGAAATCCCAACAATCAACTACAAAATATAGATACGGTGGTTTATTTTGTGTTTTAAATATATTCACACTGTATTAGTTAATCCATTTTCTTCTATTGTCCAGTTTGGAATAGATAATCCCGTAAGAGGAGGAAATAAAGAACACAATACGATAGTGGTTTAAAAGAAAATAAATCATCAGCTTCAGTACTAGTGGTAAGTGATCACACCATTAATCTGACTTGATGTTGTTAATTACACTCCTTTATTTGAGTAACATACTTATTATTATGAATGTGTATTTTTTAATTTCTTAAGTTGCATATAGTAAATAATTTGATTTAATACATGTTCATTACATTTTACGAAGTATTTCAGATATGAGAAATTACTTCACGTTTCCCATCCCTTCCGCAACGTCAGTGCACTACTACAATATTGATAAACAATCAATTTCGAAAATAGTATCCAAAATATTTTTTCATAACATTCTTCTCAGACATATTCAGTTTGTTGCAGGGACATGTGCTTGCTTGCTATGCAATATTATATTTTTCAGTAATTATATCATTTAAACGGCCAAATGATAATCGATGTCAGGGTTCTGTTCCAATATGACTACCTCCCATCCTGACTACTTCCCAATTTGACTACAGTAGAATTACACATGCGGATTAGCTATGCTATAATGGATTTGCCCAGTGTCGTCAAATAACAAAGCGAACATATATTTTTCTGGTTGTTTATTATTGTTTTTTTATTTTATAATAACAGCATAAACCAATAGAGTAGCATACGCATAATATGTGTATAAATATTAATCACATAAATATATTTCCATCATCCATGCTTTAATTTTAGACATAAAGCTAATATGATACTTATACAACTATTCTCTGAATGTATTGTTTGTAGCTGTTATCACATTGATTAATTATAGATGAGATCAGATATGTTATCACAAGAGACAACTTGAACAAAATATGTTTATCCCAGATCAATCACTTGACTGAACGGCGCAATATGGTAAATTGTTGATATTTTATTAACAGTTATTATAATGGTTTCACAACAAATGATGCAAAGCTATGGGCACATAGCATGATATCTAACTATGTGTATTTGCTTCATTTTCTTCACAAATTGTTTGTACATAATGAGTAATGAAAAACAAAAACATATCATGGAGTTGTATTAGACGGAGATATATTTTCTCATCATCTTATGATTGCAATTGTAAGTCATTTGACACTGTTTCATTTTTACAGTTTTTTCAGTCTAACTTCAGCAGCCTTCCTGCAGCATCTAGGAACTCCAGTGCTGTCTTCTGGTTGTTCTGTAGCTGGATCTTCAGATTCTGAAGGCGAGTGTCCAATTCTTTGTATTTCCTCTTCCTCGGTGCAGGGTTGGCGCCATGAAGCAGCTGGGCAATCTTTCGTCGGTTTAATGATTTCATGGACCTGATGATAGAGATGAAGACAAAGATGTTTGGGTGGCAGTGCTGCACAGTCTGGTTAAGATGATGGTGTCACCCATCGAGGTTATTGTTAGTTCTTGGTCCTGTCGTGGTGTTGTGATTCCATACTGCGACCCACTTGTTGACGATGTAGTACTTGAAATCCTCACACCTTGCATCAGCAACAGGTCCAAAGTTCATACAGTCCACCCACACATTCTGGACACCAGCCTCTGGCAACAGCGCAAGTGCAGCAGCACGACGAATCAAACGTCCAACTTCAGGGATATCCTTGTAGGCACAAACAAGTTCTAAATCCTGAACCTCCCTCCAAATGCACTGGTCGTAATTAAAAAAAACACCCTCGTATAGCACTGGCAGGGACTTCTTTGTGAATAGCCTGGTGCACTGGATACTCAAAGTACACCTGGTTGATATTTGGGCTGAAATGTCTTCCTGTTTTGGCCTGGGTAATTTCCTTCAGCTGTCGGAAAATTCGTCTGTATGTTTCACGGCGACGGTATGGCATAAGGCAAAACTGAAGAGGATACATCTTTGAGTCAACCATGGAATGAATCACATATACCTGGTGCCATAGTGATGGACAAGAATAAAACGTCCAATCCTTGTACAAAATGTCCGCCTGCTGAGCAATCTCAAGTGCTTCATCCTTCGCAAACACCAAAATTGTGTCGCCAAGAAGAGCCGACCGTCAGTAGTGCTGGCCCAGGCGCCTTCTATGTTGACAGATGCTGAGTCTTGTGGTAGGGCAAGCGTAGTCTTACGTCGGTGACGATACAGGCCAGACTTCACTGTATACAGGGACGGAACAGCAGCGGCATCTTCCACAGGAACGTTCTTGATCTCGTCGTTGTAGATCTGCTGAATGGCAGTTGTTTCTTCACGGGAACGCTTGCGGAGATTGCTGATAAGTCTCTCTGTTGTCTCATCTTCAGGCTGGTGGTTGTGCATCCCAGTTACCGTGCGGATGAATTCCCCAACTGTAGACATATTCCCTCTACATCCAGTCTCCACACATCTCCAGTAGACTGCAGCATTCCCAGTCCGGTTCAGTTTGTATCGGTATCCATGGTGGATGACCGGCTGAGCTCCTCTCTGAGACATAACAAACTCTGCTCTCTGTACATTTGCCATCATTGTTCAATAACATTTCTATTTCTAACTTGTATAGTAAAGTTTTAAATTTACTTCAAGTTGAGAAGCTATGACACTTGACAATATTCATTTGCTGTTATACTAAGTTATGGAAGTAAGTTTTATTGAACTCAACTTTCTGTCACAAACACAAAGTTCGTAATTCTAATATAAATATCTAAGTACTAAAACTTGCCATTAGCTGATCTGTGACACCATCTCCTCTCTGGTCTGGTCTGGCTGTTACAAGTGTCACAGGGAAGGGGTGACAGCTAGCAATTATAAATCAATCGAACATTAAATCTGTTTGTTTAAGGAGTAGTCAAACTGGGAAGTAGTCATTATGAGAAGACACCGTCCTAAGGCTGGACAATATTGACTACAAATCCCAACTTAATAAATTGGTTTCCCAGTAGTTTGCTTATTATATACGTTTTCTTTGTGGTCAAGGCATAGCATAAATAGAGAATACTAAACGACGTCCCGTTTAATAACATATTTATGAAACGAGTGAGTGGTTTGGTATTTAACGAGCGAAAGCGAAACCTATCAACATTTCTTAAACTATTTCATTCCAGATAACTGTTATTTCCAAAAACATTTTTATGAATAATTCATATTTAAACCAATCAACAAATACTTTATTCTGTTAGAATGTATTTTTTATAAGGTTTGAAATATTTGTCAAATTAATATCTGCAAATACTCGTGTACTCTTCTTGAATATAGATTTCTTAAATCTAGTTATATCTACTGTATATGTATGCTGCACATGGCGCCTATACAATAAAAAGGCCTAGGACTATATAACTCAATGTTCTACTTCCTCTCACAATTGATCAATGTTATTTACCGCCTTGTGTGTATGTTTGAAATATTTGAAAGATTATTACTATTCACAAACATTTACATGAACATTGCCAACCAAATCTATATAATTAATGCGTCTTTGAGAGGCATTTTAAAAGTTGCAATGATGTCTGTTTGATGATGGCGTTAGTATCTCCACTGAAACGTCACATTCATTCATAATAAGAAATTGTCTATTTATATTTTTGGTCAATAATCAATAAACTGATATATCAATTCAGTCTATATATCATGACTTTCATACTGATGCATAGACGTTTTTTATTACACAATTAACCATTTAAATAATGAAAGTCAATGCATCGATGCATAGTTTGCAAGTGTAGAATATGTGCACAATAAGGCTACTCAAATCTAACATTAGATGAGTCCTGGGGATGACTAAAACCATATTATGTTTTAAACTTTAAAATTTATAGTGTCATTGTAATGTGAGACAACGGTATGCAGACCAATTCTATTATTATCTGATCTATTTACCAAAATGTGTTATCTGCGGAGCACGTCGTTTCTGTGAAAGTTATTAATCAGAAAGTGTCAGCGGTATAGTACTTGGTCTACTGCAGTGCTGGTACTGGTAAATAGATACATTCTACTCCGATATCAGGACCAAATGATTCTTTGACATTTAGGACTTAGGAATACTGATTTTAAACTGTTACTTTTGAGCAGTCTAGGTTTGTATGCCAAATGTACCTGTAAAAACAGTTAAAACTATTTATATAATATATACGGTGACAACTAGGTTATTAATTCAAACATAAATCATATTTAGAGTATATTTGGCTTTTCTTGACTAATACCATGTTTATCTCATCGAGTGAGGTAGAAAGGTTATATTTTCACGAGTGGCGCAGCTGTTCTACCTCACGACTAATGTCAAGAAAAGACAAATTTTCTATATATTATATGACCAAATCTTTGCATATTCACCGAAATAGACTTGCATTTACGTTAAGTCGGCTCCAGAATGAGCCTGTCGCCTCAGCAACAATGTGATGTAATGAACGTGTCATGACGTCGGAGCATTGTTTTATGACGTCGGAGCATTGTTTTATGACGTCAGGTCATTGTTATATCAGTCAATAGTGACTGATAACACGTTCCATTGTTATTTTCACTAGTGACTGATAACACGGTTTATTTTCATTGATAGATATCGGTATTTCACCTGCAATCATAAAATAAAAAAAATACTTTTTGGGTAATAAATATACATGTATGTTTTATTGGGGAAAAGTAGGGAACGTCTTGCTTTTGATGTTCTTGCTGTTAGTATTTAAACCATTTATTTATGGTATTATTTAATGAGCATGGCCTTGTATTCGAGTGATGTTAAATGGATCGGCGTCATTGTTCTTAACTAATTTTCTCTGTCCCTTTGTGAAAAACAAAGTCATTATCGCCACAAACTGGCTTACATATGATGTAATCTGATTACTGAGAGATTATATTTAATCTATACAACCTGTTTCCCTGACGTTACTGCTGATGTGTTATGGATTTCACAATGATTACTTGCATTGATTTCACAATGTTTGATAATTTCAAAGCCTTAAAAGTCGTGACTCTTCTACTTCACTGGTTACATAATATGTCTGAGCGTCTCCTGAACATGTTTATTGCTTACAGACAAAAGTTGATGGATAGTGTAGTTACTTTCCGATTCATCACACAATGCTTTATTGACTGAAATTCATCAGCAATTCACTGATATTTTACATCAATATTTGAAATATTGGTCACAAAATCTCAACATGCTGTTATGTCCATGTCAAACAATTTACTTAACTGCGATGGTTCTGAATAAACTGTCTCATTCTGAACATCACTTATTGGAAAACAGCAGCGATAGCTTGACGTCACTGATTGGAAAACAACAGCAATTCATTGATCGTTTGGAAAGCAATAGCCATAACTTATCATGACATTGATATTTCTTCTTCAATGGTAGATTGGATACTTATTTACAAATTTGCTAATTCTTGTGGTCTTTCTGAATAACAGTTCATATGGATAATATGAATAAAACGATTACTTAATATTGTAATATGTCATTTTGGGTCACAAAATAGTTTTCAATTTCATGATTGTTGGTAACCTGAAAACACGTTGTCGTGACAAATAGTTAAAGTATACATAAATAGAACCACAAAGATAAAGCAATAACGTCTTTGACTATTTTCATTAACGTTTACATTATACATAATTTTAAAATAAGTTTAGTTAGTTATTTTTAAATGATTTGGAATTCAAGGATACAAATGTGTTTGAAAATAATTGGTTGGGGATTGCTGATTTATAATGTGTATTTCTCTTCTTTAAAACCATCTTCTGAAATTTATCAGACAGTTCATATTTAAATTTATTTCTAAATGCCCGTCATCTCTTCCACTGTATATGATATTTAATCTTAAAATTTATATCGTTTTGGTAGCAGCTTTGTACTTTCTTTTTTATATAACTCACCTGTACTGCATTTATTAATTCAATAAGTATCCTAAGATGAGGAAATATATATGACACATTCATATGTATATTCGATACAGATCAAAGTTTCTAATATAAACCACGTGAGTAGCATTTGATTTACCAAGACCATAAAATGATGAATCTTTAATATTATGAATCGAGTTGATCAACATGCTTTTAAAATATGTTAATGATCCTGAAAGATAGGATAATAACGTTTTATTCATTAAATATGATAAGTAAGTCTATGTTACAGAATTCCATACATGAAATATTCGCTAGTGTCGTGATTGAACAGTGTCGCCCACAT
Organism: Gibbula magus; assembly: GCA_936450465.1. Taxonomy (NCBI): domain Eukaryota; kingdom Metazoa; phylum Mollusca; class Gastropoda; order Trochida; family Trochidae; genus Gibbula; species Gibbula magus. The sequence goes on from OW388290.1 coordinate 99,715,091, forward strand.
TCATTATTACTGATTCCTCCAGCAGTGAAAGCTTTACTTACACTCCCATTCACTGGTTTGATTACCGAACTGTTACTTCCTGCTGCAAGGACATTTACATTGATTGCCTTGCTCTTATTGATCCTGCCTTGAGTCTGTTCTTGTTTACCTGTATCCGTGTAGTGTACATGTACTGTTATGTCAGTCTGTGTGCATGGTTTACAGATACGATATAAATTCATGTATATGATGTACCAAATGTGTTAACTTTTCCAATGATATTGAAACAAAAACAACATAAATATTTTCAATTCTTAAGTGTGCAGATTGAATATGCCTCATTTTAGTTCTTAACTGGGTTATGTTTTCTTAATGATGTTTTTGAATGTTTTACACAGTAAGCATAGATCGCTACATTTTCTTTACACCCTCACTCCATATATGGTCAATAATTCATTTTCATAAATTCGAAATCAAGAGATTCACCAATCCACCTATAATTAAAGTAATTGTTTATCCCCACACTGACAACCATGTTTTGGGAAGTAACATGGTTTTAACAATCCATGGAGTACACCATGTCAATCGCTGCAGTTGACTCCATGTCATGCATCGATGGATGTCTACTAATGTGATGAGTATCAATCGGTTTTAGGCAATATCCATCACCAAACTTGATGCCCCTGGACCAAGTTAGTGAGATATATCATCCTTAATTTCTTTATCAGAAGTAATTCCTCTGCTGGTCAGTGGAACTGTGGCATTGTGAGTCTGTGACGTGTTTGTAATCAGTGGATTACGCGTGATTTGCGGAGGATTACTAGGACGACTATGTGTTAGTGCATCGTGTGAAGGAAAACATCGACATAAATATTTGTCACATTACAGAATCAGTGGATAACATGTAAGAGAGTTTTCAGGTGGGATCTATGTTCAGGTTTTCCATTATCTTAACTCTCTCTACTGCTTTCCATGATCATTTACAATTGTTCTATATGTGTTTCCAACACTAACAGTGTAGCAGCTATATGCTATACAAAAACAATATCACGTACCATTGTTCATCATATTTTAACCTTACTAATAAAACATAACCATACCTGAACACTTTGAGATTTTTTAACTTGAGAACAAGTTTTCCTGTACAAATACGGTTTTCATTTTATTTACAGTAACTCCTACATGATAACAGTTTGCATAACAATGTTGAATATTACTGAAATAGTTGCAGCAAATAAAAAAGGCACTGTTCCTTTGCACCAAGTTAACGCGGAGATCGAACCAGACACGTAATGGCATCTACTGGTGTATGTGCCAGATTTGTGATGATAATGACAAGGTTTGGACATTCAATCTACTGATTTAACTGCCAGATTCGTGACTACATTGTACAGTGACATGTTTGAACCTTCAGACCACTGACGTCACATTCACATCTTCGTTCAACTTTATTTGAATTCAGATATTAAATAGTTGACAAACCTTGAGCGTAACAAGAGATTGATCTTCTCTGACATTAGCCGTTTGTCTCAGTCAATTTCTTGCTACTGGTGAATTTTGTCAACTCCATATTTACAGTTATTATATCATCTAAATAATCCTCTCAGGGAAATAAGCTTGATATAATAAGACTGGAGGGTTCTATTGATTTATAACGTAACAACCAAAATGATTTGGCTTCTCGGTTATTTGCTTTCTCGTTTTAAGTTTGCCCTGACGTCATAGTGTAGCTCAAATACATTACATTACTCGCAGTTTATACTGTTAAAATGATAGGAACCCACAGTTTATGTACGAGCAGCGACACAGTCTTAGCTCTCAAGCTGTCGTATTGCTATAGACTGATGTCATTGCTACTATACAGTTGTAGACTGATGCCATTGCTGTAATGCTTCCATAGACGGGTGTTTCTGCTGTTATGTTGTTGTAAACTGATGTCGGTGACGTTTTATGGCAATAAACTGATTATGTCTTTACTTTTTTATGTTCCTGAAGACTGAATTCATTGTTGTTATTTCGCTGCAAACTGATGTCATTGCTGTTATTTTCCTGTAAACTGATGTCATTGATGTTATGCTGCGATAAAATGATGTCATTGTTCCGATGCTGTTATAGACTGATGCCAGACTGCTAAATACTGATGTCATTGTTGTTATACACCTAAATACTGATGTCATTGTTGTTATACACCTAAATACTGATGTCATTGTTGTTATACACCTAAATACCGATGTCATTGTTGTTACATTACTGTAAACTGATGTTATTGCTGTAATTTTGCTCTAGACTGGTCACATGCCGCTTCGCCGTTTTGTTCCTGTAGACTGATGAAATTGCTCTTATATTGCTGTTGACACAGGTACACAGTAGGTTAATCTATGAAAAGGGAGAAATAAGGTCACACAATCAACAAACTTCACGATTATTTAAACGATTCGATTTATATCCGAGAGTGAGGAACCTTTCATTGAGTTCATTTCAGGAATTGATTCCAATTTCAGTGCAACGTGCTGATGATCAGTCTATTGCCTAACATATCATGTTTAAATTGTATAATTTGTATTTGATAACAAGATTATCGATGACGAACATATCCTTTTGACCATAACTTTGCATTCAGTGAAGAATATCATTTTCTTTATAATACTGATAACAATTCTAATGGAAGGGTTTCTGTTCACGACACACCATGTTTAGCACGAATATTTCGAACTTGTCGGTAATTGATACGTATCTTGATCTCAATAGCAAAGGAAGTTATATAAATCATAATGTCATGTCATTGAAAGAATAATTGTCATCAATCGTATTGTCCATGTTTCTTAATCATGATATATTCATCCAATACCATACAATCATTTGAAACAGGACCCTGAATCTTTTATAATAACCACTTTCAAACAACAATTTTCCTGACCATATTCTATAATGTTTTACTGCTATTGTTTTTATTAGGAAACATTCAAATTCAACATATTCATTGTCATTAATAACCTTGAGTTTTCCAAACCTGATATAGTTCTCAATGCTCTATATCTCCACTACATGACTTTATCAAATTTGCTCTTTCTTCACTTCATTGAATACGATAATTATTTGTCCCAGAAGACATATTCTCATCGATTGCCATATAGATTACCTTATAAAAGACATAAACGATATATCAAACATGTAAGTTTATCTTATTTCGTTAATGTTTTCACAAATTATTTTAAGGCGTATGAGTCATATATTACACATTCATTCCAAACTCTATGTGCATTTCAAAACCTAAATCACAATGTCATGACATGTAATGCTTGCCATTTGAATCTGTGATCATGTCTCCTTTTCGGGACATAAAACCAATTTAACTCGAGGTTTGTAAGTTGATGCTAGAAGCCAATTTCCCCGACATTATTTGTGGGAGTAAATAATTACCAATCTGTGCAGTTGCTTTGATTTACAGCTAGGCTTCATATTTGATGGCTGACTGCTATTCGTTTGACAAAGCAAAGGATTAGATAATTCATAAACATTTGGTTTATTTAACACATTCAATCATAAAATCTGAGATGCGTGTTTATGAGGTACTTAAAAGAATATGTTAGTTCAAAGCCGGCAGTGTTAACTTCAAGTTTAAAGGTGAAATAGCTCCTACCATACCTATACACATATACTGTTCTTCATACTACAATTCCTCTTTGTTGTCGTGTTGGCTGCCTGTACCTTTTCTCTGATAATGATATTGCATCCAGTTAGTTTCTTCCTCTGAAATAGAATAGTACATTACAAGTGTAAATATTTTCGGTAACATTTAATTGCACAGTAAAGATTAACCAAATTATGGCCATTTTTTTACATTTTGGCTGTGAGATACATAGTACAAGCAGTTTGTTCAGACACTTGCCAAATGTTACTCATAACATATTTATTTTGGAAGATTAATATATTGATATATCGCCATTACTTTTTCTTGGTATAATATAGAAACAGGTATGCAATCTAAGTAAACTGTAAACTTTTGTGTACAAATTCACTACAAAAGCATAGGCATTCCTTACAAATACCAATGTGGTAGGTTACATTATTCATAATAGTAATAATTCTTGATATGAGAGAATGCATATATGGACTATCTGTAGGTATTGAATGACTTGGATAGATAGGCCCAAATGCAGTTATCAAAATTATATTTTAACAAGAAATGATGGCAGTCATGTAATGTAAAGCTAAATCATGTTTGTCATTCCATGATATCGTGTCCAGTTTTGAGATGATTTCATACTTCTAATGGATCCATCATGATATTAACATAAACGGAAATGTCAAACTATGATAAGTATGCCTGCTGTCTAATGGCAAGACTTTTCCTTTACAACAGAATATAGGTTTTATACAGTTACGGTATACTGTTCAAATGTAATACCTAAACCTTCTTGTAACTTGGAATGTTACATGGACTTTAAATTAAACGTTCAAGCATTATATTAAGCAAGCTATTGATTAGGTTGACATTTTAGTAAATTTTTCACGGTTTTTCAAACATTTGAGATTCCTGCCTCTTTCAAATTTGTAATGTTGATATTTTTTGTGTTACATATGTAGGGATGTTTTTTCTGTGATTTATCGATATGTTCAATTACTTGACATGCACATTCTTTTGTTTTCTTTTGTTTTAAACTCGTTGATTATTTGTATAATGTATTAATTCTCAGTCCTTACTTTTTAAATACGTGTATTACTAAAATCATATCTAACGTGCACTCTTGCTCCAGTTTCAACTTCAAAACAGAGCTGTACCCAGAATTCTACATATATGTCTTACGCTTAAAATTCAATGTACATATTCTCATTTTTGTTACAACTCGTTCAGCTTCAATGCAATCATAAATTCATGTCAATTCATGTTTTCACTGCATATTGGTCATCCCAAACTTTGTAGACAATAGCTGACATGCAACGTTGATATTTGTTCTCTTTTAATTCAGTCACGAAGTTTACAAAGTTTACGAAGTTCAGATAATGGCATCATCATGACACATACCGATTAAGCTTGATTATATGATGGATATAAATCCTGCACGAGTGTAAAATGATATTATTTATAACATAAACTAAATGCCAAGGATAGTTTGACCTTTTTTAATTAGCTTCATTTGCATTCGTTAGTTCCCTGATAACAATTCAAATTCAATCCAGCAAGTATTCTATGGCAATCAGACATTGACCTATGGAAATAGACTAAAATTTAGTCTATGGAATTTTTATAATTACCGTACTTTCATCCTTTTGATTACATATTTTTTTATACTTCCAGTTCCAGTTTATCTAGACTTGCTGAATAAAAATCTAGACTGTGTTAAAGGCTCTTAATAATACACAGTCATGGAGCAGGACTACTATAGACATGATGGTAGAAGATTTGACCCATATAATTATGCAATTGATTTGTTCAATTTCTTAACCTCCAATTACATGAACTTCTCCTCTTCAAATATGTAGTTTTAATTTGGAAAGTTGATGTAGAAGGCATGATGACTGGAGGTTCTTTTCACATAACCATGTCATCGATACTTTCAAGTCAGTGGCCGTAAGCACAACTGTCAATTGAGCTATTAACAGTTATTCTTGTCAGGGAAATTGGTCCTGGTAGTTATCAAGTCATATCATTTCATTGTTTTGATTGTTTGAGGCATTTGACTGTGAATCTGAATGTTCGAGAATCATTAGAAAGTATTCAAGTTTGGCAATCAGTTGATATTTCTGAATGTGTCTATCACTTGCGAAAATACAGGGTCTCCTATTCAAGAAACAATTACGGTTGCAAAAAAGCATGAGTTAGGTCCAGGAGTCATTATGTCTCCATTGATTTCCCTTCAGAGATTGAGTCTGCTTTGAATTATCACTTTTTGACAACGGGAATAAGTGTTTGAAGTCAATTTTTAATTTGTTTATGAAACGTATCTAGGACATAAAAGACAATTTAGAAATGCATTACTGTAATTGATACATCTTCATTTTCATTTTTCCAACATACATCAATCTTTTGATCATAACTCTGACTTGCAAATTTGAAACAATGATCCTCTATGGACTATTTGACTCAAAACCAAATCAGGATTGTTAACCATGAAATATAGCACTACCATCCTGAAGCTGAGTAAAGTAAAGTAACAACAAATGTGTATGTTAGGAGCAATATTTAAATTCTGACTGCCTCCATAACTCCTGTTACTGGCATGCAATGTAACAATTATTTTAACATTTGTATAACTTCAACAAAACAAGTAACTGCAACAATGTAACTTCTGAACAATTGTGTTATAAAAATCCTCAAATTATTTAAGGTATTTTACTACTTACACTTGTATTAGCCATTTAGAAAGTGAACAACTATAACATTGTTGCATTTGGGATAACACAACCTTCGAATTCAAAAGTAAATTTTTTTGTTAAAAGAATCCTTAAACGTATGTACATGGTTCGGTTAAACCATGCGAGTGCATTTCCCATCGAGCGGTCATAATTCAAGTTCAAGAGTAGAGTTTTCATGTAAAATGTTGGAATGGTCAACCATCTTGTTGTCAATATCTCTTGAAATCTACCTCTCGTACTGAGTTCCACAAAACTGTCGCTTTATACATCTCACCATTTTCTTCGAATAATTTTATTTTTTTTATTTTGATGCGGTTTACATGGTCGTGTATTGAGATGTTTACCAATTAACGTACCAATACATTGTATACATTTAATAATGAATTGTAAACTTGAGAGAACATGATATGCACAAAACTTGTTACAGCGCCTTCAATGATTATGGCCTTGTATTCGAGATAAATGAATGAAAAGGCGTCAATGTTCTTAACTAATTATCAATATCCCTTTTTGAAGTACAACGTCATTTTCACCACAAAGTAGTTTAATCATTAGGTAATCTAATTACTGAGAGACTTTATCTAATATATACAATGTATTTCCCTCACGTTGCTGCTGGTGATTACTTACGTTGATTCCACAACATTTGGAAATGTTAAAGCCTTAAAATCGGGTCTCTCCTACTTCATCGGTTACATAATATGTCTCCAAAACATAATTATTGATTGAAGACGACAGTAGGTAATCTTGTAGGTAACATTCCAGTCACTACATGCATACTGTATTTACTTCAATTCATCAGTAAGTAATTGGTGGGGTGAGTGTTTATGATGTTTGAAACGAATATCTCAACATGATAGTATATATGAATTTGAGATTAGTTTACCTTAAAGAGCGATCAAGAAACCTTTGGAAAACATACAGAAACATTTTATCTACAACATGACATATGATAAATAATTTCATATCACAACAATCCAGTAGAATTTTGTTTCAAAGACAAGACTAATAAATAGAGTAAATATATATAGATATCTCCGCTTATTTTCAGTTGAAAAGGATCTGTGAAAAATTGTAGTTGTAATTGAAAAAGTGTTGGTTTTTTTAGGCAGTTTTCCCAAATGTCTATCAACATACTCGATGACTCTACAAGTGTCTCCTTTTCTTGACGGGAAACATAATGATTTGTCCATTTAGCTTCTCCTTCAACACTTCTGTGATGTGATTCTGTGGGAATCAAGAAGCTTTCATTTTATACTTTACTGAAGTATCTCCCGTTGCTGTATACAGTGGGTATGAGTTTAAGCAGATTTGTTCAGAGACTCTCAAAAAGCGTTCTGTCTTTATAAATAAGCCTGTTTTCGGGATGAAAAGATTTCTGGAAGAGTTTATGTCGAATCACGATCTCAGCAAGTTCCGCCCCTTAAGACGCAGAAAATAGAATCTCTTATTTAAACACTATGATTTAATTCCGAGAGTCAGGAAGTTTCCATTGATTTCCTTTAATTGACTTCACTTTTAATGATACGAGTTGTTAAGGCATACTCAGGTGTCTATATACATGGACATGGCTAAAGTGCCTTTAAATGTGTGACATGGCAGACCATTTATACGTATCGTATGATATCCACTAATGATGATGACAAAACATATTTCAAACCGTACAAAGTATTCCTATTAAATTAATTTATTATTAATATAAAAGGTAAAACGAGTTACACGATTATTGGCTGTAAAACATGGCTCAGTACTGAATCCGTTGCTTGTAGATATTAATCACTTTAAAGGGTATGTTGCACATTATTTAATGGAAATAAAGATATCTCATAAACTGGAAAGGAACAAACAAAAGAGTTCTAAAACGAATAGTTATGGTTCGGTTAAGCAACTCGGATCCATTTCCCATCCTTTAATCATCAAAAGGTGTTCACACAAAATGTTAGCAGTTTGCATTTTATATGTGACACCCTTTTCTATCATACAGATAATCGGGTTGTGTAAAGGGCTATTTTACTCTCTTAAGCAAAGATGCACTGTATAACTTGTGTTGTGTAAGATCAATGCTTGCTGAACATTTTTTGCAGCAAATAGTAAAGGCACAGATCCTTTGCACTACGTTAATGTGGAGACCGAACCAGAGACGTAAAGACATCTATTGGTTAATGTTGCAGAATTTTTTAATGAAAATAACAAGGTTTGGACATTCAATCCACTGATTTATGTGCAAGATTCATGACTACAGTGACAAGTTCTGAAACTTCAGACCTCTGATGTCACATTTTCATCTTCGTTCGACTTTATTTGAATTCAGATATTCAAAAGTTGATCTAGAGCGCAACAATAGATTGATCTTCTCTGACATGTTCAGTTTGCCTCAGTAAATTACTTGCTACTGATTAGCTTTGTGCAATACCATATTAACAGTTATTATATTATCATCTAAATTATCCTCTCAAGGAAATCAACGTGATGTAATAAGACTGGACCTCTCTATCGATTTATACCGTCATTTGGCTTCTTGGTAATTTGCTCTCTAGTTTTACGTTTCCTCTCACGTCATATGGCAGCTCAATTACATTACTTAAACTCTCTAAACAGAGACGTGTAAATAGTCACTAGATAAAACTGTTGACACTGTTTGAATGATAGGACAACCACTGTATTGTCATGTTCAAATAAAGCTGTTGTTCAAAGACAAACAAAATCATTTAAAGACAAAGACCGACAATGCTGTATTAAGTATTTATATATTCAATATTTCATATAGTCTACAAGTATCATATGTAATAGGCTACAATGTATGTATGTAATACTAGTGGCTTTATGATTTTACTCATTCAATATTACTTTTAAATCACTTATGATTTTAAAAAATGAATATCAAGTAAATGAAAATTGCATAATTTCTACATAATAATATCATTTATAATCAAGAAAAAACAATTAATGGAAATAATGTTTTGCCATTTTTGACAATGATGGTCAATCAATGTCACTTATCGGGGATACAGGATACTTTTGAGTTAAATAGCGACTAATTGTTGACATTGTGAGAACGCTGACTATTGTAAATATGTTTTCATTAGGTATAGTTTCTTGCTACTGTCAGGACATTTAAATTGATTGCCTTGCTCTGATTGATCCTGCCTTCCTGAGTCAGTTCTTGTTTACCTGAAAACTTGTATTGCAAGGTCAATTTATGTTCATAGATATATATTGTTTATAGATACATGTAGATATAAATTCATGTATATTATGTACCAATAATTGTTCTATCTATTTATATGAGATTGGAACAATAACAACATAGATGTTTTAAATGTTGTTTGAAAATGTCACATTTTAGCACTAAACTGTGTCATGTGTTATAAATTATGTTATTGAAAGCTATACAAAAACAAAAGGCAATCACGTGTCATTGTTCATCATCTTTTAAAAATTTTCCTGACAAATGATCTCCTGCATAAGATGAAAATCAAAGATAAAATTAAATGTTGCTTCTGTGAGGACGAAAACGAGACCATAATATACTTTTTCTTTGATTATCCTACTGTCAAAAATATATGGAATGAAGTTAAGGAATAGATAGAGACAAACACTACAGCAAACAACAACTTCTCAAAAAGGAACGTTTGCCTTGGTTGTCCTGAATATAGAAATAAAATATTGAACATCATTATCACAAGTGTTATGTACACATTATTCAAAACAAAGCAAAAAGGACTGAAACCAAACATAACCTACATCAAAAAGATATCAAGAAAGGTTACAATATTGACACATATAACGCATACTCGTCATGCAATTATGCTAAATTCATGACATTCTGGTCAACCTGCCATCTACTTTCTGAGGATTAACGTTAAACAATGTTGATTTTTCTTTGTTTCACTTAAACTGAAAATCCTCAAAATTGTTATGAAATCTGAGGCTTGAATAATGATTATGAGTAAATTGTCATACACACTTATGTAACCAACTTCTGCCAAGTGTTTGTATCCTTTTTGTTTTAAACCAATTTGTACATGTACTACAAATAGTTATAATAAAAATAAATTATCTTTTAATTAACCTTCTGGATAACATCTTCTTTAATGTGAAATTACACGACGTTTCGGAGTACATACTCACTCCTTCATCAGGTGGAATGTAAGGAAAAAAAAAATATGAAACATTTAAATAGCAACCAAAACAATGGTGAGGAAACTCAATCAGGGAGATTTACATGCATGATAATGGTATAGAATGAGGATTTGCAATACAAACATTTTTATTTTATTGTATTCATTGATGATATCATTTACAAACTAAAAGTATTTTCTGTAATATGTATGTATTATTCTGATCTATATAGCTAATTATGCTTGTTGGCATTTAGTATTACTTTAATTTTCTTACAATTTGAATATGAATAAATTAAACTGCATACACATGTGCCTAATTTGGTTTCTATATATGTAATAACAATATGTCTTGGGTCATCCAATTGATGGTGTTCAAAATCAAGAAGCTAAACAATATTATACATCAAAAATACAGTTTGCCATAGTTGACAATGTTGGTCAATAAATTAGATATATACAGGATAATTTTGAATGAAATAATGAATTATTGACATTGACAGAAGACTGTTTATTAAATTATTTTATCATATGTTAGCGATTGACTCAGTTTGCCAGTTGGCATACATATATGTGTTCATCAATATCTAAATGTTGATGATGGCTCATGGTTGACTCACTGAAATGAGTGTATGAAGGAGCCCCTAGCTTATGTACGAGCAGCGACAGAGTCTCATCTCTCAAGCTGTTATGTTGCTGTTAACTGTAGGTACACTGGTAAAGTTGGTACTGCAGTTGCATATCTCAGCAGGTTGTTCTTCAAAAAGGGGACAAATAAGGTCGCAGGAGTAACAAGCAATCGTGGTTATTTAAACGCTACGATTTACATCCGAGAGTGAAGAACCTTTCATTGAGTTCCTTTCAGTGTTGATTTCAATTTCAGTTCAAAATGCTAAAGATCAATTTATCGCCTAACATAACAAGTTTCAGTTTTTTTTATTTGTATTTGATTGCAGAAAATATCATTGATGTCTTAATGAGCTCTTGACAATTACTTTGTAATCAGTGGAGAATATCTGAAGCGTTTCAGTTCATAACACACCTGTTTTATGTCTTTTAAAGAATAATTATCATCAATCTTATTGTCCATGTTCCCTGAAATATTCTTCCCATTCCAACAATCATTTAAAACAGGACCCTCGCAATTCTACAATAAACAACACCAAATTTCAATACTTTAAGCCGACAATTTATTGTTTTTATTACTGGCAAAAATACAAATTCAGCATATTCAGTTTCATTAATAGCCTTGAATTTTCAAAATTGCTATTGTTTTCAATGCTCAATATCTCCACTACATGTCTTTATCAAATTTGCTCTTTCTACACTTCTTTGAATAAAATAATGTTTTGTCCCAGAAGACATATCCTCATCGATTAGTATATACATTACCTTATAAAAGACATTCACGATTTATCAAACCTGCAAATTTTTCTTATTTGGTCAGTTTTCTCTCAAGTTATTACGAGACGTATGAGTCATATATTACATGATTCATTCCGTACTATAGGTGCATTTCAAAAACTAAATCACAATAACGTGACATGCAATACTTTCAATGTGCATCAGCGATCATGTCTTCATTTCGTGATATAACAGCCAAACTCACGGTTTGTATGTTGATGCAAGAAGCCAATTTCATGGACATTATGTGTGTGAGTAAATAATTACCAATCTGTGCAATTGTTTTGATTTACATTGAGGCTTCATGTTTGATAACTCCCCATATTAACTATTTGTTGGTATTGTATGACGTAGATTGATAGACCCAGACAGATAATCATATTCAATTATAAAGATGATATATTTAAGTCACTCACAATATTTCTTTCTCTGTAATGTAAAACTAATTTTTTACATACTTATCAGGTTTGAAAACCAACATTGCCCAACGCTTCCCCCTGAAGCGTTCCTCAACATATATCACACAGAATTAAAAAGGGACGCTACCCGGTAAGGGTGGCGCTCGTGCCACGTGACATCGGTGACGTCATCATTCCCTTATTTGTTGAGCGAGCATACGGTCACGCGTGTGTTCTGTTCTCGACTAATTTCGCTACTTTATAGGCTTTTTAAGTCTTCCTAGTTCCTCATATCTTCAGAGTTATTGTTATAAGTACCTTTCTGTCCTTTCCTGACCAACTGCTGAACTAATTTTCGCCAATTAGTTGACTTTTGGGTCGGGTTTGGAGTTGTCAGTTTGGTGCATTTCTCGCCTTGCCAGGCTGCCTGTCTTGCTCGGGCTGCACGTGCTAGTCGTGCTAGTCGTGCACGTGTATATTGCTTGACTGACTGTCGGTCTCTCGCCTCTCGTCTCGGTTGGCGTAGGCTCTCGCTAGCCTTCGCTTTCACCTTGGTTCGCTCACCTGGGTGGTTAGTGAACGGGGTGGGGGTACGCCCTCCGCTGTGCGAGCATACGCGTGTGAACGAGCACTCGCCAAGCGGGTGAACGAGCATTCACCTATTGTGAGCTCGCTAGCGAGGCGTACATTCGCCTAGCGTGTGTTCGCTAGCGAGTGAGTGTTCCCTCAGAAGACATATCCTCATCGATTAGTATATACATTACCTTATAAAAGACATTCACGATTTATCAAACCTGCAAATTTTTCTTATTTGGTCAGTTTTCTCTCAAGTTATTACGAGACGTATGAGTCATATATTACATGATTCATTCCGTACTATAGGTGCATTTCAAAAACTAAATCACAATAACGTGACATGCAATACTTTCAATGTGCATCAGCGATCATGTCTTCATTTCGTGATATAACAGCCAAACTCACGGTTTGTATGTTGATGCAAGAAGCCAATTTCATGGACATTATGTGTGTGAGTAAATAATTACCAATCTGTGCAATTGTTTTGATTTACATTGAGGCTTCATGTTTGATAACTCCCCATATTAACTATTTGTTGGTATTGTATGACGTAGATTGATAGACCCAGACAGATAATCATATTCAATTATAAAGATGATATATTTAAGTCACTCACAATATTTCTTTCTCTGTAATGTAAAACTAATTTTTTACATACTTATCAGGTTTGAAAAACCAACATTGCCCAACGCTTCCCCCTGAAGCGTTCCTCAACATATATCACACAGAATTAAAAAGGGACGCTACCCGGTAAGGGTGGCGCTCGTGCCACGTGACATCGGTGACGTCATCATTCCCTTATTTGTTGAGCGAGCATACGGTCACGCGTGTGTTCTGTTCTCGACTAATTTCGCTACTTTATAGGCTTTTTAAGTCTTCCTAGTTCCTCATATCTTCAGAGTTATTGTTATAAGTACCTTTCTGTCCTTTCCTGACCAACTGCTGAACTAATTTTCGCCAATTAGTTGACTTTTGGGTCGGGTTTGGAGTTGTCAGTTTGGTGCATTTCTCGCCTTGCCAGGCTGCCTGTCTTGCTCGGGCTGCACGTGCTAGTCGTGCTAGTCGTGCACGTGTATATTGCTTGACTGAATGTCGGTCTCCTGCCTCTCGTCTCGGTTGGCGTAGGCTCTCGCTAGCCTTCGCTTTCACCTTGGTTCGCTCACCTGGGTGGTTAGTGAACGGGGTGGGGGTACGCCCTCCGCTGTGCGAGCATACGCGTGTGAACGAGCACTCGCCAAGCGGGTGAACGAGCATTCACCTATTGTGAGCTCGCTAGCGAGGCGTACATTCGCCTAGCGTGTGTTCGCTAGCGAGTGAGTGTCTCCTCACCTGTGGTTATACAGGCGTACGTTCGCTAAGCGTGAACTCATAAGCGAGTGAGTATTTACTCACCGGCCCGCTGGTGTCAGGTGTTAGTGCCTGTCAGGTGACGAGAGTGTTTGTACAGGTGTACATTCGCTAAGTGTGTTCACGTTAGTGAGTGAGTGTTTACTCACCGGTTCTCGCGTGTCAGGTGATAGTGTGTTTGTACGGACGTACATTCGCCAAGCGTGAGCTCCTTAGCGAGTGAGTGTCAACTCACCTGCTCTCGCCTGTCAGGTGACGAGTGTGTTTGTACAGGCGTACATTCGCTAAGCATGAACTCGTTAGCGAGTGGGTGTTTACTCACCGGTTCTCGCGTGTCAGGTGATAGTGTGTTTGTACGGACGTACATTCACCAAGCGTGAGTTCCTTAGCGAGTGAGTGTCAACTCACCTGCTCTCGCCTGTCAGGTGACGAGAGTGTGTGGCAGGTGGTTAAGTGTTAAGTGATTAAGTGTACAGTCGTACACTCGTCAAGCGTGAACTCGCCTGTGAATAGGTTTCATTCATTGCCGTCTCGGGTTAACGAATTGAGTTACGCTTGGGGGTTCACTTTCTGTCTCACTCACTCGCATTAGTTGACGGTTTCATCAGTGAGTGATGGCTCCGCCTGGGCCTTTCGCGGGTTTTTGTTGCCGATACGGGTTCCGCAAGTCGGTACTTAACGACCCGTTAGTCATGCCAGCGTAACATGCCATGGCGCTTGGCGGGTTATGCTTGCGTGTGAGCGTGTGAGCGTTCGCTCTCCGCCTTGCGAGCGTCGACCTCAGTGTCGGGCTTGCTTGTGAGTGAGTGTTGTCTCTCGTTAGTCATGACTTGATCCGCTTGCCGGGTTATGCTTGCGTGGGAGTGTTTGCTCTCCGCCTTGCGAGCGTCAATCTCAGTATCGGGCTTGCTTGCGTGTGAGCGTTAACTTTCGTTAGTCATGCCTTGACCCGCTTGGCGGGTTATGCTTGCGTGTGAGTGTTCGCTCTCCGCCTTGCGAGCTTCGACCTCAGGGACGAGCTTGATTGCGTATGAGTGCTGACTCTCGTTAGTCATGCCTTAACCCGCTTGGTGGGTTATGCTCGCGTGTGAGCGAGCCTTCCCCTGTCACCTAACCTTGCGACTATGATTCTCCGATTCGCGGAGTTGATTGCAGGTTGTGTCAGAAGGTTGGGGTCCGTCCTCCGACACGCAAGTGTTGGCTCCCAGGATCGGGCTCGTCTGCGGGTGAGTGATGCGTTCGCCAGCCCTATCCTTATGGCTTAGCGTCTTGT
The DNA here is from genome assembly GCA_936450465.1 of Gibbula magus. Taxonomy (NCBI): domain Eukaryota; kingdom Metazoa; phylum Mollusca; class Gastropoda; order Trochida; family Trochidae; genus Gibbula; species Gibbula magus. The sequence continues at coordinate 99,730,546 of OW388290.1, forward strand.
TACGCTGGCCCGTTGTGGGTGGGTCACAGGTTGCTATAGGGCGGGTTGTCCTGCGAGGGTCACTCTCACTAGCTTTCAACATGAGGGTCAGCGTCTCGCTACGCTGTCTGCCTCGTTAGTGGTGTTAACATGTGAGGGTACGCCTTGCGAGTGAGTGTTACTCTCGCTAGCCTTCTACCTTGAGGGTCAGCGTCTCGCTACGCTGCCTGCCTCGTGAGTTGTGGTAGTATGTGAGTGTACGACTTGCGAGTTTCCTTGCGAGTGTGTGTACGTCTTGCGAGGTTCCTGGCGAGTGAGTGATACGCTCGTTAGCCTTCTATATAAGGATAAGCGTATCGTTACGCTGCCTGCCTCGTGAGTTGAGTAGCATGTGGGTTCATCCCTATGGAGTAAGTGTTACTCAGGCGAGCTTTCTATTTGAGGTTCAGCGTCTCACTACGCTGTCTTGTGTTAGGTTGTGCCTTACAAGCGAGTGTTACTCTCGCTAGCTTTCAACTAGAGGGTCAGCATCTCGCTGTCTGCCTCATGAGTTGTGTTAGCTTGTGAGTGCACGCCTTGTGAGTAAGTGGTACTCGGGCGAGCTTTCTATTTGGGATTCAGCGTCTCAGCACGCTGCCTTGTGTTAGTTAGTGCCTTACAAGCGAGTGTTACTCTCGCTGGCTTTCAACATGAGGGTCAGCATCTCGCTGTCTGCCTCATTAGTTGTGTTAGCATGTGAGTGCACGCCTTGCGAGTAAGTGGCACTTAGGCGAGCTTTCTATTTGAGGTTCAGCGTCTCAGTACGCTGCCTTGTGTTAGTTTGCGCCTTACAAGCGAGTTTTGCTCTCGCTAGCTTTCAACTTGAGGGTCAGCATCCCGCTGTCTGCCTCATGAGTTGTGTTAGCTTGTGAGTGTACGCCTTGCGAGTAAGTGTTACTCAGGCGAACTTTCTGTTTGAGGTTTAGCCTCTCACTACGCTGCCTTGTGTATAACAATTATTTAATGATTTAAAGTGTTAATAGTTGAAATAAGACATTTTCGCAAAAGCATGCTTAAGTCGTGCCCTCGCTGTGATCTTGACCTTTGACGGATGTTAGCGAAAACCTTTTCAAATCTTGGCCTTTCTCCATAGTTGATATACATAAAAAAAGAGCCTGATAGCACAAATATTTTTCAAGTTATCGTATTTACAAGGATTTTTTAGCGATTTCAGAACTCGTGACCTTGACCTTTGACCTTTAATGTGAACATGTCAAAATCATCCACCAGGTTTATAAGAAAGAAGCTATGTATATGAGGTGTTGATACCTTCTTGGGAAAAGGTTATTTAGTGATTTCAGAACTGGTGACCTTGACCATATTTCGTGACCTTGACCTTTTAAATTCAAGGTCACACAATCAGTGATCACTTTTCATTGTGTATAATAATCAATTAATGATTCAAGGTGTTGCTTAAGTCGTGCCCTCGCTGTGACCTTGACCTTTGACGGGTGTTAGCGAAAACCTTTTCAAATCTTGGCCTTTCTCCATAGTTGATGTACACAAAATAAGAGCTTGATAGTACAAATATTTTTCAAGTTATCGTGTTTACAAGGATTTTTTTAGCGATTTCAGAACTCGTGACCTTGACCTTTGACCTTGAATATGAACATGTTAAAAAAATTACCCAGGGGCATAAGTAAGAAGTTATGTATAAGAGATCTCAAAGACTTCTAGGAAAAAAGTTATAGCGAATACAAAACGCGCAGGCCACGGTGGCGACGGCGACGGAAACTGCGCAAAAATTGATAGCAGCTCCGACTTAGTCGGAGCTGCAAATTCTACAAATGATATTTACATAAAAAGAACTGTCAGACTCTGATAAATATCGTCTTCTGCCTATTGCCCATTCTCTTTCCACAGAGATTACTCCCTTCAGATTTCCGATCCTAACGTCTGTTCTTTTTCGCTTCAAATCGAGGGCAAAAGGGAAGTGTCCTTATTGGTTGAAATTGAATCTAGTTGTGCAATCAGCGACGCCATTGTACAAGTTCTAGTGATAAAATAAACGTAAAATAAACGTTTTCTCGTTTAATGTGTTTTCTTCAAAATATAGTATTTGATTTTGTGAAAACTATTGATCATAAACATGCATATAAATAAAGAAAACCAAATCAGGGACAAAAATAGTGCATCTGTGTTATTTACATCAGACATATTCGAAGGAGATACGCTAATGAGCAAGACCTTTAAGAGTCAAATGCCTTGATCTTTGAAGTCACTCGTTCGAAATAGCCCATGAAAGATGAGTTTTCATTGGTTGATAAACAGGGATACAGTATGGGTTCCGCTTTCCTCCGATAGGGGATTTTCAAGCGTGTGGAAGTGAATGCTTTACACCAGGATGTAAGGTTTATACTTACTTTCGAAATCTAACGAGCACTACTGCTCCAATTACTTCAACTAGCAGCTGTACTTTATTATATGATGGACACAAATCCTGCAATAGTGTACAATGATATTATTTATTACATAAACTAAATGCCAAAGATAGTTTGACCTTTTGGAATTAGTTTCACTGGCATTCATTAGTTTCCTGATAACAAGTCAAATTCAATCCAATAAGTATTCTATGGCAATCAGACATTGATCTATGACATGAAGTTGGATGATTAGTCCCATATAAAGTTCTCTTCAAATATTTAGTTGCAAGCACAACTGTATCTTTCAGCTCCTTGAGATAAATAGTTATATTTTGATTTTGTTTGTGTAGAAGGCATGATAACTGGAGATGCTTGTCACCTAATCATGTTATCGATATGTTCAAGTCAGTAGCCGTAAGCACAATTGTCATTTGAGCGATTAACAGTTATTCTTGTGAGGGAAATTGGTCCTGGTAGTTATCAAGTCATTATTTGATTGATTTCATTACTTGAGACTTTTGACTGTGAATCTGAATGTTCGAGAATCATTAGAAAGTATTCCAGTTTGGCAATAAGTTGATATTTCTGAATGTGTCTATCACTTGCGAAAGGACAAGGTCTCGTAATCAAGAAACATAAAAGCTATGATTTAGGTCAAGGGGTCTATATGTCTCCATTGATTTCTCTTTAGAGTTTGAGTTCGCTACAAATTCGAGTTATCATTTTTTTGCGCAAGGAGAAAAGTGTTTAGAGTAAGTTTAAAATTTGTTTTCGAAACGTGTCTAGGGGTAAAAAAGACAATTTTGAACTAAATTACTTAACATAAATATGTAAATGTCTACAAGAACGGAAATAGTATAGCTGTTAAAATAATTAGTTAATTTTTCCAACATACATAAATCAATATCATTACTCTGACTCTGAAATCAGGATTCTATATAGACTCGTTGTCTCGAAACCAAATCATATTGACGATTGTTAATCATAGAAGATATCACTGGCATCCTGAAGCTGAATTATAAAGTAACTTACAAACAACAAATGAATGTGCATGTTAGGATGAACATTTGAATTCTGACCGCCATTCAATGTGACTTTCATATCAACGTATATACACCTTCATCAACACAAGTGTAACAATGTAAATTCTGAACGATTTTATAATTTTGAAAACTCCTTAAATTCATTATGCTATTTTATTACTTGCATTTGTATGAGAAATACATGCCATTACGATAGTGAACACAAATAACATTGTTACATTTTGGACAACAGTACATCAACAATAAATTGTTGTAAAAAGAGTGCTAAAACATGGTTCGGTTAAGCCATGTGAGTAAATTTTCCATCGAACAGCCATTTTAAGGTGTTCACATTAAAATGGCTGTTCAAAGGTAGTTAAAGTTATCTGATTGATGTAGAATACCTAAACACTCAGAGTAGAGTTTAAATATTATACAATGATGGAATGGTCAACCATCTCGCTGTCTGAACTCTCAAAGTCTCATGAGATCTACAAATCTACCTCTCACACTAAATAGTTCAACAACACTCTCGCTTTATATGTCGCACCATTTTCTTCGAATACGGATAACCGTTTTCTATGGATACAGTTTATTACATCATCTGGTGAGATGTTTTACCCATTAACGTACTAATACATTGTATAACTTTTAATAATGAACGGCAAATGTGAGATAACATTGAATGCAAAAAATGTTCTGTGATGAATATGGCATTGTATTTGAGTGGAGTGAATGAAACAGCGTCAGTGTTCTCAACTAACTATATGTACACATGTATCCCTTTTTGAAGTACAAAGTCGTTTTCACCACAAATTAGTTTAATCATTAAGTAATTTAATTACTGAGAGATTATAACTAATCTATATAACATATTTTGCTCACGTGGCAGTGTGTGTGTTGGGGGTTTCTCAACGACTTCTTACATTGATTACACGATGTTTGGGGGTATCGACACCTTAAACATCGTGATTCTGCTACTTAGCTAGTTACATAATATGAACGACTGTCTCCCAAACAAGATTATTGATTGCAAACTACAGTTAATTGGACATGCAGGTACTTTCCAAGTAACTACACGCATAATTTAAGTAATCTAATCGGTGGGTGAGTGTTTATGATGTTTGAAACGAATATCTCAACATGCTGGTATATATGTCCATGTCAAAACATTTACCGAATTTTGAGATGATTCTACTTTAAAGAGCCTTTGGTGTGTAAGTGCTTGAATTTGTAAAGAATTTTGGAGAACATACAGAGACATTTTATCTACAACATGACATATGATAAATAAGTTTCATATTACGACAATCCAATTAAATTTCAAAGACAAGACTAATAAATAGAGTAAATATATAGATTTCTCCACTTATTTTCAGTTGATACGTAACTGTCAAAATTAAGTGTATATATTTTAGGCAGTTTTCCCATATGTCTATCAACAAACTTGATTGCTTCCCTTTAACTTCCCTTTTCTTGACGGGAAATATATATAGACTTGACCATGTAGCTCCTCAATCTACATTTCTTTGATGTGAATCTGTTGAAATCGAAATCTAATATTATGGAAGCTTTCATTTTATACTTTATTGAAGTATCTCCCGTAACTGAATACAGAAGGCGTCCAATTTTTCAGCTTTGTTTAGACAATCTCAATACGTGTTTCGTCTTTATAAATAAGCCTGTTTTCGGGATAAAAAGAGATTTTCGGAGGAGGGTATGTCGAATCACGACGTGACAATCTCAGCATGTTCCGCCCCTTAAGACGCAGAAAATAGAATCTCTTATGTAAACACTATGATTTAATTCCGAGAGTCAGGAAGTTTCCATTGATTTCCTTTAATTGACTTCACTTTGAATGATACGAGTTGTTAAAGCATACTCAGCTGTCTGTCTACATGTACATGGCTAAAGTGCCTTTAGATGTGTGACATGACAGACCATTTATACATATTATAAGATATCCACTAATGATGATGACAAAACTATTAAATCAACTTTTTACATAAATTGTTACAAGAGTTACACGATTATTGGCTGTAATAACATTGCTCAGTAGTGAATCTGTTACTTGTAGAGATTGAATTATTTTTGAAAGATTTATTTTTATTATTTTTTAGAATTATTTAAAGGGTCTGTTGCACTTGTTTTAATGGAAATTTAGAGTTCTCATAAAATGTAAAGGAAAGGTTACATATTGCAAAACAAACGAAAGAGTTCTAAACCGAATAGTTATGGTTCAACTCGGATCCATTTCGCATCCGATGATTATCAAAAGGTGTTCACTATAAATGTTCGCTAGCAGTGACATCCAAGACTACAGATAATCGGATTGTATAAAGGGCTGTTTTACCCTCTTAAGCAAAGATACACTGCATAACATTATTGTAAATGGTAAATTGAACCTATATAATATACATAAAAACCTACTACAGGCCCTTTAACAACCAGATAAAGGGTTTGATTGTTGTTTAAGACTCATGATCGTGGCATATAGTTTAGGTATACACAAATGTAACTAAAAGATAACAAATGAATAATTTAGATAAAAGTGTTTAACACTTACATAAGATACTTTAAAGAAAATTAAAATGTTTTTGGTGTAAATTGATTCTGAAGTCATAAGTTAGGCTTATCGTTCAAAGGGTACACCGATTTTTTAAAACGAATTACATTATTGTTATTAAGCATTCATAATATGTGTTTCTTTTCTCTACGTTCCTTTCTGAGATTTATCAGACAGTTCATATTCAATGCAAACGTCACTGTTAAAACATTTCTTAATTTGTTGGGTATCTGTTCATCTTTTATATTCCAGAAGTATGCTGTTTTAATCAAGGAAGCTCTTCCTCAGAGAACATTACAGTTTGAATTGTAGATGCATATAACATATCAACTTGTCACGGTGAATCATGCTTTTTGAAATGTATGATACATGGGCCAGCGGTCTTTCAATTGAATAAAATTATATTGATCTTTTGAAATTGCTGTCACTCTCTCCACTGTGATAGTAATATATATATTTGTAACATATTTTCTATTATTCGGCAACAACCTTGATTTATTTATTATTGAATTTATTAAACAAATATGTATCCTGAGTTAATGTTTGTAAAGTTAGATAAAGATCATAGTTTCTGAAATGTTTGACTACATGTTTGAAAGAAGACAATATGTCAGGAAAACGGTAAGTGATTTTAGGTATAACAATCATTTAGCAGTGTTGAAACGAAAGGTCACTCAATTAACGGTTCATTGTCTTTTGGATAATGGCTGTTACAATACTTTGGTATTTCGGTGTCAAAATCCATGTTCCATTATGAAATGAAATGAAAGTCAATATTTGTTACTGTAATGTGATCAGTGTCAATCTTTCAAGAGAAGTGATAACACTCTATTAACGTTACAAAGGTCACTCGTTAAACGGTATGCACCTACAAACTCACAAACTCGTGAAACTGTCAATTTAAATAAACTGGTCTTAATGAATAAATACGGTCAAAGCATACGGTATACGTTAGTATTTTCTCAATTATTATTTAAAAAGAGGCTTAAAGTTTAATGTCTTACTAGCTTCTTATCATGCATGATAAAAGATGTTTTGTTGCGTGAATATCAACTTGGTATCGAAAATGTTGTTTACAATAAATCAATTCTTAAGTGTAGTTTCTCTTCTAGGACAAAAGTTATTTTAGATACAAATTCAGTACCTTCACATTTTCCCTCACATTTTCATAAATTTTGCATATGGTGAATTTCTTTTCAGTGAATGAGTCGCTAAATAACAAATTATTATGTCTGGGGTGGTAAACTCATTCAATTTACCTAACAATCCCAGAGCACCACATTTCAGTTTACAAACTAGGGTGTTGCTTGATTACCAAATGTATAGTTTGAATATGCCCCATTTTAGCGCTAAACTGTGTCATGTTTTCTTGATGATGTTATTGAACGTTTTTAACACAGTAAGCATAGATAGCTACAGTTTGTTTACACCTTCACACTGACAACCATGTTTTGGGAACTAACATAGTATTCAAAATCCATGAAGTACACCAGTCAGTTGACTTTGTCATGCCCCAATGGATTTCTACCAATGTGATGAGTATACATCGAATTGTGGCATTGTCCATCACCATAATTGATGTCCCTGAACTAAGTTAGTGGCATCTGTCATCCTTAATGTCTTTATGAGAACTAACCCCTCTGCTGGTCAGTGGAACTGTGTCATGTGACGTGTTTGTAATCAGAGGATTGCTAGGAGGGGCGAGGTGTTTGCGATGTGATGTAGGAAAACTTTGACACAAATATTTGCCACATGACAGAATCAGTGGATAATATGTAAGAGAGTCTGCATGTGGGATCTGTGTTCAGGTTTTGATTTATTTCAAGGTTCTCAACTAATTTCTATGATCATTTAAAATTGTAATTACAGTGAACCAGCTTCATGCTGTAAATTTACACAAACAAAAGGCAATCACGTATCAATGCTCATAATCGTTTAACCTTACTAATTACACATTGCCATACATGAACGCTTTGAAAAAAATTTCCCTGTAAAATACTGTTTTATTTATTTTTTTATAATACCTTTTAAATGATAATATTTTAGATAACAATGTTGCATATTACGGAAATAATCAATATCATGAAGGCACAAAGAAAAATAAGAAAATTGCTTGCTGAACATGTTTTGCAGCTAATAGAAAAGGTAGTGTTCCTTTGCACCAAGTTGACGCGGAGATCGAACCAGACACGTAAGGCCATCTACTGGTGTATGTGCCACGTTTGTGATGATCATGAGAAGGTTTGGACATTCAATCTACTGATTTAACTGCCAGATACGTGACTACAGTGACAAGTTATGAACCTTCCGACAAGTCACATCAGGTCACATTTATATCTTCGTTCAACTTTATTTGAATTCAGATATTCAATAGTTGACAAACCTCGAGCGTAACAATAGATTAATCTTCCCTGACATTTGCAGTTTGTCTCAGTTAATTATTTGCTACTGATTAGTTTTATGCAATACCATATTAACAGTTGTTATATCATCTAAATGATCCTCTCAAGGAAATCAACGTGATGTAGTAAGACTGGACCTCTTTATCGATGTATACCATCATAACTTAATGATTTGGCTACTCAGTAATTTGCTCTCTAGTTTTACGTTTGCTCTCACGTCATAGTATAGCTCAATTACATTACTTAAACTAAATCAGAGAAGTGCAAATAGTGACTTGATAAAACAGTATATATAATAGCTGTGATTCTTAGACAAACAAATTCATTTCAAGACAAAAACCGACAAAAGCCACCTCTTGCTGTATTTTTGTATTTATATATTCATTTATAATATTTCATAGAATCTACAAGGTCTATAGTGAAAACGAAGGCTCTGAAACCTGGATATGGGACACTCTGGGTCAACTGAATGTCAAGGTCATAATGGCTGACTGCGATCTGCATCGCAACTGCATGGCGATGATATGAGACAAAATGTTGTATTACAGTCGGAGAAATGATATGTTGGTGTTGTAATATGTTTTTTATTTCTGTAGTGTCACTCTGCGGTTCGAATCTGCCGATTCATAGGTGCTGTCAACATTGCTGGAATTAATAAACGATTTTAAAAGGTGAGTTTTCGATGATTTTTGTGATACGTGAAATTGGCTTCAAACTGGGGAGGTAGGGATATACAGACTTGTCGCATATCATTTGAAATAATGATCCGATTGTGACCATATACAGCTCATTTTGTGGGGAAATCATTCAGCATTCGTATCGTAGTCTGTATCAAATTTCCAGCGAGGATTGTGCTCCTCGGGAATAGGTGGTGTGGGTTCTAATACAATGGGGAAGTGGTCGCTTCCACACGTATCCTCATGGACTGACCATGAAACATCTTGTAAAAAGGATGCATCAGTTACTGATAAATCTATAGCTGTATATGATCCTGTAGCAGGATTTAGGTATGTGTTTGAGCCATCATTGAATAGACATAAATCATTTTGGGTAAGGAAACTTTCAAGTAGTTTCCCTCTAGAATCAAGGGTATTACTACCCCAGAGGGGATTGTGACTGTTGAAATCACCCATGATGATAAAAGGTTTAGGTGTTTGAGTAACAGGTTGATCAAGATATTTTAAAGTAAGATCTTGAGATGGTGGAATATATAAAGAGCAGAGAGTTAAAGTTATGATGATAAGGTGACGGCCACAGCTAGTAAATGAGTTTTAAATGGAACTTTCCTGTGGATAATTCCATCACAAACTAAAATTGATGCATCCCCCTTTGCCCTATCAGCAGAAGGGGAGAAAGCATTATAAATAGTGACCGGTCTCATTGCGACCTTATCAGATTCTTTAAAATGAGTTTCTTCAAGACAAATAGCTTGGGAATTGTACTTTTGGGCTAACATGCCCAATTCATTAAAATTGACTTTAAAGCCTCGATAATTCCACTGGAGAATCGCCATAAATACGAGGATTAAATAACAAGGCAAACGTGAGCGCCTGTAGTTTGATCGTCTTCATACAGTATAAACAAATTGGGAAAACTAATGTAGTCAATCATGTCAATGTTTAATAATAATTGTTTTTAATGAAAATATGTTTAAACATTATTGGAACAGTGGATTTTAAACCAACGTAGGCCCAACATACAGGTAGGCATCATCAATATTTAAGTTTTCAAGTAATATAGTTTTTTAGTGATGCTCACGAACTGACACAAATGACAAAATTTCAAAAAAGTATTTGGACGTTGTGACCCCTAAAGGACACAAAAGCGTCATAAAGGTTATTTATATACCAAATTTGAAGTTTCAAAGTCAAATAGTTTTTGAGATATGCTCCTGAAATGAGACCAAGTCCAAAAATGCGACCCTTTTTGGTCAAAATTTCAAAAATTATTTAGACCATGGAGTTGAGACCCCTGAGAGGCACAACAACACCATATGGGTTACTTCCATACCGAATTTGAAGTTTCTAAGTCGAATATTTTTTTAGATACGTCGTAGTGGGGATATAATAAAATATTAAAAGCCTCATGTTGGAAGTTTTATTGGAGAAAGGCGTCCATCCGTGGACCGACCCCTCTGCCCCTTCTTGTGCAAGTTGTTGAGAGATGTTGTGTCTGAAGCGTCCATATAAGGACATCATCAGACCCAAGGTCAAGAGATCTTGTTGTGGATCTCGACCGCGTTCCTTTGGCCTTTGGGGGTGCGGTTTGATGTTTTGTTTTTGGTTTTGTTTTCAGTTTTAGGGTTTGATTTCTGGTTTGAGTTTTGATTTGTTTTTAGGTTTTTGGTTTGAGAAGCTGGTTTGATAGGATTTGAAAGTGACAGAAGAGGGAATGTCATGGTACCTATGGTAGAAGAAGTAGAAGATCGGAATGTTTTTACAGTTGGTGGATCATTCACCCACTCAATGTCCGTCTGAGTTGACACAGAGCATTTATGGGCGAGGATACAATTGATGAGTATGAGGGTTTAGGACCGTCAGTAACCAGGCGTTTAACTTCTGGGAAGCAGATAAATTTGATGAATTTGATTTTAAAGATTTTCGACTCGGCGCACTTCGGCAACTCCTTGCAGATGTTTAGATGGCTGTCATCGTCGAGTTTGCCACACTGAGGACAAACACGCTCATCCGCTTTGCAAGAGTTGCTTCCATGGCCAAACTTCTGGCAACGGTAGCAACGGAGGGGGTTAGGGATATAACGTTCAGGATAGAGTTAGTAGTAACCTGCGTTTATTGTTTTAGGAGCTTGTGGAAGAAAAAATGTAAGAAGATAGGTATAAGTTTTGATGATGTTGCCCTCCTTCTTGATGGTGAAACGCTTTACAGCTGTCACCACCTGGTCCCTGAGGTTGTCTAGAAGCTCTTGCTCAGTGGAGTCCTCGAGACATCGATCCTTATCTCGGATGATGGCTTTGCTGCTGTTGAGTGAAGTGTGTGGTGTGACCTTCACAGGTTTGTCAACAATGGTTTGCAATGTTGTTTAGATTTCACTTCTACCGATAAGTATCCATTCCGGATCTTCTTGACTTCCTTGACATCAACAGCAAGACCTTGAATGGTCTTGACAGTGGCGAAGATGTTGATGATATCACCAAGAACCGAGGCCAGTTGCCTGGAGATACGTACAAGAGAGCACTAAGAAAGCCAGCAGAAAGTAGAGATAAGTACATCAGGAAGGATAGCTTCGTGAAGAGGTGGTGAGGGTGTGAAGGTATGCAAGGGAGCATACAGATAGTAAAATAAAATAAGTGTATGGAGAGACGTAGCAGCGTAAGAAGAAGGATAGAAAAGATGTGCACAACCAAGTGCTTGGCATGACCAGCCAATTGAGCAGACCGGGGCCAATCTGGCCACCTGTCTACATGAAGTCGGGGCCGAAGCAGTATTGTTCAGTGTAAGCTTTAAGCTAAACACATCCTCCAACCACCAGGCCAACTTCCCAATGCAAGATATAACTCTTGTCAGTCTCCATTACTGGCTGATTTAGGCCTTGCAGTATTTCCTTTAAAAATATGTGTTTAGAAATCCAGGCCAGCTATGCATTACTGGTGCAGCGATTTACTATCTTGACACAACAAAGCGAGGGAAATACTGCAAGGGTTAAATCAGCCAGTAATGCAAACTGGCAAGAGTAACTATGCCTTGCGTTTGGAAGTTGCCACCAGGCATCCTTCCTCCACCCGTACAGGTAGCAGCCCACGGCAAACAGACTGCCCCCTTTTAATTGCCTCTTACGACAAGCAGGAGGAACTGAGGGCCTATTCTAACCTGGGCACCCCACGGGGTCATAGATATTATCAATCAACACAGATACTATCAATCAACATAGATAGTATCAATCAACATAGATAGTATCAATCAACATAGATAGTATCAATCTACATAGATAGTATCAATCAACATAGATAGTGTTTTTTAATTCAACATATCAGAATCTGGAATACCCTGAAGTTTTACTACATTTCCTCTTTGATGTAGTGATGGCTGTCTGAACTGTTTGTTTTACAGTGATATTGCATCCAGCCACAGTGTCTCCCTCTGCAATAATACAGTGCATTACAAGTTCATGTAATCTTTTTCGGTAACAATTAATTGCACAGTAAATGCATTTTATATTTTGCCTGTAATGTACACATTAAAAGTAGTTAGTTTAGTTAAGGAGAGTTGCTCAATTTTACTTATACAACTTTTATTGCATAAGACATGAACTTTTACCATTACTTGGCCTTGTGCTGATATTTTGAATGTCGGACATTTTAAATCACGATTTGTGTTACTGTGCGATTTATTTTCTAGACTTACAAATACCAATATGACACGAATTTCTGACAAACGTGACTCATGCTCGTTTAGCCTTGAATAGTGCTGATTAAGTGTACTTCACCGTGACAGGAAAAACAGTTGATTATATACATAATATGCTTCAATTTCAATTGAAGTTGAAATTGAAGTACATAATATAAGCTATATTCTTTTAAAAAATTAAGCGCCATGTGATAGGAACATGTAGGTTTTCTGTTTGTTGTAACATTAGTTGATGAGTTGATGAGATACCAAACACAAATCGAATTTATTGAACAACATTTATTTATTTAACAAATTACCCCAACAAATATGATTTCTTCAGTGACTTATTTATTGGAATAAAAATCATTTCTTTAAAGCAATTTAGGAAAATTATGTCTCAAAATGTAATGAATTTGATTATTTACAAAAAGTCATCACAATAACATTAACGACCAATCAAGACGTAATGCAAAATAACATAATTGTCTTTTATGCAATATATTTCCCCCAAAATGGAATGTGATATGATAGTTTGTGTTTATACAAATTTAATGGGTTTTATTATTATATGAATATTTACTAGAATAACTTAAATTGTGTTAAGTACGTAAAATGACATACAATAACTTGTTTCCATCGAAGCAGAATCTGGCATTATATCAGTCGAAGCTCCTGCTTCTAGAACTGACGATCGATGGCGTTTACATAATTGTAACCTTCGTCAGAAAGCCGAGCTCATTATCTGCCATGTTAATTATATAGCAACGTCCTCACTTGTTGAGTGGGTGTTACCACTTCACACTACGATTGGTGTGTAACAGCACCTGTGTACATTTAATAACATTGACACCAGTCTTTGGATTTAGATAGTTGTTGAGTTTTGACACTCCTAGAGCGGTTATTTTAAACTTCATGTGTCAATTCAATTGAGTTAAATTACAGGTGTGATGTCATTCTATTATTCTCCCGATGCTCTAGCTCATTATTTTTCAGTAATGGACAGTTGCACACTTCATCAAGTTTTTTGTTCGAAATTCAAGATTTTAAATTTTTTTCAAGAAAATTTGTTAAAAAGCTATACGATGGTTGTAATTTAAGTTGAGTACTCTTCAGTCAGTAAAATTAAAGTTATAGACCTCGGCTCCATTATTTTTAAGGACTGGAGAGTTACTCCGACATTATCATATACGAAATACATTCTTTGTAATAAAACATTAAGACTGAAGCTTACATGTCCCTTATGTTACTTTAATAGTAAAATCAAACATTGAGCATTGTTAAAGTAATTTATCAATCATTGATTATTTTTCGTTGCCTTAATTTTTGCTAGATACAGGACTGATTCACGTCGGGTGACTTACAACTGTTACCAAACTGTGGGGATTGACAGGGTCTTAGTTTGTATGAACTGTGGACTATAAAATAACTTTCGTGATTTCGAAAACAATGCAACTTTCATTCCTTAACAATTTTGGACTATCGTTTTCCCAAAATTATGGTTCGAGCAATATTTGCAAAATCAGTCGAAATGATGAGTTTACAGGGGACCATTGTGCCATTGTAACACACATTCAAATATTTGAAACGGATACAAGCTATAGTATGAAAATGAACTGCAACGCACATGGTATGTTTGGAGCCCTCAATATGTTCAGTTCTCTCGAAGACAACATGCAAAACATTGACATTTCTCATTTTCATATGCAAATGTTAGGGACATTGACTTCATCATCAGTACTGTGAGCACTGAATTTCTTAAATTGTCCGAGTTGCATGAGGCGTACATTTTATGTAAAGCGTACGGGTCGTGCTACAGCATAAGCGTCGTGCTTGAATCACGGACATGCATGATTTAAGCACGTGTTTATTAAGCAACATTGAGCAATAATTAATTTAATTGCCTATAAAGACTGAGTGGTTTTTAGAATGAATCAGTTCACACAATGGCTTCACCATGGACAGTCCAAGCACAAGTACACTATTCATGCAGGTCAGGTAATTTTACTTTTTTACTCCTTACTTTTTAAAGTATATATTTTTAGAATTCAAATTAAATTTCATTTAATTGGTTATTTTATAACAGTTATGTTGTTTTGTATTTCAAATTTTGTGTTTGTTTGTTGAGCTGTATTTATCAACATGCGAGTTGTAATATCTATAATTGCATATGCTATTGTGCTTCCCGTCTATATTGCATATAAATTATTTCAGGTTACTGCAGCAACGAAATTACACTCGAACTGTCTATGGGAAAGAATGTAACGTTGTACTGGACATCGCTCGGACGATGTGTGACGATACAGGGGTTTCAGTGAGACACCCCAAGAAGGTACTTTTATATCACTTTCTTCTAATTGTTTATGTCGTTCTATATCACTTCCGAATATTATTATACCCCCGGCCAACGGTTGGGGGTATATAGTAATACCAACGATTCCGTCCGTCCGTCCGTCCGTCCGTCCTTCCGTCCGAAGACAATTTTTGTCAGAAAAACTATTCATCATCTCATCCTTTTTAAATTTGGTACATGTCTTCTTCACCACTAGGAGAGGTGCAGTGCGAAGTTTAAAGCGAATTGGTGATTTTTTTAATTTTTGCCGATTTTTTGTATTTTTTAACTTAGTCAAATTCTAAACATTTTTTGTCCGATCGATTACAGAAAAACTATTCATCTCATCCTTTTCAAATTTGGTACATGTCTTCTTCACCACTAGTAGAGGTGCAGTGCGAAACCGAATTGGTGATTTTTTTAATTTTTGGCGAATTTTTTTATTTTTTAACTTATTCAAATTCTGAGCATTTTTTGTCCGATCGATTACAGAAAAAATATTCATCTCATCCTTTTCAAATTTTGCACATGACTTCTTCACCACTAGGAGAGGTGCATTGCAAAATGAATTTTTGGCGATTATTTATATTTTTGTACTTTATCATAGCTAGAATGAATGAAGCTACTTCTGTGTTGTGATTTGTTGACTTCATCATTTTCTTTTTCATGTAACTTTCATCAATAGCTAATTCTGTGTTCTTGTTGATTTTACTATTTTATATTTCCACTGGTTATATTTTGGGAAAAGTTAAATTTTCTTTCCTTTCAGCCATAAAGTGCTTTATATCTCTCACTGTGCCTTCAGGGGTGTGCTTCCATGTACCTGTTGTTTAAAGTCACTCGAATGAATCATTATGATGGATTAATTTCCAAAATAAAGTTGAAATCAGTGGTAATAGCAGTAGTGTATTATGTTACCAATACCTTTTCAAGTTACTTTTATTCCTATTTTGACTTAAACCTCCTTTTTTACATGAAGATTAAGACTTGTCCTACCATTTTCACAAACAGTTTAATCTTAGCAATTACATTTGATAGCTTATCAATCCTTAGGTGTGCAAACCCCTCTCTCTTTAAGTAAAATAAAAATGTCAAACTTAAACAGTCGGGGGTTTTAGTGAGCCACGCTCACTTTTTTGCTTGTTATTTTTATATCGTGGTTGAAAATATATAAAACATTGGTAACATGGTTTGATGCTTGTCGTTGTTTCACTTACTCGTGGTATAAATGAAATACACTTGAAAAATCCCAATTGACATCTAATTACTTGCTTTATTTACATGATTTTGTTCTTCTTTTAGGAATATCAAGCTCCTTAACATACAAGACCCCAACCGACGGAAGCGACCTTTTTCCTTTCGGAAAGGGAACACAGCAGATCATTTACATAAATAAAACAATCAGTTGACATTGTTTGTTGTTTTAATGGAAGCCTGTGAACCAGTTTTATGAGCATGATACCCGAACACAACCAGACAACTGTAAATCTATCGGGATATAAATGTACTCCACGTGACCACAATACAATCATATGATTGGTCGAAAGCATTTGACTGTGCTCTTATTCTAAATAGGGAGGTCGCTATGCATATTTTGGCATTTTCACATGTTACATGTTATTTTGGATTGTGATCAGATGGTTCCCCCAAAAGGTATAAATGGATGAAACAGCAACCGTTGGGTTCACATAACGTTATCACATTAGAAATGAATAAACGCCGAAAACCATTTTATTTCTTTTTTAGAGCAAATATTTGTATTATGTTTCAGCAAACATGTTAAAATGCTAATGTTTTGCAACCTAAATGATGCTAAGTTTTTATCAAATTGTTATTTGAACATTCAATTTGGGAAGTTTTGTATCAGTACAATTCAGAAATTTGCAGTCGCTGTATTGTCACACTTGTTTCAATGATTTTCATAGAGGCAACTCTGAGTCATAAGAGATAATGTTATATTGAGGTTACACCCTCCAGGACACATACTCCCTTCCACAGATGACAAACATGACTGTTAATCTCCATGAACTAAATGTGACAATTTTGCTTACAGCTACAGACTTGAAGAGGAACAATTTATATAATTGGACGTGAACACTTGAAATATCAATTGCATTATTAGGTGAGACGAATAGCCCTGATTGGATGGTTATACTTGATTGTTTGAACTGCGATTTGTATTCAGAGGAACTAAACCCTGAATAGATGCTTCAAAATCAACATTTACAAAATGTCTTATTGTTAGGAAGGTTTCAATGACTTTACATTATTTGATTGTGGCAATAATAAATGAAAAATGTATAATTTCTAAAGGGTAATGCTTTTTACCCGCTGTTTCAAAGGGACAAGGGGACTGTACAAACCTTGTAAATTACACCTTCCGTTGGCTGCGCCTCAGGAATTACGATATTTACAAGCATCTACAAGGTTAAAGTCATCAGAAATAAATGCCATGATCAGCTTAAAATATCGCGGTAGTAGTTCGATTGTATGTATTGTAATGAATTGGAAACTTTGCCTAGATTTCACAACCAGTGATCTGTGTATACGTTGTAAGTCGCAGAAACATATTAAAGAAACCAGGTACGGAGGAAAGTCACTGAGACTATGGTCTAAGTTCTGCCAGTGTCCGAGGCTTATTTCAGCCTTGCTGTATATCTCTCGCTTTTCCGAGAGAGAGAGAGAGAGATAATTGTTTATTTAGGTGTCACCAGTAATACACTCATATACAATCAAACAAGTAGTATACTAAAAGTATAACATACGGCCATTCTTGACCTATGGGACACTAGACCGACATTCAAAGTAAATAAATAGATAGATAGACGTAATACATACCAAATTAACATATAAATACAATACATTTCACACATTCATACTTACTATCATACAGTAGGATTGTAATATGTCTACCCCCTGACACACGTATCTAAATAATAAATAAATAAACAAAAAACAACAAAAAAACAACAACATTTTCATACATATACAAACATACCAATATACACACATATACATATTGGGGTCAAAAAGTTTTGACAGAACTGAAAAACAAGCTGATAATATTATAATGTTATGATGTTGATGAAACAGATGGTGGTAGTTTTGTTTTTCAGATATGTAAATGATTTTGAAAACACTTTGGAAAATGATTTTGGATACAAAAAATTCACTTTTGTGATCACTAATCTTTGATCAAAATATTATATCGTCGACAAACTTCTGATATTTTTCACTTTCACTTTTTGCTGAATTTGATATCTTCTATTTCAGAGAAACTTGGGTAAAGTAATCTTGTCACTCAACTTTATTCTTCAAATGTCAAATATATAGACTAACTGTGAATTAAAACGATTGCACAGAATTGGTTCGCAAATCCAACAGCAATTAATGTCTGTGAAGGAGATATCTGATATCTGCTTACAATCTGTACGATGTCCGCCTGGAGACAGTTGTGATTGTGGAAACCATCATTAGGAACTGAATCAGTATCTGAACGGCTTGGCCTGAAGAACAGTCACACATATCTTTTTACATAGTGGCCAATACTTTTGTAAAGGATTAGATTTGGATTTACATGTATTTTCCCTTAAAACACATGCCATTCAGAAAGTGAACATATGTAATATTGTTATATTGTTTTTATCACACTGTTATACGATAGCATAAGTTGAAACATTTCGGAAAGAGTTCATTGTGGAATTTGAAATCTTTTCCTTATAGTATTGTAACGACGGATATCACAAACATATGTTTCTTATTTCACAATTTATTCAAAATACAGATGTTGTTTTCTGATCAATTTTTAATATTTCTGAAGTGAATCATCACGTTTGACTTACCTAGATGATATCTAACATTCATGAAAATGTCACATTAAAGGTTAATATTCATCGTTGTGCTGTTGACTATTACTAACGGTTAGGTTAAACTTCATCCTTTTGAAATTGATAATCATGTTTAAATCAAAACATTTTACCAACATTTATATTACACGCTAACTGCTCCGAATTAATGTAATGTAATATCCCGTGCATTATTAGACTGTCAATATCATTTCCAAAGGGAGTTACAACAATTGTGAAATAAATAAGTGTAGTAAGAACGTTTTATTCTCAGTTTTAAAAATAATGTTTTGAAATATTATGCTTTATGATTAGTACTTTTTTAACAGTGAGTACAGTATGCTGTTGGTTGATGTCACCTGCAAGCTGAAATATCAGCTTTTCTCAGGGTAACACGATCGGTAACTATATAACATGTATTCAATATTCAATTAAAAAATATGTTTCACCGTGACAATTTGATGTGTTATATGCATTTACAATTTCAAGCTGTTATTTTCTCTGAGAAAGATTAGCACGGCACAATTCTCAAGTACAAGAGATGAACAGATACCCAACAAATTACAATATTTTTGAACGTTGACATTTGTACAAAAACATAATTGTGATTTAGCGTATGTATATACACATACAGTGATAAAGTGTGGGATGATATCTTTGATTTATGGTTCATATATGACTGGGGAGAACACAATAAATAAAATGTTGATAAAAGAAACCAGCTGATATGGTATAACGTGTCATTTAATAGGAAGTAAATATATATGAGAATGCAAGATCCCAACCAGTAAACCGTTCCATCAGTTCAGTTTGTTATTAACTAATTCAGCGGAAAATAGACAGCTGACTACGCCATGCTTCAATATTGTGACATTTGTGTTATAATTTCTTTTCAAAACAATTTGAATGGAACTTTGTCATTACAAAATCGTTCAGAATTTGCAGAAATCACGTTTTCGTCTTATACTTTTTATCACCAAAACAAATTTCCCCATAGGAGATTTTGCTATGTGAAATTTGCTTAACACCCAATCGTCCTAATACTATTACATAACTGATTGAGCTTATAGTCTTTGACAGAACTTAACAATCCCAGCTGATAATGTTATGATGTTACATGGTAGTGACGTCAAAACAATGCTATTATTTATACGACCTTACTGAGATCATTGCTAAATAATCTGATGCAGTTTTGTTTTTCAGATATGCTCATTCTTATGCCGATAACAAAATCTCACCCTTGTATCATATATGAACACTCTTTGATCACAATACATGATATGCTTCACGGGTATTGTGCGAGGGATGGAGAGATGAACGAGTGAGCGAGAGATGAGTGAGAAATAAGCGAGGAAGGGAGAGATGAGCGAGAGAGGGAGGGAAACATGAGCTAGTAAGGGAGAGATGAGTGAGGGAGGGAGAGAAGAGAGGGAGAGATGAGCGAGGGGGAGAGATGAGCGAGAGAGGGAGAGATGAGCGAGGGGGAGAGATGAGCGAGAGAGGGAGAGATGAGCGAGAGGGAAAGATGAGCAAGGGGGGGAGGAGATGAGCGAGAGAGGGAGGGAAACATGAGCTAGTAAGGGAGAGATGAGCGAGGGATGGAGAGATGAGCGATGGATGGAGAGATGAGCGAGGGATGGAGAGATGAGCGAGGGGGGAGAGATGAGCGAGGGATGGAGAGATGAACGAGTGAGCGAGAGACGAGTGAGAAATAAGCGAGGGAGGGAGAGATGAGCGAGAGAGGGAGAGATGAGCGAGGGGGGAGAGATGAGCGAGGGAGGGAGAGATGAGCGAGGGGGGAGAGATGAGCGAGAGAGGGAGAGATGAGCGAGGGGGGAGAGTTGAGCGAGGGATGGAGAGATGAGCGATGGATGGAGAGATGAGCGAGGGATGGAGAGATGAGCGAGGGGGGAGAGATGAGCGAGGGAGGGAAAGATGAGCGAGGGATGGAGAGATGAGCGAGGGGGGAGAGATGAGCGAGGGAGGGAGAGATGAGCGAGGGAGGGAGAGATGAGCGAGAGAGGGAGAGATGAGCGAGGGGGAGAGATGAGCGAGAGAGGGAGAGATGAGCGAGGGGGGAGAGATGAGCGAGAGAGGGAGAGATGAGCGAGGGGGGAGAGATGAGCGAGAGAAGGAGAGGTGAGCGAGGGATGGAGAGATAGGTGAGGGGCAAGAGGTAAGCGACGGGAGGAGGGATGATTGAGGAAGGGAGAGATGAGCGAGAGAGGGAGGGAAACATGAGCTAGTAAGGGAGAGATGAGTGAGGGAGGGAGAGAAGAGAGGGAGAGATGAGCGAGGGGGAGATGTGCGAGAGAGTGAGAGATGAGCGAGAGGGAAATATGAGCAAGGGGGGGGAGATGAGCGAGAGAGGGAGGGAAACATGAGCTAGTAAGGGAGAGATGAGCGAGGGATGGAGAGATGAGCGATGGATGGAGAGATGAGCGAGGGATGGAGAGATGAGCGAGGGGGGAGAGATGAGCGAGGGATGGAGAGATGAACGAGTTAGCGAGAGATGAGTGAGAAATAAGCGAGGGAGGGAGAGATGAGCGAGAGAGGGAGAGATGAGCGAGGGGGGAGAGATGAGCGAGGGAGGGAGAGATGAGCGAGGGGGAGAGATGAGCGAGAGAGGGAGAGGTGAGCGAGGGATGGAGAGATAGGTGAGGGGCAAGAGGTAAGCGACGGGAGGAGGGATGATTGAGGGAGGGAGAGTTGAGCGAGCGAGCGAGGGAAAGATGAACAAGCGAAATCGTCAAAAACCTCATTCACAAGATGATTGACGGTCGATGGCCAGGGATGTGGGTCAAACATCTAGATGTCGTTTCATGGATCCATCTCATCTTGACAATGTTCTGGTGAATAAAGACAGAATTCGAAATATTTTCCTCAGATTACTGTCACAATGGATGCCACATGTAGGTCTTTGTCATTTCGCTAGTTTTGAATAAAACTACTTATCCAAATTACATAATGTAATAATGTCATTTTCCGACGACCTATTTTTTAATGGATCTGACTTGAATCTTACATTTGACTTAGATTTATATCTAAGTTGATGGAATTGTTATATTAAATCCTAATGTTCATCTGGTTCCGATGGTTACTATTACTAAAGGTTAAGGTATATTCCATCCTATGGTAACTGATTATAATTTTTAAAACGAAATTTTGCCAACATTATTATTGCCCGCCAACGGCTTTCAATGAATGCAATATGAGATATTGTCATTGTTATTATGTTATATCCGCTGTGTTATTAGAATTTCGATACAATTTGAAAAAAAGGATTTACACAAACTCTAAATGATTAAGTGCAATGAGCATTTTCGTTGATGTGATTAGTATTTATCTGATATTGAGGAAATTGTTGTGTGCTACAAACTGAAATATAATCTTTTCCCGAGGTAACGTTGTCGTTAAAGGTATTATATGTCCCATTATTGTGATCCAGCTTATTTATATACACACATAGTGTGGGATGATTTAAGTCTCATATAACACTAGATGGAATAGAACAAAATGAAATTATATAAAAGATAGTATACAACGTGTTATTTAATACAAAATA
This sequence comes from Gibbula magus, assembly GCA_936450465.1. Classification (NCBI taxonomy): domain Eukaryota; kingdom Metazoa; phylum Mollusca; class Gastropoda; order Trochida; family Trochidae; genus Gibbula; species Gibbula magus. The sequence goes on from OW388290.1 coordinate 99,753,002, forward strand.
GATTGTTCTATGTTCTCCTTGTGCAAAAGCTGATAATTTCGAATTCTAAGTGAACTCAATCCCTGAAAGGAAATAAAGGGAGACTTGCTTACCGACATAAATAACAGCTTTTTGTGACCACAACCTTTTATTGAATAGGAGACTTTCATAGACACTTTCAAAACTTTCAAGTTATTGCAAATTTGAACTATTTCTCATGATTCTCGACAATTCAGTTAGAACATCTGCATTTTGAAGTTAAAACTGGTACAATAGTGCACGTTAGATATGATTCTAGTAATATTTCGAAAGTAAGGACGGAGAATTGATATATTCCATGAATAATAAACGTGCTAAAGATTCTGAAGTGATTGAACATATTGAAATCGATAAATCACAACAACAAAACAGATCCAAACATATTAAATACATAAAATAAATACTTCTAAAGTTGGTAACATGGCAATACTGAGGAAGGAAGACATCTTTCATAATAATAGTAAAACAATCAACAACGTTTAAACTTTTCATTCAAAGTTCATATAAAGTTTAAAGTTTAAAGTTTAAAGTAACATTCCAAGCTACTCTGAAGTGTAGTTTTACATTTGAACAGAATACATTTGAACAGAATACCTCAATTGTATAAATCCTTATCCTTTTATAAAAGAGAAATCTTGAAATAAAGAAGACGATTTATAAGAGTCTGACATTTCTTTTTTATGTAAATATCATTTGTATAAACTTTTTACATGATGGATCCATTAGAAGTACGAAATCATATCAAAACTAGACACAATGTCAATGGATGAAAACATTTATTTAGGTTTGCAATACAGAGAAAGACAAATTGTGATTGACTTTTTCGGGATATATATATCATTTCGACCATCGTATTAAAGAAGATTGATCCTGTCAAACCCATCTGATGTTTACTCTTTTCTATATATAACCTTACTTCACGTGAGAAACGACTGATGATAAGAATGAAACTAGTTGGAGAAAAAAACGGCTCTGTGTTTTTTTTTTACTTTTGAATATTTGTAACTGTATACTTGTCAAAAAACTTTTAAAATTGTTGTCTATATACATATATATATAATTTATTGTATATGACTGTTATCGTTTCTTGTTAAATACCATCGTGATGATTGTACTTGATTTTCAGTCTGGATCTAGTCTTCTACGTCATACATAACCTACAAATATTTCATATAAAGAGTCAGCGTTCTTCATGTTAAGAAATGATTAGTAATATGAATAAGTCAACCTTCCGTCCTGATATTTGTAAGGAATCGTGTACATCTACACCCAGTGCTGCAATATCGACACCGTTGTAGTGATTGAACTCGAATGGTTTCTGCATTAAGGTTTTCTAAGCAGTAAATATTTACTTGAATGCCATACCTGTTTCTATATCACATCAGAAAAAAGTAGTGATGATATTGACCGTATTACATATATCTATCTTCTGCGATAACTTTGACTGGATGTAATATCACTGTCAGAAGAGAAGTACAGACAGACGAATAGTAACATTCATTTTAATGTATTCTTGATTTAAATTTAATATCTCTATTGAAAACTACTCTGTCTGCAAAACTAGTCAAAGGCAAAACATCGATAGCTTTGTGGTGATTCTGTTTCTGTACACAGTTTCTACTCAAAACACAGTTGACTTCAAGCCCTTGCCTGTTTCTATATAATGTCAGAATGAAAGTAATAGAGTTTAACTCCGGTCTGATGGTGTTTCACGCTGTATAACGATAATTAAATATTAAACACGATTGATGTCCCTTCCCTTGGCTTTATGTAATTTTGTGTTTCTTAATTTCAAGCCTAATGTCAAAAAGTAGTTTGTCTGTTGTATTCATTCACTGTAGTTTACCAATACAGTGCCTGTGTTCTGTAAACAACTTTAACTCTTGTGTAAGTCACGTATGTGTACCTTGCTGAGTTTTTGCATTACTTAACACGGTACTAGTATAAATGACAGATGCAAATTTCAAGAACTTTGTCTGCAGTACTTCCTTCATTACTATAAAGCATAGATACAAGTGTTTGTTTTGTACGATCATTGGAAATACAGAAAACACAATTTTATACTTAGCTAAACTGATAGGTGGGATAATATCTAATTAGGCTAAAATACAATTTAGATTTAACTTTATACGACACAATTGAAGAGGGAAAATGACAAACTTTGTCAAATTAATTTAAGATATTATTATGTATTGTCTATCCTCAAATGGTACAATCAAATCTGAGAAAATGACAGTAAAGCAATGTATGACTTGGTTAAACGCTTGATGCCTATTAAGCTTATGAGAAAACGTGCTTAGTTGCATAATGGACGGTCAATCTTCTAATTCACTTCTCGAGATTAAGACCTAAGTTTTCTAATGTATATTTCAATTGTAAATATAAATGTAGGTCAAGTATGGGTCTATTTGCTATTTAAGTTCAGTTGAATGTGAAAGTTATGTTATTGTTAACAAGTCACCAAACATTCCTGAATGACAATGCATTGATGACATTAATGACCTCAGATCACCTGTATGCTTAACAGACCATATGCCATGACGCAGTGAACATAAACACCCATTCAAACTTCTTTCAGTATCATATTCTTTTTTTTTTGTTACACTTCTTCCTCCTCTTTACTTTGCAATGAACCGAAAACCACAATATTCAAATTATACATATTTCAAATAGTACAAGGCCACAACGGGTTTACAAACCCCATTATTTGGTCTATGAGAGCCAATCACTGTCTGTCTGTGCTGGTTTATCCAAAGTATTTCCCTTCTGTACACGTGAGAGAGATTGATTGATGGATACACTGATTCCCTCATTTAGGTCGCTAGGGTATTCACCAGCAAGTGTTCTAAATGTAAAGCTGTTATTTTTGGTACTTGGTTCTGATCCTTTGACGGTGATCATATATAATTATACATCTAAGACAAACTCGCACATTTTTTTTGATGTATCACACGAACGGAGTTAGCTAAGGTTTCTTTTTTTCACCAATATTTAAATCCTTCAACAAAATCTCATTGTATATCCCTTATTAGGTCTTCAGGCGTTTTAAATATTGCTGTGTTGGCATTTAATCTGACTGTTGACAGGGTCTCCTTCTGACGTAGGTTACAATTATGTAAACGGAGTTTCCGTTGATTCTATATACGTGCCATGTTCTGCTTTGATTGAAACATGTCGTTGCATATGATTTCCATAATTAACACAATTTAGGTCATTTTAGTTCTTTGTCGTTACCTATAAGGTGTTGTAAATATTGATATATTTAGAAATCATAAAGTTGTACACCATCTAGCAGCTCACATTGCATTATGGACAAAATAAATTGACTCAAGGACCATATGTTGTTTTGCATTATATGTTTTATCGATCGTTAGTAAAGCGAGTATTTTGGGTAAAAATTCAGATTAATATCGGTTTGATTTATATATTTCTTAAATTTCTTAAAGTCAGGATTTTATTCAAATGAATTGGCCACCGAAAAAGGTCATATTGATATATTCATTGAGGTAATTCTTTTGAGGAGATAAAACTGTTTCATCATGTTAATTAATTTTTGGCATCTCAGCTTTAAAAAATCGTCTTATGTTACAACAGACAGGTTATGCTGAAATTTCTGTTCTGAGCATAAAAATAGAAATATGACATGTGCAGTTAACAGTTTTCCTTGTCTCACTGAACTATACGTTATCATTAAAATCCAAGACTATTAAAGCATGAATCATATTGGTCAGACTTTTAATGTCAAATTAATATTTTTAAGTCTAGAAAATAAATCGCAAAATAACACAAAGCGGGTTTTTGGTATGTATATCATTAAATTATTGCACAAAGCCTCATAACAAAGTTTAACTCTGGGCTGACGGTGTTTCACGCTATATAACGATGTTTAAGGTCTTGATATATAGTCCCCAGACACGGATTTTAAGTCACGAGTATACAAAATTAAAGAAATATTATTTCCCTAACTGTTCAGGGCTAAATGTGAGTTTGTGTTTCTTAATTACAAGCTGAACCATATAATGTTGTCTGTCGTCTTCTTCTACCATTAAAGTGAGCATGACTAAGCAAGTTAAACAAGTGTGTTATTCTCTTATAAGTACCTCTCTGATTTGTGACAGAACTTAACATGCTTTTAATGACAGAGGAGAACTTTTGAATTTCGCTGGGGCTACGGCATACAGTGTCTTTCGTTCATGGTCACTGAAAATAACGAAAACGCAGTGTGAAAGAACTTGAACATCAGCTTATTTATATTAAATTAGCCCAAAATGTAAGTAAATCTGATTTTATCAGACACAACTGAAGAAAGAAAACTTTGACAAGCTGAATTAAAATATAATTAGTATTCATATTTCTTTGTTCTCCAAGATTACATTCAGAATTGAGGAACTGTCTGTAAAGCACGATATGCCGTGGTTAGTAGATTGATGACTGTGCACGGGAATGTGACCATGTGTTAGGATACACAATAGATACTCAGTCAATCTTCAAGTTCGTGATTACTTTCCGTGATGAAATCTACATCATCTAATATGTCCATGGTACGTGTGGGTCAAGTATGAGTTGCATGTCAGCACAAATGTCCATTTCAGTTTAGTTGAATTTGAAAATAATGTTATCATTTAAAAAATGGTCAATAATTTATAATGCGCATGTGCATGTAGGTGTATTGTCGACAGTCGTTGATAACTTTGGATCACGTGTATGTTACTCTCAGTCATGTGACATGACACATAAACCAAATTATACATATAACATCTATTAGACCCAGTATTTGATCTATCAGAACCAATCAAATGATGTAAGTGTTCATTCCAACTCTTTCCATTCTGTAAACGTGAGCGAGTTCGATGGATAAACTTCCCTCATTAAGGTCGCAAGGGCAATCACCCGCAAGAGTTAAAAAATGTATTATTGGTCTGTGATTTTTATCCTGTGACGGGCGTTTATAGATATTTACACATCTGACATAACAGACAACTTCCATGATGATGATGTTTCAGACAAAACAGCCACAAATTGTATTTTGCTTCAATAAGCAAAAACAATAATAATAGAGGAAACCAAATGTCAAGTTATTACTCAATTATATTGACTTAAACACACGATTAATCAGATTAATAATTCAGATTTTCAAACGACATACAATAGAGATGTAAAAAGGTCAAAAATATAATAATAGAGCTACCAATGACAATGTATATTCATCACACATGACATACGTCCTATATCTTGAATGTGTAATGTCCGATGACAACAGGCAGTGTCGACAGTGATAGTGACAGTGCCCAATGGAAATAGAGTCCAGGTATAGAATCCATATTGTCACTCCTCTCCATAGACATTGAGAACAGCTTCCATGTGGTTTAAAAAAAACTCCACGTCATGGTCCAAATTGTGGACGAAACTAGTAACTCAAAAGCAATAATTCAACATTGCCCCTTCATTGCTGCTTAGGTCACACTCGTCCTAATCTTCCACGTCATGGTCGTTTACATCAAACGTCTGATATCCATCCAAGTACATTCCAAATTGACTGTATCACGACTGGCTGTTTTACGCCCTTCACTGTCGTCAGCATTTGGGTTCAAAACCAGGTGACCCTTGATTAGCCCAAAAACAACTAATATTAGTTTTAAAACACAAATGCAGTCTCATAACAGTTTCTAGAATCTGTAGAATCTTAGAGGTACAATAAATTGTTTTTCAATATATTTGTTTTGTTGCAATCCCATCAGGTATTAACTATTGTCATCCCTTACGTGTTATATGTATAAAGAACTTTTTACAATTGTTAACATAAAACGTTGAATCATCAAAACGAGATGATTTATTTTCTTGAAAGTCTGGATACATGATGTCGTAGTAATTTTTTCTAATGGTTGTCTGTACGCTTTGGTAAATGCACTTTTAACGTTTTGAATATACTCGAATATATATATATATATATATATATATATATATATATATATATATATATATATATATATATATATACACACACATGTATATAGTAAGGTAAGGTAAAGTTTAGATGTTGCTCAGTTGATTAAGATCAACGGTAAATACTTTGTAGCCTACTTTATATACTTGGAGCAGATCATGACCTACTCCACAAAATACCTTTTACTAGGGATAACCACCATTCCCATTCATTAACAATACACTTAGTCTATCCTTAATGCCGAAATGAATCAGTCCTTTAACTCATCTTTATTCTTTATTAGCCTGTGTCACCTAGTATAGTATGCTATTAAAATAGCTCTCACCTCAATATCAGACAACGCATCCTAAATATTCTAGGTAATTCCAGTCGTTGACGTCACTACTGTTCGAATATGATGTGTGAATGAATATCATTTGGAGGAAACATTAACTCGCCCACTCCCAAGCTATTGACATTGTTTAATTCACTGGTTACCAATTAAGCAACCTGTGAAACAGCTCGAATGCAGGTCGATTCCACATCTATTTAAATCCAGTCAATATGCAATGACTTGGACCAGCGATAAATATTCAAGAACCTATTGTTGTAGAGGAAAGAGATGCATGTATTACCATGAAGAGGAGATGTAGTACACGGACCAGCAGCTCTCCTGTCTCCTCCATCTCAGAACCAGAGCTTGAACTTAGGTACGGGACCGTTGCTTCATCATGTACCTGATAACATCTCCATCGGCATCCTAGGTCAAATAACATCCATGTATCATGATTATTATCTACAAGATTTAAAGCAGTGAGCAAATGTTTGATTTACTGGGAAAAAAGTTCGTCTCCGACATACTTGTTGCTTTACTGATGACATTCTTATTAGAGATGCTAAATAGAATTGTTCCAAATGATAAAGACTGAAAATAAGACTAACCGATTTGAAAAGAAGTTGATATGACATTAAAATAGGTACGTATCGAATTAATATACATATAATAAGATGGAAGATATTAACACAATGTCTCTGTACCAACTTGTTGTTAATTCACCGGTCACCTATTTGACATTTCTTATCAAGATCGACTTTGAGGATAACATAATTAATTACTTTTCTTTATCCATATCACTGATATTGAGTGACGCATTGTTGTCACATGTTCCAAATAAAAAAAACGTAACAATTTAAAGTCCACACTGTAGTAGGAAAAGTATAATACAACATTATTAATATAACTTGTTCAATAAATATAGTGTTTCGTGGATGGGGAATATATATTTAAATGTACTCGAAGCTGTCACGGAAGCAGAGGAACAACTCGTTCTTCGAACTCGTTGTTCCTCCGCTTCCATGACATCTTCTCGTTTAATACGAACGATCCAAATGCACAAGTATGATGTTCTCTATATATATGTACAGCCGTCGTGATTACAACAATATGTAAAACCTTTAACAAATTCGCATCATTCGTCCGTTGTTACTATCTCAGATAACGATGTCGATTAGTGTATGGCCGCAGATACAAATACATGTGAAATTTTCAACTAAAGCTCAACATACATCCCTGGTTCGCAGTCAATCAATCTTTATTTCGGTACTTATAAGGCCACAGGCCTGTAGTACATTCAAGAGTAGATCACATTACAGATTTTGTTCTGGTACAATGGTTTTCCTATATAACATTGCATAATAAATAAACATTGCAAGGTTCTGTAGTACTCGAGTATTAGTATTTGCTAACAGTGATAATAGTTTTGTAACACTAGGGTACATGTAATAGTATGATTTAATGTATTTCATCCGAAGACTTTTATAGATTGGGCAGATTAACAAGAAATGTAGCTCATCTTCGGTTCTCAGTCGAGTGGTTATTGCTTTGTCAGCAGAGAAACTGATTATGATGGCCACAGAGTGTAAACAGCAGCATATGCATCTATCGTGTTGACCTGCACGAAGAAGAGTTTGTGGACATTGTAATTGTTTGTAAATTGTATTGTTGTCAATTACGGTGTCCCACTAAGCCGTAGAAGACTTTCAAATCCCACATTTAGAACTCCCACAGACACGTTGCTCAAACTCGTTGATGGGATCAGTTTATCCATCCATCAATCTCTCTCACGTGTACAGAAGTGACAGACTAGGAATTAACCAGCACACAAATACACTGGGGTTTGTAGCTATGTCTCTTCTTCTTGAATTTTTGTTAGATTTAATTGGATGCATTATGTGTGTTTTTGGGGTTTTCTGTGAAATCCTAAAGATACAAATAAGAGTTCCTGCTAACCTTTAACCTGTTAGATCAGATTAATATATATATATACTTACATATCTCAATATCAGTATCTATTGGAATTATATATATTCAACAGAGACATTGAAAGAGAACAGTAGCTTTAGACCGAGTTTGGATGAGTTATGTTATTAAATTGATAGTGGGTATTTGATATATTAATTGACAATGATTTTTTTCTGAAATCCTGAAGAGTAGAAACTCATTAAAATTCAATATCTAACCTTTAACAGGTTAGAATATTACAAATTCGTCTCTGAAACTATGGTCTGTCTTAACAAAAAACTTCTCGTTCGTTTGCAAGATCTAAACTGCATTATGTTCTAAAGCACCATTGCTGTTTTATAATAGGTTATCCGTTTTGTAGGTTTGAATTTGTATAAATTGATAATTGCTCATGTTGTACTTAACCTAAATTGTCAACATATGGTAAGCCTGTTTCGGTAGAATAAATTCATGCACACATGGGATTTCCAGCCAAACTTTCAATCGTCGAATATAAGCTCAATTGTATAAAGGATATATCCTACATTCTCTTCTACCAAACATGTTGCGATAGGCTGACTGACACAAAGTAACATTTTACACGCTGATAGATGGAATGTTAAATACAATCGAAATCCCCATATATCTGATACATAAACTAACATTGTCTTACTTGATAATAAAAACGTTTAAAATATATTTGTTTGCCATCAGTTCGCCATTATTGTCCTCATTTGATAACATACTAGAGGATATATCGTTTATGCAGTTGATTTTTCTCAATGCCCTGTCACCGTCAACTATATGACATCACAATGCTTTCACATCATCAAGCAATGACATCGCAATGCTTTTACATAATCAAGCAATGACATCACAATACTATGACGTCATAACCATGATGACGTCACAATGTTATGACATCACAGCATAGCCAGTCAAATGGCAGATCTGTGCTCAGAGATGTACACTATTTTCATTGACACGTAAGATGAATGATTTTGAAATAGTACCTGACCCTCGTATTTTTCGGCAAGCCTTGGATATTTGTAACTATTATCAACTCGTATTGATATATTTGATATCAGAAGTCATTTTGGTGAGATTCTCTATATATCCCAAAATATTATATTGTAAGGACAACATCATCGATAAAGAAATAGAACTAAGATGTAACTGAGAAAACACTGTTGTGCAGTTGTAATCTGCTACAACCCAAGGCTTTAAATAGTTTAAGCGCTTTAAGCATGCTGCACAGTATAATATTATTCAAATATTTGTAGAACGTGACTAATACAGTAGTTTTCTCAAAAGCCATTTGAAATGACCGAGTTAGCTTAGCCGAAGTACAAGTTGTAGCAATCAGAGCCTAGGAAACCTTTCAAACAATTACGACTTGCAGGAATATCAGCGTGAGCAAGTTCCAGCAGTAAAGTGTAAAGACCTCACTTCTCAAAATACTTCAAGCCTTTTTTAATTTGTAAGGAAATAGAAACTTCAGGCAACCATGGCCAGGGAATGATTTATTCTGATTAACATATCGTGCATTTGCCGAGTTCATTCCACTTGAACCTACAGCTAAAGCCATATCATATTCACATCTACATAAGCTACAGATTATTTCATTTGATTAGAGTTACATCATTATAACAAAACATATTTCTATATTCCTATGTCTCTTCATTTCTTATTCTTCATTTCGATACATGTATTGACATAACCAGAAAAAAATGTATGTAAAGGATAGTCCTGCCTTAAACTGTTGGTTAAATATTTTGAAAAAAAAATTATTGAAAAGTGCAGACTGGTACAATTAAAGAAATTATTTAACTAGATCTAACCATCTAAGTTTGGTTAACATTATAATCAGTTATCAGTGTATCTGGATTTGACCAGATGCCATCTGTATTTTAATATTTTTACACATGGTGTTATATCGATTAAAAACTTACTGTTTAGTGCAATGTGGATGAAGTGCCTTGCCCAAGGGCACAACACAGTGTGTACAAGGTCACAAATTTTGGGTGTATCCACCGGGATTCGAACCCGAACCACTTCACCACTGTGCTCCACATCTGACATCATAGACATCGTATAGACAATTTTAAGTATTTAATCAAGTTGGGGTTGTAAATATTTCCTGATCTGTAACATGACAAGATTTGCTCTCCTGATCACCCATCAAGTTGGTTTCCTTAATTTACAGAAAATGATATAAACAAAATTTGAAAAAGACCGTCAAAGAATGTGAAGGAATGGAACTTTAACTGTTCTCAAAATCACGAAATGAACACCGAAAAGTGTTAGATTTGTATTTCCGTGAATATTATGGTTCATTGTCAATGTACAGTCGAAGTCACTTTCAGTATTACTCCGAGAGTGTCAAAACTCTACAACTGTGTTTATCCAAAGACTGATGTCATTATCAGTTAACAGGTGTAATTACATAGTGTAAAGTGGCAACATTACTCCCACTCAAGAAGTCGGTAAACACGCTGCTCTAACTAACTAACATTATGTAAACGCCATCGATCGCGAATTCAAGAATCAGGAGCTTTCAATTATCCCTTTACTGTCAGATTCTACTTTGACGGAGACGTGTCATTGAGTATATGTTATTTTCCATACTTAACATGATTAAAGTTTTCTAGGAGTAATATTTTTTATATCAACAATCAACGTGTAGCGTGTCCATTTGTATTCACAAATGCCTTAATCTGCTTAAAGGCATGATCTTCAAATCAATTAGTAACTAAATAAGCTCATATCATTGAGGTAATTTTCGTTTGAGGACATAAATGGTTTTCAACATTTTTAGTTTCATCTATATATAATTACTGTTACAATAGTCAAACACTCTAAAGGTTTACATCATGTTTTGCTTAAATGTTTGTTCTGAGTATAAAATTATATATTTACTGTACAATTGACGGTTTTCCTTGTCATGTTAAAGTAATCATCGTGTTGGTCAGAATTTGGTATCAGATTGGCATACACGTATGTAAGTCTAGAAAATATAATGCAATATATAATGTAATAAAACGTGAATTAAAATGTCTGACATTAAAACGTTGTACAAGGCCCCATGGTAAAGTTCAACTCAGGTCTAATTATGTTTGATGCTACATAACTGACATGTAATTTTCTATTTCACAATTTCAAGTTGATCTTTATAATGTATGCGTTTGTTGCATTCTTACAGTGTTAAATACTAATAACATGAAAATGTTCTGACAGCAATTTAAGTAAGTTTGTTAGTCACTTTATATGCGCAGTGTTGATTTATGACAAAATTTAACATGCTATAAACACTTTAAGAATGTTGCTAACAACACTACCTTCATTAATCTACAGCATAAATACAAGTGTTTGACATTTTCCCATCATTAAGATAACTAGAACAAAGTATGGAACAATTTGAAAATCAGCGTAACAGATTAAGTCAGCCGAAATAAATTAAGATTGATGTGTTTTCAAAACTGATTCCCTTATTAAGGTCGCTAGGGCCATCAACAGCAGGAGTTCTAAATGTGATTGGTCTTGTGTCGGGGATCATAGATACTTACACACCTTACATAGACAGACAGATTATGTGATGATGTATCACAGACAAGTTAGCTTGTGTCTAAATTCTTAGAGATTTAACCAACATTACACTCAATATCTATTTTATTTTGAAATTCTAACAAGAATGAATTTGATCATCTGCCTTTCACGTTTGTAACGTTTGTAAGTTGTAAATTGTAAACATCAAAATTTAAAACAAACGATATTTGGTAAATCTATTTTAAGCTTTTGAACATCCACATTTATAGTGTAAGATTAAGCAAAGGACAGCCATGGCAGTTTATATGTTGCTTATTTGATTAAGAAAACATTGAATATATTTTTGCCTACTCTATTCTTGGTGCAGATCAGCACCTAAGATTATCCTCTACTCCTATTCTTGAACATTACACTGAGGTTACCATACGATGTCTTTACTGTTGTTTTAGTGGAGATGGATGACAGTTGCACAGAATTTAAATGAAACAATCACATGTTTGACATCCATAAACGGTCCGGTTCTGTATTCGTTATCTTTATCTTATTCTTTAACTTCCGTATCCTGAGTCTTATGCATATTGATACAGCTCTCACCGTAATATCAGAATACGCACACTCCATATTCTAGATACTCTTTTCCTTCACTACTGTGAGAGTGTGATGTGTAATTTGGAAATGCATAGCATTAGGAGGACATATCAGCTCACCCACTCAAGTGCAAGTGATACTTTAATGGAGGACGATTCCACTTCTAGTAATATTCCAGCACATTGTTGTAGAGGAAAGCGATGCACGTATTACCATAAAGAGGAGATGCAGTACACGGACCAGCAACTCTCGTGTCTCCTCCATCTCAGAACCAGAGTTTGAAGTGAGGTATGAGACCGTCGCTTTATCCTGTACCCGATTTCATCTCCGATCCAATCACATCCTAGGTTTCTTATCAATGTATTTTGATTATAATCAATATAAATATGCAATGAACGGATAAGCAAATGTTTGACTTACTGAAAATATCGTTCACTTTTAAAAGTAGTTGTTCTGCTTTGATTGCAAATAACATTTTTATAAGAATTGATAAATATAAAATTTTAAAGTGATAAAATTTTTAAAATAAACACATTATGTAAACAAATTGAAATGAAATGAAAACATGTGCCTTGTTTACCGTAATTTGATCACAGATATTAACATGTTAGAATTCTGATATATCTTTAACGATAATAAATTAAGAATTATCAAAACATTCCAAGATCTACTTTGAGGACAAAATGATTGTTGCATAAATCTCTAGTTATTGTTCGAAAAGCCTCGGATATTTGTAACTTTTAGCAACTCGTGTTGATATATTTGATAGTAGAAGACACTTGGATGAGATTCTCTATATATAAACAAAATCATTATCTCGTTTAATAAACGATGTGTTTCATGGATAGGGTGTATATATTTATGTGTTGAGCGGTTGTTAACATTGCCAAGTTGGCATGGAAACTGACAGTTGATGACCCAAGAGTGTAAACAGAAGCATATGCATCTGTCGTGTTGATCAGCCAGACTGATGTTGTGACCATGTAAATTGTATCATTGTCAATAACGATGTCCCGACTGAACTGAAGAACACTTTCAAATATCACATTTAGAACTCACGCAGACATGTGACCCAACCTGGTTGATGGAATCAGTTTATCCATCCATCAATCTCTCTCACGTGTACAGAGGTGACGGACTAGGAATTAACCAGCACAGACATACACTGATACAAACTAGTATCAGGCTTTGTAGCCAGGTCGCTTGTCCCTGGATTTTTGTTAGATTTTAATTGGATGCGAAATATGTTTTAACCTGTTTAACCTGTTTAATGTTTTAAATCTATATGTGTCTAACCATTATCAAGAGGTTTGCCTGCCAGCGAGAAACGTTGGAATATGAATGCAACATTCTGATAAAAGGTATTTGATATTTAATTGTCATTGATTTTTTTCTCTGAAATTCTCAGAAACTAGTAAGAGTCAACGTTTAACTTTTTAACTGGTTAGAATATTACACATCAGTCTTTTTAAAAAAAACGGCTTCATTTGGTTTGTTCACAAAATCATACAGAATAGAGTTGAACTGCATGATGTTTTATATTCGGTATTATATTTTCTCTCAGTTTTGAATTGTTATAGATTGATAATATATCTCACCAGTGCATGTCATAATTCTATATTTATTAAAGTCATATCATAAAACAAATTATATTAAGCTCCTTTCTGTTTGTTAGGCCTCCGGCGGCTCATAGACATTCGAGTTATAGGCATTACAATTCAAAATTTTAATCATATATCAATTGAATACAAAAGTTATATATTGTCCCATATTATCTTAATTGGACTTTGCATGTGTAGAATATTGTCAAAGAAAATGCTATCAGAAGAAATTATGTATTTATATTTATTTAAAAGATACAGTTGGACCCTTGGGAAGATACAAGAAACGGATGAAATTGCCGATAGACTCGGTCAGTAAGACAAAACCATAACTGTGAAACAACAGAATTTTGAATTTGGGATGTCCTGTGTTACTTCACTTACATTGTCCAAATATTCAAATGTTCGAGAGACTACATACATGCATACATGTACATGTAGTTTCTCAAAAAAATTCAAACACAGAATTTAAGCTTTAATAATGAACTGTTTCTATACAATCAAAACATGTGATTCCCAAAATCCCTGATTGATAATATAAAATTGGTTTTACTTTATGTGTTGTATATAATATATTTTAGCCGTCAATATGCCAATATTATGCTCATTTGATAATAAATTAATTAATGGTTTATTGTGTTTTTTTAATCTGCAAGATATGTTTTAAATATCCATTATTGCATTAAACATAAATCCCATGACTGACGCCCATTTCTTATGATCATTATTATTTTGATGGACTCATAAGGAGACCCCAACCATTCCCGACCCCTTTTCAATACGTGAATTCCTTTGACAATTTCTAGATCCACCTAAATACGTACTGCGCGCTTTACATCATTCTTCTTAATTCTAATTGCAATATTGAATTCATCTTGTAGTTTCAATTTAAAAGATAATTGATAAACAATTTACTACAAATAGAACTATGAAATATTTGAGCAAAGAATTGATATTTGAGCAATTACAATCTGCTACATCCCAAGACTTAAAATAGTTTAAGTTGCACAGTATAACATGATTTGAATATTTGTACAACGTGACTAATACAGTAGTTTTCTCAAAAGTCATTTGAAATGACCGAGTCGGTTGTGCCGAAGTATAAGTTGTAGCAATCAGACGCTTGGAAGCCTTTCAAACAAACACGACTTTCATGAATGTCAGTGTGAGCAAGTTCCAGCAGTAAAGTGTAACGACGCCACTGCTCAAAATACTTAATTAAGCATTGAAATCATTCATCATCAATGAATGATCAAGAAGCCGTTTTCTTTAATGTGTTTTGAAAAGAAATTTCAGGCAATATAGGCCAGGGAATTTGAATATCGTACATTTGTCGAGCACATCCCACTTGAAACTTTACTTAAAATCTAATCATATACACATCAACAGAAACTGCTTTTTCATTTCTGGTTCTTCAATTTGATACGGACGCGAGCTTTTCCTCACTTCAATCTCTGCTACTGAGATGGAGGAGACAGGAGATTAGAGTTATCCTCGCTTTGAATAACGTCATGTAATTCGCATGTTTCTCGTCATCGAAATGTGTAAAACAAGTTAATCAACTTCATCAAATGAAAGTTTCAGATGAAAATGTGATCAATATTAATTGTAAGTGTTGTCGTAAATTACTTGTTATTTTATGAATGAATTCATGTTCGTTTTATGAATGAATAAAGTAGCTATAGTCAAGGCAGTGTCAAAGACCATCGTAAGCCAATCAAATTACTTGAAGATGTAATGATACATACACTGTATGTGTCATAACAGATTGTTATGAAGCCCCTTTCTGAAGTACCATTTGGGTAATAACATGTGCTATTACACAGAGTAAAGTGGTAACATCGACTCCTACTCAAGACATGGGAGGTAATGAGCTCGTCTCTCTGACGAAGGTCACTCTTATGTAAAGGTGAGTTCGAGAATGGGGAGCTTTCACTTTACAACATTTGCAAGATTGATGGAGATATGTTATTGTGTGTTTGTAATGTTCCATACATAACATGATTTAACTTTTTCTAGTTGTTTCAGGTTTTATCAAATGCACACAATCGAGCTTACCAGTTATGTTGTTCAATATTATGGTTTTTTTAATTTGTTTTAGTAATGTAAATAGTTTTGGTCAAACTGAGGATTCATTACATTGCTTTCGTAACTACTTAAATGAGTGATGTTTATTCAAATGAATTAGTAACTAAATAGGCTCATATTATTACGGTTATTCTTTTGAGGAAATAAATTGTGTTTTTAACATTTTAATTATTGTTTGGGATCTTATGTTTTAAAAACTCACTTAACGTTTCAACAGACAGAAAACCCCCACGTTTTAATCAGGTGGTGCTAAAATGTTGTTATATGTTGTTAGAATAAAGTAAATTATATTTCCTATACAATGTCACGTTGAATTGTACTTAATCATTAAAATTCAACTTTAGAAATAAGAGACACGTCGTATCAGACTGGTATATTTAAGAAAATAAGTCGCACAACATCATAAAACGTGAATTAAAATGTCTGACATTTGAACGTTGTAGTAAAGTCCAACTTGGTTCTCAGGTTTAACGCTTTAAAACGAAGAGTACGGCCTTGATATAAGTTCAGGGTTGTGAACACATCAAACAAGGATGTGTGCTGATTTAGGACATAATTTCACACACTATAAATGACAGGATCTATTCACTGTTGTTTCACTGGATATAAAGGACAGTTGCACACAAATGAAATGAGTCAATCCCGTGTATTATATCCATAGATCATGTGGATCTTTATTTGTTATCAGATAAAGCATACTCCATATTATGGGTACATCTTTGCTTCACAACTGTGCGAGATTGAGGTGTAAATTGCAAATGAATATCACCAGAAGGACAAATTAGCACACCCACTCACGTATAAGGGCCACTTTAATTGACTTGTTACCAATTAAGTCCCCTGTGTAACAGTTTGAACGATTCCACATCTAGTTGACTAACTCCCCCTGAATCCAGTCGATATGGAACGACTTGGACCTGTGATAAATATTCAAGCACCTATTGTTGTAGAGGAAAGTGATGCACGTATTACCATAAAAAGGAGATGTAGTACACGGACCAGCAACTCTCGTGTCTCCTCCGTCTCAGTAGCAGAGTTTGAAGTGAGGTATGAGACCGTCGCTTCATCTTGTACCTGATTATATTTTCGACCCAAAAATATCCTAGATTCTTATCCATGTATCATGATTATTATTTAGAATATTTACTTGTAGCTCGACTATTCGACTTGCATATATGTTATTTATCTGATAATATTATTCAGATATATTTGGATAAAGGCAGATTGCAAAATCACACAAATATAGTTTTCTACTCTTAGATTTCAGTAGTGAATACTGAATTTGTTCTACAAAGAGTATCTTTAATTAGTTTGCCTTACTTTAAGTAAACTAATTAAATTTGCATAACTTTTTATTGGATAACTATCATCAGATATATATGTTCTGAATAAGGAATTTGTGTATGCATAATTGAATAGATCACCTGTCTCCAAGTAGTTTCTATAAATGAGTTATGAAAGAGCATATGTCTGATTTAATGACATTAAGTTTACGTCTTGTTGGTTTGATCTCATTGTTGATGACATTAGTATAAGAATTGATAAATATAATAATTTTAAACGAAAAGGACTTAACTTGTGCATATACAAATTAACATATCATAAACAAAATAGAGCCATGGGCTCTGTAGCTCATCAGGATTTCATTGACTTATTATCCCCATTGGTCATGGAGTTTGCTCACAACTTTTCAGCTCTCTAGAACTTTTGGAACTGGAGAAGAAGATGAAAATAGAATTTTAAGGATGTGACCCCTGTGACCCCATTTGGGGTCATGGGGTCACGAGATCTACAATTTAGAATCCCCATTGGCAAAGGAGTCTGCACACAACTTTTCAGCTCTCTAGAACTTTTGGAACTGGAGAAGAAGATGAAAATAGGTTTTTAAGGATGTGACCCCGGTGACCCCATTTGGGGTCATTAGGTCACAAAATCTACAATTTAGAATCCCCATTGGCAAAGGAGTCTGCACACAACTTTTCAGCTCTCTAGACCTTTTGGAACTGGAGAAGATGAAAAATAGGTTTTTAAGGATGTAACCCCTGTGACCCCATTTGGGGTCATGGGGTCATTAATCTACAATTTAGAATCCCCATTCGCCAAGGAGTCTGCACACAACTTTTCAGCTCTCTAGACCTTTTGGAACTGGAGAAGAAGATGAAAATAGGTTTTTAAGGATGTGACCCCTGTGACCCCATTTGGGGTCATGGGGTCACGAGATCTACAATTTAGAATCCCCATTGGCCAAGGAGTCTGCACACAACGTTTCAGCTCTCTAGAACTTTTGGAACTGGAGAAGAAGATAAAAATAGCGTTTTAAGGATGTGACCCCTGTGACCCAATTTGGGGTCACTAGGTCACGAAATCTACAATTTAGAATCCCCATTGGCAAAGGAGTCTGCACACAACTTTTCAGCTCTCTAGACCTTTTGGAACTGGAGAAGATGAAAAATAGGTTTTTAAGGATGTAACCCCTGTGACCCCATTTGGGGTCATGGGGTCATTAATCTACAATTTAGAATTCCCATTCGCCAAGGAGTCTGCACACAACTTTTCAGCTCTCTAGACCTTTTGGAACTGGAGAAGAAGATGAAAATAGGTTTTTAAGGATGTGACCCCTGTGACCCCATTTGGGGTCATGGGGTCACGAGATCTACAATTTAGAATCCCCATTGGCCAAGGAGTCTGCACACAACGTTTCAGCTCTCTAGAACTTTTGGAACTGGAGAAGAAGATAAAAATAGCTTTTTAAGGATGTGACCCCTGTGACCCAATTTGGGGTCACTAGGTCACGAAATCTACAATTTTGAATCCCCATTGGCCAAGGAGTCTGCACATACAATTTCAGCTCTGTGGAGTCAATGGTTCTGGAGAAGAAGTCGAAATAGCGAAAAGTTTACGGATGGACGGACGGACGGACGGACGGACGGACATGCCATGCCATAAGCCCATCGGGCCTTTCAGGCCAGATGAGCTAAAAAGGTATGAATGACATGAAAACAGGTACCCTATGTATCGTAACTTCAAAACCTAATATAATCTAAGGGATTCTTGAAGTCTGAGGTTTGATGACTAAAGCATGTAAACAGCAAGACATGCATCTATCACGTTGATCTGCCTGTGACCATGAAAGCTCGCATCATTGTTAATTACAATACAACAACTTAAGCGAAGACTTTCAGATTCCACATTTAGAACTCACACAGACACGTTACCCAAACTCATTGATGGGATCAGTTTATCAACCCATCAATATCTCGTGTACAGGCGCGGAATTAACCAGCACACACATACACTGCTAAGTAACCAAGCACTTTCTTGACAATAATCTTCTGAACAACATCTAATCTTGTATAGATAACCTTATCTAGATAACTTTACTGTACAGTATACACGTAATCGAGAATATTGTAAGGTTAAACCAGATTTATCAAATGTTGTAGACAATAATATGAAACATTCAAAAATTATCACGTATAAAGAACGTAAACCAATCATATATACATATATATACAATATAGAATTATAATGTCCTGTACATCTAATATTATAATCTAGAAACACAATTGTTCGTGTCATACATCATGATCATAGTATTTGTGTGTTTATCTGTTTAAGATGAATACACATCTATGATCGTCGCCTATCATAAGATCAGAACCATCGACCAATCCTAGCTCTACCTTACTCATGCGGATGATTGCCCTGGCGACCTTGATGAGGGAATCAATTTATCCACCCATCAATCTCTCTCACGTGTACAGAAGTGACAGACTAGGAATTAACCAGCACAGACATACACTGATACAAACAAGTATTAGGCTTTGTAGGCAGGTCACTACTCTCTGGAATGTTTGTTTTGTTAGATCTTATTTTCTCAATCTTTTCAATTGATTAGATTAGAATAATACAAATGTATCCCTATGTCTTAAATCTATATATGTGTCTTATTAAACACGAATTTCTACTAGCTTTATTAAATTCCTTTCACTGTTTCGGTTTTAATATTAATTATCAAAACTCTTTACAACAAATAGAACTATCATCTACCCGAACAAAGCATTTATATTTAAGCAAGTGTTATATGTTAAAATCAGAAACTGCCATAGTTTAAGCTGCTTAAACAGTCTGCACAGCATGAAATTTTTTTATAATTTGTAGAACGTGACAAAAAAAGAAGTGTTCTCGAAAGTCTGTTTAAATGACCGGAGTAAGCTGTGCCGAGGTATTAAGGTGCAGCTATCAGAGGCTGGGAAATCTTTCAAACAAACACGAACTACATGAGTGTCAGCAGGATCCAACAGTACAATGTCAAGGCCTTAATTTTCAAAATACGCAATTAACCATTGAAACCATTCATCATCAAGGAAGGATCGAGAAGCCTTTTTCTTTAATGTGTTTCGCAGGAGAAAGTTCATGCAATCTTGGCCAAGGAATGATTTATTTTGATTGGAAATAACGTGCATTTACAGGGCTCAGCCACTTGGAGAGATGGGACGAAGAAATCCTTTGTTTCAGAATTCGTTTATATCAAATAGTAAGTTTAGTATTTGTTTAACCAAATTTCCTTAAGTCGTAGCAGAACGACAAACAAAACGTTTCCTAGTTTCGAATCAATCAATCAATCCGTATTTTCATACTGAAAGGCCACAGGCCTGTAGTACATATTACATTTATACATTTGTTGGTAGTAACACACTTTGTCTAAGTATAAAAGCTTTATGGATGTAGATGGAACATTTCTCTAATATAATGGTTTCGATGTCCCTTCATTTCACTTACTCCATATTATATGGCCACAACCAGCAGGTATAAAAGGTCATCATGCCTGAAATGTTTGGTTAGATATCAAACTGAAACACTACAGAAGAAGCGACAAATAACTAACCTTGTTAGATTGGCTTCCAGCAGATTGAACCCTGCTTACATTTTAGTAAAGCAGGGTATATCCAGGATATGACAATCAATAACATTATCGTCAAACATCAACGAGAATAGGCATTTCCGATGAGAAAGTACTCACAAATAGTTGATGTTAAACGAGTACATGTACTGAACAAATTTTAGCCCTTGTTCATCAGAAACGTTTTTTCGAATCCTCCGATAATTCATCAAAACTTTATCCAAATTGCATTCTATCGTGACGCATGAGGCTCCGAATGTTATCAACAGGTATCAATCTACGGTGGAATCACACAAGAAAAGTTTTCCCAATCCTGAATACGTTATAATCAAGACATCATTTTTGCTATAGTATCATAGCACAGTGCAACCAGAACTAACATTCAATATACATTGAAGGCCATATGGAGACCTTCAGCACCTTCTGGAGTCGATTAAATTATAAATTCAAACAACATATCAAGATATGGTACCTTTGTAAACAATGTAGACTGTAAATAGTGTTTAAGTAATTGCTTTTAAAATATAATTTTAAACTAAAACATCTTGAAAGAAACAAATTGAACATTGTGTGTAATGCATTGAAACATTTGTTATGAGCTACTATGACTAATGAAAAAATTAAACATGGGAGTTAAAATTATGAGGCTAAAATGGATGACCTTCCTGGTTTCCATTGCTGACATTATCATATTTCTACATGTTATTGTTCCAACATGAACAACAATTATTTGTGGCAAAGTATATACAGTGTATGTAACAGTTTATGTTGATATATCCAGCCAATGCATAGAGAATGTCACCAGAGTGTCTTCTGACATTAAATATATCAACACGAGTTATTACTTTTATCAACTAATGTGAGACACGAGGGTGTCTAATTACGTTTCAGTACAAAAAGTGAACATCTCTGGGCATAACTCTGCCATTTGAGACGGAGACCACATAGCACAGTGACGTCATCATGTTTATGACGTCATAGCACTGTGATGTCATTACTCGATGAAACGCATTGTGATGTCATGAAGTTGTCGGTGACAGGGCATTGCGCAATAGCTACTGCCAAAGCGATATCTCCTAGGAGATAGCACAGTGCAACCAGAACTAACATTCAATATACATTGAAGGCCATATGGAGACCTTCAGCACCTTCTGGAGTCGATTAAATTATAAATTCAAACAACATATCAAGATATGGTACCTTTGTAAACAATGTAGACTGTAAATAGTGTTTAAGTAATTGCTTTTAAAATATAATTTTAAACTAAAACATCTTGAAAGAAACAAATGAAGTTGTCGGTGACAGGGCATTGCGCAATAGCTACTGCCAAGGCGATATCTCCTAGGAGATATCGCTTGATCTAACACAAGTAATATCTCCTGTGGAACACAGTTTTTGATGATAAATGCATTGACTGATGATTCATTTAGTCAATGTGTTGACTGAAATTTTTTTTGCTGGTTTCCTCTGGTGACTTGAATGTATATTTGCTAATCATAACACTAGGTTTATTATTACGAGGTTTCAGAATAACGTTTTTTAACATTTCCAAACTTGTTTGTTTATTGATTCAGTTCAATCTCATTATCACCAAGGGAAGGGACTTTCCCTACTGTCTTTATCTTATTCCCAATTATTTCAGAAATGGATGATCAAAGTTTTCGGGAATATCCAATTTACAAAATATTGATTTTGTTGATTTATTGACATATTCTCTTACTTTGTTCTTTAACTCAGCAGGAACAGAAATATCTCTCTTCCTCTGCTTCCTTCTTGTCTTAAGATCGAGAACTGAATGAACCGAATGAACAGAAGAAAAGGAATTGTCGGATAATTGAATCAAAAGTTGATGTAAAATAAATGAAAAAAAATGAAAAGTGTGTTTTTGCAATTGGAAGTCCATAATATAGTAGACATTGATAGTATTCAAACTTTAAGAAAAGGGAATCATTGATAATGATACATCTACTTGTGGGTGTTTTGTATTGAGTGGTCACGTGGTTGAAATTCACGTAACACAATAAGATGGTAAATTATTACAAAATGGAGAATATAATTAGGATTAGTAGACTGTTTTTATGGATTGTTTGCAAGGGAAATTCAAATAATTTTGGGGGTCTTTCTTTTTGACCCCACACCACACAAAACGTCGATAGTGAAATTAAAAGCAAAACAATACCAGTAATTTTCAGAAGTCAAACCTCATTTCCAATATTTGACAAGGACGAATTTATCATGGAGAACTTCAATTTCCAATTCAGCTTCAAGAATAGCCAATAGGAACAGCGAACACCAAGAAGATTTCGAGCTTTATTAGGATTAAATATTTAATCCTGTAGTGTCATTCCATCTCGTTATATGTACATCTACTAAATAACGTTTCATGATTATGTTATAGCCTTTAACTACATGACAACAAAATGGTATGTATGTTTTGGCTTTCCTCTAACACAAATACATCTGAATGGTACATGCAGTTGTATATGTTTTACATTTATTTGAGAGAGTGAAAAGCATGCTATTTGTTGGTGTTATAGTTGTTGAATATAGCTCAGCAAACTACATTAATGAACAAGAAAACATTAGTGCACATGATGGCAGTTTAGTCATCGAAAGGCTTGCTATGTCGAAACAGAGAGGATAAATGGAAGTTGTAATCAAGTAAATCAGAAGAAGCACAAGAAGCAGAGACAACCATACTTGTTAACCAAACACTTTTCTCATAAAACGTTACCTGCAGGTTGTTTTATCACATTTCTTTTCGTAGTGATGTATGTGGCGCCTAATCCCCAGTTAATAATGATATAATACCAATGAAAGGAAATCTATTAGTTACTAAATCAACAATATTGATTATTGGTCGATGTCGAAGTAAACAACAAGAGGAGAAACATATGGAGAATAATATTAACAGCAGTTGCCTTGTGACAATCGAGTTCTGATAGTTTTAATAAGAGCAAGCCTTATCCATTTCAGTTTCTGTTTTAATCAGAACATTCTTGAGAAAATTTTAGTCGTAATAAATTGATCTAGAAGCATATCAACTTCAAGTCTATTGTAGTCAGGATATCCTTTAGAGGATTTTAAGTCGTAATAAAGTGATCTTGTATCAGCATAAAGTTAATATGTATCACATGGACCAGCATCTGTTCTGTCTCCATCAGAAGCATGCAATGAAAGGATCGTGAGGCACAAGGAATCCAATCTCATTAGTTATGAATATAATCTACATGACTGCTGACTCAACTATGCGTCATTCATTGCCCCATGTCACAATGAAGTTTTATCAGCGCCTGCGTCCCCTGTATTTGTGTACGTATGTACCCAATGCAAAATTAAATTTGTATATATATGTAAAACAATCATCATATGTAGATGTTCCCTGAGAGATATTTCCCTTTTTTTTTTACTTTAATTTTGGACTGTTTTTCGGAAACGCAACTTATGTATTCGTTTCAACAACATAACTTCATCACCGTTTGGAAAGGACTGAGCACATAAAACTTGGGCTGTAGAATATTTTTGTAAGGAGATTGTATTAGTGATCTAAATAGTTTTTTCAACACAAAACATGCGAATGACTTTTTAAAAGAGTAAATATATTAGTGTTCAATATCTTAAATTTTGACTTGGGGTAAGTTTGACTGCTTGTTTCTCTAGCTTTCTTTAACCATTATTAGTATCAATGAGTTTCAAGATTAAGTATATGTTGTTAACAGCATTATCTTATTACATTATATTTCTCATATTAAATCAGCAATGAACTGATCAATTTAATTTTTATCATTATATGATATCACCCAATATGGATAAATTAGATTTGTAAACATTGACCAATCGCTTCATTTGAAACCTAAAGTTATCGTCCTCCTTCACTTCTAGATAGCCGAGTATTCCTAGGAATAAGAAAGAATGAAGTAAGGTGATTGACCTAATTAATTCAATCCTCATGACAGAAAGCAATGAGCTGAGATGTGTATACAGGATATGTAGATTTCTCGCAGTTAATGTCTATGATAGTCTTGCCAGAGGCTGCATTTGAGGTCAGATCAATACTCCATAGGAGCTCACATTACTTAGGTCGTATCACTGTGAACGATAGAGTTAAATGACAAGTTGGTTTCCTCCCAAAATTTGGATATGTAGTCGTAAAATAATCCATTTTAAAAAATAACAGATCACGTATTATTTTATCTTATTGGTGGTTGGTACGTACATATGTAACTTTTGAAAGAGACTTGTGATATATCATGTGAGGAAAAATGAAACAAGCAGAGAACATCTAAACACATCAGACTTCAGGGTATACCTTCAAGTTATCATTAATGTTCAACATCACAAGCAGTTTGTTCATTGATCCATTTGTCACTTGTATTCACAGACTTCAAGCTACTGGCCTAAGTCACACATGGTACCTAAAGCTATATCAATCTCAGTGAGTGCTAACTAGTCAATATTTGTATTGGTCACATTTGAAGCTGTATATTGGCTGGAGGTCGCTTCAACAGTTAACAGTCAACATCTGATAGCTTAACACTGAATAATATTGAAGTAAAATTGACCGAACAAATACTTGGAGAGAAGTCATTAAACTGAAGTGTGACTGAAAGTTGAGATTTGAAAACCTTTTAAAACCAATGTCGTGAACTTGAAGGGCAAAAAGTATATCACTTTCTACGGAATACATGATAACTATTAAATACACCCTCAACTGCAAAATAACCAGGAAAGGTGGTAGTAAGGATTTTCGAATCAGAAGGCTTCTAGAATCTTCTACGAGAAAAAGCCGAAATTGAAGAGTTTGAGTTACAACACGTTATTAATAGTATACATATAAAAGGAAATATTAAATTAAATTTTAGCAAATAATCTTAAAACGTTTAAAAATGAAAACAATCTCACTGAAAAGAAATCCAAACCTTTTAAACCTCGCAAGTTAGGAATACTATAGAGTTTCAAGAACCAATTATTCAACTATTTTAAACTAGTAAAAACATTGTTTGAAAACATGTTACTTCCATCCTAATGACGAGAGCGGCTGCTTTGAATGTTTTCACAAAAATAATTCAAGAATTAACCAGTGTTGTTCAATTCGTGTAGTACTCATCCCTGAAAGTAAACATATCAGTCCATCTTCATCACTGACTGGTTGAATATCACCTGATGCAGTTGATTCATCCACTTTTTATTACAATCAACAAACTTGATGTGAAACTGAGCGTAATGTACCGTTTATGTGCTGATTTTTTAATTAATTGAAACTTTTAATGATTTACGATTGTGCGATTTTGACTTATAAATTCCTACCCTAACGCACTTGTAAATAAATGACTATGTAGCGTGACATTATACTTCTATGTGGACAACGTTCATTATGCTCTCACATGCCCTCATCAGGCTGACCACTTAACTATCCATTAAAGATCAGTTATAGTTGACCTTTGGTAAACATTTCACTTTCATTATGAATAAAGTAAGCTGTCCAATCAAGGTGATACAATCAATTAGATTTTACATAACTCTCTTACACTTATCCAAACTTCACCATTTGCACTGAAGTTAATCTAGGATTCATGTGTAATTAGTTTCAATGACTCCATAATGACTCCATCAATGAATTATTGTGTCTTCTATGTGAAGGAAATACATCATAAAGCTGCTGAAAAAAATTAAGCATTCAGTTTATTTGGTGTTTACTTTCTGGCGGTCTAAGAGCAATTACCAGTTCAAATAAACGGTTCATTGTCGATCTTCCTATGTAGTCTTCTACAAGTTAAACAGACTTGAATGCACACAAGACTGAAAGATTCATATCATAAACCTCATGATTATGAAGACTCAACGAACTTATTTTCATGGCCTGTTGTAAGTGTTTTTCATTCACAGAGGACTTGGCTAGAAATCAGTTTTATTTGGACATCGAAATTGTTAATCTACCGAAAATAATTAACTTCTAATATCAGTTCACGGTTTTATAAATTCAACAGACATATTTGATCAATAACGTATCGGTTGGTGTCTAATTTACATTGATTGACATCATTGGCATTTGTTGATATATTTTCTCTTTAAAGTTGTGCTTTATATTATTTGTTGGCGGTTGTATATATATTTCAGAATGACATGTATGATTTTGTTTTATCTTTGAGCAATATGCATATAAGCTTATAATATGTTTACCAATCCAATTCCCCATGGAAATAAATATGATTAAACCCATTTAAAACATTTCCCTTCAAGCACATACGAGTTTGTCATGCGATTTTCAACATACATTATCCAAAAAGGTAACATACAAATTATACATGACCAATTTGCACTGATACCAACTATATTTCATGTAACTTGCGGCTTTCCAGTTGTTAAGGATATTGCAATTACACACAAAACATTAAATGTCATCTCTCTAATAGCTGAGTGATACCCACTGACATATTGTTCTCTAACAGTGCTTATACCATTTGTAAGGAGATTTAGTGCATTTACGCTTTATTGTAATTTAAATGTGGAAAAACCTAACAAGATTGATATTATTGATTGGTGCCACAGCAAGAGTTTAAGAAACAAATTGATTTGATAGCATCAAACCATGTTAAAGTATTAGAAGTCCTGCCGATTCCTGTTATTTAAACTGTAGTGCCATTTTCCGTGCCAGGCAACTGCTGTTTTAAATGAAGAATGCAATTTCCAAATTGTCAAGGTAATGTTACCCTGGCATTTTCTTGTTGGTCCTCCTCATTTAGTTGTATTTTAAGTTCTAATACGAAATAATTCAGTATGAAACCATGTGAAGTGAAGCCTCCTTGATCAGCAATAGCATCATGCTGCTCATGAAAATTTCCTTTTTTTCAATATTTCAATAAGATTTATTGTCAGTTAATTTCTCTTCGTTTTTAAGAAGGAAGAAACGATATTATATGTCATTTTGTCAATCTGAAGACAGAAGGGAATACTTAAAAGAACAAAATGACAGAGTAAAATAATGAAGATACGAACAAAAAAGGGCAGATTGGCCAGCCAAATATCTTACCGTCAAGCTGGTAAAAATAGTACTTATCTCCGAATGAACAACTACTTTTCTTTATCGGTTTATTCAATTCATAATTGTTTAATTCAAAACTTAATTCATTCAATTATGATATTGTGAACGTACTTTTCAATTTATATAAACACAATCCTTCCTTGACAGACCTAATTTCGTAAACATGAGTCAAATAGCACACATGATATTGAAATTGTATCTTGTGAACCAAAACCCTTGTGCAACAAGGAGAAATGTTCATTTCCTTCTTGATAGTTATGAATGTTAAAACATGAATGGCACATGAAGTGAATGGCAGGTGTCCCGAGATCAGACAATCGTTGATGATATTGGTGAGATGTATCTCATACGTTCCATTCTTAAGCCTGACGGAATGTACATTGTGTTCCTGTCTGAAACGGAAATGAAATAGTCTATCATATATCTTTGATGCACTTTGATGCACTCGTGTAGACTATAAAGCAGCTTTGTTAACATTAGTTTAGACATGGCCACATCCTCTCCGGACATGTATAACTTTCGTCTTCATTCATATATCTATGTATTATTCCTCATAAATTCAAACATATTCAAACATAAACGTTGATCAAGCCCCTGAAAGCAAAAAAACAGATACAGACATGTCTCCAAGCAGTGGTCGTGGTGTTTGTGATACCTTTGAAATAACCTAGTTGAACAACATTGTCACGTGATGGTCAGATTAAGAGAGGTCAAAATGATTTATAACATATTGACAAATGTTCTATATGTCCTATTGACTTATTTTCGTAACTGCACATGAGGGCATATCGTGGTATTTTTAATATAATGATATATGTAATGAGTAATATCATTTGTTTACAAATACCAAATTTGACAGGTTTCAAAATCAGGATTACGTCTCTTGAATGTACACTGCATTATCAACAGAGGATAGAAGCACGTAGACACTTCACTGATAGAAGCACATAGACACTTCACTGATAGAAGCACATAGACACTTCACTGATAGAAGCACACAGACACTTCACTGATAGAAGCACATAGACACTTCACTGATAGAAGCACATAGACACTTCACTGATAGAAGCACAGTTAAGTGGTCTGTCTGAGAGCATACGGGAACCTTATCAAAATATCATCCATATCAAAATATATGACATCAATGACGCTGTTCTTTAATGAGTGCGTCAAAGTTTTCAAACAATCAAAATCAAAGGACTGAAAAACCACGAAGACACATTTAATTGGAATAATATTGTTGATCATCTGAGGTGTATGTGGTAATTTGCATAAGCAGCACGTATTGAAAAAAGCTGGAATGTCACATCAGGGGAAAGTGTTATCTTTGATCTCGAATGACAAAGACAAGCATACTTTCAATTACAAAAGTTTCGATAGGACTGACTTTGATTGTGCGCATAAAACAGAAATGGCAAATTACAGGAAAAATATCAAACCTTTGATGCAAGACAGAATATGTCACAGTATTGGTTGTGTATTTTTACAATATGCTTAGATTGATTTGCTAATATTATTTAAATCTGTAGAGTACTACTTAAAATCACCATAATGAGACCTTTCGTTGTTGTAATATTTTAAATGAGAATTACAAACTTAGTAAAGATTGTGTGAGTTTAGCTATAGGTTGTAAAGCATATCTCACAGCAGCATATCAAATCTAAAGTGCTTTAAATCATTGAAAATCCGCCTGGCCTGAATATTCGCTTCGTTGAATTTAACAAATAAAAATACACTTTGTATCATCTCCCTTCTTTCAATATATGCAGCATATATTCCTAATTATGCTACGTTCAACTACATGACAAGTACTTTTATAACAGTATATAATCGTTGCTACATTGCATTTAATAAACATAATAAGATAACGTACAGTTTATATATAAGAAGTTGTGTTCATTATCTTAATCTTTTGACCAGATATTATGGCTTCATAATGATATGCGTGTCAATTCGATTGTTAATGAATTCACTGTATACTACTCGACTATAGGAACATGTACCTTAGTCAATGTTCAGCTTTCTTTTAATTTTCATGAAGCAACCTCCAGTCATTCAACAGTTTTAATAGTGACCCATGTTTATATTGATTACAGAGAGCTGAAAGATAAGGTTTGGCTTCAAGTAGCAAGTTCGTCTGAAGCTTGGAATAGCTTAGCTAGAAGAAAACCAGATAATGCAACTGACATATGGCAGCTGACAATGAGCAACTACTTGTGATTTTTTGATTGAAACATATTTTATTCATTCAAGAAATGGATTGGGCACAAGTTATCCAACTTAGAAAAGCCCTCTCCAGATAATTACACGATTCTTCTCACAACAATATGCAACAAGAGACGGACAGGCAGTCCAGATATGTACACAAGAAGTCAGAGAAAACGTTTAGTTTGAGAAATGTAGATATGTACAAGTTTGAAAACATTCTGATTTTCACAAATAGAGAGACCTGCATTGCCATGTAAAAGAAGACTAATATTAATTAAAGCTCTGTTTCTGACAATATTATCTAATGAAATAAACATATTTTGTCTTTGAGTAATATACAAAGGACATTCAAGGAAGTAATGAAATACATTTTCACAGTTGTGGCCACATTGACAACATGCATTATTTCTTACACTTATTTTAAATAAATCGTAATTAAGTGAGCTCTTCATATATCTTAGTCTTGTATGTAAGATATTTAGTTTTCTAATTCCGTAAGAAAAGTATACAGGTGCACATTTTCTTTGACTTGAATATTGGATTTAAATGAGGCAATAGAATCACAGTCTCTTATTGCTAAAGGAATGTTGTTCCATAATTTAATTGATGATGGAATAAACGATGATATTGAGTACTTGAGTCGTGTATAAGGTTGGCTATTATTATTGGAATTTCTTAATCCATATCGTGTGATACTTGTGATTTTGATTGTGGTGTAGCCTGTGGTTTGATTGAATGTGATTGATTATATTTACTCAGCCATTAAAACGTGGCCATTAAAAGTGTATACACCGACCGAACATTTGTCACATAAAATTGTTTTAATGCTTAGAAAATGACAAAATGAATAAAGATCATGTCTGGTGACATTTCACATCTATTGCGGGCATTTTAAACCTCGTGATAATAACTCTATTTTTGAACTCTGGATTTTCTCAAAACCATAACGTGATGTCAGGATTTAATTGCAGCAAATTGTGTATAATTGCATCGCTTTGTTACAGGATATATAAAAATAAAAACAAAATGAAAAAAATGTGTTGCCGGTTAAGGCTGATAGTTATTCGGTATCAAGAGTAGGACATAGACGTAGGTAGATAAGTAGGACAATTCCATCAACATGGCAACAGACATGACATATGACACCACACACAAGGAAGCTCAACATTTGACTGTAGCCTCTAATAGATCAAAGATGTGTTGTCATCTCTTGCTAATGATGCACTTCAGTACTTTCAATAAGTAGGACGATCAAATTTCGTCTACATAACCAGAGGATATTCATCACATGACAAATGACACCACACAAAGGAGACCAAAAATTTAATAAAGCTTCAAACATGTGCGCTGGAAATACATTTATTTATCAACGTTGACGGAGACACTGTGCATGTGTGATGGGATTCGTCGCATGTCTTGTTGTAAACAAATAGAAAAACTTGCATGGTTTTAATTTGACAATTATTCTGTGTTCTACTAAAGTACTAAAAAGAAACATTGTGAGTATTACAATAACTTTATTGAATACATTAAATTTATTATTGAATTTATTTATATTTTATTACATTGAGATCCGCAAATATACATATTTGTATGTAGGTCTCTGTGGTTGAACATCATCAAATGTAACAGGATATGCTTCTCGTCAGGACCAGCAGCCGGCAGCACTGCCAGTAACATTAACTGCAACAAATCAACATATTCTGTTAATGTCTTTTGTTTGATTGCTACTTCACGGTTATAAAAACAATAAGGTCAATCGTGACAACATCCAATTCTTATTGATCTAGAGTGCTTTGGGACAATGTATAAACTGCTATCCCATCATTAAATACACATATTGTGAGGATGTAATCCCTTAAACCACCATCATCCCAAAATGTATTGCACTTTACATTGGTGGAGTGCTCCAACAATACAACTTTTAAAAAACGTATTGTCGAATATTGATGTGGTATGTTAATGCTTCGACAGAAACATTAGATAATTTTAGATTCTGTGTAAAAAAGGAAAAACAGGTTTATAACAATATTGAAATCTGGCATTCAGATGTTTCTTAACAATCCATGCACCAATTATTTTCATATATCATAATCACTTTGTCGGTAGCGTAACGTTCAAAGATGAACTATGGTCGATATCTTGATTGTAGCAGACTGGTAATGATGACTTGTATCCACAACTCCAATGATTATATGGATAAAGAGACTATTATTTGTCACTGTTGCTTAAACAATGAAATACATGGAATAAGGATGAGGAATCTAATTTACATGCATTTTATGTTGACTTCATGGATAAGTTGGGGCGACATGAATCTGTACTATTATTTGATTGTTTTACAGCCAATAAAATTAAAATTCATGCTTCAGACACCATTTTTACCATTCATTCAGTTTTAGTCAGTGGAGTAGATTAAACAGAACGAAAACTGTTTTATAAAACATTGCTCTCGTATGTAGTGAATAGCTCTGGTGCCCAAAATGCGGTGATGGTTGTTTGTCTGCGTTTAGTCCATCCAAAGTTCTAATGTTTTGTCATTGTTATTATTATGATATTTGTATCTAAAATATCTTAATTTTGCATGTAGTTAACCATGTTTCACATTTATTCAAAAGAGAGAACTTTTATTCTTAATAAATGTTGAATATAACTCAGCAAACTACACATTAAAGGGGCAGTAGCACGTTTTTTTGGCTCAAATAAGTTGATGAAATATATTTGAAAAATATAATGTCACTAATAGTAAAACACCCTTCTCTCTTCGGAAACTCAAGTTAAAAAATTAATATACATGGTTTTATATCATTATATAATATCGCTCAATATCAACAAATCAGATCAGTAACGTCCTCCTCCACCTTGATAGCCGAGTAGCACGGTACTCTCCGAATGAAACAAGCTCATTGTAGCAGGGGAGGAATATATAAAAATTATGCAGAATTGTGCATTTTGTAACCAGTTCTTGAAATGTTGCATGATGATAGGTATGGGTACAAGATTTTCAGAAACCATCACAAACAATGTGAGATCGCCCTCTGGTGGCCTGTTTCAATCATAACAGAAAGCATTTAGCTGAGATGTGTATAGCAGGACATGTAGGTTTGTCACAGTTAATTTCTATGGTAGCATTGCCAGCCGCTGCCTCCATGGACAGATCAATTGTCCAATATGAGCTCACAATAGTTGAGTGTTAAGTTATCACTGTGACCATAGATTTTATTCACAGGTTGTTTTTTTCTGTGCATAAATAATTAGGTTTTAACCTGAACCGAGTTCACTTTATTCAGATTTTTATTTTAGTGCACTTAGAAAAACAAGGTATTCCATCAAACTAAGAGAATCTCGGTTAATGTGTATATACTTACAGATAGTGTTACTCCCCACTCACATTCTGAGGTTTAATGAATTCACAATCTGCATATTGATGGTGTTTATGGTGAATTTTGTAAATGTCTGTGATACAATGCAAATGTAAATAAACAGTAGAAAATATATTTGTATCAAGTGCATTTATCTTAAGTAGGATTACAGTATTGACAATTGTAGGAGACATTGTGATACATAATATATGGTAAAAAGGAACCGCACTTAAAACTACAGTTTCCAGTGCAACTTTCTTCAGTCACACATTGTACCTGAAGCCGTATCAATCTAAGTGTTAACAAGTCAGTATTTATATTGGTTACGTTTCAAAATGTATATTAACTGTAGATTTAAAATAATGTCACGGTCATCAAATCAGTAGTTCATTTTCTCTTTGAACTGCTTTGTGTAAGATTTGATTAGAACCTAGTGAACGGTTCTTGATATAAATATGTGACCTTGAAATAGTTATCAACAAAGTTTTTAAATTTGAAATTTGAAATTTGAAAATTGATTTAAGGCTTAGTTCAGGATGTTTTGTGGTAATGTGGCTTTGTATGAACAATTTGTTTCTTCACAATGTCCCTTTTCTAATGATTCATTTTCAATACTGTTAACTTACCAACGAATACGATGTATCCATTGAGATATTTACATGATTCTCACACTTTTCATTACAATAGAATATTTTGAACCCACTTTAAGCAGTTTAATGAATAGGTGTACTCTCCAAATGACATGTCAACAGCTTATCATAGTGTCTGCTGGTCTTTTCACTTTCATACAGCTTCTGAACACAATTGGGTTTACTTTTTAGGGCTCAAGAGCAACCTCATGTTTTAAACCTCTAATTCAAGTTCAAGCCTTTAAATACTTCACAATCACGCGCAAAACATTAAATGCCATATCGCTAATGACTAAGTGATACCCAGAACCATATTGTTAACATTTAACAATCCTTATAAATATGCAGGGAGATTGAATGTATTCGCTCTTTGTTGTAATTCAAATGCGGAAGAAAGCCTACAAGATTGATATCATTGATTGATGGCACAACGTGAATTTAAGAAACAGATTTATTTGATATGAGAACATTCTAAAGGAATGGAAGCACGGCTGAAATTCAAATCAATACTTAATGATGCTCTGCTAGCCGCATCAAAGCATATTAAAGTATAAGAAGTCTTGTCGATTCTGGTTTTTTTCAAGAGTAATGCTGAGTTTTACATGAAGAATGTAAATTGTCAAGGTAATTTAACTCTGGTATTTTCGTTCATGGTATTATAAGTTCTGATAGGAGACAATTCAGATTTATAGTGTGCAATATTTAAGGCTATACGCTCTTAACCCCTGATGGAACTTACACTATGTCCAATCATTTATCCATGAAGCCTCCACATACTTAACAACACTTACTGTGTAAGACATTTTCCCTACGTTTTCAAAAAGGAAGAAACCACATATGTCATATTGTCAGTTTAAAGAAGCAGAAATTACTTTAAAAACCAAATGACGATGATACAAAGTAAAATATAAAAAATACAAAATTAAATGTCAGATTGGCTTTGAAAACATATCTTAACATCTATTGTGTAAAAATAGTACTGTTTTCTGAAGGAGCAATTTATAATTGATTTTTTAATTCAATAATAATATTGTGAACATATGTTTCAGAATATGTAAACATAAATCTTTTTTGGAAACAGGATTAAAGTATCACATGTAATAATGAAAATGTAGGAGAACATTTTGTGAACGAGTACCCTACATGTAGGATAACCAAGGAGAAATGTTCATTCATGATAGAGCTGAATGTTGAAACATGAATGGCACATGAGGTGAATGGCAGATGTCACTAGATCAGACAATCTTCAAATGTCTCTTGCGAAATAGATATCATATTTTTCATTCTTAAGCTTGACAGAATGTACATTGTGTTCCTGTATGGAACGGAAATGAAACCGTCTTTATTATACTGCTAATATTGACCTTATTTCCGAACTGTTGTAGACTATAAAGCAGCTTTGTCAACATTAGTTCAGACATGGCAACATCCTCTCAGGAGATTGAATTATTTTATACTTTATTCATATATAATGTATTATTCCTCTGTTGTTTTCACAAGTTTGGGAATCATTGCTCTTGCTTATCTTTTATGATTTCTGATTAGTAGTTGGTAAATATGTTGTGTTTTTTTTACATCTTTGTCATCAGTAACTATTTGAAACAATACAGAGAATTCACAGATTCTCTGTATACTGATATGTCATCAAAAGATTGTTCTTGGATTGACAGTTGATAACAAAAAAAATGTAAAACAAAATAAAACAAACACAAACATGTTTATCATTTTATCTTTTTTGGTCTACATTATGATCAATCAAATTTTTAATCATATGGTTGTCTATTTTCAGGTTTAAAATCAAACTATTACAATACGTTCAGAAATACGTTGATATTTCCTTTCATGAGTTAAAATTATATATAAACGGAAAATCAGTCGTATGGAAATATTTAAAACATAAAACCAAAGCAACACAATAATTTTAATTATGTGTGGTCTTTTTGCCTGAGGAATAACGTGGTGGAACTGAATAGCGTGTCTTGGAGTCATGTGATGACCAGAACACGAGACTACAATTGATTTATAACATATTTTGTAAAAATATTCTCTATGTATTATGGCTTACTCTCTGAACTCATTGTACTGACTGTAAATGGGGATATGTCGTGTTTAAATTGATAATTTGTGTTTTATAATATGTTTACATATCCTGATTATCCTGATTATTTCTCTTAAATGTATAGAGATAAATTATATACAGACAAAGCTCGAAGCAATGTTGTGGTGATTATGAAATAACCTAGTTGAACTACATCGCGTGTCTTGGAGCCACATGATGTTTTAGAAAACAGCACTTCTACATGACTGATAATACACACGTGCATGAACATAGCGTTATAAATATTGACGTATATTTTTTTTATTCACGTCTTTTGACATAGACAGTTTGAGATAATAAAACATGACAGTTGGAATGTAGTTTTACTATAACCAGTGGGAACAAGAGTAAATGGACAGATCTTGACGAGACAAAATCATTAATAATGCATGATCATGAGGTTATATTACGTTCTTAAGACATTTCCATTGTCTCTCAAAAGACTTCATATGAACATTTTCCTGCAATATATTCCTAGATGTGAACGACATCCTTTGTGAAACTAGGTTTCATACCCTTAATGTTCATGACAAAATGTGCCGTTTAGTTAATGATATCATACGGTTACGCTATATGTCCGACTGACTTTAATTTTTAACCAAATTGACTGTAAAGGAGGATATATAATGTTAATATCATTATCAATAATATATGTTTCTTTTGTTCACAGATAAAACAAATTACTATTCACAATTGACATGTTCCAGAATCCGGATTATTTATCATTAATGTTTTAAGGTTTTAACAACACAGGGTAGAGGCAAATAAACACTTTATTGATAGAGAAAACGTAGCACATCTGATTAATTTGATAGACATTTTGAATATTGTACTTACCTTTTGACCAGAACAAAATGATGTCATGACCGGAAGTCTAATACACTGATCAATACATGATTATTTTCATCAATTCGTAAGTGATAATTGTGTATATTTCAAGTATTAAACCAATACAATTATAAAACCACAACAACAATTATGTTAATATCAATTTCAAGTCATATTTTATTAAGTCAGGATCAAGTAGGTTAAGTAATGTAAATCATGTAAATCATATAAATCATGTAAATCATGTAAATAATTACATAATAACAAACATTATAACATAAAGAATGACGTCACTCACGCCCCTTACATCATGAATTAGCTTACGCACTATGACAGCTGGAGTTGTCTCCCTTTAACTACCTTAGTAGAATCTGTGCGAAAATAAGCTGCCCGTTTAACATCAAATAATGAGATTATTTTCACCTTAAACCTTATTCATGGATTGAGTTAATATGTCAACGTTCAAATGATTGACCATGACTTGTCAAAGAATACTGTGTGGATGTGGGAATAACAACTACTTTAAGAAATTCCTATCTATGTGAGTTTCAACATATCATCTCATGTTCGATTTGAATTGCCACTACATCGATCTTGTGTTTAATTACGACTTTCAGGACCTTACACTGTCTGTATTTTAAGATGCTGACAGAAACAATTTCATTTGTATGAGATGATCATTTATTTTATAATGATGATCTATGATTCAACAAACAGTTAACCACAGCAGGATTCATTTGAAGAGATAGCTTTGAGATTGTTTCTTAAATGCCAAATTGATGAATGAGAGATATTTCCAACTGCATTGTTTCACCGTTTTGGGGTCTCATTTGATCACTTTCAGAATTGTTACCTCAATTATTTATTTAGTGTTATTTTAATTACAACAAAGACTCATTTAAAACCACGTTTGTGCATA
Source organism: Gibbula magus (assembly GCA_936450465.1). NCBI lineage: Eukaryota > Metazoa > Mollusca > Gastropoda > Trochida > Trochidae > Gibbula > Gibbula magus. The sequence continues at coordinate 99,791,036 of OW388290.1, forward strand.
TAAGCTTTTAGTGAATTTCACATACGCTATCACTGCTTGACAACAAGTGTGTTCTTGCACATTGGACGAAGTAAACAGGGCACTGTATAGCCAAATTAAACAGTCTCTGATTGGTCAGTAGCCAATCTTATACGAATTGTCCGCAATGTTATGGTAGAATTTCAGTTGTCCACCATATTCTAATGATACAAATATTCTACTGAAATTAAATCCCAAATCATGTTTTCACTTGCTTGTTCTACAGCGTCTGAGGTGATCCTGCAATCAGGGAATTATAACTCCGTGGAACACGTTTCTCCATTCATCCAACTGACCTCTACCTGCCTATAAAGACGTAGTTCTAAGAAATTAATTTCCTGATGAGAAGTGTAAGTGTTATGTAAGCATCTCCCTGAGTGCATCAGCTTAATTTGGGACATTATCATACTGAATGAAGCTTAATTGTTTGCAAAGGTCAACTGATCCCCATTCGACTAGTACGTGATCTGTCTGAGAGTATGCGGAACCATAACAAATATTATCCTCATCAACGTATGAGACGTCAATGCCGTTGTTCTTTAACGAGTGCGTCAAAGTTACACTTAATCAAACAGTCAATATCAAAAGAACAGAACATCACAAACATCCATTTTAGTGAACTCAATACCCATACTGTTGATTATCCGAGTTGAAGTGTTTTGGGTAAACTGCAGTGATAAATTTACTATCGAGTCCTGCAGCAAATACTCATACAATTTGGAATTGACTAATTAAACAAATATCTGTAAGTCCCCTGGACTCAAAGTATTTTTTATTTAATATTTGCTTACTTATTGATGGGCTCACTTTTATCTGCTGGGAGTCATACGAGCTTTTGGTAGCGAGTTCCTGGACTCTGCATGTCATATTTGTAAATTAATCACTGAAAGTGGGCATTTTGACATAAAGCGAGAATATGAAAAATGTTCCCAAGGTTTGTGAATTCCCATAAAATATTATCATGAATATTGTTTTCTTATAAGCAATATTTTCTTGATTGTTTGTGAACAGTAACAGTTTTTATTCAGAATATCTTATATATCATATTTTCTCAGAAATGTGAATAGATAACGTTTCGTAATTTCAAATTTAGTTTAGTTGGCTTCTGTATACATTATGAATCCCTCTTTCAGTCATGCTTACAACGTGGGTTGAGTTCTCTTGTTTTTTGAATGGTGACGTTTCTTTTGCGGTTGAGTGTATTGTGAGTAACTTTAAATGTATAAATGAAAACAATATAAACTAAATTAATGAAATCATCAGCAAACGCTTTACATAAACATTTTAATTAAAGTGATATTATGTTACATTGGAGATTATAATACTCATTAGCAGCAATGACTATGGTCTCTTTGCGTATTGGCCTAAATGAGTTTATTTCTGTCCATTCCCTACATGTAAAGCAGAAAATTAAACCTCCTGCTATGTAAATTTCACGTAAACTATTTCCAAAAGAAAACTAAATCTATACATCTTCTTGATTTATTTGACGCAGCATGATTTCATTTCAAAATCGAAGAAAGAATTTTGGAGATCACTTACAAAAGCAACACGGTATTAAAGGTAGCAGTGACGTCACATCAGGGGAAATATCATCTTTGATTTCAAATGACAAAGACAAAACATACATTGAAATTAATAAGATCTGAATGGCATGACATTGATAGTGCACATCAAACAGAAACAGTAAATAACCAAAACAAATAATCAAAGGAAAATTGTTTTAGAGGACAGTATTTTCTAAAATTGGTTGTGTATTGTATCAATGTGCTAAATATTGACTTGGCTAGCATCAATGAATTTGAATTTATTTTGGCATATTGTATATGAATTAAAACGGTCTTACTAGGTTTTGGTTTAATTTTTCTTTTTTTATCCTTTTCCATACATGCAAAACAGGAAATTACACTTCCTGCTATGTAAGTTTCTTTCAAAATATTTAAAAATGAAATAAGAGAACTTAATCTTTACATCTTCTTGATAATCTAATTGACGCGGCATTATACATTTCAAAATCGAGGAGATCGCTTTTCCTGAATGCATATATGCATCTTCAACGAGTGTTTCTACCATGTCGCAACACGGAATCGAAAGTAGCAATAACGTCGGATCAGGGGGAAATATCATCTTTGATCTCAAAGGACGAAGACAAATCATACTTTGAAATTACAATAGCTCTGAATGATGAACAGAAAAAGCTTTGAAAGGAGACAGTATTTTAAAAAATTGGTTGTGTATTGTATCAATGTGCTGAATATATTTTCAAATATTAAGTCTGTGATGGGTACTTAGAAGAGGTATACATAAGAAAAAAAGATTTCGGATAGTAACGTTTATATATATATATATATATATATATATATATATATATATATATATATATATATATATATATATATATTACATATAGAATGCAAGAGCATATAAACCGAAACGTTGTGTATCTTCACAATAAAGAATTTGTTATCCGGAAAATCTGGTTTTCTTTTCAAATATTGTAAAAGTTTGGATAGTACAACTTAAAACTCTAACAAAAGGAATACTTTCGTCATTAAATATAGTGCTTAAAGATGATTTTTCAAATCTCAAATGCTAGTAACTAATTCAGTCAAGTGTGTTTAGGAGCATACCTCATAGCAGAATATAAAATCAAGTCTATCATATATCTTTGAATAATCACCTGGCTTGAATACTCGTCAGGTTAAACATTGCATTACACTTGTGAGTATCATGTATTCCTATATATGCTTCATTCACTTACACAGCAAGAACCTATATTACAACATTCTATTATAATATTTACAATCAATTCAAATAAAAAAATCGTATCCTTTTTTATTTTCCTAAAAATTACATAACACATGTAGTATGATTTAAACAGTATTTATTTCCAGATGGTACACGGAAAGGGGGATTGATAAACAGGGTTACCCCTATATTAATATCTCTCGTCATTAAATATATGTAGTATGGGTTCGATATAACGGTTTTCATATTTCCATGTTACTTTCAGTCATATAAAATGTTTTTATGGTAATCCATGTACATTTTGATTGCTCAGCACTTAACGAGATTGATTTGGCTTCAGATAGCGAGTCTACGAGTATCTGAAGCAAGTACCTTGGAGCAACCAGGTAATGAGGCATATGATTGAATAAGCAAATTGCTTGTGATACTGAACATGATAGATCATTTGATGTGTACTCTAAAGATCTAATTAAATGTGACTGTTTCATATTTACTCAGCAGTGTAGATTATAACGTGGCAATTAAAATTGAGTACATAATAATATATTTGGCAAAAAGTTGCTTGTATGCTTATGAAACGACGAATGGACAAATATCACGTCTGGTGACATTTCACATTCATTGCAGACATTTGAAATCTTGTGAATCATGATAATAAACGTCAGGAATATCTAACTTTGTTGAAGAACAAAGGGTGATGTAACGAGAAGATAGTCAAGGTGAGTAACCTATTGAAACCAATTGCAGCAAATGATGTATGGTTTCATCACTTTGGTACAGGATTCAAAATAAATCTACTGATGAGGCTGATAGGAATTCGGTACTTTAGATAAGTAGGTTAGAATACATCGATGAGATCATGATTTGTGATTTCCTTGAAAACTGATGGACTGCTCCAATAAGAAAAATGAAACGGACGATATCGATTTAGCGTATGTATGCTTCAATAGAAACAATGAATATGCTTAGATTGTGTGTAATCGTCGCTAATAACAATCCTGTCATCTGGCATTCAGATTCGATATATGTTCCACTCCAGACGTCCTCACAGAATCAGGAATCGCAGAAAAAAACTCAGGGTTGTAGGCACTTTTAAACTTTTCATAAAAGTTTGAAATTGATTTCTGAAACAAGTAACACTCAGGCAAAACGGAGTTATGTTGAGGTTTTGCGACAAAGTTGACATCAGATTTCATGTCCGTTGTGAACCATCCATGATGAAATGTTATGATTGAGTTCTAAAACATTATTATTGTTGATATTTTAGCATGTACATCGAATACCATGCACCACATCTACCAGCATGGATTATATTTCCAGTCTGGACGTCTAACGACTCTCACATTCTTTTAAAACCTTAGCTGACGGTCCATTCTGTGAACGTTTACACGTTCTCATTCACTCAGAATGGTGATGACATGATCCATTCGATAACATCTTAGAGGATTCAAGGAGATTGGATAAGAACGCCCGCCCCTGGTTTAAATTCTGAGATCTATACCGTCTTCGTCTATTGAATTTGTGTATCAAACACTTTATAAATGTTTCCGTTCTCATACTGATAAGCGTCAGGGCATGATGTCATATGGTGATGTTGATCATTGACTCGCAATTTGTGATATTTAACACATGCATTTTACAAATGGTACATGCTTCAGGGTAATATACGTTGTTCCTTTTTAGCAAGATTATTAAGAAGAGGATGACACTCGGATGTCCTGATAAGTCAACAGGATTTGTTTGTTCTTGACAACATTCAGTTTTACGTCATGAAAAATCATTAAATCGAAGATGTCAGTAAATCTTATAGAGCAATATCAAAGGTCTCAGAAATTAATGAAAACATAGGAAATAGTGCTGGTTGTAACATGATCGATTAGGATATAGGTATTCGGAAATAGGATTTACCATATTGGATGAATGATAGTTGGTTCAAAATCAATAATTGCCCCAATTCTGAGTATATATACTGGAACTAAAAGTGACAAAGTTCAATCAGCAATCAGAGCTATAGAATACTCCTGAGAATCGTATTGTTATTGTTTTGTATCACTCCAAGCTCTGCTACTGAGATGGAGGAGACAGGAGAGTTGCTGGTCCGTGTACAGCATCTCTCTTTATGGTAATACATGCATCACTTTCCTCTACAACAATAGGTGCTGGAATATTCATCGCCGGTCCAAGTCATTGTATATCGACAATAATTAAATTTGCAGTGTAAAGGAATAATTATGGGGATATGGGAAAGGGAGTAAAATAAATGAGAGAGAAGATAGACATAAAGATAGATTTTCTAATAAAGGTTTCGTAATATTTGCCAAATATATATATTTATATGTTGTAACTAACTATTATTACCTGAAAGGCGTTTTCAAAATTACGTCTACAAGTGCATGTTTACATTTATATATGTACTTATTAAGGATAGTAAACAGGTGGTTTATTAAAATGCTTCCATTGGAGTCTCCAAGTAGGAAGGATGCGAAGTTAGTACAATTGTTCTACTGGTCTCATTTCCAAACCATTGAAAGAAATTATTGATTGGAGCATTCGAAAAATAAGTGTTTCCGTTTCACAAAAATAACAATATTGATCATCACTAAGTCCGATCTTATAGAGGAAGGATTTTGTAGGTGTTATCCAGTGAAGTTATGGGTGTTGTAAATTTCGAGTTGGATTATCAACAGTTGATTTTCTATTGATTGCAAAGCATTTAGTCAGTTAAAAGTTCTTACTTCCACGAATCGTAGCTGCTCTCTAATCTAAACAGAGTGCTGTTTCACTAAACAATTCTCAGCCCTAAGATCCATCGAAAGCCCATCCTTTAACATTAGTTAAAATTGATCGTAAGGAAGTTGAGCGTCACTTGGTAACTGCTGTTAACGATATTCTCCACATGTTTCTCCTCTTCTTGTTTACTCTGACGTCGACCAATAATCAATAGTGTTGATTTATTAACTAATAAGGTTCCAATCATTGGTTTTAGATCACTGTTAACTCGCGATTAGGGGCAAATTATAACACTTCTTAAGACATCCAATAAATCAGCTGATTTATGGTAGCCAGGATACGGGGTTTATGAGGAAGAAGTGTTTATTAGCAACACAGGCACTTTTCTTTTTACAAAACTAGATTTTTCTGTAGTTATACATGCCAAAAGTCGTCAAGTGGAACTAACATAAAACCAATCAAAACAACCACATTCCAGACTCGATATAAAGCAAATTGTGTTTATTCAACTTTATTACTCACCCGTTGAAGATATCACGGTTACATAAAGCTACCATGTTATTATATATTGTGGAATATCATCACGTGCCGCTGGAACTATTTGCACTGGGTCACATGACGGCTGTCACAACAATGTTGGCCCTGCTCAGGAAAGTGTTGAAAATGTAAAAACAGTTGGATGGCCTAACACATGAGAAACAGAAGTGATTTCATGAAGTTTCCTGACCAGGATACTCCGAATTTCAGTATCAGTATACCATAGGATACTCGGGGTATCCAAAAATATCCTGTTCTGGATACTCCGGGTTTCATGATTCAGGATACGTCAGAATACTTCAGGATACTTCAGGAAACTATATTAAACTATCGGAATTTGTTAGAAATTTTAAAATATTACACATAATACTGCAAATTATACCACAGACGAACGCGGTTTAACCCTGTCATACAGTTTTGGCATTAGTTGTTTCTGTCAGACGACATTAGATTCATGTAGACGCTTTTTATTGAGAAAATTATACATTGAAGCATGTGTAAAATCACGTTTGATATGTGTGGCTCTTTGTCATTGTTGCTTCCCTATCATATGTATCAGTATCAAATGCATAAGTTTAAGTTACCTGCATTAAAGTTCTTTATACAAGTTCTTTTATAATTGTTGTCTGGATCGTGATAGATTTATGAAAAACCTAAAACTCACCTTTTAAAAAAGCGCATCCGAAAGAACACTATGAATATCCAAATCAAATACAGGTATTAACACTACACAACATGTGTATCCACCATTGATGAAACTCTTAGGTGTTTACACGTGTAGTAACTCGAGATAAATGGTTAACATCTTGCCCAATTGATTATCCCGGATTTCAGCTCAAATCTCATTGGTGTTTCACTTAACAGTTACTGATTTCATTGGATAACTCAAAACAGTATATCATCCATTGGCTGTGACGTGATTCTATTGACAGGCAACATAAGGCCCATAAGCCACCCGTGTGTGTTTTTACAGGTGACTAGTTCACACCTGCTTAGCTGGTCACAAGTGAATTACTAGTATTGTCTGAGTATCTTAATTGACACTTAACAAAGACGTCTGCATTTCACGGATGGTATTCACAAGAGATGAACACAATGTTAAATAACAAACAAAGAGCCCGTTTAGTTTGTACACCTCAGAGTGTCAACAAGATTCACCCAGACGAGGGATTAACGATGGATTAATTAGTGTGGTCAATATGGGTACCAACTTGAGGCAAAGCTCATGTCTCTTGATAGATGACTACAGCTCTCCTGTAAATGTTGAAATAAACTTATTCAGATTTTATATGGTTTTAACAATATTTATTCATGTACTCAGGGGAATCAACAAACAGGTTTTCCCTATATAACTGTTTCTCCCGAAAAGAACATAAAACAGGATAATTACATCATAAATATAATCATACATACATGAATGTAGAAAAACACAACATCATTTTAATAGATATTTCATAAGAAGCGTTTGCTATGAGAAATGAAGAGCCTGGATTATGGATTACCCACCGTTATAATAGACATATATCATAAATTGGTGTATTATTCTTTTCAGACATGTAATACAATTTATTGTACATTCATCATGACATTTATTTTATGTATTTTGTATCCCAGAGCGGCATTGACATAAGCGTCAACTTGTTTGCCAATCCGGATCCATTTATGGAATAAATATGTTTAAATCACATATCTCGGAAACGTCCAGATTTTCATGTGGTCACAATAACGAAAACTTACATGTACTTCGCTATCTGTTTACTTGCTGAAGCTACTACCATTTAAGATCAAATATGTATTTTTACAATCAAGGCTAGGACATAACAACAGTATAATATGATCACGGGGAGAGATATTTATATAGGGGTAACCCTGTTTATCGATCCCCCTTTCCATGTACCATCTGGAAAATAAATACTGTTTAAATCATATGATAACAGCTCCTTGAAGGACACCACTTACAATAATATTTTGAACTCATTACATCAGTTTATCAGTAAAAGCAACCGGTTTCTTTGAAAGTTATTGTAGTTAATGATTAAATTCTGAGCTGCAGCCCACTTCATTATTAGTCACACCTAACAACATAACAATATTCATGTCTGATGTTATACAAATGTTAATTTTCATTTTTCTGTCTCATTTATCTTGTAACCAGCTTTTTAAAAATATATGGTTTAAACATATGTTTATTCAATAAGAATGTGGTTTGGCAAACAAGCAAAACTCTGCTTATGTGAATGCCTCACCACTACATAAAACATAAACAAATTCACAAGAGCTGGTAACATGTGAACAACAAATGAAAAATCAAGACAATCAAACTATAGATATACGTACATAAGTGTTAATTGATAATTTGTTGCAGTTTCGTTCCATTATATTTATTTAGATAATTTAGAATGATTTTCAAAATATGATTTTTATAAATATATATGTGCCGGAGCGGATTGTGCCTTGTTCGCCAATAATTTTTTCATGTTTATGAAATAAAATACGTTTAAATATGGTTTAAACTTATTTATTTCATACATGAAATGGATTGGTAAACGAACTTTAAAAGTTAAAGTGAATACAGCTCCAGACTACAGGACATTATGCGTCATGGTGAATTTACAAAATATCATAAATTTACAAATTCAACAACAAAACAAAACAAGACAAGTAATATTATAAGAAACAAAAACACCAAACAAAACTAGGTGTTATGATGTCAGCAGAATAGATATCTGGATATAGGTAACGCCAACAAGGCACGGCACGGCACAAACATACATAACATTGTGGCTTTTTGTTTTAGTTTATTGTTAAATTCTCGTAGTCTGCTATATGTTTAAACCAAAGTGATCATAAACATATAGGTTGAGGACAATGCAGAGAATATAATTTTATTTCACTTCTTAAACAACTAGCTTTATTCAAATATCAAGGTTGAATATAAGCTTTCCTGAAATCATTATCATCACGCAAAAGTTTAGAAATTATATATAAATCATTCATCTTACCAATTTTTTACTATTGCGGCCATATTTGGGATAACTGCACTCAAGAACAATGTACTTTGTTAGAGAAACTTAATCTAGACGCGTTAAGATCAATTTGCGGAGCAGTTCGCGGAACAAGTCATAGTATCCTTTACGAAGAAACGAATATGAAATCGTTGAAAGACCGTAGGAACATATCTAAATTGACTACATTTTATAAAATGAAGAATAATCTTGTGCCTCAATATCTGTGTAACCTAATACCATCTACGCCAAATACAAATGAATATAACCTTAGAGAAAACTCATCTGTGCGAACTGTGAAATGTAGAACGGCGACATATTCCAAGTCGTTTTTACCCGATACAATAAAACTTTGGAATTCTTTAACTCCCGATATAAGAAATAACGAGACATTGTCCGGCTTCAAAAATACGATTAGTGGACCCAAAAATAAAACTATTATCTTTGATCTTAATTATGGGTCAAGAATTTGTCAGATTATTCATTCTCGCCTAAGGCTCCATTGTAGTAATTTGAATGCCGATAAATTTAATAGACATATCATTGACAGTCCTGCATGCTCATGCGGCCACCCGATTGAAAATGCAGTACACTATTTCTTTAGTTGCAAAAAGTATATAGACTTGAGAAATCAATCATTCTTTTATTTGAAAGGATTTTCTATCAACACGGTACTACGGGGATGTGCATCGCTCTCAATAAATGACCAAACAATATTATTGAAATCTATTCATCACTACATCACTAAATCAGATAGATTTGAAATGTCTTAAGCACATTTTAGAATAATGACTGCCAAATAAACAAATTGGTAACATGCATTATCATTGTTTAAATCTTTGAATTATAATTATGATTTGATGTACATCTAACATCTGTTTGTATATCTGTATTTTCGAAGTTGTATTGGAGCGGCCTTAAAATAAGCTCTTCGGAGCTTGTTGGCCTATCCATTCATGTATCATTTCATGAATAAATATGTTTAAATCAAATCATTATAACAAGGACCTGATAATATGAAAAGAAATTAAATTATCGGTTTCAAAGTTTGCTAACTACTTTCTGTCTGAATAAGGAACTAATTTACAATTATAATATTGCCGTGTAGAGTTGAATGTAGGGACACATGTTACAAGAAAAAAGTCACAAATTATATAATATATTAGTATATATTATGTTGATATATGATATATATTTTTGTTAGTTGTTTTTGTAATGTATTCTTAAATATTTGGTTCTTTTTAATCTTTAAACACAAACAGATTAACTTTGATCTTGTGTCATGGTGACACCTCACCCTGTCACACATCTGTATGTTTTGACAGGGATTAAGAGGGGATTAGATGGTTACTTGACTGTGGGGCTGTAACCTGTTTTAGAGCAGAACAGTTCACTCATCGCAGTGGATACACACTGTGACACTAATTAGCCCTCCTGCTGTGATCCCCTTTGATCAAAAGGTTCTTAGCCGGGAATGCTAAATGCGTGACCAGTAGCCTTGTTATGGATGAATGAACCCTGAGCGTCTCACTCAAAATGAGGAAAGATATATTGTTTATTAATGTGTCATACAGAGTAATTTATACATGTTGATGCAATAAAATGTATGAGCGGGTAGTGATTCGAAGCAGAATGAATGTATACATTACACATGTAGAGAATGTTCATAAACAACAATCATGTGCACAGATTCTTTATTGAATAATAATGAGTTTAAACCATATGATTATGTTATAGCTGGTTGTTTTTATGTCCAGTTCTCGTGTGTTAATATAAGCAACAGTTTGCTTTTTACCAAACCACATTCTTCATGAATAAATATGTTTAAACCACATACATTACACCTTTATAAATACCTCTCCAGTACATAATACATATTCATTCATCAAAACTGAGAAAGCACAACATTAAATAAAGGTGAATACATGTAATAGAATAACATTAATTTTCAACATTTAATTTTCACAAGGAAATTAGTAAAATAACCATTTAGGTAAAACAGTAATGCACTGAAAGGATGATACTTCGACTTATTGGCTTATGTAGTGCCGCTCTACTAAATATATCAAAGTACAATTTATAATTCAAGATCAATGTACAAATTCAGTGATCAAATGATTACACAAAGGCAAAAAGCAAAACACTAATTCGGAAATATCTAAAAGGACACATGCTGAATAGGATGATTTAAATGTTAGTGACTCTTGAATAAAATTATAGACAGATTCGAGGATTAACTGATTTGTCTTTTGCTTAAAAATTATTCCATATATATTGTTTCTGCGTCCAGCTTTTGCTTTCATTGTACTGGAGCGGCGTTGAAATAAGCCTATGGCTTGTTCGCCAATCCAGATTTCTTTTTGGAAATAAATAATAATAATAAATAAGAAATGTACGTGTTGCATGCTAACAAATATAACATTTGGTTAAACTTCACGTGCTTTCTAAATTTAGAAACGTTAACTTAAGTCAATAAATGTGTCAACAGAATCCACAATTGTTAAGTTAGTCTCATCAGATAAGTAATTTTTACCTTAAAGAACGGTTTTCAAATTAAATCCATTAACATAATAATTGTCTAAAGCGTTTGCTATGATGTCATAGAGGTATGTAAGTTGATATGCAATACTTTCACCTGGCATAAACCCTGACATTTTTGTCTCGAAAAAAGTTGAACACTGTTTGAAAACTCATCTTTCAAATACAGGAAGGAAATACTACAGGTCTATAATTTTGATATTCATTTACACTGCCTTTCTTGTGCAAATGATATACAGAAACTTCTTTCCATAAGGGAGGAAATATATACCCACACAATGATTTATGTAAATGTAAATATATAAGGGGCAAGGAAATTGATTATGCAGCTAGCTTGGTGAACTTATTACTAAGTGTATCTGGGCCACTTGCCTTATTTATGTCAACTCATATAATCAACATCTGGTAACGGTTTATCTGGGAAGTCAACTTTAGCTTTGTCATAATGTATTCTATGAAAAATTAAACGTAGTTACACAAGTGGATATCTGTTTTACTATATAATACCGATCTAATAATTCATTACTGTTCTGACATTGCAATCACTGTATGAAATGTGCGTGTGTGTATTCATGATGCCATCCGTATTTATATTGTATGTATTGTATCTTGACGAGGACAGGCATTTAGATAAACCTTTGGCTTATTTGCATGTCCTTATTCATGTATAATTAACATGAATAAATATGTTTAAAACATAATACCGATTCACGGATAATCAAATCCATGTCAATATTATGGGATAGAGTTTAACATATCTTGTTCAGTAAATAGAAAAGGATTTGCAAACAAGATGTTTATATGCTGTCATCAATACATATTGTTTTCTTAATTTTGTAAAATTTTAAAATCAATTTCAATATATATATGAAGGAGAACGAGTTTCTAAAACTGTTATCAAGCTACCACGAAACGTCGCACTCCTGCATTAAAGAAGTTGTATATCCATAGAACTCATTCTCCTTCATCTACTAGTAACCAATATTTATGTTCAAGAACCACTGGATGGATATTGAAAAGCGTTACGTTTTACGCGACTGTTATAACAATTCCCCTATTACAATAAATACTAAAAATACTGTCGGGGATGCAAGTAAACATATTACATTTTCGATTATTTATATATTCAAGATAAGATTAAATATTGTATTTTAACATCGAGTCACCAATTTTGCATTATCCGAACACTATCTATTTAATCTTGAAATAAGTCTCCAATCACTGTATAGCCAAATTAAACAGTCTCTGATTGGTCAGTAGCCAATCTTATACGAATTGTCCGCAATGTTATGGTAGAATTTCAGTTGTCCACCATATTCTAATGATACAAATATTCTACTGAAATTAAATCCCAAATCATGTTTTCACTTGCTTGTTCTACAGCGTCTGAGGTGATCCTGCAATCAGGGAATTATAACTCCGTGGAACACGTTTCTCCATTCATCCAACTAACCTCTACCTGCCTATAAAGACGTAGTTCTAAGAAATTAATTTCCTGATGAGAAGTGTAAGTGTTATGTAAGCATCTCCCTGAGTGCATCAGCTTAATTTGGGACATTATCATACTGAATGAAGCTTAATTGTTTGCAAAGGTCAACTGATCCCCATTCGACTAGTACGTGATCTGTCTGAGAGTATGCGGAACCATAACAAATATTATCCTCATCAACGTATGAGACGTCAATGCCGTTGTTCTTTAACGAGTGCGTCAAAGTTACACTTAATCAAACAGTCAATATCAAAAGAACAGAACATCACAAACATCCATTTTAGTGAACTCAATACCCATACTGTTGATTATCCGAGTTGAAGTGTTTTGGGTAAACTGCAGTGATAAATTTACTATCGAGTCCTGCAGCAAATACTCATACAATTTGGAATTGACTAATTAAACAAATATCTGTAAGTCCCCTGGACTCAAAGTATTTTTTATTTAGTATTTGCTTACTTATTGATGGGCTCACTTTTATCTGCTGGGAGTCATACGAGCTTTTGGTAGCGAGTTCCTGGACTCTGCATGTCATATTTGTAAATTAATCACTGAAAGTGGGCATTTTGACATAAAGCGAGAATATGAAAAATGTTCCCAAGGTTTGTGAATTCCCATAAAATATTATCATGAATATTGTTTTCTTATAAGCAATATTTTCTTGATTGTTTGTGAACAGTAACAGTTTTTATTCAGAATATCTTATATATCATATTTTCTCAGAAATGTGAATAGATAACGTTTCGTAATGTCAAATTTAGTTTAGTTGGCTTCTGTATACATTATGAATCCCTCTTTCAGTCATGCTTACAACGTGGGTTGAGTTCTCTTGTTTTTTGAATGGTGACGTTTCTTTTGCGGTTGAGTGTATTGTGAGTAACTTTAAATGTATAAATGAAAACAATATAAACTAAATTAATGAAATCATCAGCAAACGCTTTACATAAACATTTTAATTAAAGTGATATTATGTTACATTGGAGATTATAATACTCATTAGCAGCAATGACTATGGTCTCTTTGCGTATTGGCCTAAATGAGTTTATTTCTGTCCATTCCCTACATGTAAAGCAGAAAATTAAACCTCCTGCTATGTAAATTTCACGTAAACTATTTCCAAAAGAAAACTAAATCTATACATCTTCTTGATTTATTTGACGCAGCATGATTTCATTTCAAAATCGAAGAAAGAATTTTGGAGATCACTTACAAAAGCAACACGGTATTAAAGGTAGCAGTGACGTCACATCAGGGGAAATATCATCTTTGATTTCAAATGACAAAGACAAAACATACATTGAAATTAATAAGATCTGAATGGCATGACATTGATAGTGCACATCAAACAGAAACAGTAAATAACCAAAACAAATAATCAAAGGAAAATTGTTTTAGAGGACAGTATTTTCTAAAATTGGTTGTGTATTGTATCAATGTGCTAAATATTGACTTGGCTAGCATCAATGAATTTGAATTTATTTTGGCATATTGTATATGAATTAAAACGGTCTTACTAGGTTTTGGTTTAATTTTTCTTGTTTTATCCTTTTCCATACATGCAAAACAGGAAATTACACTTCCTGCTATGTAAGTTTCTTTCAAAATATTTAAAAATGAAATAAGAGAACTTAATCTTTACATCTTCTTGATAATCTAATTGACGCGGCATTATACATTTCAAAATCGAGGAGATCGCTTTTCCTGAATGCATATATGCATCTTCAACGAGTGTTTCTACCATGTCGCAACACGGAATCGAAAGTAGCAATAACGTCGGATCAGGGGGAAATATCATCTTTGATCTCAAAGGACGAAGACAAATCATACTTTGAAATTACAATAGCTCTGAATGATGAACAGAAAAAGCTTTGAAAGGAGACAGTATTTTAAAAAATTGGTTGTGTATTGTATCAATGTGCTGAAAAAATTTTCAAATATTAAGTCTGTGATGGGTACTTAGAAGAGGTATACATAAGAAAAAAAGATTTCGGATAGTAACGTTTATATACATATATATATATATATATATATATATATATATATATATATATATATATATATATTACATATAGAATGCAAGAGCATATAAACCGAAACGTTGTGTATCTTCACAATAAAGAATTTGTTATCCGGAAAATCTGGTTTTCTTTTCAAATATTGTAAAAGTTTGGATAGTACAACTTAAAACTCTAACAAAAGGAATACTTTCGTCATTAAATATAGTGCTTAAAGATGATTTTTCAAATCTCAAATGCTAGTAACTAATTCAGTCAAGTGTGTTTAGGAGCATACCTCATAGCAGAATATAAAATCAAGTCTATCATATATCTTTGAATAATCACCTGGCTTGAATACTCGTCAGGTTAAACATTGCATTACACTTGTGAGTATCATGTATTCCTATATATGCTTCATTCACTTACACAGCAAGAACCTATATTACAACATTCTATTATAATATTTACAATCAATTCAAATAAAAAAATCGTATCCTTTTTTATTTTCCTAAAAATTACATAACACATGTAGTATGGGTTCGATATAACGGTTTTCATATTTCCATGTTACTTTCAGTCATATAAAATGTTTTTATGGTAATCCATGTACATTTTGATTGCTCAGCACTTAACGAGATTGATTTGGCTTCAGATAGCGAGTCTACGAGTATCTGAAGCAAGTACCTTGGAGCAACCAGGTAATGAGGCATATGATTGAATAAGCAAATTGCTTGTGATACTGAACATGATAGATCATTTGATGTGTACTCTAAAGATCTAATTAAATGTGACTGTTTCATATTTACTCAGCAGTGTAGATTATAACGTGGCAATTAAAATTGAGTACATAATAATATATTTGGCAAAAAGTTGCTTGTATGCTTATGAAACGACGAATGGACAAATATCACGTCTGGTGACATTTCACATTCATTGCAGACATTTGAAATCTTGTGAATCATGATAATAAACGTCAGGAATATCTAACTTTGTTGAAGAACAAAGGGTGATGTAACGAGAAGATAGTCAAGGTGAGTAACCTATTGAAACCAATTGCAGCAAATGATGTATGATTTCATCACTTTGGTACAGGATTCAAAATAAATCTACTGATGAGGCTGATAGGAATTCGGTACTTTAGATAAGTAGGTTAGAATACATCGATGAGATCATGATTTGTGATTTCCTTGAAAACTGATGGACTGCTCCAATAAGAAAAATGAAACGGACGATATCGATTTAGCGTATGTATGCTTCAATAGAAACAATGAATATGCTTAGATTGTGTGTAATCGTCGCTAATAACAATCCTGTCATCTGGCATTCAGATTCGATATATGTTCCACTCCAGACGTCCTCACAGAATCAGGAATCGCAGAAAAAAACTCAGGGTTGTAGGCACTTTTAAACTTTTCATAAAAGTTTGAAATTGATTTCTGAAACAAGTAACACTCAGGCAAAACGGAGTTATGTTGAGGTTTTGCGACAAAGTTGACATCAGATTTCATGTCCGTTGTGAACCATCCATGATGAAATGTTATGATTGAGTTCTAAAACATTATTATTGTTGATATTTTAGCATGTACATCGAATACCATGCACCACATCTACCAGCATGGATTATATTTCCAGTCTGGACATCTAACGACTCTCACATTCTTTTAAAACCTTAGCTGACGGTCCATTCTGTGAACGTTTACACGTTCTCATTCACTCAGAATGGTGATGACATGATCCATTCGATAACATCTTAGAGGATTCAAGGAGATTGGATAAGAACGCCCGCCCCTGGTTTAAATTCTGAGATCTATACCGTCTTCGTCTATTGAATTTGTGTATCAAACACTTTATAAATGTTTCCGTTCTCATACTGATAAGCGTCAGGGCATGATGTCATATGGTGATGTTGATCATTGACTCGCAATTTGTGATATTTAACACATGCATTTTACAAATGGTACATGCTTCAGGGTAATATACGTTGTTCCTTTTTAGCAAGATTATTAAGAAGAGGATGACACTCGGATGTCCTGATAAGTCAACAGGATTTGTTTGTTCTTGACAACATTCAGTTTTACGTCATGAAAAATCATTAAATCGAAGATGTCAGTAAATCTTATAGAGCAATAACAAAGGTCTCAGAAATTAATGAAAACATAGGAAATAGTGCTGGTTGTAACATGATCGATTAGGATATAGGTATTCGGAAATAGGATTTACCATATTGGATGAATGATAGTTGGTTCAAAATCAATAATTGCCCCAATTCTGAGTATATATACTGGAACTAAAAGTGACAAAGTTCAATCAGCAATCAGAGCTATAGAATACTCCTGAGAATCGTATTGTTATTGTTTTGTATCACTCCAAGCTCTGCTACTGAGATGGAGGAGACAGGAGAGTTGCTGGTCCGTGTACAGCATCTCTCTTTATGGTAATACATGCATCACTTTCCTCTACAACAATAGGTGCTGGAATATTCATCGCCGGTCCAAGTCATTGTATATCGACAATAATTAAATTTGCAGTGTAAAGGAATAATTATGGGGATATGGGAAAGGGAGTAAAATAAATGAGAGAGAAGATAGACATAAAGATAGATTTTCTAATAAAGGTTTCGTAATATTTGCCAAATATATATATTTATATGTTGTAACTAACTATTATTACCTGAAA
The DNA here is from genome assembly GCA_936450465.1 of Gibbula magus. NCBI lineage: Eukaryota > Metazoa > Mollusca > Gastropoda > Trochida > Trochidae > Gibbula > Gibbula magus. The sequence goes on from OW388290.1 coordinate 99,808,774, forward strand.
GGCGTTTTCAAAATTACGTCTACAAGTGCATGTTTACATTTATATATGTACTTATTAAGGATAGTAAACAGGTGGTTTATTAAAATGCTTCCATTGGAGTCTCCAAGTAGGAAGGATGCGAAGTTAGTACAATTGTTCTACTGGTCTCATTTCCAAACCATTGAAAGAAATTATTGATTGGAGCATTCGAAAAATAAGTGTTTCCGTTTCACAAAAATAACAATATTGATCATCACTAAGTCCGATCTTATAGAGGAAGGATTTTGTAGGTGTTATCCAGTGAAGTTATGGGTGTTGTAAATTTCGAGTTGGATTATCAACAGTTGATTTTCTATTGATTGCAAAGCATTTAGTCAGTTAAAAGTTCTTACTTCCACGAATCGTAGCTGCTCTCTAATCTAAACAGAGTGCTGTTTCACTAAACAATTCTCAGCCCTAAGATCCATCGAAAGCCCATCCTTTAACATTAGTTAAAATTGATCGTAAGGAAGTTGAGCGTCACTTGGTAACTGCTGTTAACGATATTCTCCACATGTTTCTCCTCTATTTGTTTACTCTGACGTCGACCAATAATCAATAGTGTTGATTTATTAACTAATAAGGTTCCAATCATTGGTTTTAGATCACTGTTAACTCGCGATTAGGGGCAAATTATAACACTTCTTAAGACATCCAATAAATCAGCTGATTTATGGTAGCCAGGATACGGGGTTTATGAGGAAGAAGTGTTTATTAGCAACACAGGCACTTTTCTTTTTACAAAACTAGATTTTTCTGTAGTTATACATGCCAAAAGTCGTCAAGTGGAACTAACATAAAACCAATCAAAACAACCACATTCCAGACTCGATATAAAGCAAATTGTGTTTATTCAACTTTATTACTCACCCGTTGAAGATATCACGGTTACATAAAGCTACCATGTTATTATATATTGTGGAATATCATCACGTGCCGCTGGAACTATTTGCACTGGGTCACATGACGGCTGTCACAACAATGTTGGCCCTGCTCAGGAAAGTGTTGAAAATGTAAAAACAGTTGGATGGCCTAACACATGAGAAACAGAAGTGATTTCATGAAGTTTCCTGACCAGGATACTCCGAATTTCAGTATCAGTATACCATAGGATACTCGGGGTATCCAAAAATATCCTGTTCTGGATACTCCGGGTTTCATGATTCAGGATACGTCAGAATACTTCAGGATACTTCAGGAAACTATATTAAACTATCGGAATTTGTTAGAAATTTTAAAATATTACACATAATACTGCAAATTATACCACAGACGAACGCGGTTTAACCCTGTCATACAGTTTTGGCATTAGTTGTTTCTGTCAGACGACATTAGATTCATGTAGACGCTTTTTATTGAGAAAATTATACATTGAAGCATGTGTAAAATCACGTTTGATATGTGTGGCTCTTTGTCATTGTTGCTTCCCTATCATATGTATCAGTATCAAATGCATAAGTTTAAGTTACCTGCATTAAAGTTCTTTATACAAGTTCTTTTATAATTGTTGTCTGGATCGTGATAGATTTATGAAAAACCTAAAACTCACCTTTTAAAAAAGCGCATCCGAAAGAACACTATGAATATCCAAATCAAATACAGGTATTAACACTACACAACATGTGTATCCACCATTGATGAAACTCTTAGGTGTTTACACGTGTAGTAACTCGAGATAAATGGTTAACATCTTGCCCAATTGATTATCCCGGATTTCAGCTCAAATCTCATTGGTGTTTCACTTAACAGTTACTGATTTCATTGGATAACTCAAAACAGTATATCATCCATTGGCTGTGACGTGATTCTATTGACAGGCAACATAAGGCCCATAAGCCACCCGTGTGTGTTTTTACAGGTGACTAGTTCACACCTGCTTAGCTGGTCACAAGTGAATTACTAGTATTGTCTGAGTATCTTAATTGACACTTAACAAAGACGTCTGCATTTCACGGATGGTATTCACAAGAGATGAACACAATGTTAAATAACAAACAAAGAGCCCGTTTAGTTTGTACACCTCAGAGTGTCAACAAGATTCACCCAGACGAGGGATTAACGATGGATTAATTAGTGTGGTCAATATGGGTACCAACTTGAGGCAAAGCTCATGTCTCTTGATAGATGACTACAGCTCTCCTGTAAATGTTGAAATAAACTTATTCAGATTTTATATGGTTTTAACAATATTTATTCATGTACTCAGGGGAATCAACAAACAGGTTTTCCCTATATAACTGTTTCTCCCGAAAAGAACATAAAACAGGATAATTACATCATAAATATAATCATACATACATGAATGTAGAAAAACACAACATCATTTTAATAGATATTTCATAAGAAGCGTTTGCTATGAGAAATGAAGAGCCTGGATTATGGATTACCCACCGTTATAATAGACATATATCATAAATTGGTGTATTATTCTTTTCAGACATGTAATACAATTTATTGTACATTCATCATGACATTTATTTTATGTATTTTGTATCCCAGAGCGGCATTGACATAAGCGTCAACTTGTTTGCCAATCCGGATCCATTTATGGAATAAATATGTTTAAATCACATATCTCGGAAACGTCCAGATTTTCATGTGGTCACAATAACGAAAACTTACATGTACTTCGCTATCTGTTTACTTGCTGAAGCTACTACCATTTAAGATCAAATATGTATTTTTACAATCAAGGCTAGGACATAACAACAGTATAATATGATCACGGGGAGAGATATTTATATAGGGGTAACCCTGTTTATCGATCCCCCTTTCCATGTACCATCTGGAAAATAAATACTGTTTAAATCATATGATAACAGCTCCTTGAAGGACACCACTTACAATAATATTTTGAACTCATTACATCAGTTTATCAGTAAAAGCAACCGGTTTCTTTGAAAGTTATTGTAGTTAATGATTAAATTCTGAGCTGCAGCCCACTTCATTATTAGTCACACCTAACAACATAACAATATTCATGTCTGATGTTATACAAATGTTAATTTTCATTTTTCTGTCTCATTTATCTTGTAACCAGCTTTTTAAAAATATATGGTTTAAACATATGTTTATTCAATAAGAATGTGGTTTGGCAAACAAGCAAAACTCTGCTTATGTGAATGCCTCACCACTACATAAAACATAAACAAATTCACAAGAGCTGGTAACATGTGAACAACAAATGAAAAATCAAGACAGTCAAACTATAGATATACGTACATAAGTGTTAATTGATAATTTGTTGCAGTTTCGTTCCATTATATTTATTTAGATAATTTAGAATGATTTTCAAAATATGATTTTTATAAATATATATGTGCCGGAGCGGATTGTGCCTTGTTCGCCAATAATTTTTTCATGTTTATGAAATAAAATACGTTCAAATATGGTTTAAACTTATTTATTTCATACATGAAATGGATTGGTAAACGAACTTTAAAAGTTAAAGTGAATACAGCTCCAGACTACAGGACATTATGCGTCATGGTGAATTTACAAAATATCATAAATTTACAAATTCAACAACAAAACAAAACAAGACAAGTAATATTATAAGAAACAAAAACACCAAACAAAACTAGGTGTTATGATGTCAGCAGAATAGATATCTGGATATAGGTAACGCCAACAAGGCACGGCACGGCACAAACATACATAACATTGTGGCTTTTTGTTTTAGTTTATTGTTAAATTCTCGTAGTCTGCTATATGTTTAAACCAAAGTGATCATAAACATATAGGTTGAGGACAATGCAGAGAATATAATTTTATTTCACTTCTTAAACAACTAGCTTTATTCAAATATCAAGGTTGAATATAAGCTTTCCTGAAATCATTATAACAAGGACCTGATAATATGAAAAGAAATTAAATTATCGGTTTCAAAGTTTGCTAACTACTTTCTGTCTGAATAAGGAACTAATTTACAATTATAATATTGCCGTGTAGAGTTGAATGTAGGGACACATGTTACAAGAAAAAAGTCACAAATTATATAATATATTAGTATATATTATGTTGATATATGATATATATTTTTGTTAGTTGTTTTTGTAATGTATTCTTAAATATTTGGTTCTTTTTAATCTTTAAACACAAACAGATTAACTTTGATCTTGTGTCATGGTGACACCTCACCCTGTCACACATCTGTATGTTTTGACAGGGATTAAGAGGGGATTAGATGGTTACTTGACAGGGGGCTGTAACCTGTTTTAGAGCAGAACAGTTCACTCATCGCAGTGGATACACACTGTGACACTAATTAGCCCTCCTGCTGTGATCCCCTTTGATCAAAAGGTTCTTAGCCGGGAATGCTAAATGCGTGACCAGTAGCCTTGTTATGGATGAATGAACCCTGAGCGTCTCACTCAAAATGAGGAAAGATATATTGTTTATTAATGTGTCATACAGAGTAATTTATACATGTTGATGCAATAAAATGTATGAGCGGGTAGTGATTCGAAGCAGAATGAATGTATACATTACACATGTAGAGAATGTTCATAAACAACAATCATGTGCACAGATTCTTTATTGAATAATAATGAGTTTAAACCATATGATTATGTTATAGCTGGTTGTTTTTATGTCCAGTTCTCGTGTGTTAATATAAGCAACAGTTTGCTTTTTACCAAACCACATTCTTCATGAATAAATATGTTTAAACCACATACATTACACCTTTATAAATACCTCTCCAGTACATAATACATATTCATTCATCAAAACTGAGAAAGCACAACATTAGATAAAGGTGAATACATGTAATAGAATAACATTAATTTTCAACATTTAATTTTCACAAGGAAATTAGTAAAATAACCATTTAGGTAAAACAGTAATGCACTGAAAGGATGATACTTCGACTTATTGGCTTATGTAGTGCCGCTCTACTAAATATATCAAAGTACAATTTATAATTCAAGATCAATGTACAAATTCAGTGATCAAATGATTACACAAAGGCAAAGAGCAAAACACTAATTCGGAAATATCTAAAAGGACACATGCTGAATAGGATGATTTAAATGTTAGTGACTCTTGAATAAAATTATAGACAGATTCGAGGATTAACTGATTTGTCTTTTGCTTAAAAATTATTCCATATATATTGTTTCTGCGTCCAGCTTTTGCTTTCATTGTACTGGAGCGGCGTTGAAATAAGCCTATGGCTTGTTCGCCAATCCAGATTTCTTTTTGGAAATAAATAATAATAATAAATAAGAAATGTACGTGTTGCATGCTAACAAATATAACATTTGGTTAAACTTCACGTGCTTTCTAAATTTAGAAACGTTAACTTAAGTCAATAAATGTGTCAACAGAATCCACAATTGTTAAGTTAGTCTCATCAGATAAGTCATTTTTACCTTAAAGAACGGTTTTCAAATTAAATCCATTAACATAATAATTGTCTAAAGCGTTTGCTATGATGTCATAGAGGTATGTAAGTTGATATGCATTACTTTCACCTGGCATAAACCCTGACATTTTTGTCTCGAAAAAAGTTGAACACTGTTTGAAAACTCATCTTTCAAATACAGGAAGGAAATACTACAGGTCTATAATTTTGATATTCATTTACACTGCCTTTCTTGTGCAAATGATATACAGAAACTTCTTTCCATAAGGGAGGAAATATATACCCACACAATGATTTATGTAAATGTAAATATATAAGGGGCAAGGAAATTGATTATGCAGCTAGCTTGGTGAACTTATTACTAAGTGTATCTGGGCCACTTGCCTTATTTATGTCAACTCATATAATCAACATCTGGTAACGGTTTATCTGGGAAGTCAACTTTAGCTTTGTCATAATGTATTCTATGAAAAATTAAACGTAGTTACACAAGTGGATATCTGTTTTACTATATAATACCGATCTAATAATTCATTACTGTTCTGACATTGCAATCACTGTATGAAATGTGCGTGTGTGTATTCATGATGCCATCCGTATTTATATTGTATGTATTGTATCTTGACGAGGACAGGCATTTAGATAAACCTTTGGCTTATTTGCATGTCCTTATTCATGTATAATTAACATGAATAAATATGTTTAAAACATAATACCGATTCACGGATAATCAAATCCATGTCAATATTATGGGATAGAGTTTAACATATCTTGTTCAGTAAATAGAAAAGGATTTGCAAACAAGATGTTTATATGCTGTCATCAATACATATTGTTTTCTTAATTTTGTAAAATTTTAAAATCAATTTCAATATATATATGAAGGAGAACGAGTTTCTAAAACTGTTATCAAGCTACCACGAAACGTCGCACTCCTGCATTAAAGAAGTTGTATATCCATAGAACTCATTCTCCTTCATCTACTAGTAACCAATATTTATGTTCAAGAACCACTGGATGGATATTGAAAAGCGTTACGTTTTACGCGACTGTTATAACAATTCCCCTATTACAATAAATACTAAAAATACTGTCGGGGATGCAAGTAAACATATTACATTTTCGATTATTTATATATTCAAGATAAGATTAAATATTGTATTTTAACATCGAGTCACCAATTTTGCATTATCCGAACACTATCTATTTAATCTTGAAATAAGTCTCCAATTTTTAGATTTAGATTGTTGACAGCAGTGAAGAGGCGTATGCAAAATATACATTACACATGTTCTTAATCATTTGATTTGTTTACAATTTCGGCTGGTCTCTCTCTGTTTTATACAAGATGTCTTACGATTTTGATGGACAATTTTTACGAATAGCCTTTTGTCACACAATTTTCCTTCCCTCAGAATTATCAAATTTGAATAAGCCTTCAACCAATATGCTCTCCGGTTTTCATTCAAATGAAATCAAAATAAATATATACCACTTTTTCAAAAATCTCAGAAACTTTAGGGTTTATCCATGAAGTCAGTGAACCGTATCTCCTGAACATTCCAGTGACCACTTGAATATATCTCTGAGTCAACTACACACGTGTAAATTTAATCAGATTGAATAAGCAGTATTGGCGACAATACACATCCGTAAATTGGTTTATGGTAATAGCCGCACAGATTGCCCCCTTGCAATACACACATATCCTAATATATCCAGGCTTGCATATTTTATTTAACTCGTTAATAGCGCGACTGGGCTCCTCACAGGATGAGTGATGGCAATTAGACACTAAAATACTGTACTGTATACACTGATACAACTTATAAATAATAAAGAATTGAATTGACTTGATTCATTTCAAATATCCCATCACAAATTACATTTATTATACCATACTGAGAAATCAAAATCAATGTCCAGTAACTATGCAATTTCCAAATTGTGTCTGCATGTTATAGAATATGATAATTAAGTATTCCGTCGATTCTTAAATTTTACAATACATGTACTTTGTTTTGAATATTCATTTATTTCTCATATACATTGTAGATTATAATTATCTAAATATGCACAAACTAAAATGGCTTTTGTTGGATGTGTGACGGCAATATATATTTTATGATGAATACGATGTTTAATCAATGTTTTTACGGTTAGATTATTATTGTTTGACGGCAACGGTTTTAAATGATATTATACATTACAACTTAAACATCGATACGATACGACATGTATATTTCATACTGTCTCCCTTGGTTATTGACATTATCCTATGGTATTTCTTTTTAAATATGTGTTTATTCTTTTGTATACTATGTTTTATAGGGCCCCATAAGTCAGTTTTTGTGTGACACTTACATACAACAATCTTCACCTTTGTGGAAATAGGGTTTTAATGGCATTGTCACAGACGTATTTACACTCATGTATAAGTGTGGATACTTATCAATACGAAACAAATGTAATGAAATAAATAGTATGCACGTTTTCAAATTTGCTTATATTTCATATTCGTGCGCTCACAATTGGTCAATAGTGTAATCTATATACACGCTGATTTTCATACTATACCGCAATGAATACGTAACTTTTGATTTGTCATGTTTGTAACAATTAAAGAACTATAAGATTAGGTTGACGATATCAAAACCAGTGTTTAATTACGCAGTATCATGAAGTTAGAGAAGCTCCACGACAGTGCTTTGAATACCCTGCTAATCACGCATGTTTCGGTATCATTGATACACGAGTATAACAAGTGGTTCCCAATGAACGAAAACTGTCTAGTCATGTACAACAGCCGGTGATTTAAGTTGTTGTATATACGTCTACGTATATAAACAATATATTGCGACACTGATGTACACACGTCTGTCTCTTATGTAGCTCTTGTGCGGCCTCTGTGATTGTATTTTATCAGTTCATGCTCAAGCTTATTGTTCCGCGCTACTGATCTAGTGGTTTCAAGACAAAGTTTCCGATGGCGTTACAAAACTGAGTTGAAAATAGGTTAAAGGGATAATAACTGAGTATGGAAATGTATTTCAAAATGTTCATTTTTACTTTGGTATTTTAGTTTGTTTTGGTGTTTCAATACCCCTTCAAACATGTTTCGGTATGATTAACTGCCTAAGAAGCGTTAAATACCGCTTAAACAGGAAAACACTGCAAACAATGTATAAATCCTTTATTCTACCAATATTTGACTACTCCTCTCATATATGGGATAATTGTACAAAGGAACAAGCACTCCTGTTGGAAAAATTAAACTTAGATGCCATTAGAACTATATGCGGAGCCGTTCGTGGCACAAGTCACGAGAAATTATATTCAGAGACAAATATCTCTTCATTAGAAAATAGAAGACATCGACAAAAATTATACCTCTTTTATAAAATGGTTAACAAGCTAGTTCCCGATTACTTATCCAGGTTAGTTACAGAAAATGTCTCATCGTTAAGTGGATATAATTTGAGAAATAATTCTGACCTACAAACCATAAAATGTAGGACAAATCTCTACTCCACGTCATTTCTCCCAGACACCATAAATATTTGGAATTCCCTCCCTTCAGATATAAAATACGCCAATACTTTAGGCGAATTCAAAAGTAAACTTAAAGTAGAAAACACCATTAAATTTCACTTCGATTTATTCTATGGGCCAAGATTTTGCCAAATAATTCATTCTCGTCTTCGGCTTGGGTGCAGCGATCTAAATCGAGACAGATTTTTAAGGTTTATATCTAATAGCCCAGAATGCATTTGTGGGCATCACACTGAAGACGCGCTCCATTTCTTCCTCATCTGTCCTAATTACGATCACATAAGATCACATGCATATTTCTTTACAAAAGGTTTTGATTTATCCTCCATTTTATATGGTCATTCGGGCTCAACTGATCAGGCAAACCTAGAGTTATTAAAGTCTGTACAAAATTACATTATAGAATCCAAGAGATTCCCGGTATTCAGATAACCTCTACTTCTATTTGACTGCGTTGCCTTGCTGATATGATGACATAACCTTGCAAGTATTATTGTCTTAGCCTTCAAACGTTTCATTGTAATAATCACGTTTCCTTTATGCATCTGTATATCGAATTGATATGTTTATTGTATTATGTCCATGTGTACGTCACTGTCACATCTGTATAAACTTGATAGGGAGCAGCATTAACATAAGCAGTTCTCTGCTTGTTTGCTTATCCCGTTTTTCCTTGAATAAATATGTTTAAACCGTTTTTCCTTGAATAAATATGTTTAAACCATGTTTCGGTAGGGTACTAAATGTACATTTCCTACGTTTTATTTGTGAATGATTCTTGACAAACGCCACAAATACAATATTATTGCCTTGGTTAAGTGTATGGGTTCTTGGTTGGATATTTATATCAAACTGCTTTCTTAAATACCCATAAACAAATGAATTCTACTCATTAAACGGATCCAATACTTACTGTGTTTTATCATAAAAGAACAATGTAATATGAGCAAATGAATGCAAATGACCAAAGGTCTACTCATTCAAATAACTTTAATCAAATACAAATTTGTGGATGTATTGTTTTGTGGGGGATTTACGTTCATTGATAGTTAATTGTGGTTGAGAGAGATGCCAAATACTAATAATGTGTGAACTACCATATCACTGTTATGTATTTTAGACGAACAAACGAATTCCTACTCAGTGATAAGAAGTTTTACTTTTCTAACCTCACATGATTAATAACTTTGGTTCAACGACTACAACTTATGTAGGCTCTCAAGTAAGTTCTCAAATATAAAGTCATACATATATCACCCTCAGTAATAATTTTCATCTTGATTGCGCAATAAGCACATGCAGTGTTAATAAGACATAAGTTTAATCAAGCATGGTAGATGATTGATGGACATTTAGAATATGTGATTTTCAGTTCAAATTCAAATGTTAATTCTCTCCATCGGCGTTACATGAGATAATCAAGATATCAGCTTATTGAAGACATAAAACTTCTTTCCTAAATACATAAATAAATGGCTGACAAAACACCATCTTTCAAATATACACCATTTTCTTCTTTCAATGATCTTGTATACTTCATTATGTAATCTTACCATTGAATGAATGACACAACGGCGGGTCCACAGCTTACCACGTTTGAGTTGCTGAACAGGTGTCCTCAAAACCTGGGATGACAGGAAACTGGCTGATCATATACACCAGCCATGACTGTTTAGTTAGAGATATACACGTATAAATGAAATACATTGCACCATTGCTGTTCATGCGCGTGTCTCGTAAAACTCTTTGGCGGCCTCAGTGTTTTATCTCTCTTAACGAGCTGACCGCCGACAACCAGTTCATTAGTAATTGTCGGTAACGCGAGGTTAATTTTACGCTCTAATAATCTCTGGTTTACAGGACAAAAATCAAAATGGTACCATCAAAATGTCCCGATTAAAGTGATAAAACTATTAAGTATGAAAATGTACGTTTGACTCAGTGTAATTATCAGAACTTATGTTTAATAACCTGAAAAAGCAATTAACCTCTGATCTAAATACACATCTTATGTAGGCTCATTACTTGTATCAATATTGTTAGGCTAGGAAAAACCGGGAAACAGGTAATGGTAAAATGGTTCTTATTAAATGAGTATAGGGCATTTAGAATTCGGTAGGTTTTACAACGTGTGATATGGATTATAGTTTCTTAACCACTTACAATACGAAGTTTCTTAGCTCATTCTTGCCCCTATGTCTGACATGCATCACTCAACCCCTTTCATTACTTAATCTATAGAAATAAACACATACACATTTTAACCAATATGCAAGATGACATCTTACTGAAAATGTAATACTTCATTTTCAAAATGCATTAAGTGGCTTATGACAAAATGCCCTCTTTCAGCTACCATTCCTTCTATAAATCGTCTTGCATTAGTGAGTCTCTCCGGATTTATTAATATTGTTTCTGTTCATATGTAGTAAGTAACAACAAATGAATTAAAATCAGTCACTTGATTTGATATTCCAATCAGTTTAGGAACAAATACATTCATATTCGTTGAGACGCCTTACTATAAATACTCTGCTACCTGTACTTACATGTATACTGTTATCATCATTCAAATGACACATTTATTGTTCATTTGAAAAATAAACTTACAAATAAGGATTCAAAATATGGCAAACTTAATATATTTCTCGAATTGAGCTAAGCAGACAACCTTAAACCCAGAGACACTTCTTTAGTTCAATACAAATTATTAAAAAGATAGCATAACCAACGCAGTGAATCACTGTTTTACATTTGAAAGGCCAAGAACATTGGTACGCAGGATTTAGTAAGTACGCCCTTTTTATACGTGATATTGATATCAGTTTTATATGGTTTAAACATATTTTTATTTCAAAAACAAAACGGGATTGGAAAACAAGCAAATAATGCTTATGTTAATGCTGCTCCCTAACAAAATACAGTTAAATCAAAGTGATATACACATGGACAGGTCATGGACAGTTATAATGACACAAAATGTTTTATTTCGTTCAGGTCTCACCATGATTTTACGGATGATAAAATGAAGTAAAACAGTTGATGCAACATGGGGGTCCTACTGTTGTCTCTGGGGTTTATGAAAAATATTTGTGTCATGTTTCCAAGGATGAAGTGTGATTAGTGATTTGCAAAAATATGTCCAGATGGCACATGGTACATGGTACATAGAAAGTGTTTGATAGAAAGTTTCTAGATATGCACTAGAAAGTTTCTAGATATGCACTAGAAAGTTTCTAGATACGCACTAGAAAGTTTCTAGATACGGGGTATGTTTATTTATTGGACACCTGTGCAAGCAAATAAATACATTGAACAAGTGATGTAGATATTATACAGTGATATCTTCCTTAATATATTGTACACAAGATATTTCACTCATGTCCATCTAATATAAACCTATACCTAATTTTATCAAAAGGGGTTGAGTATGCTTTATTGATTAGATCTGAATATGTTGTACTGCTATAAAAAATGTAATTTTCATTCTATGACATGTTTTTACTTGTCTGTGTGTTGCTCTGTCTTTAAGACAATGCAATTAAGTCACTGTAGTGACCGGCCGATTTCGTTAAGTAGTTCAGCATTGGTATAATCAAAAAAGTTTATCCGTTATAACAACACAAGCCATCATCTCTCAAGCATCAAAGGATTTTAACTGTAATACCAAATGTCTGCTTCCCGGTAAGCCACCTGACCAGATAATGTCAGTGTCACTTGAATAAACAATTGCAGGTGGTACTGAGACAATTGTCTGTCTCTCTGTCTCAGTGTCATGAGTGTAACAACATGAACACTATTTTTTCTCAATCTAGTTGTCCAATGACAATTAATGGGTAAACCAAGGAACCAATGAAATTAAATTAAGTATGAAATCGTGAGAACAATTTGTTTGCAAACTTTGCCAGTTGCGAAAAGACTTTTGTTGAAGTAGGACAAGTTTCGCAATCTTGTGGTTCAAAGTTCTAACATTGAAGGATTTATAAGTTTACAATTTGTGTTCTTGTGTATCTGGATATTCATATTGTTGGATTCGGTGATAAGGTAAGCTTCTTTCATTAATTCCTAATATTTGATACTTGATTTGATTACCAAATATTATTCAATGAAAACATTTATTATCCTGAATGGACGACAGTTAAACAACAACCAACCTCTTAGGTAACAGCAAACCATATTGAAATCAATGAAATTGCTGACTGTAATTTGAGCGTCATTTATATTTATTATAAATTTGATTGTCCATATATTTTGTTTTTCTGAACCGTATATTGTTAAACCTTATAATAAATACTGACAAAGTAAATAAGTGATATGCTTTTGTTTATCGTGATCCTGCTACCCTCTGAAATGTTATTAGATGTTATCATTGAGAAAATAAATGAACTGTTAATTGTAACATTATCGTTCAATATTCATAACGAATATAGAAAGAAGGTAAAATCAGTGAATGTATCATTATTTGTTAAGTTGCCAAGACATGTGGCAAAATCCTCCTCTTCATTCGTATATCAAATCTTTCAAGATGTCTCTTACAAGCATCTGACTTCTATGAAACAGTGACAAAATAATGTTAAAAACAAAGTTTTCAGTTTGTTTCTTAGAAATGCGAGTTAATCATTTTGAAAACTGCTTCTCATGTATAAATAATTCCCTTTTCATTTGAATAATGACACAACCCCCCCCCCCCCCCCCCCCCCCCCCCAGCCCCGTCAAGCATTCAACTAACAGATCAAAATGCACATTTTTAACACACTATCTTAATTTTTAACAATGAAATGTAACATGACTATGTATATTTGGTGAATAAATACAAAGTCCTCGTTATGTTATAGCGCTGATAATTTCCGTTCATATACTGGAGTTTCCTTGAGTTTCCTGAAGTATCCTGTGCTCAGGAAATTCCCTGTAAACTGATCATGATACCTCATTAAACCCTTAGGGTATCCTGAGCAGGATACCTCATTAAACCCTTAGGGTTTCATGAGGTATACTGTATCAGGATACCCCCAATTTTCTAGCAGTGTAATCTTTGCGGGGCAGTTGCAGTAATCCACATTAATTCACATTCAACCTAAGTCATCTGTGTATTACTTCAATGCTTTGAAGTGTGGACGTTTCATGTTTCTGTCATATTCCGAATTTCAGTATTTCAGTTCGTTTTCGCCTGATGAAGTAAAGGGGCAGGTAAAAGCCCTGAAACGTGCATAAAGAAGTTGTTATCCGTATAGTTGTCGTACACAGGTCATTTGTATTCTGTTTCTTAGTATTGTAATGAGTATATTGAGTATGTCCTAGTATTGTTTATCCTTAAAATAACAAAAACTACATGAAGTTGTTTGGGTGACACACATTTAGAGGCACCTAGATTTGAACACTAACTTCATTTGAAAGGATGTGAGGTGAGGTGAGTTGGGGTTAACGCCGCTTTCAAGAGTATTTCACTAATATCGCGGCTGCTAGTATTATGGCAGGGAGAAAGCCCGCAACACCATGTGACTATGCATTGCGGTGAAACCTGGGAGCATCATCTGGGTCTAGCGAACCATGGGTGGAACTACGCTGCAATTCAGTGTAGCATTGCACCCAAACCTTACTGCGTGTAATACATTTCTCTACTGCAGACAAAGTTGCCGTGCCCCTGGCGAGATTCGAAATGGACCTCTTGATCCGAAGCTGAACGCGCTAACCACTGCGCTTTCCCGCCCAAAAGGATGTGTAAGCAGCGGATGTGCTGTGATATAGGTAAAGTTACTGCTGATATATGACATGTTGTTGGATGTAATGGAAGCTTCTGTGTCCTTCAACAAGTAGTTTATTATAAATTGGACGTTAAGAAATGGACACTATTCTATTTGATTATACATTTATGCCATTTCAACTTGGATTTCTTCATCTGTAAACATTAAATGTGTGTTGTATCTAATACAATTTGAACAAAGAAAGACGTGTTTGTTGTCATTTGCCGGTTTTCTCAGGGACATCCATCTGTTCTCTCCCAATACAGATGTGTAAAACAGGTGTCCATTCTTCTCCCATACACCACTGACTAGAACGGTGTAATTTTTCCATAAAGTTTAGGAAAAACCAAAACCAATACCATTATCACATGTGATGCTCCAAGTCAGTAGCTACAAGCATATTTGAAATCAGGAGACTTCTTTTCTCAATCTCTCAGTTGGTCAGTCATATTCAATAACAAAGGTTATTTGCCAAATTACCTTTCTGACAATCATATATGAGGGATGCTCTTCAGGTCAGACGCTTCAAGCAGGATGGTCTCAGAAATTATGAATTTCTGCGGCACACTCTGGAAGTTCTATGATGACTGGAGGCGCAGAACCGTCAAGGTACTTTAGTGGACACGTTAATCTTCATCAATCTCGATTACTTAGGTATTGGTTATTCCTGAAGCTGTATAAATGTCCAGAGCTTGCTTCAGCAAATGAGCATTTAACCCTAACAATGAACATATTATCAATGTGTGAATACATCCTTGTAAAATATTGGAATGATACTTTACAATGAATGTTACTGCCTCGGATGTTTACAGTATTCAATTATTCTAATATCAAATGACGGTGTGATTATATGGACAGGAATAAAAACTATTAAACTCTTGAAACATGAATAGTTCATTCGCTATACTACACAAGAAAAGTTAAATGAATTTGCACATAAAGCCTATTTATTGTGCTTTTTCGGCCACGAATAGTTCCAATAGTTAACAATGCCACTCAATACACAGAAGTGTGCAGTTATCTATATCAGTGCATGTTTATTTCTTTATTTAAACATAAATGTTTAATTATAGGATTTCAATCGTTTCAAACCTGCCTGCTGGCTCAAATATCCGGATGTTATCTTTTCATCCATTTTTGGAATCATTTACAAGAGGAAGGTGGATATTTTTCTTTCGCCTGATACCACGATTTTGATTAACTTCACATAGCTAAACATTTAAAGAGTCTGTTATCAGAAATACGTCGAGAACATAGAAATTTGTAATGTGAAATGTGTAATTTAAATATAATTGTGAATATAAAATAAATAAGTGAATATAATATTTTGCTTATATGTCCATTCTACATTGATTTAAGAAAATATTTATTGTTATAATCCCAAAACTTACAATTTTGTCGCATTCATATCATATCATAGCAAAATTGTAAATTGTAAATTGTGTCATCATAAACCATTTAATGTCTGCACCGATAAGGTGTACCAATAGGCGGGTGGCTTTTAAGTATTAGTTTTGGTAAAATATGTTTCACAGCTTTAGACATATTCATTTGTAGTTACTATTCCTGTACAGGAAAGGGTCAGTGTCCGGTAAACAGGCGGCATTTAATCCTGTCAGCTTATTGACATCAAACAAAGATATTTTAAGCATAATTCCTTCAAGGGCCGTCAAAATCCCCATCTTACATGTATAATACGGAAAGTGGTTGATATCGATACACACATGGTCAAAATTATCCAAAGCAGCTGTTTAGTAAGCGAATAGTTCTCAACTGAGATTAGCAGCAATGACATAGTTATGTCGTGTGTTCTCAACCAAACAATAAATCGCATACTTTGTGACGGTTTTATAACAACACAACACATATCATTTCCAATGAATGAATGCGTTAAAGCAATGTGTTTTGTAACCGATTTATTTGTGGTTATTAATTTGCTTATGTTAAGAAAGTGCAATTATAATCTACTAACAGTATCAGCAGAAATTATCGTCAATGGGCCGTGACCATAAACTCCAACTACAACTGTGATATTCAAGGGAGATAAAGGATGTATAATCTAGAGAGATGATTTAGAGCTTGATCTAGAATACTAAACGATGTCCCGTTTGAAAACATGTTTATTAAACGAGTGGATGTTTTTTTATTTCAACGAGCGAAAGCGAGTTAAATACCGATGCCATTCACGAGTTTCATAAACATGTTATCAAACGGGACCGATTTTAGTATGTTATTGGCCTAAGAGTAATTGAAGGGTCCAAATGACGGGGTGTCTCAAATAGCCATAAAATGCAACCAAGCTCTTTAAAATTGCTCAGATGAAGTGTTTCCGATAGCTAAAATAAGTATCTATAGCATGATATATAACATGATATCTTTGAATTTGGTTGCAGATTATAACTTCACATGGAAATCGGGTTATTTCGCAAATTTGTTGCAGTCCCTATAGGCAACTGCAACCAAATTTTTAAACCATCAAAATACATGTTTTCATCAAACAGAACAGCCTTGACTTGACACAATTTGGTTGTAGAAGGAAAATATCATGATCTGACGAATGTTGGAACTTACCTTGCCTTTTATTTCAATATTTACAGTTAGCGTAAACTTCTTAGCGATCGATATCTAGTCCGGTTTTCGATCATGTCATATTATCATGTTGCTGTCATTTCTAATGCTATAGATAGAAACATTTCCTACCATAAGGCATGTCTTGGTAGGTACTTTTGACACATTTTGTCCAAATTTAAGCATTAATTTACGTTTTTATTTACAACCAGCTGACAACACGGCCGCGAGATGAATTTGAATTGTTGTCAAATCTTATCACAATTCTGATTGGTTGTCATAGATATCTTTGATTGCTAAAATAGTTTTATAGGAAATTAACAGAATTAAGTTATTTTAATGAATAGTTTCTATCTAGAAACGTGAATAAAAGCATGTGTGTAACCATGTGTGTAACCAACTCATTGTTATCTAATGAGTGATCTCACCACGGTTGAATTTATTTATTTTTTGTTAGAAATGGTTGAAACGGAATGAGCAAATAGGAGGATGCGTTACATACATTGGTTTCATTACGCCATACACTTAGCAAGAGAGAACTTGCCGATATGATTCAGAAAATGTCATCGTATTTTTGGCAACTTAAGTAAATTTGAAAACCTGTGCAACCAGCCAAACCTATGTGCTTGTCAACACACTATTTTTTTCTCTGCAACCAAATATTTATTTGCCAAGGTAGGAATAATGATGAATAATTGCTGCACTAAATACGATGTTTCAAGTACATTTCTGTCCTGCAACCAAATTTTCTGATGTTAGATATGATATGTCATGTAATAGAAAATCATCTCTGCTATTTTGATCACTTTGTATGATCAGTTTCTCTTACTTCAATAGCATTTAAACATCATTATGGAGCCCCCGTTATTTGGACCCTTCAATTACTCTTAGGCCATTTTATTTATTACTCAATGATGTAAATAGCGCTGAATTGCAAGACAATCGTTGTTAGTGACACTGACTTGCAAAAAGTTCAACAGCGAGGCAAACATTGTGACGTCAACCAAAAAGGACTATGACGTCACGCGCCGATTATGACGTTATGGCGGCACGCGGTGGTTTCACACATGTGTGTTACCAACTCCTTGTTATCTAATGAGTGATCCCACCACGGTTGAGTAATAAATATAGAATACTAAACGATGTCCCGTTTGATAACATGTTTATGAAATGAGTGAATGGTTTGATATTTTAACTAGCAGAGCGAGTTAAATACCGATGCCATTCACGAGTTTCATAAACATGTTATCAAACGGGACCGAGTTTAGTATTTTATTTATTACTCAATGATGTAAATAGCGCTGAATTACAAGAAAATCGTTTTTAGCGACGCTGACTTGCAAATAGGTCCCCGGCTATTGCAGTCGCGCGGCTTACATTGTGACGTCAACCAAAAACGATTATGACGTCACGCGCCGATTATGATTATGATGCAGTAGTTCAACATTTTCTTCCCTTATCTGTGAGCATGTACAAACACAGAGACTTAGATATAAATAGTCAAGTTGAAAATGAAAACAAATCATTATAATAAAGGGTAGTTAGATTTTCATATTCAATCTAACGAACGTAAGTATCATTCCTCATTTTTTTTTTTTAATTATGTCTTTAAATCTGGATCATATCAAACCTGGGTCCATTTACTTCAAATTATTAGGAGAGATGGGACGATGAAATAAAATATTTTAAATACGTTTGTTTTGTCAAAATTGTAAGTTTATTTTTATGTCCTTTATCTAAAAATGTAAGAAAAGTTGGGGGTCACCGAACGATTTAAAGCATTATCAGCACTAATAATAACACTCCCGTCGGCAAATTACGACATTTTGGACTAATTTGATGTATTTAAATGAAGCGCTCGCTTTCAAAGAATAAACTCCTTTCGAATACAATGTACATTTAAGTCACATACGGGGATGTAAAGCAAGTCTATATTTTGAAAATTAATGACACTGGAAAGACATTTTTACAATCTAAAAAACTTCAATTATGTTTTTGACCTCTGAAATGATGAATGCCCAAAGGACAACAAAATATCAATTGATGATATGATATGTATCTGATTTGAAGCATATTCCAATTGATATATCGAGGTTGCCTTAAGGCGTAAATCTGATGAGTTTTCTCTGTAACAACAGAACATTTCCTTCAGTCTTGAATATGACGACTTTTGAAGCACAAGTGACTGATGTGAGGTGAGAAATGTATTTCCAATACAGATGTTACTCGTCATCTGTCAAAACGAATTTTACACAACGAACAGTTGATAGTTATTTTGATGAAAAGTGAAAACAGTAAATGCAATCAATATATTGTATTCTCAAATATTGCCGGTTCCTGTAGAATCCTGAAGAATACGGAAGGATCCGGCAAGTGGATTCCATCAATGTTTGTCATGTGTCTTTGATGGAATAAAAAGGAATGAAGTATAAAAAGTGAGTATGGCAGTTACCATTTCAATCCCAAAGTGGTTATTCCCTTCAGATGTTCGATCCTAAACTCTGTTCTAATTGCGAATGAATTGAAGAAGTTGTCTACATCCAGAGGTTTTCACGATTTTAAGATGTAAGTGCACAGTTTGGTATTAACAGCCAGCTCATTTTTCATCACGTCTTAATCGAAAGGTTTCTAAAATCGTTTTTGATGACGTTTTGTTACAATAAACAGTCAAACAGAATAACGTGAAAGTTAACATATATTTATCGTTTGTACCTTTTTTAAAATAACTTTCCTCTCATAACTTCCTGATTCCCCGACCACGGAATCAATCGTAGAAGCAAAAACACAATCAGTTTACATTAAGGTTGCATTGACATAGCACTGTCACCTCTGTCACAGAACCTTCATTCATCTGTGCGTTGTCTTTGATCTTTGAAATCAGAGCATAGATCAAATGTTTTGTCTGACCCTTTCAACTCAATTGTTGCCAGTCAATCTCAGCTTTCTCTATTTGGGTACAGAAACCTGTGCTTGATTATGCATTGGTTGAATCGATCCTTAACTTGTTTTTCACGTAACTGAAAATGACATCTCGTGGTGTCTATTAAATTGGGTCCATCAATAATGTGTAGCTTAGATATGGTATATATTTTTTTGGTCAAATTATGTTCGAAGTAAATGACCAGTTTACTCGAATTTTATGAGTAAACAATAAAACAATGAATCATGAAAACAAACTGAATGGACTAACTTAGAAACCCTGTAAATCTAAACCATAAGGTAAAAATTGATACTAACTTGTCATTTCTAGGTTATAACGTTCTCGCTGTATGCATGTGCTTAAACCCTCATAATCTTATCCAGTGCATTTCATCTATGTTTATGAATGATTGTATGGATGTTTGTTCCTTGAACAATCTAAACAAAAAAGATAATATGTTTGTGTTATTTGATGAACTGTATATCTTACGTAAATGCTGAAGATAAATTTCCACTTATTTATGAAATAGTGATTGATGCAAATAATTATTTAAATTTGGTAAACTATTTTGCAAGTAACCTTTCCGGTCGCAATCAACGTAATGAGAGACGAGGATATTTTCATCTAAAACCTGTTCTCCAAGTAGGACACATGCTTATGCACATATGCACATGCAATACATTCAACTACATCATCCATAGGGAATATATCAATCCTGTTATTGTGATATCATCAACTATTCAATTATCAACGGGAACCCATTCATCGAACCATTTAAAAGTAGATTGTTTGTTAAATCACCTTGTTACTACAGTGACTATGCAGAACATATCCCGATAGGGAGAATCATCTATGTTGGATTTACGTGATGACCAATTAATGATGTGCTGAGAGAATGTAATCAAATAGGTTGCATCATTTTAAAAGGCAATGTTATCAGTTCAGAAAGGCTTCTGTTCTGTTTGTTCCATTTATTACGCATTGGATCTGTTATTGAGTAATGCACTTTCCAATAAATCAGTAAGTGTTATTTGTGTGTATTAAAGCGTGGAGTTGTACACATAAAATTTTATGAATCTACTGACAAAATAACACTGAGAATCAAAAGGTTTTTTTTGCTTTCGTTTATGACGTCGGTTATGCTGAGTCAAGTCAAATAAGGTTATTTATGTTCAACATCTTTCACTAATTACATATCTACATTTTATAACTGTTTTACTGATATGTTTATGGCCAAAATACTATTGTTGAAAATGTGATTTCAGCGCCCCAAGTGTATTCACGATAACATACAAATAAAAGCATCATGTTGTGATTTTACAACTCGTTTTTACACAGCATGTGCCTGTCAAGGACATTCAAAATCGAGTTTCTCCGACAGAAGTATTTCGGTTTTTACTTTTTTGAAAATGGGGTGACGCTTCTTTTGCAATTGAGTATAATGTAATTAAATCTTAATGCAATTTACTCTATGATATTATACATAGTGGAGCTTTTAATCAGTTTGTACCGACAAACTCTGTATGTACTGTATGGAATAAGTTGGCTTTTATATGAAAACATGGTCCAAGTAGTCATTGATCATTGAAATTTTTATGGTTTAAATTTTATTGTTTCATGAACCGATTGTCTCAAACTTGATTAACCAATGTTCTTAGATATATGTGGAGTTAGGTTTCTGTTTGTTATTGAACATGTCAATATGGCTTGTAAATGTAAAACATCACAGATCAAATGAAAAATTGAAAAAAATACATCACAAATCAATGTCAAAATCCATATATAACCACAATACAGATGTGTAAAACAGGTATCCGTCCTTCTTCTCCCATAACACGACTCATTCGATTGTGCAATGGTTCAATGTAAGTGTGTAGGAAACCAAAACCAATCTCATAATCAGATTCGGTCTTATGCACTTGAGTTGCTCCTTGTCGGTAACTACAACCATAACATCATTTACTTTATTGGTGCAACGGTTACATAAAAGGAGCTATTTATAAAATAAAAAAAAATTCTTTTACAATCAGAATCAGCCTTGATATCAGCATATTCATTCACGCAATAAGTTTTTATTGTTCACAATTCAGTAACAGACAGCACATTTGTAATCAATCCGAATATCATATTTGACAGTTCATCATACTTCATCGTATAGAAAATCGTTTGCACACTAGAAAGGCAATAGCGGAAAGTGTACATAACATCACGAGAATCCAGATGATCAATCATGTAAATTCACACAAGTAATATGCCAAAATGCCCTATTTACGGTCAGATGTACTGTTGCTCGTATAGTCAATTACTTCCTGTTGATGTATCACCCAAAGAGTGTGAATGAGTCCAGAAATCAGTATTTTTCGGTCAGTCTGCAAATTCTATAAATGACTTAAGACTCGCTTGCTTCAATGTACTTTAGTTGACACTTCTGGGTTGTCACTATTTGTATTGTCCATTCTTGAAGCTGTATAGATGTCTAGAGGCTGCTCTAACACTTGAGCATTTCGTGATGAATCAATCTTTGTATAATAATGGAGAACATAATAGACTTTAGAAATTTACTGCTTCACATTTCTGCAGTATTTCCCTTTATTTATTATCGGATGACAGTGTCGTTGAATAGTTACGTGATAATGAATAAAAACAGTCCAACGGCTATTTGAATTTACAAACATAGCATTCAAAACATGTTTATAATATTTCCTGAAATTGTATGACCACCATTAAAGAAAATAAGGATAAATATCAGAAAATAATTTATTTCGGGAAAATCGAAACATGAGTAGTTCGTCCTGCATACACAATTAATGGATACCCACGAAAAGTCTGGTTTCATAACTTATGTGTCTGAAATAAGTCATACTAATCTGTTTTGGCCAAGAATATTCCATTCACTCGGCAACTCAATACAAACAAGCATCCACTTATATCTATCAATGAATCGGATTTCTTCGTCTTTAGTACGTTTGTTTGATATTAATCTTTAATCTATTATTAGATTTCAATCAAACTATTTTCTTGAATGCGAAAGAAAAACAACAAAGAAAAGAAAGGAACAGCCAGTTATATAAATGCTTTTGTTTTGTAAATGCCAATTATCTTGATACGCTGTTTTCATATATTTTTGGAGGCATTGATAAGAAGTTAAAAGAGCAAAGCAATTAAGAAATCATTATTTGTTCAAAGAATAATCCCGTTATCATGCATAGTTTGTTGTTATGTCACAATTGTAACATTATTGTTGGTTAGTTGTATTTTATTGAAATAATGAAGAGGTTATTTATTACGGAATGGGGAGAACGACATATTCGAAATGTGAATGGACGATGTTACTCTGATAAAGAAACGTGGAAATCACACATGTTAACCTCCTTGTATGTAAGTATGTAAGCTTAATCTGGTCAAGTCTCAGTTGATGTGGCTTTGTGTTTACTGACATGTTTACTGTACACATCCATTAACTAAACATTGTTTTAGGATTTCGATAATTTAGCCCTGAAGATGAAATCTTGAAAAAAGGCTACAATCAATTAAAATTGGAACGTTTTTTATGCCACGTTGCTTCTATATCTACTCCAATTCCAAAGAATATACAAAACATATCAATACCCTGCAAAAGGTTTCAGAATTAGCCCCAGAAAACTGAAAAGATGAGATTTCATTTCGATGACATGTAACTGACTTGAGGCAAGCTAAAATTAAAATATCGATTTGAACACTTTTTAAAAAAGAAATTGACCTAATAAAGTTTTAAGTAGAAGTGAGATGTAAAATGTTTTTCCAAAACATAAATGCTATAGTTTGTCAAAACGAATCTTAGACAATGAAATGTTGATTTTTATTTTTATTAAATCATAACGGTAAATAAGAACAGGAACCTTTTCTGTATAAAAACATCTTTAATGTGAAAATGCATGATGTATCGGAGTATATGATTAATCCTACCTCGAGTGGAATGTAAGGATTAACACAATGGTAAACACTTATACAGCAAAGAAAAACATTGTGAAACACAAAGTACAACGCAACTTCTGCATATCTCCACTGACACACTTGGGAAATGAAAATTAGTTACCTGACATCCTATTACTTCCGCCTCAGCCATCTATTTGATGTTTGAATACATTCCTCATCTTCATCTATCCTCTGAACATATTAACATCATATATAACACAATATTAGGCACGTCAAGCTTGCGGAGTCTTAGTAACACTTTCCTATTTACTAGTTTGCTTTGTATGATGATATCAGTGTTACGTAAAAACATACATGTTCATTTAAGGTCAATTGATAAAGTGATATTCAAATATCCATGGGCTTAAAGGGTTTCAACTTTTTGAAATTAATATGGAACGTGTTGGCCATATTCTTCGCTTTATTGGCGATGGATTTATTTATTCATCCAGAAAAAAACTCTTGAGTACCAGTTGTCATATTATCTCGAGATAATGAAAATCAGTTCTCGACCTAAAATCAGTTCTTTTTGTAAGTCAATTATCATCCCCGAATGTAAACAAAGAACTTTTAATATCCGTTCACTCGTTTATAAACTTAACAGGCAGATTTGACTCTAAGTAGTATTACAATGAATAATGATATTTAGCAATGATTGGTGATTTTCTCTCAGACATATTATTCATGTTGTGTATTCATTATTTTGCAATGATTTGTGTTCTTTTCTTTCAAACATTTTATTGAAATTGTATATCCATCATGTCATGTTTATAACTCTTTGTATCCCGGAGCGGTATTCACATAAGCTTTGGCTTGTTTACCAATCCGGTTCCGTTCTTGGAAATACATATGTTTAAACCATAATGAAAACTTTCATATTAAAGCTATTAAGCAGTTTTCGTACAATGTTCGACCATTAGATAAAACAAAATCAGTTATTCATTAAATCACAAGACCAAGTCGTATTTAATTCCAGGTATGAATAGATTGAAATGTTTTTTGGCGTTTGTCAACTGTTATTTTCACGTACCCATATGTGAACATTCCTAGCATATTTACATCATATGACGTTTACGTAATACGAATTTCAAAGTTATGTTTTAATCTTTTCTATTCTTTTCATGTCTTTATCTTTTCTTTGTGTAAGCTTTGTGTGTTTTAAAAGTAAAGTGATGCATGTATTATACATGACGAATGAGGATAATAGTGTGGATATACAATTACTATTTACACTGTGTAGATGACAATTTGACATATATTCTAATGTCGTCCTCAAGCTGGGGCCACGTGGCAACAATGTTAACATACTTGAAAAGGAAATCAGATCACTGCTGGGAAAGAAAACCTCTGAATGCAAAAGGTGAAATTACCAATACTAAAATGAAGGCCCTTGGGCAGTCAGACTTTACCCTTAACACAGTCTCGCCCCTCTCGACAATGGTAGAACCACGATCATTATGATCATTATGATGCTGAGCAACTCCAACACTTACCAGCAGCAGAATATAGGCCAGACCGCCCAGCTCTAGAGAGATTACAGAGCCATTCTGAAACAAATACTTGACACTAACTATAAAGGTCCCATCCCAAATAGGAAACCTATCGTCTAACACCATAATCCTGGCCCAAACAGATTCCACCAAAGCCCGCCTCCTCGTCTATTCCAGAAATACTTACGCTCTAGATGACACCTTGTTCCACTTCGAAGAAGCCAAATCCATTGCCGTCGACTCCAGCGGGATCGCCAAGAAGATCCGCTCAATTAACGAGCTAGGCAATCTCCTTAGCTACGAAGCAAAGGGTCTTTTCAACACTTGGGTGGCGACGACATTAGAATGTTTGTTAAAACGTCATCTACAAAGATTAGGCAAGTTTTTTCAATTTCATTTGGAATGATAAAAAAATATAAGATAAAGAGATCCACTATGAAAAGATTAAAGACAGAAGGGGGATTGGGTATGGTTATTTATTGAAGCTCTAAAATTAACTTCTCTTAGGCTCTACTGTAAAAAACCATCATACAATAATCCCTGTAATATTCCATATTCATCTATTTTCAAATATGGAGCAAATATAGACAAGAAACTGAACAGCGATAACCCTATTTGGAAAGATGTTTTACAAGCGTGGAATATGTTGTTGTAAACAATTATATGTTGAATTGGACAATATTGATCATATTCTTGCTGAACCGCTTTGGCTGAATCATAATTACAAGAATCCATATCATATTTTTAACCATTTGGCTGATACGGGTTTATTAACAATTAAAGACCTATTATATATATGTGATGACAACGGTCTTATGACTTTCAATCAGATCAAATCAAGATACAGAATAAGAGGCACTACACTAGACTATACTTATTTACTTCATATACTACCTGATTCTTGGAAAAAGGTTATTTAACATACACAAATCATTCCTCTCTACAATCTGTATATCAGTGATTACCATAAAAATATAATAAAGCCCACTAAAGGTTCAAGACTATTTTATGACAAGTTGGCTTCAAGAGATGATAAACCTGACATTTGTAACAAATGGGAAGTGGTATTTAATGACTGTGAATTTGACTGGTACAAGATATTTAATGTCTACAGACATAATTTGAAAGATTTTAAACTTCTCGATTTTCAATACAGATTCTTGCATAGATTTGTTTATACTAAAAATGAATTGTTTAGAATGAATCTTGTTGACAATGAATTATGTAGTTTTCTGAAAGCATATGTCATGTCTGTTGGGACTGTTGTGAGACTACACACTTCTGGAATGAACTTGAACTTTGGATTAATAACTATTTACCACAAAACATCATCTTTTCGAAATACATGATTAGGTTTGTCACATTACATAAAAATGCTCTGATGAATCAAATCATTATATCAGCCAAAAAATATATGCAATATTAAAAGCATACTTCCCAAATTCAGTAATTAACAAAGATTGAGATATTTCTAGTAGAACAATTCATTTACAAAGGAAACAATGAAATTGAAATATTCAAGAATAATTGGAACTCACTCATTCATTCGGAGCAAGTATTTTCAAATTTAAGACTGTCCTATGTTTGTATACTTCACACTATATATCAAATGTGTATATATTCATTCTGTAACCAATGGGAACTAATATTTAACAAAATTAAAAAAGATTAGGCAAGTTGTAGATCCATACCACTGTCCTCAGTTCTCGCCAAGAATGCCAATCAAAATAAATAAACCAAACATGCCATATGGATTCTTTAAATTGAAGTAAAGCGGGTGTTACTCTCTTAGATCGAACGTCTTTATACATGGAGAATGATCTCTTGTCAGTCTATTCAAGAAGAAGATATTCCAGTGTTGTCCGCTAATTTAGCCATTAGGCTGTTGTATTAAAATAGAGCCCAGGCTAATTATGTTGTTACATTCTAGGAGTCATCAATAATGAATCCGGTTTAAACATATGTATATACATGGATTGGATTAGACAACAAGCTCACTGGAACTTATATGAAGACCGCTCCGGTTTATATCTATATATCAAACATTATCATGACAAGGAAACAACTTATAAACAGCAAACAAGATATCAGATGAAAGAATAATGGGTTTTTTAATATTGGAAATATGATAGTTTGATACATTTATGACACTTGCGGAGAGAAACAGTTAGTATTACTATGTTGTTTGCGAGGCCACATAGTTTACTTTCAATAATAATTTATGATCTAAACATAATAAAATATATCAAAATGGATTTGGAATTCAAACACAATATCCTTTAGATCTATAACAATGCCATTCAGAATATAGAGACTCCACCTAAGTAATACCTCGTGAAGCAGCAGAGGTATACGTGAATTACTTTTGTATACGTCACCATTTGTTACTAATTCTACTTGTTCTAAATATTATGCTGTAAAACTTTCTCTGTATAATCATGACTGATTTATGTGAAGTTGATTTTAACTGCAATTAAGAATATTTCAATATTTGAATGTACTCCTTTATAAGCTCGGGCGACATGTGTTTGGTTGTCACGTGACACCATAGCACCTGTAACCTCCTGACACGTGAAACAATAATGTGGTTAATGATTTTCTGGTCGTATATTTTAGCATGTGATTGTGTAGGCAGTTGTGACGGTTAATTGTCTCTTTAAAACTGCACCTTTAATCAAAGATATTTCATTCTTGAAAATTCAGAACAAATTGGAAAATTGAGAAGTCAATCGCTTGTTTGTTAGGGCATCATCTTGAATATGCAATTATACAGTTAAAGTCGAGGATTCTTACACGAAACGTTGTACAACCCACACGTATCAATCAGAAAACCTTGCTTTTTTGGTCAATCTATGGTTGTAAATATGGTTTCTAAAGAAAGGAACAGTTTCGTTAATCCATCGATTAAGGCCTCTTTGACTTTGAGGAACCGATGTTTGATGGATCAATAACGTTGCCGTACTTTGTAAAGATAGTTGTCTTTACCGTAACATTATAGTTTGATATGGTCACTATTCCGTATGCGATAACATGACTTCATCACCCTGACTACTTAACCATCGCATTGTCAATAATCTTAGCAAACAATTCAAATTTATTTTGATCCATCCATTAACCAGTGTAATCAATGAGATGTTAGCTTAGCTCTTGAAGCTTTCACCATAACTTGACGAGGTTTATTTCGGAATAAAACTCGGTCAATGCTGCTAGTAAACTAATACAAGTTTATGCAGTATATCTTTTACTAAAAGGGTAAAACAGCTCATTGTTTCTGTTATCCGTAAAAAGTTGTTGTTAAAACGTAAACTGCTAGAGGCCATCAAGTTTAAATACCCTTTATCAATTCGACGATGGAAAATGGATCAGCGTTTTTTAACTGAACCAAAACTGTCTATTCATTGATTGAGGAGAATTGTTTTGCAAATTGGTAACATTTTTTCCCATTTTGTGAGCTCTTTATTTCCATTAAAAAAGTGCTAAAGCCCCTTTAAGATGTTTTGTTCTGATTACAATAGTCTATCATAATGTCCTCATTGCTTTGAAGTTGTATTTCTCTGAGCAATAACATAAGTCTGTAAGTCCGCCCACTAGTGCCGTTCAGATTGATGTAAAACATGCATGATTTTAGAATTCCGTGGGGAGCAAGATAGATCAGTTTGAGTAGTAGAAGCGTCTCATGTCTGTGTCACATTGGCATTATTGAAACAAACGTGATTGATCAGACAGAATGATCCAAACTCGGTCATGTTTTGTGTTGTGGTCTGAAAAATGAGGCATATTTGACATATGTATATGACGGTTAATTTAATACAAAGTGGTTTGGAATCATTGACATATTCCTCATAGTGAAAACCAGTAGGTTGACACTGACATCATAGCAACAATGACCATTTCACAATGTAGTGTCGATAATGAAGTTAACAACGGCTAGAGGTATACTCAACTGTCAGATTATAGCATACATTTTAATACTTGTAAGAATCCTGATACGAGAGATGACAAGAAAGTTGCTATTCTACTGGTTACCTCATCGCATCATTTGCTAGCTAGCTTATAGAATCTCAAAATTGCATTATCCATCCTTTTCCCTCCATTAATATGAATGTTACAAATAACGACTGTCACACATAGCAATAGTGTCAATGACTACTGATATATTAACAACACGAGGTGTTTAAGGATAATTCGAATGTATGGGTTGCACACCCAAGATCAGTGGACGTAAACGCTGAATGTAACTGTTTGTATTCAGAGGAAAAGGTTAAATTACTAATGCTGAAATGGTTGCCCTGAGGCAAGTTAGACTTTACCCTTAAAACACTGTCGCCCCTCGTGACAATGGTAGAACCACGATCATTATGATGCTGAGCAACTCCAACACTTACCAGCACCAGACCGCCCAGCTCTAGAGAGATTACAGAGCCATTCTGAGGCACATGCTTGACACTAACTATATAGGTCCCATCCCAAATAGGAAACCCATCGTCTAACATCATAATCCTGGCCCAAACAGATTCCACCAAAGTCCGCCTCATGGTCTATTCCAGATATACTGTACGCTAAAGCCGAAACCTTGTCCCACCTCAAAGATAACCAAATCCGTTGCCGTCAACTCCAGCGACTTCCGTAAGAAGATCTGCGCCATTAATGAGCTAGGATAGCTTCTTAGCTACGAGTTTGTCAACACTTGCATAGAGACGATATTAGAATATATATTGAAACGTTGTATATCCATAAAACTTTGCTCAGTCCTCGACAGAATAAATATACCAAACATGCCATATAGATTCTTTAAATTAAAGTCAAGCGGGTGTTAGGTTACACTCTTGGATCGAGAGGGAGAAATCTTTGATAGCTTTCGTTAGTCTACTCAAAGGGGATATATTCCAGTGTGTACACCATTTTCATTAAATTGTCATTAAATGGAGTCCGGGGAAATTATGTTGTTACAGACTAGTTTTGAGTTATCAATATTCAATATGGTTTTTACACATGTACATACATGAATTGGATTAGACAAGAAGCTCACTGGAACTTAAATGAAGACTGCTCCGGTTTATATCTATATATTAAACATTATCATGACAAGGAAACAATGCATAAACAGCAAACAAGATATCGGATGAAAGAATCATGTTATGACACAAATTGATTAGAGATATGATGGTGTGATACATGTATGTCATTTGCAGACAGAAACAGTCAGTATTACTATGTGGTTTGCAAGGCAAAATCGTTTACTTTCAATAATGATTTATAATATAAAAATAATAAAATAATATAAAAATGGATTTGGAATTCAAACACAATATCCTTTGGATCTATGACAATGCCATTCAGAATATAAAGAATCCACCTAAGCACTACCTCATGCA
The DNA here is from genome assembly GCA_936450465.1 of Gibbula magus. Classification (NCBI taxonomy): domain Eukaryota; kingdom Metazoa; phylum Mollusca; class Gastropoda; order Trochida; family Trochidae; genus Gibbula; species Gibbula magus. The sequence continues at coordinate 99,839,760 of OW388290.1, forward strand.
GCAGCAGAGGTATACGTTAATTACTTTTGTATACGTCACCATTTGTCACGAATTCTACTTCTTCTAAATATTCTGCTTCGCTATGTATAAATTAATTCTGTATCACCATGACTGATTTATTTGAAATTTTGTTTAATTACATACAAATCACCACTACATGACCCACGTGGCTAGGGGTTGGCGGGGTTTAATCAATTTCTGTAAACATTTGCGGATTTTCATATGAGTAACATTGTAACACTTTAACGTAACACTTTTTTATCTAAACAAAAAGCATAACAGTAAGAGAGATATAAAGAGGCTAAAAGGAAAAATGGCGGGGGTTTGTGAAGTGCGTCTGATGCTACATTGGTTTACATACATGTTGATGCTAACATCATCGATATAGAAATAAAACTTAGATGTACCTGAGCAAAACATTGATAGTTGTGCAGTTGTAATCTGCTACAACCCAAGGCTTAAATAGTTTAAGCGGTTTAAGCATGCTGCACAGCATAATATTATTCAAATAGAACGTGACTAATACAGTAATGTTCTCAAACGTCATTTGAAATGACCAAGTTGGCTGTGTCGAAGTATAAGTTGTAGCAATCAGAAGCTGGGAAACCTTTCCAACAATTACGACTTGCAGGAATATCAGCGTGAGCAAGTAAAGTGTAAAGACATCACTTCTCAAAATACTTCAAGCCTTTTTTAATTTGTAAGGAAATAGAAACTTCAAGCAATCATTGCCAGGGAATTATTTATTCTGATTAACATATCGTGCATTTGCCGAGTTCATTCCACTTGAACCTTCAGCTTAAACCATATCATATACACATCTACATAATCTACAGATTACTTCATTTGATTAGAGTTACAGCATTATAACAAAAGATATTTCTTTATTGCTATGTCTCTTCATTTCTTATTCTTCATGTTGATACATGTATTGACATAACCAGAAAAAAAATGAATGTAAAGGATAGTCTGGCCTTAAACTGTTGGTTAAATATTTTGAAACAGAATTTATTGAAAAGTGCAGACTGGTACAATGAAAGTAATTATTTAACTAGATCTAACCATCTAAATTTGGTTAACATTATAATCAGTTGTCCGGGTATCTGGGTTTGACCAGGATACCATCTGTATTTTAATATGTTTACACATGGTGTTATATTGAGTAAAAACTTACTGTCTAAGAAGGTTCAACGAACATATAGGCGTTTCAGTTCAGATAGTACTAAAATCTAATAAGAATAATAAATGCTTATTTATATTGCGCTAAATCCATGCTTAGCATGCTCCAAGCGCTACACATAGTATTACCCTGAAAGAATTTTACTTTCAGGCGGCTCTTGGTAGACTGAGTGCAATGTGGATGAAGTGCCTTGCCCAAGGGCACAACACAGTGTGAGACAAAGGTCACAAATTTTGGGTGTCTCGACCGGGATTCGAACCCGGGTCTCTGGCGTGAGAGGCCAGCACGCTAATCACTACACCACTGTGCTCCACATCCGACAGCATAGACATCATATAGACAGTTTGAAGTATTTAATCAAGTTGTGGTTGTAAATATATCCTGATTTGTAAACATGACAAGATTTGCTCTCCTGATGACCCATCAATTTGGTTTTCTTAATCTACAGAAAATCTTATGAACAAAATTTGAAAAAGACCGTCAACGAATGTGAAGGAATGGAACTTTAACTGTTTTGAAAATCACGAAATGAACACCGAAAAGTGTTGGATTTCTATTTACGTGAATATTATAGTTCATTGTCAATGTACAGTCGAAGTCACTTTCAGTATTACTCCGAGAGTGTCAAAAACTCTACAACTGTGTTTATCCAAAGACAGATGTCAATATAATTAAACAGGTGTTATTACACAGTGTAAAGTGGCAACATTACTCCCAAGTCAAGAAGTAAACACACTGTTCTAACTAACTAACAGTATGTAAACGCCATCAATCGCGAATTCAAAAATCAGGAGCTTTCAATTATCCCTTTACTGTCAGATTCTACTTTGACGGAGACGGAGACGTGTCATTGAGTATATGTTATTTTCCATACTTAACATGATTAAAGTTTCTAGTAGTAATATTTGTATGTCAACAATCAACGTGTAGCGTGTCCATTGTTATTCACAAATGCCTTAATCTGCTTATAATAATAATTTAATAACTAAATAAGCTCATATCATTGAGGTAATTTTCGTTTGAGGACTGAAATTGTTTTCAACATTTTGAGTATCACCTAATGTTATAACAGACAAAAACTGTACAGGTTTATATCATGTTTTGCTGAAATGTTTGTTCTGAGTATAAAATTAATTATATTTACTGTATAATTGAAGGTTTTCCATGTCATTTTAAAGTAATCATCGTGTTGGTCAGAATTTGGTATCAGATTGGCATATGTAAGTCTAGAAAATGTAATATATAATGTAATAAAACGTGATTTAAAATGTCTGAAATTAAAACGTTGTACAAGGCCCCATAGTAAAGTTCAACTCAGGTCCAATTATGTTTGTAGCTACATAACTGATCATGACATGTAATTTTCTATTTCACAATTTCAAGTTGATCTTTATAATGTATGCGACTGTTGCATTCTTACAGTGTAGATCACTAAAAACATGAAAGTGTTCTGTAAGCAATTTAAGGCAGTGTAGTAGTCATTTTATATGTACCGTGTTGATTTGTGACAAAATTTAACATACTATAAATGATAGCATAAATACAAGTGTTTGGCTTGTTCCCATCCTTAAGATAACTAAAACGTAGCATGGAACAATTTGAAAATCAGCATAACAGATTAAGTCCGCCGAAATAAATTAAGATCAATGTTTTTACAAACCCCAATGGTTAGCCTATCAGAACGAGTGGCAGCCTTTCCCTTCTGTACATGTAAGAGCGATTGATGGATGGAAGAATAAACTGATTCCCTTATTAAGGTCGCTAGGGCAATCAACAGCAGGAGTTCTAAATGTGATTGGTCTTGTGTCGGGGGATCATAGGTACTTACACACCTTACATAAACAGGCAGATTATGTGACGACGTATCACAGACAAATTAGTTTGTGTCTAAATTCTTAGAGATTTACCAAAATTAACATTCAATATCTATTTTATTTTGAAATTCTAACAAGAATGAATTTGATCATCTGCGTATGTGACGAACTTGTAAATTGTAAACATCAAAACTTAAAACAAACGATATTTGGTAAATCTCTGTTAAGCTTTTGAACATCCACATCTATAGTGTAAGATTAAGCAAAGGACAGCCATGGCGGTGTATATGTTGCTTATTTGAATATATTTTGCCTACTCTATTCTTGGTGCAGATCAGCACCTAAGATTAGCCTCTACTCCTATTCTTGAACATTACACAGAGGTTACCATACGATGTCTTTACTGTTGTTTTAGTAGAGATGGATGACAGTTGCACAGAATTTAAATGAAACAATCCCATGTTTGATATCCATAAACGATCCGGTTCTGTATTTTATTCTTTCACATCCGTAGCCTGAGTCTTATGCATATTGATACAGCTCTCAACGTAATATCAGAATACGCACACTCCAAATTCTAGATAGTTTTTTCTATCACTACTGTGAGAGTGTGATTTGTAATTTGCAAATGAATAGCAATTTGGGTACATATTAGCTCACCCACTCAAGTGCAAGTGATATTCCAGCACCTATTGTTGTAGAGGAAAGTGATGCATGTATTACCATAAAGAGGAGATGTAGTACACGAATCAGCAACTCTCCTGTCTCCTCCATCTCAGAACCAGAGCTTGAAGTGAGGTATGGGACCGTCACTTTTTCCTGAACCCGATTACATTTTCGATCCAGACATATCCTAGGTTTCTTATCAATGTATTTTGATTATAATTAATATAAATATGCAATGAGCGGATAAGCAAATGTTTGATTTACTGAAAATATCGTTCACTTTTAAAGGGAGTTGTTCTACTTTGATTGCAAATAACATTCTTATAAGAATTGATAAATATAATATTTTAAAAATTTAAAATAAACACATTATGTAGACAAATTGAAATGACATGAAAACAGGTGCCTTGTTTATCGTTATTTGATCACAGATAATAACATGTTGGAATTCTGATATATTTTAACGATAATAAATTAAGAATTATTAAAACATTCAAAGATCTACTTTAAGGACAAAATGAGTGTTGTATAAATCTCTATTTTTTTGTTCGAAAAGCCTCAGATATTATCAACTCGTGTTGAAATATTTGATATCAAAAGACACTTGGATGAGATTCTCTATATATAAAACAAAATCATTATCTCGTTTAATAAACATTGTGTTTCATGGAAAGGATGTACATGTTTATGTGTTGAGCAGTTGTTAACATTGCCAAGTTAGCATGGAAACTGACAGTTGATGACCCAAGAGTGTAAACAGAAGCATATGCATCTGTCGTGTTGATCAGCCTGACAGATGGTGTGACCATGTTAATTGCATCATTGTCAATTACGATGTCCCGACTAAACTGAAGAGCACTTTCAGATATCACATTTAGAACTCATACAGACATGTGACCCGAACTGGTTGATGGGATCAGTTTATCCATCCATCAATCTCTCTCACGTGTACAGAAGTGACAGACTAGGAATTAACCAGCACAGACATACACTGATACAAACTAGTATCAGGCTTTGTAGGCAGGTCGCTTGTCCCTGGATTTTTGTTATATTTTAATTGGATGCATCATTTGTTTTAACCTTATTAACCTGTTTAATGTTTTAAATCTATATATGTGTCTAACCAATATCAAGAGTTTTGCCTGCCAGCGAGAAACGTTGGAATATGAATGCAACATTCTTATAAAAGGTATTTTTCATTGATTGTTTTTCTCTGAAATACTAAAGAGTATAAACTATTAAGAGTCAACATTTAACTTTTTAACTGGTTGGAATATTACACATCAGTCTTTTTTTTTAAACCCTTGATTTGGTTTGTTCTCAAAATCATAAAAAATAGAGTTGAACTGCTTGATGTTTTATATTCGGTATTATATTTTCTCTCAGTTTTGAATTTTTATAGAATGATAATATATCTCACCAGTGTATGTCATAATTATATTTATTAAAGTCATATCATAATACAAATTATATTAAGCTCCTTTCTGTTTGTTAGGCCTCCGGCGGCTCATAGACATTATAGCCATTACAATTCAAAATTTTAATCAAATATCAATTGAATACAAAAGTTATATATTTTCACATAGTATCTCGATTGGACTTTGAATGTGTAGAATATTGTCAAAGAAAATATTGTCAGAAGAAATTATTTATTTAGATTTATTTAAACGATAAAGTTGGAATCATGGGAAGATACAAGAAACGGATTAAATTGCCGATAGACTTGGTCAGTCACACAAAACCATAACTGTGAAACAACAGAATTTTGAATTTAGGATGTCCTGTATTACTTCATCTACATTGTATATTCAAATGTTCGGGAGACTACATACATGCATACATGTACATGTAGTTTCCCAACAAAATTTCAAACATCGAATATAAGCTTTAATGAACTGTTTCTGTACAATCAAAACTTGTGATTCCCCAAATCTCTGATCCATAAAATAAAATTGCTTGTACTTGTGACTTAAAACGTTTAAACATATATATATGTATATATATATATATATATATATATATATATATATATATATATATATATATATATATATATATATATATATATATATATATATATATATATGTGTGTGTATATATATCTATATAGACCAAAAAAAAATAAAGTTTGACAAGTATACAGTTACAAATATTCAAAAGTAAAAACAACACAGAGCCGTTTTTTTCTCCAACTAGTTTCATTCGTATCATCAGGGAGAATGACAGTTGTGACGTTACAATGTCACAATGATAGTGACGTAACAATGGTATGACGTCATAATATAGCAAGCGGTAGCGGACTCAGTGTATATGTAGGCCCAACAGAGTAAATAATGTATAACATAATTACATTATTAAACATTAAGTTTGGGTCTTAATATTTTGATAAAATAGTCTTCTTTGAATTGTCTCACCATTCTATCATTTGTTTCCATTTTGTAAAAGGGAAATATTTTAAATTTAATTTCTTTGTTTTTTGCACAGGTGTCCAAGTGCGCACTGAGTGGTATACAACGAGTCTCTGGACATTTTATTTGTTGTTTATGTACTCGGACTCTGTCTCTGAGACACTCAGTTTGTCCTATATATTCACAAAAACACCCTTGACAAACGATGACATATATAATGTTTTTTGCTGAACAGTCAGTATTGAAGCGCACATAAAATCTCTCTGTTTTGTTCTTAAATTTCACACTCGAACCTTCTTGTAAATATGGACATGTTCAACAATTACCTCTGTTACACTTGGAAACTCCGTACTCCGGAGGAGTACTGTTTATCTCAAATTTAGCCTTAGTTAATAGTTGCTTTAAATTTTTACCCTGGCGTTTACTTTTCTTAAATCTATATATATATATTTGCATTTAACATACATCCCATGACTTACACCCATTTCTTACGATCATTATTATGCTTATTATCATAATGCCACCTTCTTGTCAATACTATCTGGCCACCATTTCTGATAATTACAATTATTCTTTTATGAAACTTTTATGAGACTGTATTCCGAGAAATAAAAGTTTCAGAAAAGAGCAGCTTTCAGGAAACAAACATATATCGCTCTGTGATTTCCTCTCTAATCAGTCCTATTATTGCCCGTATACCACTGTGTTCTCACACAAGTTCAGTTAGTTAATCACAACACCTCCAAAAAAAGCTGTTGGTGAGAAAACTAGGAGAAGTCACTCCAGTCAGCAATCCTTTCATATTTATTCTTAAGGGAAGAAACACGTTAATGAATGTTCAAACTGGCCTTCCCGATCTTTTACAAATGTGATTGTCCATCGAGTGAATAGAATTTGTCTGCACTAGAACACTCACCTGTCAGAAGAATCTATCGAACACTCCGAATCCCAGTAGAAGTGCTATTTTGCTAATTGTATTCCTCAGAATAGGGTTGATTGTAATCAGACTAAATTCACATTAATGTAATCAGTTTTGGAGAAGCGTTCTGAAATATTTCATGGGTTTTGTAGCCCAAATTGTGGTTTTCACACATAACAAACTCATCGGCAAATAAAGGTATAAACATTTCTATTAGATCTGGCAAAACAAAACTTTCACAACCTTATCAGAAAAATGGGCACTGACAAAATATCAGTCACATTATTGCAACAACGTGTACAAGGTTTTTACGAATTCTTATACATGTTCTTTGAGCCCTGCAAATGCAAAATAACTGAAACTTAACTTGAGATAAAGATTTCTGAAGTTGTGCAAACAGTGTAAATTTATAAACTGAAGTCGAATATTATTGTGATAGACTCATAAGGAGAGTCCAACCGTCCCCATCTCCTTTCAATAAGTGAATTCCTAACCCCTTTAACAATTTCTAGATCCACCTAAATAAGTACTGCGCGCTTTACATCAACGTTAGTTTTCTTCTTAATTCTAATTGCCATATTGAATTCATCTTGTATTCAATTGAAAAGATAATTGATAAAACAATTTACAACAAATAGAACGTTGACATATTTGAGCAAAGCATTGATATTTGAGCAATTACAATCTGCTACATCCCAAGACTTAAAATAGTTTACGTTGCACAGTATAACATGATTTGAATATTTGTAGAACGTGACTTATACAGTAGTTTTCTAAAAAGTCATCTGAAATGACCGAGTCGGTTGTGCCGAAGTATAAGTTGTAGCAATCAGACGCTTGGAAGCCTTTCAAACAAACACGACTTTCATGAATGTCAGTGTGAGCAAGTTCCAGCAGTAAAGTGTAAAGACGCCACTTCTCAAAATACTTAATTAACCATTGAAACCATTCATCATCATCGAAGGACCAAGAAGCCTTTTTCTTTAATGTGTTAGGGAAAAGAAACGTCAGGAAATATAGGCCAGGGAATGATTTATTCTGATTTGAATATCGTGCATTTGCCGAGCACTTCCCACTTGAAACTTTACTTATAATCTAATCATGTACACATCTACAGAAACTGCTTTTTCATTTCTAGTTCTTCAATTTGACACAGACGCGAGCTATTCTTCACGTCAAGCTCTGCTGCTGAGATTGAGGAGACAGGAGATAAGAGTTATCCTCGCTTTGAATAACGTCATGTAACTCGCATGTTTCTCGTCATGGAAATGTGTAAAACAAGTTAAACAACCTCATCAAATGTAAGTTTCAGATGAAAATGTGATAAATATTATTTGTAAATGTTGTCGTAAATAACTTTTTATTTTATGAATGAATTCATGTTCGTTTTATGAATGAATAAAGTATCTGTTGATAAGGCAGTGTCAAAGACCATCATTAGCCAATCAAATTACTCGAGTGTCAATGATACATACACTGTATGTGTCATAACAGATTGTTATGAAGCCCCTTTACGAAGTACTATGTGGGTAATAACATGTGTTATTTCACAGAGTAAAGTGGCAACATCGACTCCTACTCAAGACATGGGAGGTAATGAGCTCGCCTTTCTGACGAAGGACACTCTTCTGTTAACGTGAGTTCGAGAATGAGGAGCTTTCACTTTAAAAGATTTGCAAGATTGATGGAGATATATCATTGTGTGTATGTTATGTCCCATACATAACATGATTTAACTTTTTTCTAGTTGTTTCAGGTTTTATTAAATGCACACAATCTAGCTTACCACACTGTATTATGGGCATGACAGTTATGATGTTCAATTTTATGGTGTTTTATATGTTTTAGTAATCTGGAATCTTTTGATCTTATGTTTTAAACAATCACCAAATGTTTCAAGAGACAGAACACCTACAAGTTTTAATCAGGTGGAATGTTGTTATATGTTGTTAGTATAAAGTAAAGTATATTTCCTATCCAATGTCACGTTGATTTGTACTTAATCATTAAAATTCAACTTTAAAAATAAGAGACACGTCGTATCAGACTGGTATATTTAAGAAAAGAAAAGTAGCACAACATCATAAAACGTAATTTAAAATGTCTGAGATTTGAAGGTTGTAGTAGTCCAACTTGGTTCTCAGGTTAAACGCTTTAAAACGAAGATTAAGGTCTTGATATAACAAATCAAACAAGGGTGTGTGCTGATTTAGGACATAATTTCACACACTATACATGACAGGATCTATTTACTATTGTTCCACTGGATATAAAGGACAGTTGCACACAAATGAAATGAATCAAACCCGTGTATTATATCCATAGATCATCTTGATCTTTATTTGTTATTACATTCCTTCACCTGAAACTTATGTATATCGATATAGCGCTTATTTCGATATCAGACAAAGCAGTCTCTATATTATGGGTACATCTTTTGCTTTACAACTGTGCGAGAGTGAGGTGTCAATTGCAAATTAATATCATCAGAAGGACAAATTAGCACACCCACTCACGTATAAGGGCTACTATAATTGACTGGTTACCAATTAAGTCCCCTGTGTAACAGTTTGAACGATTCCACATCTAGTTGACTAACTCCCCCTGAATCCAGTCGATATGGAACGACTTGGACCTGTGATAAATATTCCAGCACCTATTGTAGTAGAGGACGACTTGCACAAATGTTATTTATCTGATAATATTATTCAGATATATTTGGATAAAGGCAGATTGCAGAATCACACAAATATAGTTTTCTACTCTTAGATTTCAGTAGAGAATACTGAATTTGTTCTACAAAGAGTATCTTTAATTATTTTGCCTTACTTTAAGTTAAGTAATTAAATTTGCATGAATTTTTATTGGATAACTATCATCAGATATATATGTTCTGAATACGGAATTTGTGTATGCATAAATTTATAGATTTGTCACCTGTCTCCAAGTAGTTTCTATAAATGAGTTATGAAAGAGCAGATGTCTAATTTATTGAACATAAAGTTTACATCTGGTTGGTTTGATCTCATTGTTGTTGACATTAGTATAAGAATTGATAAATATAATACGTTTAAACGAAAAGGACTTAAATTGTGCATATACAAATTAGCAAATCATGAACAAAAGGTATGCATGACATGAAAACAGGTATCCTGTGTATCGTAACTTCAACACATAATAGTATCTAAGGGATTCTTGAAGTCTGAGGTTTGATGACTAAACCGTGTAAACAGCAAGACATGCATCTATCACGTTGATCTGCCTGAAAGGAATTTTGTGACCATGAACACTCGCATCATTGTTAATTACTATGCAACAACTATAGCGAAGAAGACTTTCAGATTCAACATTTAGAACTCACACAGACACGTTACCCAAACTCGTTGATGGGATCAGTTTATCAACCCATCAATCTCTCTTGTACAGGCGCATACACTGCTAACTAACCAAGCACTTTCTTGACAATAATCTTCTTAACAACATCTAAACTTGTATATATAACCTTATCTAGTTATAGATAACTTTACTGTACAGTATAAACGTAATCGAGAATATTGTAAAGGTTAAACTATATTTACCAAATGTTGTAGACAATAATATGAAACATTCAAAAGTTATCACGTATAAAGAACGTAAACCAATCATATATTCATATATATATAATATAGAATTATAATGTCCTGTACATCTAATATTATAATCTAGAAACAAAATTTGTTGTGTCATACATCATGATCATAGTATTTGTGTGTTTATCTGTTTAAGATGAATACGCATCTATGATCGTCGCCTGTCACAAGATCAGAACCATCGACCAATCCTAGCTCTACCTTACTCATGCGGATGATTGCCCTGGCGACCTTGATGAGGGAATCAGTTTATCCATCCATCAATCTCTCTCACGTGTACAGAAGTGACGGACTAGGAATTAACCAGCACAGACATACACTGATACAAACAAGATTCAGGCTTTGTAGGCAGCAGGTCACTACTCTCTGGAATTTTTGTTTTGTTAGATCTTATTTTCTCAATCTTTTCAATTGATTAGATAAGAATAATACAAATGTATCCCTATGTCTTAAATCTATATATGTGTCTTATTAAACACGAATTTCTACTAGCTTTATTAAATTCTTTTCACTGTTTCGGTTTTAATATTAATTATCAGAACTCTCTACCAGAAATATAACTATCATCTACCCGAACAAAGCATTTATATTTAAGCAAGTGTTATATGTTAAAATCAGAAACTGCCAATAGTTTAAGCTGCTTGAACAGTCTGCACAGCATGACATTTGTTGATAATTTGTAGAACGTGAAAAATATAGTAGTGTTCTCAAAAGTCTGTTTAAATGACCGGAGAAAGCTGTGTCGATGTATAAAGTGCAGCTATCAGAGGCTGGGAAACCTTTCAAACAAACACGAACTACATGAGTGTCAGCAGGATCCAACAGTACAATGTCGTGGCCTCAATTTTCAAAATACGCAATTAACCATTGAAACCATTCATCATCGAGGAAGGATCGAGAAGCCTTTATCTTTAATGTGTTTCGCAGTAGAAAGTTCATGCAATCTTGGCCAAGGAATGATTTATTTTGATTGGAAATATCGTGCATTTACAGGGCTCAGCCACTTGGAGAGATGGGACGAAGAAATCCTTTGTTTCAGAATTCGTTTATATCAAATAGTAAGTTTATTATTTGTTTAACCAAATCTCCTTAAGTCGTAGCAGAGCGACAAACACAAGTTTCCTAGTTTCGAATCAATCAATCTGTATTTTCATACTGAAAGGCCACAGGCCTGAAGTACATATTACATTTATACATTTGTTGGTAGTAACACACTTTGTCTAAGTATGAAAGCTTTATGGATGTAGATGGAACATTTTCTAATAGTTTCGATGTCCCTTCATTCCACTTACTCCATATTATATGGCCGCAACCAGCAGGTATAAAAGGTCATCATGCCTGAAATGTTTGGTTAGATATCAAACTGAAACACTACAGAAGAAGCGACATTTAACTAACCTTGTTAGATTGGCTTCCAGCAGATTGAACCCTGCTTACATTTTAATAAGCAGGGTATATCCAGGATATGACAATCAATAACATTATCGTCAAACATATACGAGAATAGGCATTTCCGATGAGAAAGTACTGACACATATTTGATGTTAAACAAGTACAAGTACTGAACAAATTTGAGCCCTTGTTCATCAGAAACGTTTTTTCGAATCCTCTGATAATTCATCAAAACTTTATCCAAATTGCATTCTATCATGACGCATGAGGCTCCGAATGTTATCAACAGGTATCAATCTATGGTGGAATCACACAAGAAAAGTTTTCCCAATCCTTTATACGTTATAATCAAGACATCATTTTTGCTATAGTATCATAGCAAAGTGCAACCAGAACTAACATTCAATATACATTGAAGGCCATGTGGAGACCTTCAGCACCTTCTCGAGTCGATTAAATTATAAATTCAAACAACATATCAAGATATGGTACCTTTGTAAACAATGTAAACTGTAAATAGTGTTTAAGTAATTGCTTTTAAAATATAATACTAAAACATATTAAAAGAAACAAATTGAACATTGTGTGTAATGCATTGAAACATTTGTTACGAGCTACTATGACTAATGAATAAAATAAACATGGGCGTTAAAATTATTAGGCTAAAAATGGATGACCTTCCTTGTTTCCATTGCTGATATTATCATATTTCTACATGTTATTGTTCCAACATGAACAACAATTATTTGTGGCAAAGTATATACAGTGTATGTAACAGTTTATGTTGATATATCCAGCCAATACATAGAGAATGTCACCAGAGTGTCTTATTATATTAAATATATCAACACGAGTTATTACTTTTATCAACTAGTGTGAGACACGAGGGTGTCTTATAACGTTTCAGTACAAAAAGTGAACATCTCTGGGCACAACTCTGCCATTTGACGTCCAATGCGGAGACGACATAGCACAGTGACGTCACCATGTTTATGACGTCATAGCACTGTGATGTCATTACTCAATGAAACGCATTGTGATGTCATGCAGTTGTTGGTGACAGGGCATTGCGCAAAAGCTACTGCCAAAGCGATATCTCCTAGGAGATATCGCTTGATCTGACACAAGTAATATATCCTGTGGAACACAGTTTTTGATGATAAATGTATTGAGTGATTCATTTAGACAATGTGTTGACTGAACATTTTTTTGCTGGTTTCCTCTGGTGACTTCAATGTATATTTGCTAATCGTAACACTAGGTTTATTATTACGATTACTGAACATATGTACTGGAAATATTACTAGAATAGAAACACTTGCACGTTTCAAGTGTACCGTAGCAGTGTAAGTGAACATATTTCAAGCTAACTGGACAAAAGGCTTGCAGACCTTTCTTTCTCACAGTAACATAGCCAAGTTAAATTTGTCAAGAAGTAAAAGCAGGAACATTTTTGTTTAATACACATGTAAAAAAAAAATCTAAATATTTTAACATGGAAATATTTTAATGAGGTTTCAGAAAAACGTTTTTTTAACATTTCCAAACTTGTTAGTTTATTGATTCATTTCAATCTCATTATCACCATGGGAAGGGACTTTCCCTACTGTCTTTATCTTATTCCCAATTATTTCAGAAATGGATGATCAAAGTTTTCTGGAATATCGGATTTACAAAATTTTGATTTTGTTGATTTATTGACATATTCTCTTACTTTGTTCTTTAACTCAGCAGGAACATAAATATCTCTCTTCCTCTGCTTCCTTCTTGTCTTAAGATCGACAACTGATTGAACCGAATGAACAGAAGTAAAGGAATTGTCGGATAATTGAATCAAAAGTTGATGTAAAATAAAGGGAAAAAAATGAAAAGTGTGTTTTTGCAATTGGAAGTCCATAATATAGCAGACATTGATAGTATTCAAAAAGGGAATCATTGTTTTGTATTGAGTGGTCACGTGGTTGAAATTCACGTGACACAATAAGATGGTAAATTATTACAAAATGGAGAATATAATTAGGGTTAGTAAAATGTGTTTATGGATTGTTTGCAAGGGAAATTCAAATAATTTTGGGGGTCTTTCTTTGTGACCACACACCACACAATACGTCGATAGTGAAATTAAAAGCAAAACAATACCAGTAATTTTCAGAAGTCAAACGTCTTTTCCAATATTTGACAAGGACGAATTTATCATGGAGAACTTCAATTTCCAATTCAGCTTCAAGAATAGCCAATAGGAACAGCGAACACCAAGAAGATTTCGAGCTTTATTAAGATTAAAATCCTGTAGTGTCATTCCATCTCGTTATATGTACATCTACTAAATAACGTTTCATGATTATGTTATAGCCTTTACCTACATGACAACAAAATGGTATGTATTGTTCCTCTAACACAAATACATCTGAATGGTACATATGTATATGTTTTACATTTATTTGAGAGAGTGAAAAGCATGCTATTTTTTGGTGTTATAGTTGTTGAATATAGCTCAGCAAACTACAATAATGAACAAGAAAACATTAGTGCACATGATGGCAGTTTAGTCATCGAAAGGCATGCTATGTCGAAACAAAGAGGATAAATGGAAGTTGTAATCAAGTAAATCAGTATCTGAATACAAGATGCAGAGACAACCATACTTGTTAACCAAACCACTTTTCTCATAAAACGCTACCTGCAGGTTAACAGTTGTTTTATCACATTTCTTTTCGTAGTGTTGTATGCGACGCCTAATCCCCAGTTAATAATGATATAATACCAATCAAAGGAAATCTATTAGTTAATAAATCAACAATATTGATTATTGGTCGATGTCGAAGTAAACAACAAGAGGAGAAACATATGGAGAATAATATTAACAGCAGTTGCCTGGTGACAATCGAGTTCTGATAGTTTTAATAAGAGCAAGCCTCATCCATTTCAGTATCTGTTTTAATCGGGACATTCTTGAGAACATTTTAGTCATAATAAAGTGATCTAGAAGCATATCAACTTCAAGTCTATTGTAGTCAGGATATCCTTGAGAGGATTTTAAGTCGTAATAAAGTGATCTTGTATCAGCATAAAGTTAATATGTATCAAATGGACCAGCATCTGTTCTGTTTCCATCAGAAACATGCAATGAAAGGATCGTGAGGCACAAGGAATCCAATCTCATTAGTAAGGAATATAATCTACATGACTGCTGACTCAACTATGCGTCATTCATTGCCCCATGTCACAATGAAGTTTTTATCAGCGCTTGCGTCCCCTGCATCTGTGTACGTATGTACCCAATGCAAATTAAATTTGTATATAAATGTAAAACAATCATCATATGTAGATGTTCCCTGAGAGATATTTCCCGTTTTTATTTTTACTTTAATTTTGGACTGTTTTTCGGAAACGCAACTTATGTATTCGTTTCAACAACAGAACTTCGTCACCGTTTGGACGGACTGAGCACATAAAACTTGGGCTGTAGAATATTTTTGCGAATGACTTTTTAAAAGAGTAAATATAATAGTGTTCAATATCTTAAATTTTGACTTGGGGTAAGTTTGACTGCTTCTTTCTCTGGCTTTCTTTAACCATATTAGTATCAACGAGTTTCAAGATTAAGTATATGTTGTTAACAGCATTATCTTATTACATTGTATTTCTCATATTAAATCAACAATGAACTGATCCATTGAATTTTTTATCATTATATGATATCAACCAATATGGATAAATTAGATTTGTAAACATTGACCAATCGCTTCATTTGAAACCTAAAGTTATCGTCCTCCTTCACTTCTAGATAGCCGAGTATTCCTAGGAATAAGGAAGAATGAAGTAAGGTGATTGACCTTATTAATTCAATCATCATGACAGAAAGCAATGAGCTGAGATGTGTATACAGGATATGTAGATTTGTCGCAGTTAATTTCTATGATAGTCTTGCCAGAGGCTGCGTCCAGGGTCAGATCAATACTCCTCCATAGGAGCTCACATTACTTAGGTCGTATCACTGTGAACGATATAGTTAAATGACAGGTTGGTTTCCTCCCAAAGTTTGGACATGTAGTCGTTAAATAATCCATTTAAAAAAAATAACAGATCACTTATTATTTTATTTTATTGGTGGTTGGTACGTACATATGTAACTTTTGAAAGAGACTTGTGATATATCATGTGAGGAAAAATGAAACAAGCAGAGACTTCAGGGTATACCTTCAAGTTATCATTAATGTTCAACATCACAATCAGTTTGTTCATTGATCCATTTGTCACTTGTATCCACAGACTGTCTTCAAGCTACTGGCCTAAGTCACACATGGTACCTACAGCTATATCAATCTCAGTAAGTGCTAACTAGTCAATATTTGTAATGGTCACATTTGAAACTGTATATTGGCTGGAGGTTGCTTCAACAGTTAACAGTCAACATCTGAGAGCTTAACACTGAATAATATTGAAGTAAGATTGACCAACAAACACTTGGAGAGAAGTCACTGAACTGAAGTGTGACTGAAAGTTGAGATTTGAAAACCTTTTAAAACCAATGTCTTGAACTTGAAGGGCAAAATGTATATCACTTTCTTCGGAATACATGATAATAATTAAAGACACTCTCAACTGCAAAATAACCAGGAAAGGTGGTAGTAAGGAATTTCGAATCAGAAGGCTTCTAGAATCATCTACGAGAAAAAGGCGAAACAACACGTTGTTAACAGTATACATATAAAAGGAAAGATCAAATTAAGTTATAGCAAATTATCTTACAACTTTTAAAAATGAAAACATCTCACTAAGAATACTATAGATTTTCAAGAACATTCTGAAATAAAACTATTTTAAACTAGTAAAATGATTGTTACTTTTATCCTAATGACTCTTGAAGAGGGCGGCACTGCTTGGAATATTTTCACAATAATAATTCAAGAATTAACCAGTGTTGTTCAATTCGTGTAGTACTCATCCCTGAAAGTAAACATATTATTCCATCTTCATCACTGACTGGTTGAAGATAACCTCATGATATTGATTCATCCACTTTGTATTACAATCAACAAACTTGATGTGAAACTGAGCGTAATGTACCGTTTATGTGCTGATTTTTTAATTAATTGAAACTTTAAATGATCTACGATTGTGCGATTTTGACTGATAAATTCTTACCCTAACGCACTTGTTAATAAATGTGTATGTATCGTCACATGATACCTCTGTGTGGACAACGTTCATTATGCTCTCTCATGCCCTCACCAGACTGACCACTTAACCATCCATTGGTGATGAGTTATAGTTGACCTGTGGTAAACATTTCACCTTCACAATAAATAAAGTAAGCTGTTCAAGCAAGGTCATGCAATCAATTAGATGTTTACATAACTCTCTTACACTTTTTATCCAAAATTTCACCACTTAAGTTAATCTAGGATTCATGTGTAATTAGTTTCAATGAGTCCGTAGTGACTCAATCAATGAATTCGTGTGTCTTCTATGTGGAGGTAATACATCATAAAGCTGCTGAAATAGGTTTAAGCATTCAATTTATTTTGTATTTACTTTTTGACGGTCTAAGAGCAATTATCATTTGATAAACGGTTCATTGTCGATCTTCCTAAGTTGTCTTCTACAAGTTAAAAAGACTTGAATGCACACAAGTATGAAAGATTCATATCACAAACTTCATGATTATGAAGAATGAACGAACTTATTCTTTTCATGCCCTCTTGTTAGTGTTATAAGGCAAAACATGTTTCTCAAAATCAGTTTTATTTGGACATCGAAATTGTTAATCTACCGAAAATAATTAATTTCTAATATCAGTTCACGATTGTATAAATTCAACAGGCATATTTGATCAATAACGTGTCGGTTGGTGTCATATTTACATTGATTGGCATCATTGGCATTTGTTGATATATTTTCTCTTTAAAGTTGTAATTATATTATTTGTTGGCGGCTGTATATATATTTCAGAATGACATGTATGATTTTGTTTTATCTTGGAGCTATATGCATATAAGCTTATAATATGTTTACCAATCCAATTCCCGATGGAAATAAATATGATTAAACCCGTTAAAAACATTTCCCTTCAAGCACATACTATTTTGTCATGCGATTTTCAACATACATTATCCAACAAGGTAACATACAAATTATACATGACCAATTTGCACTGATATCAACTGGAAAACGACTGAAACAGGGTAACATGTGTTTTTTCATAATTCTCACAGCTTTCAAGCTCAGCAGTTTGAATGAATAGTTGTATTTCTCTTGAAATTAAATGTCAATATTTTATCACAATGTCTGATCAACTCAACATCATACATCTTCTTGTGTTTACAGTTAATGGTTCGAGAAAAAATTCATGTTTTAAACATTTCATATAACTTGAGGCTTTCCACTTTTTAAGGATATTGCAATTACACGCACAACATTAAATGTCATCTCTCTAATAGCTGAGTGATACCCACTGACATATTGTTCTCCTCTAACAGTGCTTATACCATTTGTAAGGAGATTTAGTGCATTTAAGCTTTATTGTATTTCAAATGTGGAAAAACCTAACAAGATTGATATTATTGATTGGTGGCACAGCAAGAGTTTAAGAAACACATTGATTTGATAGCATCAAACCATGTTAAAGTATAAGAAGTACTGTCGATTCCTGTTATTCAAACTGTAGTGCCATTTTCCTTGCAACTTCTGTTTTAAATGAAGAGTGCATTTTCAAATTGTCAAGGTAATCTTACCCTGGCATTATATTGTTGGTCGTCCTCATTTAGTTTTATTTTTAAGTTCTAATACGAAATAATTCCGTATGAAACCATGTGAAGTGAACCCCCCTTGATCAGCAATAGCATCATGCTGCTCATGAAGATTTCTTTTTTTAATATTTCAATAAGATTTATTGTCAGTTATTTTCTCTTCGTTTTTAGGAAGGAAGAAACCATATTATATGTCATTTTGTCAATCTGAAGACAGAAGGGAATACTCAAAAGAACAAAATGACAGAGTCATTTGGACATTTGGAATCCCCATCAGACAGTTAAGTGGTCTGTCTGAAAGCATGCGGGAACCTTATCAAATTATATGACGTCAATATCGCTGTTCTTTAATGAGTGCGTCAAAGTTTTCAAACAGTTAAAATCAAAGGACTGAAAAAACACGAAGACACATTTAATTGGAATCAATATTGTTGATCATCTGAGGTGTATTTTATACATGTCCTTGACGCAGCATGATTTCATGTTCAAATCTGTGCAACATGGATATCATTTTCCTGAATACATATGCAACTTCCATCATGTGGTAATTTGCATAAGCAGCACGTATTGAAAATAGCTGGAAGGTCACATCAGGGGAAAGTGTTATCTTTGATCTCGAATGACAAAGACAAGCATACTTTCAATTACAAAAGCTTCGATTGGACTGACATTGATTGTGCTCATAAAACAGAAATGGCAAATTACAAGAAAAATATCAAACCTTTGATGCAAGACAGAATATGTCACAGTATTGGTTGTGTATTTTTACAATGTGCTTAGATTTATTTTCTAATATTATTTAAACCTGTAGAGTACTACTTAAAATCACCATAATGAGAACTTTCGTTGTTGTAATATTTTAAATGAGAATTACAAACTTAGTAAAGATTGTGTGAGTTTAGCTATAGGTTGTAAAGCATATCTCACAGCAGCATATCAAATCTAAAGTGCTTTAAATCATTGAAAATCCGCCTGGCCTGAATATTCGCTTCGTTGAATTTAACAAATAAAAATACACTTTGTATCATCTCCCTTCTTTCAATATATGCAGCATATATTCCTAATTATGCTACGTTCAACTACATGACAAGTACTTTTATAACAGTATATAATCGTTGCTACATTGCATTTAATAAACATAATAAGATAACGTACAGTTTATATATAAGACTTTGTGTTCATTATCTTAATCTTTTGACCAGATATTATGGCTTCATAATAATATGCGTGTCAATTCGATTGTTAATGAATTCACTGTATACTACTCGACTATAGGAACATGTACCTTATTCAATGTTCAGCTTTCTTTTAATTTTCATGAAGCAACCTCCAGTCATTCAACAGTTTTAATAGTGACCCATGTTTATATTGATTACAGAGAGCTGAAAGATAAGGTTTGGCTTCAAGTAGCGAGTTCGTCTGAAGCTTGGAATAGCTTAGCTAGAAGAAAACCAGGTAATGCAACTGACATATGGCAGCTGACAATGAGCAACTACTTGTGATTTTTTTTATTGAAACATATTTTATTCATTCAAGAAATGGATTGGGCACAAGTTATCCAACTTAGAAAAGCCCTCTCCAGATAATTACATGATTCTTCTCACAACAATATGCAACAAGAGACGGACAGGCAGTCAGGATATGTACAAAAGAAGTCAGAGAAAATTTTTAGTTTGAGAAATGTAGATATGTACAAGTTTGAAAACATTCTGATTTTCACAAATAGAGAGACCTGCATTGCCATGTAAAAGAAGACTAATATTAATTAAAGCTCTGTTTCTGACAATATTATCTAATGAAATAAACATATTTTGTCTTTGAGTAATATACAAAGGACATTCAAGGAAGTAATGAAATACATTTTCACAGTTGTGGCCACATTGACAACATGCATTATTTCTTACACTTATTTTAAATAATTCGTAATTAAGTGAGCTCTTCATATATCTTAGTCTTGTATGTAAGATATTTAGTTTTCTAATTCCGTAAGAAAAGTATACAGGTGCACATTTTCTTTGACTTGAATATTGGATTTAAATGAGGCAACAGAATCACAGTCTCTTATTGCTAAAGGAATGTTGTTCCATAATTTAATTGATGATGGAATAAACGATGATATTGAGTACTTGAGTCGTGTATAAGGTTGGCTATTATTATTGGAATTTCTTAATCCATATCGTGTGATACTTGTGATTTTGATTGCGGTGTAGCCTGTGGTTTGATTGAATGTGATTGATTATATTTACTCAGCCATTAAAACGTGGCCATTAAAAGTGTATACACCCACCGAACATTTGTCACATAAAATTGTTTTAATGCTCAGAAAATGACAAAATGAATAAAGATCATGTCTGGTGACATTTCACATCTATTGCGGGCATTTTAAACCTCGTGATAATAACTCTATTTTAGAACTCTGGATTTTCTCAAAACCATAACGTGATGTCAGGATTTAATTGCAGCAAATTGTGTATAATTGCATCGCTTTGTTACAGGATATATAAAAATAAAAACAAAATGAAAAAAATGTGTTGCCGGTTAAGGCTGATAGTCATTCGGTATCAAGAGTAGGACATAGAAGTAGGTAGATAAGTAGGACAATTCCATCAACATGGCAACAGACATGACATATGACACCACACACAAGGAAGCTCAACATTTGACTGTAGCCTCTAATAGATCAAAGATGTGTTGTCATCTCTTGCTAATGATGCACTTCAGTACTTTCAATAAGTAGGACGATCAAATTTCGTCTACATAACCAGGGGATATTCATCACATGACAAATGACACCACACAAAGGAGACCAAAAATTTAATAAAGCTTCAAACATGTGCGCTGGAAATACATTTATTTATCAACGTTGACGGAGACACTGTGCATGTGTGATGGGATTCGTCGCATGTCTTGTTGTAAACAAATAGAAAAACATGCATGGTTTTAATTTGACAATTTTTGTGTGTTCTACTAAAGTACTAAAAAGAAACATTGTGAGTATTACAATAACTTTATTGAATACATTAAATTTATTATTGAATTTATTTATATTTTATTACATTGAGATCCGCAAATATACATATTTGTATGTAGGTCTCTGTGGTTGAACATCATCAAATGTAACAGGATATGCTTCTCGTCAGGACCAGCAGCCGGCAGCACTGCCAGTAACATTAACTGCAACAAATCTACATATTCTGTTAATGTCTTTTGTTTGATTGCTATCTCACGGTTATGAAAACAATAAGGTCAATCGTGACACCATCCAATTCTTATTGATCTAGAGTGCTTTGTAACAATGTATACACTGCTATCCCATCATTAAATACACATATTGTGAGGATGTAATCCCTTAAACCACCATCATCCCAAAATGTATTGCACTTTACATTGGTGGAGTGCTCCAACAATACAACTTTTAAAAAAAGTATTGTCGAATAATGATGTGGTATGTTTATGCTTCGACAGAAACATTAGATAATTTTAGATTGTGTGTAAAAAAGGAAAAACAGGTTTATAACAATATTGAAATCTGGCATTCAGATGTTTCTTAACAATCCATGCACAAATTATTTTCATATATCATAATCACTTTGTCGGTAGCGTAACGTTCAAAGATGAACTATGGTCGATATCTTGATTGTAGCAGACTGGTAATGATGACTTGTATCCACAACTCCAATGATTATATGGATAAAGAGACTATTATTTGTCACTGTTGCTTAAATTATGAAATACATGGAATAAGGATGAGGAATCTAATTTACATACATTTTATGTTGACTTCATGGATAAGTTGGGGCGACATGAATCTGTACTATTATTTGATTGTTTTACAGCCAATAAAATTAAATTTCATGCTTCAGACACCATTTTTACCATTCATTCAGTTTTAGTCAGTGGAGAAGATTAACAAAACGAAAACTGTTTTATAAAACATTGCTCAATCTCGTATGTAGTGAATAGCTCTGGTGCCAAAAATGCGGTGATGGTTGTTTGTCTGCGTTTAGTCCATCCAAAGTTCTAATGTTTTGTCATTGTTATTATTATGATATTTGTATCTAAAATATCTTAATTTTGCATGTAGTTAACCATGTTTCACATTTATTCAAAAGAGAGAACTTTTATTCTTAATAAATGTTGAATATAACTCAGCAAACTACACATTAAAGGGGCAGTAGCACGTTTTTTTGGCTCAAATAAGTTGATGAAATATATTTGAAAAATATAATGTCACTAATAGTAAAACACCCTTCTCTCTTCGGAAACTCAAGTTAAAAAATTAATATACATGGTTTTATATCATTATATAATATCGCTCAATATCAACAAATCAGATCAGTAACGTCCTCCTCCACCTTGATAGCCGAGTAGCACGGTACTCTCCGAATGAAACAAGCTCATTGTAGCAGGGGAGGAATATATAAAAATTATGCAGAATTGTGCATTTTGTAACCAGTTCTTGAAATGTTGCATGATGATAGGTATGGGTACAAGATTTTCAGAAACCATCACAAACAATGTGAGATCGCCCTCTGGTGGCCTGTTTCAATCATAACAGAAAGCATTTAGCTGAGATGTGTATAGCAGGACATGTAGGTTTGTCACAGTTAATTTCTATGGTAGCATTGCCAGCCGCTGCCTCCATGGACAGATCAATTGTCCAATATGAGCTCACAATAGTTGAGTGTTAAGTTATCACTGTGACCATAGATTTTATTCACAGGTTGTTTTTTTCTGTGCATAAATAATTAGGTTTTAACCTGAACCGAGTCCACTTTATTCAGATTTTTATTTTAGTGCACTTAGAAAAACAAGGTATTCCATCAAACTAAGAGAATCTCGGTCAATGTGTATATACTTACAGATAGTGTTACTCCCCACTCACATTCTGAGGTTTAATGAATTCACAATCTGCATATTGATGGTGTTTATGGTGAATTTTGTAAATGTCTGTGATACAATGCAAATGTAAATAAACAGTAGAAAATATATTTGTACCAAGTGCATTTATCTTAAGTAGGATTACAGTATTGACAATTGTAGGAGACGTTGTGATACAATATATATGGTAAAAAGGAACCGCACTTAAAACTACAGTTTCCAGTGAAACTTTCTTCAGTCACACATTGTACCTGAAGCCGTATCAATCTAAGTGTTAGCAAGTCAGTATTTATATTGGTTACGTTTCAAAATGTATATTAACTGAAGATTTAAAATAATGTCACGGTCATCAAATCAGTAGTTAATTTTCTCTTTGAACTGCTTTGTGTAAGATTTGATTAGAACCTAGTGAACGGTTCTTGATATAAATATGTGACCTTGAAATAGTTATCAACAAAGTTTTTAAATTTGAAATTTGAAATTTGAAAATTGATTTAAGGCTTAGTTCAGGATGTTTTGTGGTAATGTGGCTTTGTATGAACAATTTGTTTCTTCACAATGTCCCTTTTCTAATGATTCATTTTCAATACTGTTAACTTACCAGCGAATACGATGTATCCATTGAGATATTTACATGATTCTCACACTTTTCATTACAATAGAATATTTTGAACCCACTTTAAGCAGTTTAATGAATAGGTGTACTTTCCAAATGACATGTCAACAGCTTATCATAGTGTCTGCTGGTCTTTTCACTTTCATACAGCTTCTGAACACAATTGGGTTTACTTTTTAGGGCTCAAGAGCAACCTCATGTTTTAAACCTCTAATTCAAGTTCAAGCCTTTAAATACTTCACAATCACGCGCAAAACATTAAATGCCATATCGCTAATGACTAAGTGATACCCAGAACCATATTGTTAACATTTAACAATCCTTATAAATGTGCAGGGAGATTGAATGTATTCGCTCTTTGTTGTAATTCAAATGCGGAAGAAAGCCTACAAGATTGATATATCATTGATTGATGGCACAACGTGAATTTAAGAAACAGATTTATTTGATATGAGAACATTCTAAAGGAATGGAAGCACGGCTGAAATTCAAATCAATACTTAATGTTGCTCTGCTAGCCGCATCAAAGCATATTAAAGTATAAGAAGTCTTGTCGATTCTGGTTTTTTTCAAGTGTAATGCTGAGTTTTACATGAAGAATGTAAATTGTCAAGGTAATTTAACTTCTGATAGGAGACAATTCAGATTTATAGTGTGCAAATATTTAAGGCTATCCGCTCCTAACCCCTGTTGGAACTTACACTATGTCCAATCATTTATCCATGTAGCTTCCACATACTTAACAACACTTACTGTGTAATACATAATAATTCCCTACGTTTTCAAAAAGGAAGAAACCACATATGTCATATTGTCAGTTTAAAGAAGCAAAAATTACTTTAAAAACCAAATGACGATGATACAAGGTAAAGTATAAAAAATACAAAATTAAATGTCAGATTGGCTTATAAAACATATCTTAACATCTATTGTGTAAAAATAGTACTGTTTTCTGAAGGAGCAATGTATAATTGAGTTTTTAATTCAATAATAACATTGTGAACATATTTTTCAGAATATGTAAACATAAATCGTTTTTGGAAACATGATTAAAGTATCACATGTAATAATGAAAATGTAGGAGAACATTTTGTGAACCAATACCCTACGTGTAGGATAACCAAGGAGAAATGTTCATTCATGATAGAGCTGAATGTTGAAACATGAATGGCACATGAGGTGAATGGCAGATGTCCCTAGATCAGACAATCTTCAAATGTCTGTGGCGAAATGGATATCATATGTTTCATTCTTAAGCTTGACAGAATGTACATTGTTTTCCTGTATTGAACGGAAATGAAACCGTCTTTATTATACAGCTATTATGAACCTTATTTCCGAACTGTTGTAGACTATAAAGCAGCTTTGTCAACATTAGTTCAGACATCGCAACATCCTCTCAGGAAATGGAATTATTTTATATTTTATATAAGTATGTATTATTCCTCTGTTGTTTTCACAAGTTTGGGAATCATTGCTCTTGCTTATCTGTTATGATTTCTGATTAGCAGTTGGTTAATATGTTGGGGTTTTTTTTACATCTTTGTCATCAGTAACTATTTGAAACATTCCTGTGAATTCACAGATTCTCTGTATACTAATATGTCCTCAAAAGATTGTTCTGTGATTGACAGTTGATAATAAAAAAAATTAAAACAAAATAAAACAAACACAAACATGGTTTAACATTTTATCTCTTTGGTCTACATTATGATCAATAAAATTTTTAATCATATGATTGTCTTTTTTAGGTTTAAAATCAAACTAATGCAATACGTTCAGACATACGTTGATGTTTCCTTTCATGAGTTAAAATGAGATATAAACGGAAATTCAGTCATATGGAAATATATTAAACATGAAACCAAAGTAATACAATAATTGTGATTATGTGTGGTCTTATTGCCTGTGGAACAATGTTGTTGAACTGAATAGCGTGTCTTGGAGTCATGTGATGGCCAGAACAAGAGACTGCAATTGATTTATAACATATTTTGTTTGTAAAAATATTATATATGTATTATGGCCCACTCTCTGAACTCATTGTACTGACTGTTAATGGGGATATGTCCTGTTTAAATTGAAAATATGTGTTTTATTATATGTTTACAGGTAACATATACTGATTATTTCTCTTAAATGTATAGAAATATATACAGACATAGCTCGAAGCAATGTTGTGATGTTTATGATCTTACCGTCTGAGAAATAACCTAGTTGAACTACATCGAGTGTTTTGGAGCCACATGATGTTCAGAAAACAGGACTTCTACATGACACGTGCATGATCATAGCTTTATAAATATCGACGTGTAATTTTATTTTTATACACGTCTTTTGACATAGACAGATTGGGATAATACAACATGACAGTTGGCATGTAGTTTTACTATCACAAGTGGGAACAAGACTAAATGGACATATTTTTACGAGACACAGTCATTAATAATGCATGAACATGAGGTTATATTACGTTCTTAAGAACTTTACATTGTCTCTCAAAAGACTTCATATGAACATTTTCTTGCAATATATTCCTAGATGTCAACGACATCCTTTGTTAAACTAGGTTTCATACCCTTAATGTTCATGACAAAAATGTGCCGTTTAGCTAATGATATCATACGGTTATGCTATATGTCAAACTGACTTTATGGTTTAACCAAATTGATTGTAAAGGAGGATATATAATGTTAATATCCTTATCAATAATATATGTTTATTTTGTTCACAGATAAAAAAAATACTATTCACAGTTGACGTGTTCCAGAATCCAGATTATTTCTCTTTAATGTATAAGGTATTAACAACACAGGGTAGACATTTTGAATATTTTACCTACCTTTTGACGAGAACGAAATGTTGTCATGACCGGAAGTCTTATACACGGATCAATACATGATTATTTTCATCAATTCATAAGTGATAATTGTGTTAATTTCAAGTAATAAACCAATACAATTATAAAACCACAACAACAATTCTGTTAAGGTCAATTACAAGTCATATTTTAATAATTCAGTATCAAGTAGGTTAAGTCATGTAAATCATGTAATTAATTATAAAGTTGACATGTATTAAATATTAGATAATCTTAAAATGTTTTATTTTAGAATACGGACAGAATATGTTTATAAATTTAAGTGTTGAATTAGCTACTAAAATAATTGTTTTGGGATTAATAATTTATTAAACCTTATCCATGGATTGAGTTATATCAACGTTCTAATGATTAACCATGACTTGTCAAAGAATACTCTGTGAATGTTGGCATAACTAGATTAGCGTTTGCGGGACACCGCAAAAGCAGAGCAGCTCCGAAACTTAGGGTCTCGCATGTCCCTGTTCCGCCTTCTCGTCAGCATCAATAAAATGAGAATTAGTTTTAACAAAAGTTTGTTCTTTATTCGAGTGATTACTAATCATCACTGGGGTCACTTTTCACAAGTTTGTTCTTTAAACCTATTTCTTCTTTCAAAATTTGATCAAAGGATTAACGTGGCCTTGACCAATATCTCATGACCTTGACCTTTGACCTTCAAGGTCACACCATCAATGATCACTTTTCATCGCGAACAATAGTCATGCAATGACTCAAAGTGTTCATAGATAAAATACGGCATATTCACAAAAGCATGCTTAAGTTTTGACCTCACTCTGACCTTGACCTTTGACAGATTTTAGCGAAAACGTTTTCAAATCTTGGTCTTTCTCCATAGTTCATATACACCAAATAAGAGCCTAATAGCACCAAAAAAAGTTTGGAGTTATCATGTTTACAAGGATTGTTGTAGTGATTTCAGAACTCATGACCTTGACCTTTGACCTTGAATGTGAACATGTCAAAATCATCCACCAGGTGTATAAGAAAGAAATTAAGCTATCTATATGAGGTGTTAATATCTTTATGGAAAAAAGTTATTTAGTAATTTCAGAACTGGTGACCATGACCCTCTCTCGTGACCTTGACCTTTAAAATTCAAGGTCACACAATCAGTGATCACTTTTTATTGTGTATCACAATCATGTAATGATTCAAAGTGTTAATAGTTGAAATAAGACATTTTTGCAAAAGCATGCTTAGGTTGTGACCTCACTATGACCTTGA
This sequence comes from Gibbula magus, assembly GCA_936450465.1. Taxonomy (NCBI): domain Eukaryota; kingdom Metazoa; phylum Mollusca; class Gastropoda; order Trochida; family Trochidae; genus Gibbula; species Gibbula magus. The sequence continues at coordinate 99,868,125 of OW388290.1, forward strand.
CCTTTGACGGATGTTAGCGAAAACTTTTTTCAAATCTTGGCCTTTCTCCATAGTTGATATACATCAAAAAAGAGCCTTATAGCACAAATATTTTTCAAGTTATCGTGTTTACAAGTTTTTTTTAGCGATTTCAGAACTCGTGACCTTGACCTTTGACCTTGAATGTGAACATGTCAAAAAAATGCCCCAGGGGTATAAGTAAGAAGTAATGTATATGAGTTCTCAAAACCTAATAGGAAAAAAGTTATAGCCAATACAAAACGCGCCGGCGGCGGTGGCGATGGAAACTGCGCAAAAACTGATAGCAGCTCCGACTTTGTCGGAGCTGCTAGTGATAACTTTTAAGAATTCCTGTCGATGTGAGTTTGAAAAGGTTGTTTTGCAATTTCATGTTCGATTTGAATTGCCACTACATTTTGTGTTTAATTATTACTTACAGGACCTTACACTGTCTGTATTTTAAGATGCTGACAGAAATATTGTCATTTGTTGGAGATGATCACTTATTTTATAATGATGATCTATGATTCAACAAACAGTTCACCACAGCAGGATTCATTTGAAGAGATATCTATGAGGTCGTTTCTGAAATGCCAAATTGATGAATGAGAGATATTTCAAACTGCAGTGTTTCACCGTATTTGGGTCTCATTTGATCACTTTCAGGTTTGTTACCTCAATTATTTAGTGTTATTTTAATTACAACACGGACTCTTTTAAAAACCACGTTTGAGCACATAAGCATTTAGTGAATTTCACATCCGCTATCACTGCTTGACAACAAGATATTCTTGCACATTGGACGAAGTAAACAGGGCACTGTATAACCAAATTAAACCGTCTCTGATTTTTCAGTAGCCAATCTTATACGAATAGTCAGCAATGTTATGGTAGAATTAGTTGTCCACCACATTCTAATGATACAAATATTCTATTGAAATTAAATCAAAAATCATGTTTTCACTTGCCTGCTCTACAGCGTCTAAGATGATACCTCCTGCAATCAGGGAATTATAACTCAATGGAACTCGTTTCTCCATTCATCCAACTAACCTCTACATGCCTATAGGGGATTCTCAATAGTTATGCATGCATACTATGGAAGGGATTTTGTGCCAAAAATGAAGACATCTTGACCTGTAACTTGTAAAGTGTAACATGTCGTTCCCAACCATACATGTCTCGAAAAGACAAGTCCAATCATGCAAAACTAACATTTTAATTCTGTCAATCCTAACTTCGCATTCTCAACTTTACAAAGTTGAAATGTAATTCTAGAAATTGTCAAAGTCGAAAAGTCAACTTGTCATTTTTAATTATTAAATCTAAATAATATGCACATTTTGTCATGTTACAAGTTACGTTTGACAAATGAAAAATGGAAAATGAGGAGTTGCAAAGTCAGCTTTGTAAAAAGGACTTTTGCATTTCGAGACTGACATGACTTGCATAGTTGCGAATGCAATGTTTCAAATTACATCTCAACATGAAAAGAATACTAGTATACCAATTGAAATTAATTCTTAGGTATTCTAATTATTATTTCAATAAATTTTAAGGAAATTTGACAAATAATTAATTTTTTTTGCAACGCAAAACGAATGCGGAAGTAATGTAAATATGGGATGACACTGACAGACATAAAGGATCGCATAGCTTGAATGGCATTGAAGCTTCGATCCGTTATCATAAAACTTATTTCACTTACATATAAAACTGCAGATTTACAAACGTTATATAGACATCCTACACCCGAAAAAATAATTACTTTCTGTGCGATCATTTACACATTATCTTCTCTCAGTTCAATCATGTCAACATTCACTTGTTTATACTCCAATTTTACGTGTATTCAGTAAAGTCTTTTGCATTCAGAAATGAATATCCAAGTTTTGATAAAGAAAATCCTGATATTGAAAGTAAATAAACGTTAGTGGGGAAGAAATTGAAAGAAATACATAAGCCAGTGTTGATAACTTTATTATTAATTTTAGAATATTTTAAATGTACCACAAAGCAATTAAATCAGGGAACTTCATATACTTGTTTAAACATTTTTTTTAGAATGCATTGCACTTTAAATATAACTGAAAACTGTTCTGAATGTCAATACGTCTTATTCTTACAGACAAATAATCAAGGGGAAATGTTCTTTAGCTGAGCTGAATTTATCTCTTTTAATTATTTTACAAACTCTTCTCAACTAGTTTAAATTATTTATTGGTTTTGAATATGTTAATTTTTCTATTTTCATTTACTTATCAAGCAAACTATATTTTTTAGTAATTGAAGCAGTGAAAAGTGTATTGTTGTGGGACAGAAATATATTTGTCCATGATTAATATTCCATTAATTCTATATAAAGAATCACATTACTGAATTCAAGTATGAAATGTAAATCATAAGCCTAGTTCTGTTGTTTCACACTTTAAACAATAAACATTCAACTTCTACATGCCAAAATATGAAAATAATTCTGAATATAGAATGCAAACTGAAAATAGAAATGTATCACTTGTAATTTCAAAAATATAATTTTACTGTTGAATTTAAAAATATAATCGACTGTTACATATACAGGATATACAAATATTTTTTTCACTAAAATGGCCATTCATGAATACATTGACATGCGTATTGTTTTCAATAAATCAAATATGTGTTTTATTAATTCATATATGAAACGATGATAATTTTTATTTTGATAATAGTTCCGATAATTTATGTTTTACAACAAAATGTCTTCCCTAAACATACGTCTTTACCGTGTCTATTAATACTTTTGTTTGTTAGTCATTAATGTAACAAACTCATTGTAGTAGAAATGTATATCAAATTATTAATTTAAAAGTTCAAAGAAAAGAAATGTTAATTCAATTAATGTGTTGTCAAGGAAAAACACAACACAATCCGGCTAGAAGTTGCAGAATGGGCTTCTTTATACACATATTTCAAGGATTAGTGTGTTTGAAAAGTCCAGAAACTGTACTAAGAGTGTGACATTTTAGATGTTCAGTATATATTTATAAATAGAGCGATCTACACAAGAGAGCTGCTGAAAATGAAAATAAGTCATTCAAATATTTGTTCTTTCTGTAAATCTGAACCAGAAAGTTTCCAATATGTTTTCATAAATGTAATCACGTAAATGAATTTGGGGGAATCGAAAGTTCCATGAACATTCGTCTTTTATCACCCAAAACTGGCTCCCTAAGTAGATGGTGCTTGTGTGAGATCAAGCGACATCGACAAGCGATATCTACATTGTAAATAACGCTAAAATCAAATCTTCATAATCCTATTATATAATCAGTTAATGACAGTTAATGTGTAACTTTTATGAACTCGTGTTGATATATTTGATATCAGAAGACATTTGGGTGAAATTCTCTATATATACTCTGATATTATCATATCATTACAGTACCTCCAAAAAATTAAAATATCCATAGAAAGTGTTGTAAATATTGTCAAGGATGTATCTAATGTTGCAAACATTATTCGCTCGTATATTAAAAACAACGCCTTCTTTCCATGCGAAATGAAAAAAATTATCAATATTTCCAGGATATTAAAATTGATCCTTAGCTCTGCACATCCTTTATGTTTGTTTCACTTTTGTCTGTATACCTGTGAAACTTAAGAAAACATTTGAAAATAATGTTTCATTGAGCTATACCTTACGGATTTTTAGTTCTGTCTAAACAAATACCGAACTGTGACCAGTGTTGCGTCGATCCAAAAGCTGAGACAGGAAAATGACAATCATTTTGTAGACCCAAATCAAAGCAGTCCGTGACACTGACAGTAATTTATGTTTCGAAACCACTTGAAATTACGTAAGGTTTATTTTGAAAAGTTACAAGAATTTACCATCATGTATTTATTTTTAAAATGTCGATAAATTATCTAACAAAAATCGAATGTGAAAAAATGTCTCAACCAACTGTTTTTTAGTTGTTTTTTGGGGTTTTTTTTTACAAAAGACGCAATGTTTTCTTTATACCCAATTGATACAGAGTGTCTTCCTTATGAAGGCATTAAACATGTAGTTTTATATTATGCCAACTCTTTATAGGTATCATTATACCCGAGTGTAAACTGTGCAATCCTGTATACCCTTTTACTATCAAATGCAAAATAAAAATAAATTCAACACCCTTCTGGGTCACAAAAAAATGTAAGATTTATTACTTGACTCACACATTTTGATAAACTAACTTACTATCATAAATGGGAATACGTCACTGATTCGAAATACACTGATCTGGATTGGGAGTGTTCTAGCTTATACATATAAAACTGCATGTAGCAAGAAACGATTTACTCCAACTATATTGTATACTAAAAAAAAAAAAATCATACATACATACAATACTATAATATCACAAAATACATATATATTAATCTTGACTAGGAAGCATATTTCTTAAATATGACGTATCTGGTGTATCTGTCCGCTGTGTATCTGTCATTGTTGAACATTGTGTTTATCGGATCGGGATTATTCGTTCCTTTCCGCTAATTTCCGTAATATTCCAAATATGGTCAATGCGAAATCGTGCAGAGATGTGATTTGAAACATTGCAATCGTAACTATGCAAGTCGTGTCAGTCTCGAAATGGTAACTTTGCAAGTCGTGTCAGTCTCGAAATGCTGAAGTCGGTTTTACAAAGCTGACTTTGCAACTCCTCATTTTCTATTTTTCATTTGTCAAACGTAACTTGTAACATTACTAAATGTGCATATTATTTAGATTTAATAATTAAAAATGACAAGTTGACTTTTCGACTTTGACGATTTCTAGAATTACATTTCAACTTTGTAAAGTTGAGAATGCGAAGTTACGATTGACAGAATTAAAATGTTAGTTTTGTATGATTGGACTTGTCTTTTCGAGACTTGTATGGTTGAGAACGACATGTTACACTTTACAAGTTACAAGTCAACATGTCTTCATTTTCGGCACAAATCCCCTTCCATAGCATACAACCTATGACCTTTCGAAACGAAAACGAGGCTAAGGCCGCTTCTTATTTCCTGGTTCGCGTAATGGCTGCATATCGGCAGTACGTGCCGCTTGTGTTTCGGTTTCTTCCGACTGGAACTGAATGAATAGGTTTGTTTATATCGTATTCCAACAATGCAAGATTTAAAAAAAAGCGTTTTTGACAATAAAATATCACAAAACTAATGGTAATTGTTTCAGGTTTAGCGGCAAACAACGTTTGTTTTGGATAGTTTTACTCGTGGCAAGTTCAAGAGTTTTGGTTTTGTCATCGGCCCGTAAACGGGATGATATGAATTTCTTTTTTGGCTAATAATGTCCATTTTTCGTAATCATTCGGCAAAATAAAGCTCCAGTAAATTTATAATAATCCCAAAGTTGGGAACCTGTAATTAGTGGATCAATGACCTACGGCAGTAACTAATTAAACCTCTTGAAGGTGCTGCCCCACTTCCATCCCCAAAATGAACACAATATTAATTGAAAGCAAAGTGCAACTAGACCTATATATTTAAATTCTTTTCGACCTAATGATCAGAATATTTTCAAGAAAATTAGACATTCAAATAAAGCATAAATATTCATTTAAATCAAGAACTAATATATATTATAAAACTCAAAATATATATTTATTAAATCTATGATCATAATATTGTCAGTCATTTCCATGCATTGTATCAGTAGAGTCTACTAAAAGTATTTACAAATGTACTGCAGGACACATTAAATCATAACTATCAGTTTTTTATGACTAGAAATATCTTAAACAATTTTTTTTTGTAAAAAGGCCTGAGTTATAAGCTACATTTAAACATAAGTTGATAATTATAATTTATAGGTACTATTTGATTATTTATTCATGCAGGACCTTGGAAGCAAAATTTAAAGCAGGCCAAGCATTAAATAGAACATTATTATTTAAACCACTTACCTAGATATAGTTATTAGTACTTATTACCCAACAAAAATAACCAACACAATAGAAATGAAAAATAAACTTATTGAGGTTAATGTTTGGAAGTAACTAGTACATGTCATACTGGAAAATGATTGAAATATATTGTGAAATGTACATGGATGTTTCAATACACAATCATGTGCATGATAGATTGTGCTTGAGGAGGTGATGGTCAGGTTTGAGAAATATATTTGTATTTGTATGATTAAACTACAAATAATACATGGACATGATTAGAAGTAGAAATGCACATTATTTAATCTTTTGTGAGATGCAAAAGCCCACCAAGTGATTTCTGTTCTTAGTGGGAGTAAAATTAAAAGCAGGACAAAACTAATATAAGGAAAATAAGTATTTGCTAATTACTAATATTAAACCATATACTTAGATATAGTCATCACCAAAAAACAAAACCAACAAAAAAGAAATTTAAATTGAATTTATTTGAGGTTAATGTTTGAGAGTAACAAGTCCATGTCATCCTGGATAATGATGAAATATAATGTGAAATGCACATGCATATGCATGTTTCAATACACAATATATACATGATAGATTGTGCTCAAGGAGGTGGTGGTCATGCTTGAGAAATATATGTATATCTCTTTTTTAAATACAAATAAAATTTAAATTAATTAAAATGTACATTATTTTTATTTTATTTATTTATTATTCAAATAAATATACACAATCCAAATGAATGCTTTCTATTCTGACTTATTATTCTAGAATAATTCATAAAATAAAAAAGGTACCCTGATTGCAAATAGGTAGGTTGGTACATACTACATAGGGTATTCAAATTTTCATGCCATGTGTGACATGGGGTATAATATCACATAAGCACTGGGAGATTGTTTCTTTATTTTGAAATGAATAGAATTCAGTAAATACATTAAATTCATGTAATATAAAGTAAGCATGCAATATTTAAAAATAATAATATTTAACTTTGTAGTACAAGGAATATAAAATTTCATATCTCCTAACTTTTGAATTAGTCTCACTCCTTTTAGTTAATGTTTATTTTAATTCCAAAATTGCTAAAATAAATTTATAACCACATATCACAAGTTACAACTGTCTTTCAACTATTTATTTCCTGTTTTGTAAAGGGTTCCATCATTCATTTAATTGATGTTGTGTATGGTTGTCAGCTTCTTAAATAAACTAAATACTATGTTTGTAGGTAGAAATCCTTTTCATATGAAATCTTTTTTTAAACATCTGTTTAATTTTCAAAGCTTATTCACATATCTACAAGTGCTCACAAATTAGAATCCTCATCACATTGATAACATTGATTACTGACTGATCATTGATAACTTTCCTCAAACTATTAATCAAATAAAGCCATAATAGATTAATTGCTAAAGATGTTTATGTATTTCTTACATATAAAGAAGAACGTTATGTGCATTGTTTAAAATTATTTTGCTACTGCAGACATACAAATGACTTACTAAAATAAATATTTTTTTAAAAAACTAGACCAGATTATATATATTCTTCCCACCCAGTGACTATATACAATGATTTCTTGGCATGCATGGGTAGGGTGTAAATTTTCATTCGTATTGTTCAAATTAGAGCACTGAAACAACAACGAGTTTGACAGATTTACAGATCAAAATGACGGTAAACACAACGAGGAAATCCTACCGTAAATTATTCGAAAAACATCGCCTTGCATGTAAAATAGTATCCTGGGCGGTGGTAATTGAAGATAATCGACAGATGCATCGATCTTGAAAGTTTTCTTAGTGATTTTATCATTATTTTTAATAAAAGTAAGTGTTATTTAGAAGAGCTACCGACTTGTCAATGCTATGTGAATGGTACTTCCGGGTTTGGAAGCGGCCTTAGCCTCGTTTTCGATTTAGCGCACGCGGTTCCATATGTCTCATTAATATTCATGAGGCAATATTAAGAATCCCCTATAAAGACGTAGTTATATGGAAATAATTTCCTGATGAGAAGTGTAAGTGCTATGTAAGCATCTCACTGAGTGCATCAGCTTCATTTGGGAGCTTATCATACTGGATGAAGCTTTATTATTTGTAAAGGTCAACTGATCCCCATTGGACAATTAATCGTCTGTCTGAGAGCATGCGGAAGCATAACGAATAGTATCATCAACGTATGTGACGTCAATCCAGTTGTTCTTAAACGGGTGCGTCAAAGTTACATTTAATCAAACGGTCAATTTCAAAAGAACAGAACATCACAAACATCCATTTTATTGTAATCAATACCTGATACTGTTGATTAACCGTGTTGCAGTGTTTTGGGTTGGATGGGCACTTTGACTTAAAAGTGACAATATGAATAAGTTTTCCCAGGTTTGTGAATTTCAATAAAGGTTTATCATGAATACTTTTTTTCTAATAACCAATAATTTCTTGATTTTTTTGTGAACAATAACAACGTTTTTATTCAAATATCTTATATTTTCCATTTCTATTTGCCTTAAACGTGTGTTTCACAGAAATATGAACAGATACTCTTTTCGTAATTTAAAATTTTGTTTAGTTGGCTTCTGCAGACATTATGAAACCCTGTTTCAGTCATGCTTACCACTCGCAGATTGAATTCTCTTGAAATTTGAATGGTGACGTTTCTTTAGCGGTTGAGTGTATTGCGAGTAATTTTAAATGTATAATATAAACGAATTTAAAGAAATCATCAGCAAACGCTTTACAGAAACATTTTTAGTTAAAGGGATGTTATGTCACATTGGAGATGATAATAGGCAATAGCAGCAATGACTAATGGTCTCTTTACTTATTGGCCTAAATGAGTTTATTTCTGTCCATTCCCTACATTTAAAGCAGAAAATTACACCTCCAGTTATGTAAATTTCACGTAAACTATTTCCAAAAGAAAACTAAATCTATACATCTTCTTGATAATTTATTTGATGCAGCGTGATTTCATTTCAAAATCGAAGGAGCAAGTTTGGAGATCACTTACATAAGCAACACGGTATTGAAAGTAGCAGTAACGTCACATCAGGAGAAATTTCATCTTTAATTTCAAAGGAGAAAATATCTGAATGGCATGACATTGATAGTGCACATCAAACAGAAACGGTAAATAACAAGAAAACTGATCAAAAGGAAAACTTTGATAGTACTTTCTAAAATTGGCTGTGTATTGTATCAATGTGCTTAATATATTGACTTGGCTAGCATCGATGATTATTTTGAATTTATTTTGGCATAGTATAGACCGGTATGGTCTCACTAGGTTTTGGCTTAATTTTTCTTTTTTTAACCTTTTCCTTACATATAAAACAGAAAATTACACCTCCTGCTATGTAAGTTTCTTTCAAAATATTAAAAAATGAAATAAGAGATCTTAATCTTTACATCTTCTTGATAATCTAATTGGCGCAGCATTATACATTTCAAAATCGAGGAAACTGGTTTGGGGATCACTTTTCCTTGATATATATATATATATATATATATATATATATTTATATATATATACATAAAAATGAGTCGTTTCTCACGTGAAGTAAGGTTATATATAGAAAAGAGTAAACATCAGATGGGTTTGACTGGATCAATCTTCTTTAATACGATGAGCTCATTTCGACCAGTATATCGGTCTTTTCAAGTATGTTCAGACAAGTGGAAGATCGCATATATATATACATGAACAAGAACAATAAATAATTACAACATCAATATCCTTACATGGCAGTAGGACATGGTCATTGTTTGATAATCACGCACGTCATAATTGCCTTGAGCACACTAATTGGGTGTGACTCTAGAACAATGCAGCCTTGTGAGGATCAATGAGTCTGCCTCATTAATCACTAGGTAGACACAAGCAATAATTTACAGGTAATCACTTCCTTCTCTATTCACTTCCTTCACAATTCTCTATAACCCAAATGGAACAGGAGAGTGATAAACTCCTTAATGAACATATTAAATATGTAGAAACATATTCTGAGATCGATGCAGAAATGCTCACTTTCAGTGAGTCGACTGGAGACATTATCAAGGACAAATTATATACTCTGTGGTATGAAGATACTCAAAATGGAGAAACTAAATGTAGGGCAGCATGGACTAGAAAAGAAGAGTGGATGATCAATCTTCCAAATGCGACCCCAGAAGATGAATCACACCCTGCCCACAAACAGCATCGCCACAGACAACCAAACAAAAAAACTTCAAGCATTACGGGCAACGCCAGCGTTCTGAACGAAGCCATCACCAAAGGGCACATCACCATCATCAACATTTATTCACATCGTCACCATCACCAACAGCAATATCAACAGTATCAACATAGACAAGGAGAATACCCACAGTTTGAAGAACAGCAACATCATCAATCACAGGATATTCAGCATGTCCCAGAACAGCAGACCCGACAACAGCAACAACAACAAACTACAACACCCTCAACCTATCAACAAGATCAACAGCAGCAACAACAACAAAAGAAAAAGAACAAAGGCGCGACACCAATGAACCATAACAACAGAATCAGAGCGACGGATCCAACATTGGAAAAACTTGAGGACCTACAAACATCCAACTGCTATAATGATAAACAGCCCACACCTCCTCCTGTGACCCCAACAATATCCCAGCAGCATACAGACCGCCAAACAAGATCAAAGACATCCTTTAGAGACAAAACTACATATGTAGGCAGCGGTACAAAGGATGGTTTCATAAAGAGATGTGCCCTCCCTTTTTTTAGGGAACAGCCAAAGGAAAACATCACAGTCGACTGCAACGAACCACATTCAACCCCCAAGGTAATCAATCTTTCTTCATGTGAACTAACTGAAACTCAGATCAAAGTTCTAAAATTAGGTTTGAAATTTACACCAACACCAACACCAAAACCTAATCAACAGGAATTAGAAAATGACATAAAGGCTTTCTGCAGAAAAATGAGATTTGCCAACTACTTTTACAGAGAGGATAATGATGATGATGATAATGATAATGATGATGCAACTAATGATAACCAAAAACCAGAATCTATATGTAGAAATAAATCAAAAACCATCCCCCCTAAAAGTAAAAACAAACATTTGGAAAATTTTCTAGATATTCTAACAAATCAACCCCTTTCAAATAATACAAATAAGATAAAATCAAACTTAAACCAAAAAGAAAAAGAGGCCATAGAAGAACTTAAAAATAATAGCAACATTATTATAAAATAAGCAGACAAAGGAGGAGCTATAGTCATTATGGACTCTGACTATTATGAAGTCAAAAAATTGGAATTACTAGAAGACCCTATATTTTATAAAACCCTTCCTGAAAACATCGATCTCAAAATTGTGTCAAATCTCAGCAAACTGGTTAATAAATATGATAGTAATCTAACAAAGGATGAAAAAGATTACATTTTAAACCTTGAATTCAAAACAAGTAATTTCTATTGTCTCCCTAAAATTCACAAATCTGACATCATTAAAACAGAAATTCAGTTTCAAAACTCAGAATATGTCCAAATCCTAAGACCTCCCGATCTCAAATTTCGACCAATAGTAGCTGGACCAGCCTGTCCGACCCACAGACTAAGCAACATGATAGATATCATTCTGCAACCCTTCCTACAGAATATCAAGAGTTATGTTCGAGACGATTTAGACTTTTTGAATTACATTCCGGACCAAACGCCAGAAGACACTCAATTAGTTAGCTTTGATGTTACATCACTCTACAGCAATATCCCTCAAGAACTAGGCATTGAAGCACTTGAATACTGGATTGACAAACATCCTGAAAACCTTGGCGACAGATTTGAAAAGTCATTTATCATTGAATCAGCAAAATTTATCTTGGAAAACAACACTTTCCAGTTTAATGATACCTCTTTTATACAAGTTTTAGGTACAGCTATGGGAACTTAATTTGCACCTGTATATGCAAACCTGGTTTTAGGCTTCCTTGAGGAAAAGTTGTATTTACAACTAAAAGACATCTATGGTGATGAATTTACAGATGAATTTATCTCAAAATGGAAACATTACTTAGATGACTGTTTTCTATTGTGACAAACATCAAAGGGAGATATTCAAGATATTCTCAATATTCTACATTGTATGCATCCACATATCAAATTTACAATAGAAACAAATCATAGTAAGCTCCCCTTTTTGGACATTCTTATCATAAAAGAAGGAACTAAACTTGTTACTGACATTTACCACAAACCTACAGATACACAGCTTTATCTCCACTTCAGAAGTTCCCATGAAAAACATGTAAAATCTAATCTACCTTATGGTCTAGCAAGACGCATATGTACAATAATTAAGGATGAAAACTTAAGAAAAAAACGGTTAGAAGAATTAAAAGTTGCTCTACTAAAACGTGCCTTTCCTCACAATATGATTGACAAAGGCATTGAAAAGGCAACAAATCACACCATTTCAGAATTGCGAACTCCCATAGAAAAAAATGGTACCAACAAGTACCATAACATTTGTAACTACCCATAACCCTAACAATCCTAACATCTATCCCCTAATACGAGACAACTTAAACATTCTAACACAAGACAAAAGGCTTAAAGCTATGCTTGATAAAACCACTATAATCAAAAGTAAACGGCAGCCAAATAACTTGAAAAAAATACTCACAAGAGCAAAATACAGCAATAATGAAACTCAGCCCGAAGTTTCAAAATGTCAAGATAAGAGGTGTGGTACCTGCCCAATCATTATGGAAGGCCAAGAATTCCAATTTGAAAATGGACAAACTTTTAAAGTTAAACACCAAATGAGTTGCAAATCTAAAAATGTAATATATGCAATCCTCTGTCCCAAATGTAATCTCACTTATATTGGCCAAACAAGCAATCTTCAAGCTAGAGTAAGGGTCCACAAACAACAAATAAATTACCCTAATCTCCGTCACCTAAAGATAAGAAAACATATAGCAGATTGCAACAATGGACAATTTATCATCTTCCCGTTCTATAAAGTACTTTCCAAATCAGACAATTCAAGCTTAACTTTAGAAACCAAAGAAGCATTTTTTATCAAAAATTACTGCCCCTCACTTAACAGTTAGTTCACAGAAGGAAGTGATTACCTGTAAATTATTGCTTGTATCTACCTGATTACCTGTAAATTATTGCTTGTGTCTACCTAGTGATTAATGAGGCAGACTCATTGATCCTCACAAGGCTGCATTGTTCTAGAGTCACACCCAATTAGTGTGCTCAAGGCAATTATGACGTGCGTGATTATCAAACAATGACCATGTCCTACTGCCATGTAAAGTTATTGATGTTGTAATTATTTATTGTTCTTGTTCATGTATATATATATGCGATCTTCCACTTGTCTAAACATACTTGAAAAGACCGATATGCTGGTCGAAATGAGCTCATCGTATTAAAGAAGATTGATCCAGTCAAACCCATCTGATGTTTACTCTTTTATATATATATATATATATATATATATATATATATATATCGAGTGTTTCTATCATGTTGTCACACGCAATTGAAAGTAGTAGCAATAACGTCAGATCATGGGGAAATAACATCTTTGATCTCAAAGGACAAGGACAAAACATACTTCGAAATTACAATAGCTCTGAATTACGGAAAGAAAAACCTTTAATAGGAGACAGTATTTTCCAAAATTGGTTGTGTATTGTATCAATGTGCTGAATATATTTTCAAATATTTAGTCTTTGATGGGTACTAAGACGAGGAATACATAAGAACACAAGATTTCGGAACTTTTATATGTATGTATTTTACATAAAGGATGCATAGATAGTGTTTTTATGGGTGTTTTCAAATTCTGTATCAGTCCAAGACCCCAATATCAACCAGAGAGCTTTAGCTCGAGGGCTGATACAGAATGGGATATGAAAACACCCATATCATACTATGTTTATCATAAACACTTACGAGAAAAAAACAAATTAAGTTAGATATTCTTAAACTTTAATTCCTGAATATATTAATTATGACAACACACTAGTCTGTACCTCACTCAGAAATGTTCTGATGTCACGTGTGTTTTTACCGTATGGTGTTTGGGTTTGACATTTGCTCTGTACCCATTTCATTTTTTTTAAAGTGTACCTCATTTTCTACGGCAACTGCCGATTCAATGATGGTGTCAAGCTCACAAAACTACGGTCTTCAAATAACTGCGTCGTTGTTTTTTTTAGCGATGTCAGCCATGTTAAACGTCAACCTCGTCCCCAGGGCAAACTCCTCACAGTGCTTTTACGTCTCTCCTACGACAAGCCTTTATTTATGAGAGACGTAGTAGCACTGTGAGGAGTTAAGTTGAACGTATGCTGTGCAAAGGGAGACAACTCTAAATGCCTCGCGACTTTGATATGTTAGTCTCGTACGTTACCTAGGGTTCAAGTCCCTTGACGACGGGCTGATACAGGATTTTGCCCATGACGACGGGCTGATACAAGTTATCTGCCCGCCGGGCTGATACAGGGTGTTTGGAGGCTCTATCATACATGCAAAATCTTCGTATCTATTAGCAATATTATATGATAAAAGAGCATATAAACCGAAACGTTGCGGATCTTCCCAATAAAGAAGTTGCTATCTAGAAAATCTGTTTTTCTTTTCAAATATTGTAAAAGTGTTGACAACTTAAAACTCTACCAAAAGGAATACTTTCGTCATTAAATATAGCGATAAACACTGATTTTTTAAACCTCAACTGCTAGTTACTAAGTCTGTCAAGTGTATTTACATGTAGGTGAATACCTCATAGTAGCATATAAAATCAAGTCTATCATATATCCTTGAATAATCACCTGATTTGAATACTCGCCAGGTTAAACATTGCATTACACTTGTGAGAATCATGTATTCCTATATATGCTTCATTCACTTAAGTAAGAACCTATATTACAACATGCTATTATGATATTTACAATCAATCAAACACATCGTATCCGTTTTTATTTTCCTAAAAATTACATAACACATCTAGTATGGCTTCAATATTACGGTTTTCATATTTCCATGTAACCTTCAGTCATTTTACAGTTTTGATGGTAATCCATGTACATTTTGATTGCTCAGCACTTAACGACATTGATTTGGCTTCAGATAGCGAGTCTACGAGTATCTGAAGCAAGTAGCTTGGAGCAACCAGGTAATGAGGCATATGAATGAATAAGCAAATTGCTTGTGATATTGAACATGATAGATCATTTGATGTGTACTCTAAAGATCTCATTAACAGTGACTGTTTCATATTTAATCAGCAGTGTAGATTATAACGTGGCAATTAAAATTGAGTACATAAGAATATATTTTGCAAAAAGTTGCTTGTATGCTTATGAAACGAGGAATGGACAAATATCACGTCTGGTGACATGTCACATTCATTGCAGACATTTGAAGGCTTGTGAACCATGATAATAAACGTCAGAAATATCTAACTTTGTTGAACAACATACGGTGATGTAACTAGGAGATAGTCAAGGTGAGTAACCTATTGAAACCAATTGCAGCAAATGATGTATGGTTCATCACCTTGGTACAGGGTTCCAATTAAGTTTACTGATGAGGCTGATAGGAATTCGGTACTTTAGATAAGTAGGTTAGAGTACATTGATGAGATCATGATTTGTGATTTCCTTGAAAACTGATGGACTGCTCCAATAAGAAAAATGAAACGGACGATATCGATTTGGTGTACATGTATGTATGCTTCAATAGAAACAATGAATGTGTTTAGATTGTGTGTAATCGTCGCTAATACCAATCCTGTCAACTGGCATTCAGATTCGATTTATGTTCCACTCCAGACGTCCTCACAGAATCAGGAATCGCAGAAAAAAACTCAGGGTTGTAGGCACTTTTAAACTTTTCATAAAAGTTTGCAATTGATTTCTGAAACAAGTAACACTCAGGCAAAACGGACTTATGTTGAGGTTTTGCGATAACGTTGACATCAGATTTCATGTCCGCAGTGAACCATCCATGATGAAATATTATAATTGAGTTCTAAAACAGTATTATTGTTGATATTTTAGCATGTACATCGAATACCATGCACCGCATCTACCAGCATGGATTATCTTTCCAGTCTTGACATCAAACGACTCTCAAATTGTTTTAAAACCCTTAGCTGACGGTCCATTCTGTGAACGTTTACACGATCTAATTCACTCAGAATGGTGATGACATGATACATTCGATAACATCATAGATGATTCAAGGAGATTGGATAAGAACGCCCGCCCATGGTTCAAATTCAGAGATCTCTACCGTCGTAGTCTATTGAATTTGTGTATCAAACACTTTATAAATGTTGCCGTTCTCATACTGATAAACGTCAGGGCATGATGTCATATGGTGATTTTGATCATTGGCTCGCAATTTGTGATACTTAACACTTGCATTTTACAAATGGTAGATGCTGCAGGGGAAGATACGTTGCCCCCATTCTGATTATATATACTGGAACTAAAAGTGACAAAGTTCAATTAGCAATCAGAGCTATAGATTACTCTTGAGAATCGTATTGTTATTGTTTTGTATCACTTCAAGCTCTGGTTCTGAGATGGAGGAGACAGGAGTGTTGCTGGTCCGTGTACTTCATCTCCTCTTTATTGTAATACATGCATCACTTTCATCTACAACAATAGGTGCTGGACTATTTGTCACAAGTCCTAGTCGTTGTATATCGACAAGAATTAAATTTGCTGTGTAAAGGAATAATGATGGGGATATGGGAAAGGGAGTTAAATAAATGAGAGAAAAGATAGAGATAAAGATAGAGATAGAAAGGGAGAGATGATAGAATATGTTGAGAATCAGGCGGACCATTTTCTAAAAAAAGTTTTGTCATCTTTGCCAAATAAATATCTGTATATGCTGTAACTAACTGTTTTTACCTGAACATTTGTTAAGTCTTTAAGTGCATGTTTACATTTATAAGTGAACTTCTTAAGGAAAGTAAACAGGTTGTTTATTAAAATGCTTCCATTGAGGTCTCCAAGTAGGAAAGACGAGAAGTTAGCATCAATTTTTGACTGGTCTCATTTTCAAACCATTAAAGGAAATTATTGATTTGAGCATTCGAAAAATTAGTGTTTCCGTTTTAAAAAAAAGAAGAATATTGATCATCACTAAGTCCGATCTTATAGAGGAAGGATTTTGTAGATGTCATTCAGTGAAGTTATGGGTGTTGGACATTTCGAGTTGGATTATCAACAGTTGATTTTTGATTGATTGCAAAGCATTTAGTCAGTTAAAAGTTCTTACCTCCACGAATCGTAGCTGCTCTCTAATCTAAACAGAGTACTGTTTCACTAAACAATTCTCAGCCCTAAGATCAATCGTAAGCCCATCCTTTAACATTAGCTAAAATTGATCGTAAGGAAGTTGAGCGTCACTTGGTAACTGCTGTTAATGATATTCTCCATATGTTTCTCCTCTTGTTGTTTACTCTGACGTCGACCAATAATCAATAGTGTTGATTTATTAACTAATAAGGTTCCAATCATTGGTGTTAGATCACTGTTAACTGGCGATTAGGGGCAAATGATAACACTTCTGAAGACATCCAATAAATCAGCTGATGTACGGTAGCCAGGATACAAGGTTTATGAGGAAGAACTATTTATTAGTAACACGGGTATTTCTGTTTTTTACAAAAATAGATTTTCCTGTAGTTATACATCCCAAAAGTCGTCAAATGGAACTTACATAAAACCAATCAAAACAACCACATTTCAGACTCAATATAAAGCAAATTGTGTTTATTCAACTTTATTACTCACCCGTTGAAGATATCACGGTTAAATAAATCTACCATGTTATTACATATTGTGGAATAACATCACGTGCCGCTGGAACTATTTGCACTGGGTCACATGACGGCTGTCACAACAATGTTGACCCTGCTCTGGAAAGTGTTGAACATGTAAAAACAGTTGGTTGGTCTAATCTTTGCGGGGCAGTTTCAGTAATCCACATTAATTCACATTCAACCGAAGTCATCTGTGTATTACTTCAATGCTTTGAACTGTGGACGTTTCATGTTTCTGTCATATTCCGAATTTCAGTATTTCAGTTTGTATTCGCCTGATGAAGTAAAGGGGCAGGGAAAAGCCCTGAAACGTGCATAAAGAAGTTGTTATCCGTATAGTTGTCGTACACAGGTCATTTTTATTATGTTTCTTAGTATTGTAATGAGTATATTGAGTATGTCCTAGTATTGTTTATCCTTAAAATAACAAAAACTACATGAAGTTGTTTGGGTGACACACATTTAAGTAAGAGTAACCTAGATTTGAACTCTAACTTCAGTTGAAAGGATGTGAGGTGAGGTGAGGTGAGTTGGGGTTAACGCCGCTTTCAAGAGTATTTTACTAATATCGGCATGTGGCTATGCATTGCGGTGAAACCTGGGAGCATCGGCTGGAACTAGCGAACCATGGGTGGTACTACGCTGCAATTCAGTGTAGCATTGCACCCAAACCTTACTGCGTGTAGAACAGTTCTCTACTGCCGAACGCGCTAACCACTGCGCTATCCCGCCCCAAAAGGATGTGTAACCAGCGGATATGCTGTGATACAGGTAAAGTTACTGCTGATATATGACATGTTGTTCGATGTAATGGAAGCTTCTGTGTCCTTCAACAAGTAGTTTATTATAAATTGGACGTTAAGTAATGGACACTATTCTATTTGATTATACATTTATGCCATTTCAACTTGGATTTCTTTATCTGTAAACATTAAATGTGTGTTGTATATAATACAATTTGAACAAAGAAAGACGTGTTTGTTGTCATTTGCCGGTTTTCTCAGGGACATCCATCTGTTCTCTCCCAATACAGATGTGTAAAACAGGTGTCCATTCTTCTCCCATACACCACTGACTAGAACGGTGTAAGTGTTCCATAAAGTTGAGGAAAAACCAAAACCAATACCATTATCACATGTGATGCTCCAAGTCAGTAGCTACAAGCATATTTGAAATCAGGAGACTTCTTTTCTCATTCTCTCAGTTGGTCAGTCATATTCAATAACAAAGGTTATTTGCCAAATTACGTTTCTGACAATCGTATGAGGGATGCTCTTCAGGTCAGACGCTTCAAGCAGGATGGTCTCAAAATTATGAATTTCTGCGGCACACTCTGGAAGTTCTATGATGACTGGAGGCGCAGAACCATCAAGGTACTTTAGTGGACACGTTAATCTTCATCAATCTCGATAACTTGGGTTCTCACTATTGGTATTGGTTATTCCTGAAGCTGTATAAATGTCCAGAGCTTGCTCCAGCAAATGAGCATTTAACCCCTTCGTGCTAACAATGAACATATTATCAATCTGTGAATACATCCTTGTAAAATATTGGAATGATACTTTAAAATGAATGTTACTGCCTCGGATGTTTACAGTTTTCCATTATTCTAATATCAAATGACGGTGTGATTATATGGACAGGAATAAAAACTATTAATCACTTGAAACATGAATAGTTCATTCGCTATACTACACAAGAAAAGTTAAATGAATTCGCACATAAAGCCTATACATAGTGCTTTTTAGGCCACTAATAGTTCCTTCACAATGCCACTCAATACACAGAAGTGTGCAGTTATCTAAATCAGTGCATGTTTATTTCTTTATTTAACCATATATGTTTAATTATAGGATTTCAATCGTTTTAAACCTGCCTGCTGGCTCAAATATCCGGATGTTATATTTTCATTCATTTTTGGAATCATTTACAAGATGAAGGTGGATATTTTTCTTTCGCCTGATACCACGATTTTGATTGACTTCACATAGCTAAACATTTAAAGAGTCCGTTAGCAGAAATACGTCGAGAACATAGAAATTTGTAATGTGAAATGTGTAATTTAAACATAATTGTGAATATAAAATAAATAAGTGAATATAATATTTATTGTTACAATCTTACAAAACTTACAATTTTGTCGCATTCATATCATATCATAGCACATGTAAATTGTGTCATCATAAACCATTTAATGTCTGCACCGATAAGGTGTACCAATAGGCGGGTGGCTTTAAAGTATTGGTTTTGGTAAAATATGTTTCACAGCTTTAGACATATTCATTTGTAGCTATTATTCCTGTGCAGGAAAGGGTCAGTGTCCGGTAAACAGGCGGCATTTAATCCTGTCAGCTTATTGACATCAAACAAAAATATTTTAAGCATAATTCCTTCAAGGGCCTTCAAAATCCCCATCTTACATGAATAATACGGAAAGTGGTTGACATCGATACACACATGGTCAAAATTATCCAAAGCAGCTGTTTAGTAAGCGAATAGTTCTCAACTGAGATTAGCAGCAATGCCATAGTTATGTCGTGTGTTCTCAACCAAACAATAAATCGCATACTTTGTGACGGTTTTATAACAACACAACACATATCATTTCCAATGAATGAATGCGTTAAAGCAATGTGTTTTGTAACCGATTTATTTGTGGGTATTAATTTGCTGATGTTAAGAAAGTGCAATTATAATCTACTTACAGTATCAGCAGAAACTATCGTCAATGGGCCGTGACCATAAACTCCAACTACAACTTACTGTGATATTCAAGGGAGATAAAGGATGTATAATCTAGAGAGATGATTTTTGAGCTTCATATAGAATACTAAACGATGTCCCGTTTGAAAACATGTTTATTAAACGAGTGGATGGTTTGGTATTTCACGAGTTTCATAAACATGTTATCAAACGGGACCGATTTTAGTATTTTATTGGCCTAAGAGTAATTGAAGGGTCCAAATGACGGGGTGTCTAAAATAGCCATAAAATGCAAACAAACTCTTTAAAATTGCTCAGATGAAGTTTTTCTGATAGCTAAAATAAGTATCTATAGCATGATTTATAACATGATATCTTTGACTTTGGTTGCAGATTATAACTTCACATGGAAATCGGGTTATTTCGCAAATTGGTTGCAGTCCCTATAGGCAACTGCAACCAAATTTTTAAACCATCAAAATACATGTTTTCATGAAACAGAACAGCCTTGACTTGACACAATTTGGTTGAAGAAGGAAAATATCATGATCTGACGAATGTTGGAACTTACCTTGCCTTTTATTTCAATATTTACAGTTAGCAGAAACTTCTTAGCGATCGTTATCGAGTCCGGTTTTCGATCATGTCATATTATCATGTTGCTGTCTTTTCTAATGCTATAGATAAAAACATTTCCTACCATAAGGCATGTCTTGGTAGGTACTTTTGACACATTTTGTCCAAATTTAAGCATTAATTTACGTTTTTATTTACAACCAGCTGACAACGTGGCCGCGAGATGAATTTCAATTGTTGTCAAATCTTATCACAATTCTGATTGGTTGTCATAGATATCTTTGATTGCTAAAATAGTTTTATAGGAAATAAACAGAATTAAGTTATTTTAATGAATAGTTTCTATCTAGAAACCTGAATAAAAGCAACTAGAATTAATAAACATGAATTTATTTATTTTTTGTTAGAAATGGTTGATACGGAATGAGCCAATGGGAGGATGCGTTAAATGCATTGGTTTCTTTACGCCATACACTTAGCAAGAGAGAACTTGCCGAAATGATTCAGAAAATGTCATTGTATTTTTGTCAACTTTAGTAAATTTGAAAACCTCTGCAACCAGACTAATCCTATGTGCTTGTCAACACATTATTTTTTTCTCTGCAACCAAATATTTATTTGCCAAGGTAGGAATAATGATGAATAATTGCTGCACTAAATACGATGTTTCAAGTACATTTCTGTCCTGCAACCAAATTTTCTGATGTTAGATATGATATGTCATGTTATAGAAAATCATCTCTGCTATTTTGATCACTTTGTATGATCAGTTTCTCTTACTTCAATAGCATTTAAACATCATTATGGAGCCCCCGTCATTTGGACCCTTCAATTACTCTTAGGCCATTTTATGTATTACTCAATGATGTAAATAGCGCTGAATTGCAAGACAATCGTTGTTAGTGACGCTAACTTGCAAAAAGTTCAACAGCGAGGCAAACATTGTGACGTCAACCAAAAAGGACTATGACTTCACGCGCCGATTATGACGTTATGGCAGCGCGCGGTGGTTTCACACATGTGTGTAACTAACTCATTGTTATCTAATGAGTGATCTCACCACGGTTGAGTAATAAATATAGAATAGTAAACGTTGTCCCGTTTGATAACATGTTTATGCAATGAGTGAACGGTTTGGTATTTTAACGAGCGAAAGCGAGTTAAATACCGATGCCTTTCACGAGTTTCATAAACATGTTATCAAACGGGACCGAGTTTAGTATTTTATTTATTACTCAATGATGTAAATAGCGCTGAATTACAAGAAAATCGTTTTTAGCGACGCTGACTTGCAAATAGGTCCCAGGCTATTGCAGTCGCGCGGCTTACATTGTGACGTCAACCAAAAACGATTATGACGTCACGCGCCGATTATGACGTTACGGCAGCACGCGGTGGTATCACACATGTGTGTAACCAACTCATTGTTATCTAATGAGTGATCTCACCACGGTTGAGTAATAAAAGACATTATCTATGTTATGGAAAATATAGAAATGCATCATTGCAGTAGTCCAACATTTTCTTCTCTTATCTGTGAGCATGTACAAACACAGAGACTTAGATATATATAGTCAAGTTGAAAATGAAAACAAATCATTATAATAAAGGGTAGTTACATTTTCATATTTAATACGAAACGTAAGTATCATTCCTCATTTTTTATATTTTAATTATGTCTTTAAATCTGGACCATATCAAACCTGGGTCCATTTACTTCAAATTATTAGGAGAGATGGGACGATGAAGTAAAATATTTTAAATTCAAAATTGTAAGTTTATTTTTATGTCCTTTATCTAAAAATGCAATAAAGGTTGGGGGTCACCGAACGATTTAAAGCGTTATCAGCATTAATAATAACACTCCCGTCGGCAAATTACGACATTTTGGACTGATTTGATGTATTTAAATGAAGCGCTCGCTTTCAAAGAATAAACTCAGAATCCTTTCGGATACAATGTACATTTAAGTCACATACGGGGATGTAAAGCAAGTCTATATTTTGAAAATTAATGACACTAAAAAGACATTTTTACAATCTAAAAAACTTCCATTATGTTTTGATGAATGATGAATGCCCAAAGGACAAAAAAATATCAATTGATGATATGATATGTATCTGATTTGAAGCACATTCCAATTGATATATCGAGGTTGCCTTAAGGCGTAAGTCTGATGATTTTTCTCTGTAACATCAGAACATTTCTTTGAATCTTGAATCTGATGCCTTTTGAAGCACAAGCGACTGAAATGAGGTGAAAAAGTATTACAAATACAGATGTTTTTCTTCGTCTGTCAAAACGAATTTTACACGACGAACAGTTGATAGTTATTTTGATGAAAAGTGATAACAGTAAATGCAATCAATATTTTGTATTGAGAAAAACATCATAAGCGGCATAAAAAGGAATGAAGTATAAAAAGTGAGTATGACATTTACCATTCCATTCCCAAAGAGGTTATTCCCTTCAGATCTCCGACCCTAACCTCTGTTCTACATGGCCTGAATTCAGGGGCAGAACTTGAGTGTCCTGATTGGTTGCAACTGAATCTAGTTGTGCTATCAGCGACGCCGTTGTAAAAGTGACATTTGCCAATGACACGTCATAATGTAATGATAAAATAATAAAAGAAATAAAAATAAATGTTGGATTTAATAATGAAGCCAGTACAATTTTTTAAAATAACCTTCCTCTCATAACTACCTGATTTCCACGACCATGGAATCAATCGTAGAAGCAAACACACAATCATTTTACATTAAGGTTGCATTGACATAGTACTGTCACCTGTTACAAGCCTGCATTCATCTGTGCGTTGATCTTTGAAATCAGAGCATTGATCAAATGTTTTGTCTGGCCCTTTCAACTCAATTGTTGCAAGTCAATCTCAGCTTTCTTTATTTGGGTACAGAAACCTATGCTTGATTATGTATTGGTTGAATCGATCCTTAACTTGTTTTTCACGTAACTGAAGATGACATCGCGTGGTGTCTATTAACTTGGGTTCATCAATATGTGTAGCTTAGATGTGGGATATATTTTTGTCGAATTATGTTCGAAGTAATTGACCAGTTTGCTCGAATTTTATGAGTAAACAATAAAACAATGAATCATGAAAACGAACTGAATGGACTTACTTAGAAACCCTGTAATTCTAAACCATAAGGTAAAAGATTAATACTAACTTTTCATTTCTAGGTTATAACGTTCTCGCTGTATGCATGTGTTTAAACCCTCATAATCTTACCCAGTGCATACCATGTATGTTTATGAATGATTGTATGGACGTTTGTTCTTTGAACAATTTAAACAAAAAGAATAACGAGTTGTGTTATTTGATGAACTGTAAATGCTGAAGATAAATTTCCACTTATTTGTGAAATAGTGATTGATGCAAATAAGTATTTAAATTGGGTAAACTATTTTTCAATTAACCTCTCCGGTCGCAATCAATGTTTACAACTATCTTAAAACTAAAAGAACGTAATGGGTGTCTTTAACGAGACGAGAAATTGATGTTTTCATTTAAAACCTGTTCTCCAAGTAGGACACATGGTTATGCGCATATGCACATGCAAGACATTCAACTACATCATCCATAGTGAATACATCAATCCTGTCCTAGTGTGATATCATCAACTATTCAATTATCAACGGGAACTCATTCATGGACCAATTTAAAAGTGATGACCAATTAATGATGTGCTGAGAGAATGTAATCAAATGGGTTGCATCAATTTAAAAGGTATTGTTATCAGTTCAGAAAGGCTTCTGTTCTGTCTGTTCCATTTACTACATATTGGATCTGTTATTGAGTAATGCACTTTCCAATAAATCAATAAGTGTTATGTGTGTGTAATAAAGCGTGGATTTGTACACATAAAGTTGCTTAAATCTACTGACAAAATAACACTGAGAGTCAAAAGGCGCTTTTTGCTTCTTTTATGACGTCGGTAATGATGCGTCAAGTCAAAGAAGGTTATTTATGTTATAGGTTATTTATGTAACATCTTTCACTAATTACATATCTACATTTTATAACTATTTTACTGATATGACAAAGTTTATGGTCAAAATGCTATTGTTGAAAATGTGATTTCAGCGTCCGAAGTGTATTTATGATAACATAACAATTAAAGCATCATATTGTGATTTTGCAAACTCAGAGTACGTTTTTACACAACATGTGCCTGTCAAAGACATTCAACATCGACTTTCTCCGACAGAAGTATTTCGTTTTTTACTTTTTTAAAAATCAAGTGACGCTTCTTTTGCGATTGAGTATACTATAATTAATTCTTCATGTAATTTACACTATGATTAAATACATAGTACTAGTGGAGCTTTCAATCAGTTTGTACCAACAAACTCTGTATGTACTGTATGGAAAAAGTTGGCTTTTATATGAAAACATGGCCCAACAAATCAATGATCATTGAAATTTCTATGGATTTAATTTCATTGTTTCATGAAGCGATTGTCTCAAACTTGATTAACCAATGTTCTTAGATATATGTTTGTTGTTGAACATGTAAAACATGGCAGATCAAATGAAAAATTGAAAAAATGCTTCACAAAACAATGTCAAAATCCATATATTAACACGATACAGATGTGTAAAACAGGTTTCCGTTCTTCTTCTCTCATAACACGACTCATTCGATTGTGCAGTCGTTCAATGAAACTGTATAGGAAACCCAAATCAATCTCATAATCAGATTCGGTCTTACGCACATGAGTTGCTCCTTGTCGGTAACTACGGCCATAACATCATTTACTTCATCGGCGCAATGATTACATAAGAGGGCCTATTTATAAAAACAAAAATAATCTTTTACAATCAGAATCAGCCTAGATATCAGCATATTCATTCACGAAATAAGTTGTTATTGTTCACAATTCAGTAACAGACAGCACATTTGTAAACAATCCGAATATCATCTTTGACAGTTCATCATACTTCATCGCATAGAAAATCGTGTGCACACTAGAAAGGCAATAGCTGAAAGTGTAGTGAACTTCACGAGAATCCAGATGATCAATCATGTAAATTCACACAAGTAATATGCCAAAATGCCCTATTTACGGTCAGATGTACTGTTGCTCGTATAGTCAATTACTTCCTGTTGATGTATCACCCAAAGAGTGTGAATGAGTCCAGACATCAGTATTTTTCGGTCAGTCTGGAAATTCTATAAATGACTTAAGACTCACGTGCTTCAATGTACTTTAGTTGACACTTCTGGGTTGGCACTATTTGTATTGTCCATTCTTGAAGCTGTATAGATGTCTAGAGGCTGCTCTAACACTTGAGCATTTCGTGATGAATCAGTCTTTGTATAATATTTGAAAACAAAAAAGACTCTGGAAATTTACTGCTTCACATTTCTGTAGTATTTCCCTTTATTTATTATCGGATGACAGTGTCGTTGAATAGTCATGTCCAACGGCTTTTTTGAATTTACAAATATAGCATTCAAAACAGGATGTTTATCAAATCATATTTCCTGAAATGTTTTGACCACATTATAGAAAATTAGGATAAATATCAGAAAACAATTTATTTTGGGAGAACCTGTGAAATATGAGTAGTTCATCATGCAAATACAATCAATGTATACCCACGATTAGTCGCAATTGTACTTCTTTCATAACTTATGTGTCTGAAATAAGTCATACTAATCAGTTTTGGCCAAGAATACTCCATTCACTCGGCAACTCAATACAAACAAGCATCCACTTATCTGTATCAAGGAATCGGATTTCTTCGTCTTAAGTATGTTTGTCTGGTATAAATCGTTAATCTATTATTTGATTTCAATCAAAATATGTTCTTGAATGCGAAAGAAGTACAACAAAGAAAAGAAAGGAAAAGCAAGTTATATAATTGCTTTTGGTTTGTAAATGCCAATTATCTTGATACGCTCTTGACATATATTGTTGGAGCCATTGATAAACAGTTAAAATAGCAAAGCAATTAAGAAATCAATATGTGTTCAAAGAATACTCCAGTTATCCTGCATTGTTTGCAGGAGTACGTTGTAATGTCACAATTGTAACATTATTTTTGGTTAGTTGTATTTCATTGAAATAATGAATATGTTATTTATTACGGAATGTGTTACTTTTGGGAGAACGACATATTCGAAATGTAAATGGACGATGTTACTCTGATAAAGAAACGTGAAAATCACGTATGTTAACCTCCTTGTGTGTAAGTATGTAAGCTTAATCTGGTCAAGTCTCAGTTGAAGTGGCTTTGTGTTTACTGACATTCTTACTATACGCATCCATTTACTAAACATTTTGTTAGGGTTTGGATAATTTAGCCCTGAAGATGAAAATTTGCAAACAGGCTACAATCAATTAAAATTGGAAGGTTATTGATGCCACGTGGCTTTTATATCAACTCCAATTCCAAAGAATATACAAAACATATCAATACCCTGCAAAGGTTTCAGAATTAGCCCCAGAAATCTGAAAAGATGATATTCCATTTCGATGTCATGTAAGTGACATGCAAGCTCAAATTAAAATATCGATTTCAGCTGTAACAAATGAACACTTCTTTGAAAATAAATTGACCTAATAAAGTTTTAAGTAGAAGTGAGATGTAAAATGTATTTCCAGAACATAAATGTAATAGTTTGTCAAAACGAATCTTAGACAACGAAATGTTGATTGTTATTTTGATTAAACATCATAACGGTAAATAAGAACAGGAAAGTTTTCTGTATAACAGTTTCTTTAATGTGAACATGCATGAGGTTAAGAAGTATATGATTACTCCTACCTCGGGTGGAATGTAAGGATTAACACAATGGTATGCATTTATACAGTAAAGCAACACATTGTGAAACATAAAGAAAATCGCAACTTCTGCATATCTCCACTGACACATTTAGGAAATGAAAATTAGCTACATGTACTATCCTATCAAGAAAGTTTCATTTTCAAATCAGAGTAGATAGCCTGACATCCTATAACTTCCGCCTCAGCCATCTATTTGACGTTTGAATACATTCCTCATCTTCATCTATCCTCTGAAGGTATTAACATCATATTAGGAACGTCAAGCTTGTGGAGTCTTAGTAACACTTTCCTATTTGCTAGTGTGCTTTGTTTTGATGACGTCAGTGTTACATAAACATACATTTTCATTTAAGGTGATATTTAAGTGATTAAGTGATATTTAATTATCCATGGGCTTAAAGGGTTTCAACTTTTAGAAATTAATATGGAATCTGTTGGCCATATCCTTTGCTTTATTGGCGATGGATTTATTTATTCAACCAGAAAAACTCTTGAGTACAAGTTGTCATATTATCTCGAGATAATGAAAACTTTCATATTTAAGCTATTAAGCAGTTTTAATTTCGTACAATGTTCGACCACAACGTGTTTTGTTATCATTGACACATTCACCATAGTCATAGCCAGTAGGTTGACACTGAAAAACAAAGCAACCATGACCATTTCACAATGTAGTGTCGATAATGCAGTTCTTTAAGGTAAGAGGTATTGTTAGATTATTATTATTATTGTGAGATTGTTAGATAAAAGAAAACAGTCTGATACTGGTAGGAAACCTGATACGAAAAATGACAAGAAATTTGCTATTCTCCTGTTTCCTTTAGCTCATAGAATAACCAATTGAATAATCCATTCCTTATCCCTCCGTATCCCCCAATTAATGTGAATGTTCAAATACGACAGTCACACATACAAATAGTGCAAGTGACTACTGATATATTCACAACACAAGGTGTTTAAGTATAATTCGAATGGATAGGGTGCACATCCGGATCATTGGGCTAACACGTTGAATGTAGATGTTGGTATTTAGAGGATAAGACTAAGACTGGAGCTTCAGAACGAAACAGTAGAATGAGTACAGATGATTATAATTGCATGATTAATAATTGCACTTTGTCTACGACATAACATGGACGTGGTCAGAGATTTGTGAAACTCGTCTTTCGTGATTTTTCTATCATTTTTAACAGTAGCCAATTCGGATGATCTTCACAACCGGACAGGTCTGAGTTTTATCTCGGTTGTGAAGCTTCGCTGAAGAAGCTGCGAATGTGAGTTTGTTACAAGCATTTTCATTGGTACGTTCAACCTCTCAGCGTAGAGCATGATGAGATAAAACAAAATCAATGTTATTCATTAAATCACAAGACCAAGTCGTATTTAATTCCAGGTATGAGTAGATTGAAATGTTTTTGGCGTTTGTCAACTGTTATTTTCAAGTACCAATATGTGAAAATTCCTAGCATATTTACATCATATGACGTTTACGTAATACGAATTTCAAAGTTATGTTTTAATCTTTTCTTTTCTTGTCTTTATCTTTGTGTAAGCTTTGTGTGTTTTCAAAGTAATGTGATGCATGTACTATACATGACGAATGAGGATTATATTGTGGATATACAATTACTATTTACACTGTGTAGACGATGATTTGACATAGATTCTAATGTCGTCCTCAAGCTGGAGCCACGTGGCAACAATGTTAACATACTTGAAAAGAAAACGAGATCACTGCTGGGAAAGAAAACCTCTGAATGCAATAGGTGAAATTACCAATGGTGAAATGAAGGCCCTGGGGCAAGTCAGACATTACCCTTAAAACACTCTCGCCCCTCTCGACAATGGTAGAACCACGATCATTATGATGCTGAGCAACTCCAACACTTACCAGCAGAAGATAGACCAGACCGCCCCGCTCTAGAGAGATTACCGAGCCATTCTGAAGCGAAAACTTGGCACTAACTATATAGGTCCAATCCCAAATAGGAAACCCATTGTCTAATACGATAATCCTGGCCCAAACAGATTCCACCAAAGCCCGCCTCCTCGTCTATTCCAGAAATACTGTACGCTATAGACGACACCTTGTTCCACTTCGAAGAAGCCAGATCCATTGCCGTTGACTCCAGCAGGGTCGTCAAGAAGATCCGCTCCATTAACGAGCTAGGCAATCTCCTTAGCTACGAGGTGAAGGGTCGTTTCACCACTTGGGTGGCGACGACATTAGAATGTTTGTTGAAACGTCGACTACAAATATTAGGCAAGTCCTCAGTGCTCGCCAAGAATGCCAATCAAAATAAATGAACCAAACATGCCATATGGATTCCTTAAATTTAAGTAAAGCGGGTGTTAGGTTACTCTTTTAGATCGAACGTCTTTATACATGGAGAGTGATCTCTTGTCAGTCTATTCAAGGAGAAGATATTCCAGTGTTGTGCGCTAATTTAGCCATTAAGCTGTTGTATTAAAATAGAGCCCGGGCTAATTTTGTTGTTACAGTCTAGGAGTTATCAATAATGAATCTGGTTTAAACATATGTATATACATGGATTGGATTAGACATCAAGCTCACTGGAACTTATATGAAGACCGCTCCGGTTTATATCTATGAATCGCTTATGAACAGCAAACAAGATATCAGATGAAAGAATAATGGGTTTTTTTAATATTAGAAATATGATAGTTTGATACATTTATGACACTTGCGGAGAGAAACAGTTAGTATTACTATGATGTTTGCGAGGCCATATAGTTTACTTTCAATAATAACTTATGATATAAAAATAATAGAATAATACCAAAATGGATTTGGAATTCAAACACAATATCTTTAGGATCTATAACAATGCCATTCAGAATATAAAGACTATAAAGTACTACCTCATGCAGCAGCACAGGTATACGTGAATTACTTTTGTATACGTCAACGTTTGTCACTAATTCTACTTGTTCTAAATATTCTGCTGTAAGCATTTCTCTGTATAATCGTGACTGATTTATGTGAAGTTGAAATTAACCGCAATTAAGAATATTCCAATACTTAAATGTACTCATTTAGAAGCTCGGGCGGCATGTGTATGGTTGTCACGCGGCACAATAGCACATGTCACCTCCTGACATTTAGGTAGAAAAACAATAATGTGGTTAATGATTTTCTGGTCGTATATTTTAGCATGTGATTGTGTAGGCAGTTGTGAAGCTTAATTGTCTCTTTAAAACTACACCTTTAATCAAAGATATTTCATTCTTGAAAATTCAGAACAAATTGGAAAATTGAGAAGTCAATCGCTTGCTTGTTAGGGCATCATCTTGAATATGCAATTATACAGTTAAAGTCGAGGATTCTTACACGAAACGTTGTACAACCCACACGTATCAATCAGAAAACCTTGCTTTTTTGGTCAATCTATGGTTGTAAATATGGTTTCTAAAGAAAGGAACAGTTTCGTTAATCCATCGATTAAGGCCACTTTGACTTTGAGGAACCGATGTTTGATGGATCAATAACGTTGCCGTACTTTGTAAAGATGGTTGTCTTTACCGTAACATTATGGTTTGATATGGTCACTATTCCGTATGCGATAACATGACTTCATCACCCTGACTACTTAACCATCGCATTGTCAATAATCTTAGCAAACAATTCAACTTCATTTTGATCCATCCATTAACCAGTGTAATCAATGAGATGTTAACTTAGCTCTTGAAGCTTTCACCATAACTTGACGAGGTTTATTTCGGAATGAAACTCGGTCAATGCTGCTAGTAAACTAATACAAGTTTATGCAGTATACCTTTTACTAAAAGGGTAAAACAGCTCATTCAGTGTTTCTCTTATCCGTAAAAAGTTGTTGTTAAAACATAAACTGCTAGAGGCCATCAAGTGTAAATATCCTTTATCAATTCGACGATGGAAAATGGATCAGCGTTTTTTAACTTAACCAAAACTGTCCATTCATTGATTGAGGAGAATTGTTTGCAATTGGTAAAAAAAAATCCCATTTTGTGAGCTCTTTATTTCCATTAAAAAAGTGCTAAAGCCCCTTTAAGATGTTTTATTCTGATCTCAATAATCTATCATAATGTCCTCATTGCTTTGAAGTTGAATTTCTCTGAGCAATAACATAAGTTTGTAAGTCCGCCCACTAGTGCCGTCTTCACATGCAGGATTTTAGAATTCCATGGGCAGCAAGAACGATTTGAGCAGTAGAAGTGTCTCATGTCTGTGTCACATCGGCATTATTGAAACTAACGTTGTGCGATGTCAATTATTGATCAGACAGAATGAACCAAACTCTGTCATATTTTGTGTTTTGGTCTGAAAAATTAGGCATATTTGATATATGTATATCACGTTCAATTGAATTTTAGATATTTATTTCTCTGTCTTGTTCTTTTTTAAACATGACCATTTAATTTAATTCTGGTCATGCTGGTTTTTTTATTAACCACTGTATAATGCCTGTCCTGTCTTTGGATCACAGAAAAATATTCCTCTTGAAAAAGACACTTTTCTCAAAGGTGATTGCACTGTGACATTTACAGTTTATTTGCGCATGTCAGGTATCAGTCAGACTTACAATTGCATATACTTTATATAGTAATATGTAGCATATCACATGATATCTCATCAAGTGCCTAAAAAACAGTTTGTTAGATTACTGATGCCTCGTATTTTCTTATGTAAACTGTTTCCCTTTTAACAATAGTAACCTTGACTCGAGAATATGTTAGCAACGATAATGTTGTATACAATATAATGCCATATGAAGTATATCTGTTAATAAATAACTTGCCATGAGTTTATTTGACTATATAAACACACGTATTAAGAAATTATTGAATAAAAAAAAATATAAATATATTATATAAAAATATAACAAACTAGAGAAGGAGCATACATTAAAGTCTTTAAATTATCTGGCGTTTATACACGTGTGCCATTAATCTTGATTTACTGCAAACTCTAGTAAGTCCTAAAACATGCCCTTCCAGTAATCTCCTGACACTACAAAGCAAGGCACATACATATGTTACAGATAATATCAACATGTCTGATACCTCTATTAGTGATGTATGGCCGTGCTGATCTGGGGATGTACTAGTAATGTGCTTGTTGGTTTACACAGCAGTTCTGTATACACTTGGATTCATCTGCGAATACCCCTTGTTTACATGAATCGATACTGTGGATAAAAAGACATGTACTCATAGCATATAGAAAGTTCCAAGCTGGTAATTTAGAAGTCATGCGCTCACATTTGTTATCAATACATTTACCATTGGGAATGAGTTTACCCTTTGATTAATGTTTTCGAATGCTCAGTCATTGTCAACTGTTATACTTTTCTTGCCGATCATCGTTATTATGAACATTAAGCTGGCTATCTACGGATCAATCATTTAGAATCTGGACACGACAATTTCTAAATCTATGTAATAACAGATTTTAGAATGTCCGTTTGAACATTAAATATTTATTATCGCAGCAAATAATTGCAATAACATTATCACCAGTTACATATAATGATGTTATCAACGTTTAAGAAAATGTAATAGCTTCATGAAAATGATCACGTACCTGGAACAATTACACAAAAACAATGAAAAAAAAGAAGGTTTGGTTCTATCTACTATTTAGAGCACAGTCAAATGCTTTCGTCCAATCATATGATTGTATTATGGTCACGTGGAGTACATTTATATCCCGATAGATGTACGGTTGTCTGGTTGCGTTCGGATATCATGCTCATAAAACTGGTTCACAGACTTCCATAAAAACAACAAACAGTGTCAACTGATTGTTTTATTTATGTGGATAATACACAATTAAACACTTATTACATTGACAAATGATCTGCTGTGTTCCCTTTCCGAAAGGAAAAAGTCGTTGTCGTCGATGGGGGTCTTCTATATTAAGGAGCTTGATATTCCTAAAAAAAAAGAGAATAAAATCATGTAACTAAAGCAAGTAATGCGAGGTCAATTGGTAATTTTCAAGTTTATTTCATTTATATCATGAGTAAGTGAAACAACGACAAGCATCACACCATGTTACCAATGTTTTATATATTTTCAACCACGATATTAAAAAAAATATTCAGACGTTATATAGAACGACATAAACAAGAGAAGAAAGTGATATAAAAGTACCTTTTTGGGGTGTTGAGGATGGAGGCTGCATTGTCGTCTCAATGAAACCCCTATATCGTCACACAACGTCCGAGCGATGTCCAGTACGACGTTACATTCTTTCCCATAGTTCGAGTATAATTTCGTTGCTGCAGTAACCTGAAATCATTCATATGCAATATAGACAGGATGCACAATAGAATATGCAACAATAGATAGTACAACTCGCATATTGATAAATACAGCTCAACAAACAAACAAAAATATTTGAAATACAAAAGACAATAACTTTTATCAAATAAACCAATTTAGTGTAATTTTTAAAAATGCATTTGATAATTTTAAAAATATACACTTTAAAAAGTAAGGAGTAAAATAGTAAAGTTACCTTTCCTGAATGAATAGTGTACTTGTCCTTGGACTGTCCATGATGAAGCCATTGTGTGAACTGATTCATTCTAAAAACCACCCAGTCTTTATAGGCAATGAAATGTATTACTGCTCAATGTTGCTGAATAAAAACGTGCTTAAATCATGCATGTTCGTGATTCAAGCACGACGCTTATGCTGTAGCACGACTCTTACGCTTTATATAAAATGTACGCCTCATGCACCTCGGACAATTTAAGAAATTCAGTGCTCACAGTGCTGATGATGACGTCAATGTCCCTAACATTTGCATATGATAATGAGAAATGTCAATGTTTTTCATGTTGTGTTCGAGAGAATGTTTCCCAAATTTGTTGACAATTCATTTGAAATATATTCATTTTAAGACATTTTCTTGACGACTCAAGCATTTGACTGTGCTCTAAGATAGATAGAGAACTCGCAGCAGTACATTATCGGGATATAAATGTACGGGTTTGAGAGGGTTAGGCTCGGCTGACGCCTCGCCCAACCCTCTCAAACCCGTACATTTATATCCCGATAATGTACTGCTACTCGTCCTCTATCTATTACATAAAAGAAACAGGAATAACTGTCACTGGTGGTACACTACTTGTCTGTGTCCTTGCTGCACTCATCTCCAACTTCATGGTGAACAACTCTGTTTGTTGCGTGCATCTTTACCATGCAATTTGGTCGTTAACCAACTTCTGCTAATGGTTACTCACTAGTACTATTGATTATAGCAGATCCAAACTTACTTTTATCTTCAAACGATAGATTAGTGAAAAATAACATTGACTAAATCTGATTTTGCCATATACATGTACCTTGAATCTATTACATCGCACTTCAAACCAGTAATTGATAATAAGACAACTCAATACAACAAGCATCCACTTATCTTCTTTGTCTTTAGTACGTTTGTTTGATAGTACTACCTACTCTATTATAGGATTTCTATAAAATAAAAATTATTTTGTGAATGAGAAAGAACAACAAAGAAAAGAATTGAAAAGCCAGTCATATAATTGCTTATATAACAGCTGGGCAAATTATCTCTTTTCATTTATTTCTGAAATCATTGAAACGAAGTTAAACGAGCAAAATTGATGTTTCCTTTCTCGACTTAATAATGAGAAACAATAACGAAATCAATAAAATCAATATTTGTTCATAGAATACTCAGTGTATCCTGCATAGAATATGTTATAATCTTTAAATCGTAACATTAGTGTTGTTAAGTTGTATTTCATCAAAATACTGAAAAGTCTATTTATTACAGAATTGGTTACTATGTGAATAATCACATATTGAAAATGTAAATTGACATGTAAATCGGACAAGGAAACATAGTGAAAATCTCATATGCTAACCTCCTTGCAAGTATGCAAGCTAAATCAGGTCAAGTCTCAGTTGAAGTGACTCTGTATTTACTAACAGTCTTCCTATACACCATGCACGTCTTCCATTAACTTAACATTTTGTTAGGCTTTCAATAATTTACTAACAAAGATTTAATCTTACTAAAAAGGTACAATCAGTTAAAAATGCCACATTATTGAAGCAACGTAGCTTATTGTTAGATATGACTGAGAAGAATTTCCATTTATAAAAAGACGAATTGCTTTAAATCTAGTAATTCTATTCTTGTTATGTTGCCTTTGCATGAAAGAGTGAATGTCTGATACACAGGCGATTTATATTCGTGTTAGCTTAGTGATATGAAACGACGTTGTCAGCGTCCAGGTGATGTTCGCGAGTCAGGGTCATTCCGTGGAACGATCGGTAAGCCCGAATACCGGAAGCTCGAAGACGTCTAAGACAGTGTTTCTGCTGATGTAGTGTCCTAAAGCCGTCGATGCCGTTGACGTCATGGTGAAGAATCAGTCGCTCAGATGCAGTGTGTGCAGTTGTCTATACTCTAAGCGCGCCCAAGTCATGTAGAAATTGAAAAAAACCTGATTTTCGAAAAAATCACTTTTACCTGAACTGTCATGCCTCGGATACTTTTTGACGATATAATTTCATTGTTTCCGTTCGTAATATTACGAAAATAAATACAAAAATGCTACGTTGTAAATGAATATGAAATAATATGAAAATCTGTGGATGTGTACTTTCTTTGTACTTCAGTTTATAATACAAAATCATTTTATTACATAATTTGGAGTGAGATATTCGGTTCTATCAGTGAAATAAACCCTCTATCAAGCTACAGTGGTGATAACCTTTATCACCACTCTGCTGAGTGATGATAAACTTTATCGCCACTTGGGTGACGTCATCGGGACAATGTTATGACGTCATAATGTCAGCTTGCGAAGGCTGTTCGTTTGCCGTTGAAATCACTGGACATTTCAACGTGAAACACAGATATAATGATATAATAAATAGAATATCTGTCTTTCCTTGACAAATACCATGTTTATCTCATCTCATGAGGTAGAAAAGTTAATATATTTCACTCGTGGCTGCGCCACTCGTGAAATACTTACTTTTCTACCTCACTCAATGAGATAAACATGGTATTTGTCAAGGAAAGACAGATATCCTCTATATCTCGTTTAATAAACAATGTGTGTCATGGATAGGGTGTATATGTTTATGTGTAGAGCAGTCGTTAACATTGCCGAGTTGGCATGGAAACTGACAGTTGATGAACCAAGAGTGTAAACAGAAGCATATGCATCTGTCGTGTTGATCAGGCTGACAGATGTTGTGACCATGTAAATTGTATCATTGTCAATTACGACGTTCCGACTAAACTGAAGAACGCTTTCAGATATCGCACAGACATGTGACCCAAACTCGTTGATGGAATCAGTTTATCCATCCATCAATCTCTCTCACGTGTACAGAAGTGACAAACTAGGAATTAACCAGCACAGACATACACTGATACAAACAAGTATCAGGCTTTGTAGGCAGGTCGCTTGTCCCTGGATTTTTGTTAGATTTTAAATGGATGCAACATATGTTTTAACCTTTTTACCCCATTTAATGTTTTAAATTTAAATATGTGTCTAACTATTATCAAGAGTTTGCTAGCCAGCGAGAAACGTTGGACATGAATGATACATTCTGATAAAAGGTATTTGATATTCATTTTTCACTGATTTTTTTTTCTCTGAAATACTAAAGAGTAGAAACAAGTAGGAGTCAACGTTTAACCTTTTAACTGGTTAGAATATTACACATCAGTCTTTTTTAAAAGAAAGCCTTGATTTGGTTTGTTCACAAAATCATAAAGAATAGAGTTGAACTGCATGATGTTTTACAGCACGATTACAGCATGATTGTTTTATATTCGGTATTATATTTTCTCTCAGTTTTGAATTTGTATAGATTGATAATATATCTCACCAGTATATGTCATAATTATATATATTTATTAAAGTCATATCATAATACACATTTTATTAAGCTCCTTTCTGTTTGTTAGGCCTTCGGCGGCTCATAGACATTCGAGTTATAGGCATTACAATTCAAAATTTTAATCATATATCAATTGAATACAAAAGTGATATATTTTCACATAGTATCTCGATTGGACTTTGAATGTGTAGATAATTGTCAAAGAAAATATTGTCAGAAGAAGTTATTTATTTAGATTTATTTAAACGATAAAGTTGGAACCTTGGGAAGATACAAGAAACGGATTAAATTGCCGATAGACTAGGTCAGTCACACAAAACCATAACTGTGAAACAACAGAATTTTGAATTTGGGATGTCCTGTTTTACTTCATCTACATTGTCCTGATATTCAAATGTTCGGGAGACTACATAATGCATACATGTACATGTAGTTTCCCAAAAAAAATTCAAACATCGAATATAAGCTTTAATGAACTGTTTCTGTACAATCAAAACTTGTGATTCCCCAAATCTCTGATCCATAAAATAAAAATTGCTTGTACTTGTGACTTAAAACGTTTAAAACATAATATATATTTGCATTTAACATGACTTGCATGACTTACACCCATTTCTTACGATCATTATTATGCTTGTTATCATAATGCCACCTTCTTGTTAATATTATCTGGCCACCATTTCTGAAAATTACAATTATTCTTTTATGAAACTTTAAATTCAGTCCAATTAAATTTGACTGTATTCCGAGAAATAAAAGTTACAGAAAAGAGCAGCTTTCAGGATACGAACATATATCGCTCTGTGATTTCCTCTCTAATCAGTCCTATTATTGCCCGTTTTCCACCGTGTTCTCACACAAGTTCAGTTAGTTAATCACAACACCTCCAAAAAAAGCTGTTGGTGCGAAAACTAGGAGAAGTCACTCCTGTCAGCAATCCTTTCATATTTATTCTTAACGGTAGAAACACGTTAATGAATGTTCAAACTGGCCATCCTGATCTCTTACAAATGTGATTGTCCATCGAGTGAATAGAATTTGTCTGCACTATAATGGTAAAGAACACTCACCTGTCTGTCAATCCCAGTAG
Source organism: Gibbula magus (assembly GCA_936450465.1). Lineage (NCBI taxonomy): Eukaryota > Metazoa > Mollusca > Gastropoda > Trochida > Trochidae > Gibbula > Gibbula magus. The sequence goes on from OW388290.1 coordinate 99,906,994, forward strand.
AAGTGCTATTTTGCTAATTATATTCCTCAGAATAGGGTTGATTTTAATCAGACTTAATTCACATTAATGTTATAAGTTTTGGAGTAGCGTTCTGAAATATTTCATGGGTTTTGTAGCCCAAATTGTATTTTTCGCACATAACAACCTCATCGACAAATAAAGGTATAAACATATCTATCAGATCTGGCAAAACAAAACTTTCACAACCTTATCAGAAAAATGGGCACTGACAAAATATCAGTCACATTATTGCCACAACGTGTACAAGGTTTTTACGAATTCTTATACATGTTCTTTGAGCCCTGGATTACCTAATCAAAAGCATTCTGCAAATGCAAAATAACTGAAACTTAACTTGAGATAAAGATTTCTGAAGTTGTGCAAACAGTGTAAATATATAAACTGATGTCGAATATTATTGTGATGGACTCATAAGGAGAGTCCAACCGTCCCCTACTCCTTTCAATAAGTGAATTCCTAACCCCTTTAACAATTTCTAGATCCACCTAAATACGTACTGCGCGCTTTACATCAACGTTAGTTTTCTTCTTAATTCTAATTGCCATATTGAATTCATCTTGTATTCAATTTAAAATATAATTGATAAAACAATTCACTACAAATAGAACTATGACATATTTGAGCAAAGCATTGATATTTGAGCAATTACAATCTACTACATCCCAAGATTTAAAATAGTTTACGTTGCACAGTATAACATGATTTGAATATGTGTAGAAGGTGACTAATACAGTAGTTTTCTAAAAAGTCATCTGAAATGGTCGAGTCGGTTGTGCCGAAGTATAAGTTGTAGCAATCAGACGCTTGGAAGCCATTCAAACAAACACGACTTTCATGAATGTCAGTGTGAGCAAGTTCCAGCAGTAAAGTGTAAAGACGCCACTTCTCAAAATACTTAATTAACCATTGAAACCATTCATCATCATCGAAGGACCAAGAAGCCTTTTTCTTTAATGTGTTTGGGAAAAGAAACTTCAGGCAATATAGGCCAGGGAATGATTTATTCTGATTTGAAAATCGTGCATTTGCAGAGCACTTCCCACTTGAAACTTTACTTATAATCTAATCATGTAGACATCTACAGAAACTGCTTTTTCATATTTAGTTCTTCAATTTGACACAGACCCGAGCTATTCTTCACGTCAAGCTCTGCTACTGAGATTGAGGAGACAGGAGATAAGAGTTATCCTCGCTTTGAATAACGTCATGTAACTCGCATGTTTCTCGTCATTGAAATGTGTAAAACAAGTTAAACAACCTCATCAAATGTAAGTTTCAGATGAAAATGTGATAAATATTAATTGTAAGTGTTGTCTTAAATAACGTTTTATTCTATGAATGAATTCATGTTCGTTTTATGAATGAATAAAGTAGCTGTTGATAAGGCAGTGTCAAAGACCATCATTAGCCAATCAAATTACTCGAGTGTCAATGATACATACACTGTATGTGTCATAACAGATTGTTATGAAGCCCCTTTACGAAGTGCTATGTGGGTAATAACATGTGCTATTACACAGAGTAAAGTGGCAACATCGACTCCTACTCAAGACATGGGAGGTAATGAGCTCGCCTTTCTGACGAAGGACACTCTTATGTTAACGTGAGTTCGAGAATGAGGAGCTTTCACTTTAAAAGATTTGCAAGATTCACTGGGAAAACATATGATATTTAATCATTTACTCCTATTTACTCCCGGAGTAAATATCATCTTTAGTCATATTTAATCCTGGAGTAAATATCATATTTAGTCTTATTTAATCCGGAGTAAATATTTGTAAAGTTTTGTAAAGTTTTGTAAAGTTTTGTAAATGTCTTATTTAATTCAGATTAAATATTTGCAAATATAATGTTAAATGATATTAAATATGTGTAAATATTATCTTTAAACGAAATGTAGCACGCCGTTCTTACGGAAATAAAGAGCTCTATCACGGGAAGGAAGTGCAGCCAGTTGCTTAATAATAATGTCCAATCAATGAAAACAGTTGTTAAATAAATGTACTTGATTCGAATGAAACACTCCCTAAACTGAATTATGTCAAGATGTAAAAAAATAAATATTCATCATGTCTTTGGAGGGAATTTACAAGTTGAATACATAAAAAACAATATTCTATTACAAGTTTTTATTGTGAACTTATATCGGAGTAAATGATCATTACCAGATAAAAAAAAAACCTCAAATTAACGTTAAATGCGATCTCTCCTCTCATAAGTGTATGAACCACTCATTGAGTTACTTATTAATTCAAGAAAATAAAAGTTGCATCCATAACCACGGATAGACGGACAAAACAAGACAAGACTTTATCCCACAGTATTGCATGCCATTGGGATAAAATAATAGTTTAATTTGCCCGAAAATATGATAACATGTTATGCAATAGACAATTTCAGTTGAACAATTGCATTTTGGAACAAATTACTATTTTCCCTCGTTATAATGCCAATCATCAGAAAACCGTTTATGCCATCTATATGATATAATGCTATTTACGATGTTGATTTAACTATTTACACTGTGAATGTACAGTTTTTTGGTGGTTAATCAAACACCTAGTCTCTGAAATGAAAACATTGAAAAGGAGGTTCTCTTAATATTCCATTTTTTACAGTCTACTTTTCGATATTTGATAAAATGGTGATATTTTCAGAATACATACTTTTTCTGAGTCTGAGTGTAAGACTATCATGCACTCAACCGCAAAAGAAATGTCACCCGGGGAACCCCTAAATGTTGCTGTCTGAGAAAGTATATGGTGGACACATATTCAATAAAGAAGTACTCACAATTTCACGTATTAGAGAATGAGGCTTTTCTTTTAGTGTCAGTTCAAATACAGTTGCAGTGTTGAAATCGCTTTTTCAAAATGTTTTTGGGTCAGAGTGTTTGAGATTTAAGTCATATGTATAAAATATAAAATGTAGAAACTACATAAGATACAATAAAATATGGTGTCGACATGAATAACCTTCTTGAACTTAAATTTGATGACACGTCTTTACTGTAGGATGTCGTAAAATGCCAAAAAAGTCCTTTTAGACTCCCCTACGTCATCTAGTTACGAAAATTCGAAAACGTGGATTTTGAGAATTGCCAATTCTTAAAAGGTGTTTCGCAGAAATATGCATATATAATGTTTTGAAATTTCAGGTTAAGTTTTCCTCTGAAGACATGCTGTTTCTCTGTTTCAGTCGTCAGTATCACTCTTGGAATGAATTATCTTATATTTTGTATGGTGACGTTTCTTTTGCGGTTGAGTACAGAGTACACCAACTAAATTTTACTGCTGATTACATAAATCAAATCAAATCAAATCCCGACGAACAGCCTGCGTAAGCTATGTAAGAGAAAGCATGGGAGTAAGTGACGCCTGAACACACAGTTGTGTAGATGTTTATCTGTAACATAGTCTTCATTCTCTGCAAACATATTATACATGCAAAGAACGAAAGTGTTTCCATTTGTCCAACCTGGATACAACACAATAACAGGTGACATTATATTAAGGGTATACTATTTAACATTACAAGGGTCAAACATATAAGTAGAGAAACAACATTTTCGATTGCTACCTTGCTGAACCAGATTTGCCGTTATTAAGTGGACCATAAATGTGTGAATTACAGTAAAACCTGGAACTACTGACTCGCTTAATTATGATCAATCAATCCTCCTAGAAAGCGATAAGTATTTAGTCTGCTGTTATTTATACAAAATGACAGACGAAATATAATTTATGCAAATGCAATCGCTGGTTAAAGATTTAATTAATGTTACCTCCTTTGCATGTTGAGACATTTACGTTAAAATAGATTACTTCAAGAAATAGTTAAAACATCCAAATGAATTAAGAGGATGATGATTATCATAAAAAGAAATGAACAATCATTATTTCAAGCAAACATTATCCTTGTTAAACAGAATGGAATACAATGAAATACAAATGTAAACGTCTAAAAATAATCTAGCGACAATGATTACTCACTCATGTTATTACACATTATAACACACAACATAGTTTAACATTTTTCGTTAATCAAGAAAAATCTTATTGTACGATATGTACATGAAAAGCGTCTCTTACTGACACACAGTGTAATCATTTGTAAACCAAAGCGCAGAAAAGAATAACTTGGATTGTATGTTTTGCCATATTGCATAATCATTTATACTTATTGACGATCAATATCTTTTAATTCAGTATCACCATGATGCAATACTAGAGTGGCCTGATTAAACATGAACGCACGGGGTTTGATACACAAACTTCCCTCCAAACAAACAGTTTAAATATAAGTGTAATTTACGCATTTCTTCTTATGAGTTGATTAACTCAATTAGGGCTCATTAACAAGATACCAAATAGGTGTAAGTCATTAACTGCCGAAACTGCGCCGGCTCGTTAACAACGGTGAGAATGACCGATGGTTGAGAAGGCATAAGCCGAATACACAAAGAATTCGATAATACACACTTGTGTATTCAGAACCTATTTAGGTCATAAATGTTGCAAGATTGACGCTTGCTTAAACTAAGGGAGTATTTTTGGTGCATTGCGTGAAAAAAGGAGTAGATGGTATATTTTTACTGATTTAACAACTTTGCAATATAAAATGTAACCATTGATTTGATTTACAAGCGAGTAATAAACTACATATACAAGTTTGTTAGCGGGGTATTGCACTTGCAGTTGGTTTTATATTCCGATATGGATGACATTTATTGAATTTATAGTTTCCATAGGATACATGTTGGTTATCAGCCCGTTTAACATTCAACTTAGTTTCACAGAATTGCAATATTTACTGGCATATAACACAGGTATCATTTACAGTATTGGTTAACAAGAGGCTACAGCTATGAATTGTGGGGTTTGCGGTATACTTATGAGATAAATTCGTTTTTTTTTCTAAAATGACTATAGGCATTACAGACAATAAGGAAAGGATATTCATATTCAATTTTAACAGTTTTACAATTTATTCAATCCCTTTGACTCCTATGAATCTTTTAATACGTTCATGTGACCTGTACACACTCATGCCAGGCAGGTAATAGTTTATCCACGGACGTGACCGTTACATGTTTATAGAAAGTATATGGTAAAGGATTAAACTTTGTTGTAATATGCTTTTCTTATCATTCGGTCTTGAATGGTTCTGTACATTCATGTGTTATTCATATCTACGGAGAAAGCTTTAAGTATTATAGAGAAAGCTTTTCGTTAACGCATTATTTTGACAATAACAACAGTAAACGCACCCACAGGAGTTGTTCAACTAAATATGTGTGTAACATGAATTTTAAACAATTGGTTTTCTTGTGGAATGAGATTTTATACAAAGTTTTCATGTTTGGTAGTCTGTTCTGTAGGGAACATCCCCCCCCCCCCCCCCCACCCCACCCCACCCACCCCCCCCCCCCCCCCCCCCCCCCCCCCCCCCCCCCCCCCCCCTTACACAAAAACATACAAATCTGTCGGCTAAGAGTTGATTAAATCAATTAAGGAGACTGCCAAATCAGAGACAACCGTTTCAGTTCGTTATCGAGGTGTGCAATTTGACTGATAAAGATTGAAATACCAAAGGGGTCTTAAATCAAATACACAGAGGTTCAGCATTAACCTGTGTATTGAGGGTCGCCTGAGTTATTCATGTTGCTTTTATTGCCTGACAAATACATTTTGCTTCTATACAACAATATGTTCGGCTTATGGACATAGAATAAATACATATGCAATCACCATGAGTTAAGAGTAACAATAAAGATGTGAATTTAAATGTTGATGTTTATTATATTAATTTTTCTGTGTACCCTTATAGACTGGAATAGAGTCATGGTATATTTCATAAAATCTGGTTTGGCTTTGATATGTGCCACAATACCATATTACTTAAAGTTGAGTTACGTTTTCATACATGTACATGAAGTCGCATTTGTGGACCCATTTTACGTATCTGTAGGACATGGTAGTAAACCAACTTTGTCTCCTTTAGATAAGTTTCCAAAATAACATTGATTTGCGCGCACGCCTATCTTGATGCATTGTTGTTATTCTCACTATTCTCACTTACTGAACGGGGGAAAATAGTTATTTTCAGTAGCTGTCAGTTGAGCTCGATATATATCATCGATGATATCGACATATGGGAACAACAAACTCAATGTGGAGAATCTGGGAAGGTTTAAACATTATAACACATTAATACAACATCATTTATTCAAGATTTATTGTTTCTATCAAGATAACACTATACCTCGGCGCAATCATCTGTACTGTCATCATAAATCTTTTATTACTCAAAAAGATCCACCATCGGTGGTACATGAGTAAATAAAGTAATATACATAGAATGTACAGCAATATAACTGCAGATTAAAGATAATTAAATCAAATTGATTTCAAACAATCCTAATAAACTTAGCTAGTTGTTTCAGAACAGAAATCTTATTTGAAAATAGTTGACGAAATTCTAACAATCTTGGCCAGGAACAATAATATTCTTTAAACAATAACTTACGTAAATCCATAAACAAAGTCCTTTTACGATATTTTGCCATCGGCCGGTTTTAATTGCTTGTTCTAAATTTAAGGATTGGTTTGGATATATGGTCATGGAGGAGTAGATATTGCTTAAATTCAGGAGATCGCTTCTGAATTGTAAAAATCACAGAGGAACAGTAGATGGCGGTTTACCACTGGGCTACCCCGCCCCTTATTTTAAAAAAAATACGTCATTTGTTCAAATCATAAACATTTATAACAAGAAAAGTTTTACCTTTAGTTTTACTTTTTTATAATATCGGTTTTTTTGCCGGAAACGCTTTTATAGTTTACATTTTATTAAGATAGATGTAACCGTATTTCTGTATTTCTGAACAGAACAGGGTAATTAAAGAGTTGTGATCACGGCCCGTGCAAAGTGTGTTGTGTAATGCCAGCCTGAATCTCCTTTGGCTGCCGCTAATTAGGGGCAATAAATTAATTTCGGTTTAGCTTTGCATTGTCTGACAAAGGCGTTATATGTTCAACGGCATGTATATTCCATTACATTCAAGAAGTGAATTTGTGATGACACTTTACTTAGGAGATATAATTGTGTTTTGTCACCATTGAACCATTTTTTAATTGTACCCTTCCGCAGACTCCCTACATATTGTATATACAACGACACCAGACTGGGTGGCGCCAATTTGATTAGCTAGGGATCTTAAGATTTAATCAACAATTATGACGAACAATACCTATGTCTACGCAACATGTGATTGTGAAAATTTGCTTTTATTGTGTTTTGTCCTTTTTAGTTGAATGAGTTAGAATTCAAATCACTTTTATTCAATGGTAAATGCATTGTAAATAAATAATGCCGATACAATTACTTAAAAACATAATTGATATATTATAATATACGGGCATCCTGGAAAATATTATTTGTAAATCTTATTCATTAAGAACCTTATATGTTGTTAAATAATGGTCTCTCATAATCAGCTGTGCATACGATTTTTAGACGTTTAAAATGCATTATTCTAGTCCAAACTGTCCATTGATAGGATTTAAACAAGCGATGTCGCATTACATTATTTCAGGTTTGTAGCTTTAAGAACCACCCTTAGTTGGCTTGAACATTAGGTTTATTTAATGGATAATGACACTTGTTATGATGATACTGAATATTTCTATAAACTCAAGGCTACAACAGAGCATAATGAGGTTAACATATATTGCCAATATGTGTATAACTTCACACATGGTGACATCATATGGATAGTTTGATGGTAGCGACATTTTCTGTTTGAAGTAAAGTATTAATATTAAATATTGAAGGCTGTATACGATGGACTTTTTTAAAATAAATTGATAAAGTGTGATGAAGTTATAAAACAAAATATGAGATACATATTTGTCAAGATCACATATTTCCCTCTGTCATTATTTTAAGCTGAATCAATATTACCAATCATTTTTAACGAGGAATAGTTAAACTACATCGGTCTGTAGGTAAGTGATTTCATAATACATAAAGGTAATATTAATGTCACTGGATATTAGATGCTATACCAATGCATTAGAATATCTAGCTACCAAAGACAAAAAACGGTAAGCACCAGTAAACCTATCTTGAAAGCAAAAAGATGTTGCCTATATCATCTTGGAGTATTTTTGTATTCCAAGATCGTATAACAAATCAGTCCCCTTTAACACTTAATAGTGTATGTATCGCATTCGTGGTGATAACTAAAGTTTAAGTCTAGTGGTGAAGGTGCTGTGATGAGAGGTTACCCGCTGTCGTGTTTAGCGTTTTAGGATTTCATTGAAGTGTGATAAGTAATCAATCGATATGAGTTTCATAACTACCTGTCGCAAATGGAATATTATACTCAAATAATACACTCATATCAACATCTTATTATATTCAATGCAACAGGTACCTAATATTTATGTTATAATCACAACTTTGTATATGAACTATATTGTATGTGAATAAACCTCTCTCAAATAAATTGCCACACAATCATGGAATATCTATTGAATATCTGTCACAAGTCGTGTAATACTTAAAATGGACATAAATCAGCTTGTCACATATCCTTAAATCCTATGCATCATATATTGAATGTATGTTAAAATCACATCTTTGTGAGTAAACCTAGTATATTGTGAATATATGTCGCATGATGTAATACTCATATAACACAATTAAAACATCTCTTTATATTAATACTATATATATACTTCAGACGACACTTGCTGTAGATATCATTTTAATGATGACTGGATGCGCCGCATTTCGACTTGTTTACTTGGCGAATATATAGGTAGCTTAAACAATGTACAATAGACGTTGATTGGGTGACAATAAGTTAGCTTGATTTTCACACAATACACTATTTACGAGGGCTTAAAATTTGAGTCATTGCAGGTCTCACATCCTGGCCCACAGTCAATGAATTGATCATTTGTTTCAATTGCATAATTGGGGGGCGGGATAGCCAGTGGTTAGCGCGTTCGGCTTCGGAACAAGAGGTCCGGGGTTCGAATCCCGCCAGGGGCACGGCGACTTTGTCTGCATTAGAAAACTCTTCTACACGCAGTAAGGTTTGGGTGCAATGCTACACTGAATGTCAGCGTAGTCCCACCCATGGTTTGCTAGTTCCAGCCGATGCTCGCAGGTTTCATCGCAATGCATAGCCACATGGCGTTGCGGGCTTTCTCCCTGCCATAATACTAGCAGCCGCGATATAAGTGAAATAATCTTGAAAGCGGCATAACCCAAACTCACTCACTCACTTAATTGACATTTCTCGCATACATGTAGTTTCGGGGAGTATACGATTCGTTCTTCTTATTAAAATTACTCCAAAGACCGTTTTCATGGTGTTTAGAGAGGAATCTAAAGAGGTGTTATTAAAGTCAATGTTTGTTGTTTATGTTGGTGACACAGTGGTTTGGTCGGTTGCACTTGTGTTGGTTTCGTCTTAGTCCTAAGTTGATAATAACACTGGGGACTGATTCATCCCCTCTATTGAGAAGGACCCATCTGATTCGTAGTGATGATAATCAGTTTGATCTACATATTTGTCTCTGTTTGGAACTGCAAGTGGTCTTCTGTTACGATTTCCTCTCTCCTTGCGAATTCTGTGGTTTCCGACCTGCTTACTTCCGTTGTATGCAATGTTTCTTTTCTTCTTCTGTACATTTGATTTGATATATAAAGCAAGACTCAACGCCATTAGAGCGTAGATTTTGTAGATTTTTGTTCATTTTATTTCAGAATGCCACTTATACAATGATCTCAGAAATAATTTAATCAAAATGTTTATAATGTAACGGGACCTTTAGATCTTTTTATCAAACTGTTAACGGAAAATAGCCCAAACGCATAAAATGTACAACCATAAGAAATATGTTTTATAAATGGAAATTAATTTTTTATAATTCTTATATCTATTTACTTACTTTATTATTTATATTTATTTAATTACTATTATAAATCTGTACCATTCCTATTTTACATACCTATATTTACGAATATATTGTACACTGTTTTTTTTAAAGTGTCTTTTTAGCCAAAAGATGGCTGGTTGTTTAATGTCTTTTAAACATGCTTTTTACAATTTATATTTAATTTTTGACACTGTAATCAAATGTATATGTCTGTCTGCCTGTCTATATCTATCATAACTGTGTATCTGAACTGCTATATCGAATCATAAAGTGATTACAATGTAACAATATGGCATTAATGAACAATGTTTAGCAATCAAATGACAATCTAAATAATCAAAACGTTATGGCTCTTTTAATAATTCCCCGTCACCTCGCTAAATGTTGCTATCCCAGTTCGATTCTGTAACATTACACACTTCACAAAGAATGGCCATGCAATCTAGCATTATGAAGTGTATGTCTGTCGTAAATGTGTATGTTATTTAAATGTATACAATTATAGGAAATTATATATGTTCAATAACCTCCAAGAAATACTCATATCATATTGTTATATCCAATGTAAATCTGCCGTAAATGGTAACTAATAAAGTGAATTGCTTCACCAATTGCCAAACTCATCAATAGATTTACTATATTTATCTTTATGTATATTTTCATGAGATGATACTTATAATATCTCTGTAAGTTACTAAATCATGTTAGTCATTATTCCGAATTGGTCATATTTTCGTCAGTCATATTTTTCTATTAAAGACATTCTTATCTTCAAAGTAGTTTATTTTCACCAAAGCAATTTTTTCATTAAATTAAATTTTATTATCAAAATAACAATGTTCATCAAATTCAATTTTTAAATTAACATTTATGTTATGAAAGTATTTGTTTCCCATCAAAGTAAATTTTTTCATCCAAGTAATTTTTATCATCAAGGTGAACTTTTTCACCCGAGTAATGTTTTTCATTAAACACAATTATTTCATCAGTCAAATACTTTATCAAAGTTATTTCTTTCTTTTAAGTCAAATATATCATCAAAGGAACATTTACCACCAAAGTCAATTTTTCATCAAAGACATTTTTTCATCACAGTCATTTGTACCATCAAAGTAAATTTCTTCATCAAAGTAGGTTTTATTTCATTAAAGTAATTTTTTCCATCAAACTCTATTCTCTATTTCGATTTAAAAAAATTCATTTAATCTTCATTGTCTTCATCAAAGTCAATTTCTCCATTCAAGTCACTTTCTCTTTAAAAGCATTTCTTTTCATAGAAGTAGTTTTTAATTAGAGTAATGTTTTGCCGGCAATGTTCAAAGCAACTTTTGTCAAATTTATGAAATTATTTTATTTTTATTACAACATAGCAAAAACTTGTCTGAATATTTACAAAACTTTAATCTTATTTAATCACCTTTACAAATATTTAATCTCAGAGTAAATATGGAGTAAATATGGATTAAATGTGATATTTACTCCCCTTTACTCTGTTGTAAATTGTTTCTTTAATCCGGAGTAAAGGGGAGTAAAGGGGATTAAATGACATCTTTAATTCATATTTAATCCGGATTAAATAGGACTTTTTCATCCAGTGATTGATGGAGATATGTCATTGTGTGTATGTTATGTCCCATACATAACATGATTTAACTTTTTTCTAGTTGTTTCAGGTTTTATTAAATGCACACAATCTAGCTTACCACACTGTATTATGGGCATGACAGCTATGATGTTCAATTTTATGTTTTTTTTATTTGTTTTAGTAATCTGGAATCTTGTGATCTTATGTTTTAAACAATCACCAAATGTTTCAAGAGACAGAACACCTACAAGTTTATATCAGGTTGTTATATGTTGTTAGTATAAAGTAAAGTATATTTCCTATACAATGTCACGTTGAATTGTACTTAATCATTAAAATTCAACTTTAAAAATAAGAGACACGTCGTATCAGACTGGTATATTTAAGAAGAAGAAGATTAAGGTCTTGATATAAGTTCAGGGTTGTGAACAAATCAAACAAGGGTGTGTGCTGATTTAGGACATAATTTCACACACATGACAGGATCTATTTACTATTGTTCCACTGGATATAAAGGACAGTTGCACACAAATGAAATGAATCAAACCCGTGTATTATATCCATAGATCATCTTTATCTTTATTTGTTATTACATTCCTTCACCTGAAACTTATGTATATCGATATAGCTCTTATTTCGATATCAGACAAAGCAGTCTCTATATTATGGGTACATCTTTTGCTTTACAACTATGCGAGATTGAGGTGTCAATTGCAAATGAATATCACCAGAAGGACAAATTAGCACACCCACTCAAGAATAAGGGCCACTATAAGTGACTGGTTACCAAATAAGTCCCCTGTGTAACAGTTTGAACGATTCCACATCTAGTTGACTAACTCCCCCTGAATCCAGTCGATATGGAACGACTTGGACCTGTGATAAATATTCCAGCACCTATTGTAGTAGAGGAAAGTGATGCACGTATTACCATAAAGAGGAGATGTAGTACACGGACCAGCAACTCTCCTGTCTCCTCCATCTCAGTACCAGAGTTTTAAGTTAGGTATGAGACCGTCGCTTCATCCTGTACCTGATTATATTTTCAACCCAAAAATATCCTAGATTCTTATCCATGTATCATGATTATTGTTTAGAATATTTACTTGTAGCTCGACTATTCGACTTGCACATATGTTATTTATCTGATAATATTATTCAGATATATTTGGATAAAGGCAGATTGCAGAATCACACAATTAGATTTCAGTAGAGAATACTGAATTTGTTCTACAAAGAGTATCTTTAATTATTTTGCCTTACTTTAAGTTAAATAATTAAATTTGCATGAATTTTTATTGGATAACTATCATCAGATATATATGTTCTGAATACGGAATTTGTGTATGCATAAATTAATAGATTTGTCACCTTTCTCCAAGTAGTTTCTATAAATGAGTTATGAAAGAGCAGATGTCTGATGTATTGAACATAAAGTTTATGTCTGGTTGGTTTGATCTCATTGTTGATGACATTAGTATAAGAATTGATAAATATAATAATTTTAAACGAAAAGGACTTAAATTGTGCATATACAAATTAGCATATCATGAACAAAAGGTATGAATGACATGAAAACAGGTATCCTGTGTATCGTAACTTCAACACATAATATGATCTAAGGGATTCTTGAAGTCTGAGGTTTGATGACTAAAGCGTGTAAACAGCAAGACATGCATCTACCACGTTGATCTGCCTGAAAGGAATTTTGTGACCATGAAAACTCGCATCATTGTTAATTACAATACAACAACTATAGCGAAGAAGACTTTCAGATTCCACATTTAGAACTCACACAGACACGTTACCCAAACTCTTTGATGGGATCAGTTTATCAACCCGTCAATCTCTCTTGTACAGGCGCATACACTGCTAAGTAACCAAGCACTTTCTTGACAATAATCTTCTGAACAACATCTAAACTTGTATATATAACCTTATCTAGTTATAGATAACTTTACTGTACAGTATAAACGTAATCGAGAATATTGTAAAGGTTAAACTAGATTTACCAAATGTTGTAGACAATAATATGAAACATTCAAAAGTTATCACGTATAAAGAACGTAAACCAATCATATATACATTTATATACAATATAGAATTATAATGTCATGTACATCTAATATTATAATCTAGAAACACAATTGTTTGTGTCATACATCATGATCATAGTATTTGTGTGTTTATCTGTTTAAGATGAATACGCATCTATGATCGTCGCCTGTCACAAGATCAGAACCATCGACCAATCCTAGCTCTACCTTACTCATGCGGATGATTGCCCTGGCGACCTTGATGAGGGAATCAGTTTATCCATCCATCAATCTCTCTCACGTGTAAAGAAGTGACGGACTAGGAATTAACCAGCACAGACATACACTGATACAAACACGTATCAGGCTTTGTAGGTCGCATGTCACTACGTTCTGGAATTTTTGTTTTGTTAGATCTTATTTTCTCAATCTTTTCAATTGATTAGATTAGAATAATACAAATGTATCCATATGTCTTAAATCTATATATGTGTCTTATTAAACACGAATTTCTACTAGCTTTATTAAATTCCTTTCACTGTTTCGGTGTTAATATTAATTATCAAAACTCTCTACCACAAATATAACTATCATCTACCCGAACAAAGCATTTATATTTAAGCAAATGTTATATTTTAAAATCAGAACCTGCCAATAGTTTAAGCTGCTTAAACAGTCTGCACAGCATGACATTTGTTGATAATTTGTAGAACGTGACAAATATAGTAGTGTTCTCAAAAGTCTGTTTAAATGACCGGAGAAAGCTGTGTCGATGTATAAGGTGCAGCTATCAGAAGCGGGGAAACCTTTCAAACAAACACGAACTACATGAGTGTCAGCAGGATCCAACAGTACAATGTCATGAGGCTGGGAAACCTTTCAAACAAACACGAACTACATGAGTGTCAGCAGGATCCAACAGTACAATGTCATGGCCTCAATTTTCAAAATACGCAATTAACCATTGAAACCATTCATCATCGCGGAAGGATCGAGAAGCCTTTATCTTTAATGTGTTTCGCAGTAGAAAGTTCATGCAATCTTGGCCAAGGAATGATTTATTTTGATTGGAAATATCGTGCATTTATCATGCAGCCACTTGGAGAGATGGGACGAAGAAATCCTTTGTTTCAGAATTCGTTTATATCAAATAGTAAGTTTATTATTTGTTTAAACAAATCTCCTTAAGTCGTAGCAGAACGACAAACAAAACGTTTCCTAGTTTCGAATCAATTAATCAATCTGTATTTTCACACTGAAAGGCCACAGCCCTGTAGTACACATTACATATTGTCGGTAGTAACAAACTTTGACTAAGTATAAAGCTTTATGGATGTAGATGGAACATTTTTCTATCATTTTCGATGTCCCTTCATTTCACTTACTCCATTCTATATGGCCACAACCAGAAGGTATAAAAGGTCATCATGCGACAAACACAAGTTTCCTAGTTTCGAATCAATCAATCTGTATTTTCATACTGAAAGGCCACAGGCCTGTAGTACATATTACATTTATACATTTGTTGGTAGTAACACACTTTGACTTTGTATAAAAGCTTTATGGATGTAGATGGAACATTTTTCTAATAGTTTCGGTGTTCCTTCATTTCACTTACTCCATTTTATATGGCCACAACCATCAGGTGGAAAAGGTCATCATGCCTGATATGTTTGGTTAGATATCAAACTGAAACACTACAGAAGAAGCGACATATAACTAACCTTGTTAGATTGGCTTCAAGCAGATTGAACCCTGCTTACATTTTAATAAAGCAGGGTATATCCAGGATATGACAATCAATAACATTATCGTCAAACATCAACGAGAATAGGCATTTCCGATGAGAAAGTACTCCCACATATTTGATGTTAAACAAGTAAAAGTACTGAACAAATTTGAGCCCTTGTTCATCAGAAACGTTTTTTCGAATCCTCTGATAATTCATCAAAACTTTATCCAAATTGCATCCTATCATGACGCATGAGGCTCCGACTGTTATCAACAAGTACCAATCTACGGTGGAATCACACAAGGAATATCTCCCAATCCTGAATATGTTATAATAAAGTCATCATTTTTGCTATAGTATCATAGCAAAGTGCAAGCAGAACTTACATTCAATATACATTGAAGGCCATATGGAACCCTTCAGCACCTTCTGGAGTCGATTAAATTCTAAATTCAAACAACATATCAAGATATGGTACCTTTGTAAACAATGTAGACTGTAAATAGTGTTTAAGTAATTGCTTTTAAAATATAATTTAAAACTAAAACATCTTGAAATAAACAAATTGAACACTGTGTGTAATGCATTGAAACATTTGTTACGAGCTACTAATGACTAATGAATAAAATAAACATGGAGTTAAAATTATTGGGCTAAAAATGGATGACCTTCATGGTTTCCATTGCCGATATTATCATATTTCTGCATGTTATTGTTCCAACATGAACAACAATTATTTGTGGCAAAGTATATACAGTGTATGTAATAGTTTGTGTTGATATATCCAGCCAATACATAGAGAATGTCACCAGAGTGTCTTCTGATACTAAATATATCAACACGAGTTATTACTTTTATCAACTAGTGTGAGACACGAGGGTGTCTTATTACGTTTCAGTACAAAAAGTGAACATCTCTGGGAACAACTCTGCCATTTGAGACGGAGACGACATAGCACAGTGACGTCACCATGTTTTTGACGTCATAGCACTATGATCTCATTACTCGATGAAACGCATTGTGATGTCATGAAATTGTCGGTGACAGGGCTTTGCGCAAAAGCTACTGCCAAAGCGATATCTCCTAGGAGATATCGCTTGATCTAACACAAGTAACATCTCCCGTGGAACACAGTTTTTGATGATAAATGCATTGACTGATTCATTAGGCAATGTGTTGACTGAAATTGTTTTTGCTGGTTTCCACTGGTGACTTGAATGTATATTTGCTAATCATAACACTAGGTTTATTATTACGAGGTTTCAGAATAACTTTTTTTTAACATTTCCAAACTTATTGATTCATTTCAATCTCATTATCACCATGGGAAGGGACTTTCCCTACTGTCTTTATCTTATTCCCAATTATTTCAGAAATGGATGATCAAAGTTTTCGGGAATATCCAATTTACAAAATATTGATTTTGTTGATTTATTGACATATTCTTTTACTTTGTTCTTTAACTCAGCAGGAACAGAAATATCTCTATTCCTCTGCTTCCTTCTTGTCTTAAGATCGAGAACTGAATGAACCGAAAGAACTTAAGTAAAGGAATTGTCGGATAATATAGTCCATAATATAGTAGACATTGATAGTTTTCAAACTTTAAGAAAAGGGAATCATTAATAATGATACATCTACTTGTGGGTGTTTTGTATTGAGTGGTCACGTGGTTGAAATTCACGTGACACAAGAAGATGGTAAAATTATTACAAAATGGAGAATATAATTAGGGTTAGTAGAATGTTTTAATGGATTGTTTGCAAGGGAAATTCAAATAATTTTTTGGGGTCTTTCTTTGTGACCACACACCACACAATACGTCGATAGTGAAATTAATAGCAAAACAATACCAGTAATTTTCAGAAGTCAAACGTCATTTCCAATATTTGACAAGGACGAAGTTATCATGGAGAACTTCAATTTCCAATTCGGCTTCAAGAATAGCCAATAGGAACAGCGAACACCAAGAAGATTTCGAGCTTTATTAATATTAAAATCCTGTAGTGTCATTCCATCTCGTTATATGTACATCTACTAAATAACGTTTCATGATTATGTTATAGACTTTACCTACATGACAACAAAATGGTATGTATGTTTTGGCTTTCCTCTAACACAAATACATCTGAATAGTACATGCAGTTGTATATGTTTTACATTTATTTGAGAGAGTGAAAAGCATGCTATTTTTGGTGTTATAGTTGTTGAATATAGCTAAGCGAACTACATTTATGAGTAAGAAAACATTAGTGCACATGATGGCAGTTTAGTCATCGAAAGGCTTGCTATGTCGAAACAGAGAGGATAAATGGAAGTTGTAATCAAGTAAATCAGTATCTGAACACAAGAAGCAGAGACAACCATACTTGTTAACCAAAACACTTTTCTCATAAAACGTTACCTGCAGGTAAACAGTTGTTTTATCACATTTCGTTTCGTAGTGTTGTATGTGACGCCTAATCCCCAGTTAATAATGATATAATACCAATGAAAGGAAATCTATTAGTTAATAAATCAACAATATTGATTATTGGTCGATGTCGAAGTAAACAACAAGAGGAGAAACAAATGGAGAATAATATTAACAGCAGTTGCCTGGTGACAATCGAGTTCTGATAGTTTTAATAAGAGCAAGCCTCATCCACTTCATTATCTGTTTTAATCAGGACATTCTTGAGAAAATTTTAGTCGTAATAAAGTTATCTAGAGTCATATCAACTTCAAGTCTATTGTAGTCAGGATATCCTTGAGAGGATTTTAAGTCGTAATAAAGTGATCTTGTATCAGCATAAAGTTAATATGTATCACATGGACCAGCATGTGTTCTGTTTCCATCAGAAACATGCAATGAAAGGATCGTGAGGCACAAGGAATCCAATCTCATTAGTAATGAATATAATCTACATGACTGCTGACTCAACTATGCGTCATTCATTGCCCCATGTCACACTGAAGTTTTTATCAGCGCTTGCGTCCCCTGCATCTGTGTACGTATGTACCCAATGCAAATTAAATTTGTATACATATATGTAAAACAATCATCATATGTAGATGTTCCCTGAGAGATATTTCCCGTTTTTACTTTAATTTTGGACTGTTTTTCGGAAACGAAACTTATGTATTCGTTTCAACAACATAACTTCGTCACCGTTTGGAAAGGACTGAGCACATACAACTTGGGCTGTAGAATATTTTTGTAAGGAGATTGTATTAGTGATCTAAATAGTTTTTTCAACACAAAACATGCGAATGACTTTTTAAAAGAGTAAATATAATAGTATTCAATATCTTAAATTTTGACTTGGGATAAGTTTGACTGCTTGTTCCTCTGGCTTTCTTTAACCATTATTAGTATCAATGCGTTTCCAGATTAAGTATATGTTGTTAACAGCACTATCTTATTACATTATATTTCTCATATTTAATCAGCAATGAACTGATCAATTTAATTTTTTATCATTATATGATATCACCCAATATGAGGAAATTAGATTTGTAAACATTGACCAATCGCTTCATTTGAAACCTAAAGTTATTGTCCTCCTTCACTTCTAGGTAGCCGAGTATTCCTAGGAATAAGGAAGAATAAAGTAAGGTGATTGACCTAATTAATTCAATCACCATGACAGAAAGCAATGAGCTGAGATGTGTATACAGGATATGTAGATTTGTCGCAGTTAATTTCTATGATAGTCTTGCTAGAGGCTGCGCCCAGGGTCAGATCAATACTCCATAGGAGCTCACATTACTTAGGTCGTATCACTGTGAAAGATAGAGTTAAATGACTAGTTGGTTTCCTCCCAAAATTTGGATATGTAGTCGTAAAATAATCCATTTTAAAAAATAACAGATCACGTATTATTTTATTTTATTGGTGGTTGGTACGTACATATGTAACTTTTGAAAGAGACTTGTAATATATCATGTGAGGAAATATGAAACAAGCAGAGAACATCTAAAAAAATCAGACTTCAGGGTATACCTTCAAGTTATCATTAATGTTCAACATCACAAGCAGGTTGTTCCTTGATTCATTTGTCACTTGTATTCAAAGACTGTCTTAAAGCTACTGGCCTAAGTCACACATGGTACCTAAAGCTATATCAATCTCCGTAAGTGCTAACTAGTCAATATGTGTAATGGTCACATTTGAAGCTGTATATTGGCTGGAGGTTGCTTCAACAGTTAACAGTCAACATCTGATAGCTTAACACTGAATAATATTGAAGTAAAATTGTCCGAACAAATACTTGGAGAGAAGTCATTATACTGAAGTGTGACTGAAAATTGAAATTTGAAAACCTTTTAAAACCAATGTCTTGAACTTGAAGGGCAAAAGGTATATCACTTTCTACGGAATACATGAAAACTATTAAAGACACTCTCAACTGCAAAATAACCAGGAAAGATGGTAGTAAGGAATTTCGAATCAGAAGGCGAAATTGAAGAGTTTTGAGTTACAACACGTTATTAATAGTATACATATAACAGGAAAGATCAAATTAAGTTAAAGCAAATAATCTTAACACTTTTAAAAATGAAAAAAATCTCACTGAAAAGAAATCCAAACCTATTAAACCTCGCAAGTTAAGAATACTATAGAGTTTCAAGAACATTCTGAAATAAAACCATTTTAAACTAGTAAAATCATTGTTACTTTTATCCTAATGACTCTTGAAGAGGGCGGCTGCTTGGAATATTTTCACAATAATAATTCAAGAATTAACCAGTGTTGTTCAATTCGTGCAGTACTCGTCCCTGAAAGTAAACATATCATTCCATCTTCATCACTGACTGGTTGAAGATCACCTCATGATATTGATTCATCCACTCTTTATTACAATCAACAAACCTGACGGAAACTGAGCGTAGTGTACCGTTTATGTGCTGATTTTTTAATTAATTGAAACTTTAAATGATTTACGATTGTGCGATTTTGACTGATAAATTCTTACCCTAACGCACTTGTTAATAAATGTGTATGTATCGTCACATGATACCTCTGTGTGGACAACGTTCATTATGCTCTCACATGCCCCCACCAGACTGACCACTTAACCATCCATTGGTGATCAGTTATAGTTGACCTGTGGTAAACATTTCACCTTCACAATAAATAAAGTAAGCTGTTCAAGCAAGGTCATGCAATCAATTAGATGTTTACATAACTCTCTTACACTTTTTATCCAAAATTTCACCACTTTGCACTGAAGTTAATCTAGGATTCATGTGAAATGAGTTTCAATGACTCCATAGTGACTCAATCAATGAAATCGTGTGTCTTCTATGTGGAGGAAATACATCATAAAGCAGCTGAAATACCATTCAGTTTATTTTGTGTTTACTTTTTGGACGGTCTAAGAGCAATTATCATTTGATAAACGTTTTATTGTCGATTTTCCTAAGTTGTCTTCTACAAGTTAAAAAGACTTGAATGCACACAAGTCTGAAAGATTCATATCACAAACTTCATGATTATGAAGAATCAACGAACTTTTTCTTTTCATGCCCTCTTGTTAGTGTTATAAGGCAAAACATGTTTTTCTTTCACAGAGGACTTTGCTAGAAATCAGTTTATTTGGACATCGGAATTGTTAATCTACCGAAAATAATTAACTTCTTATATCAGTTCAAGATTGTATAAATTCAACAGGCATATTTGATCAATAACATATCGGTTGGTGTCAGAATGACATGTATGATTTTGTTTTATCTTGGAGCGATATGCATATAAGCTTATAATATGTTTACCAATCCAATTCCCGATGGAAATAAATATGATTAAACCCGTTAAAAACATTCCCCTTCAAGCACATACTATTTTGTCATGCGATTTTCAACATACATTATCCAACAAGGTAACAGACAAATTATACATGACCAATTTGCACTGATACCAACTGGAACACGACTGAAACAGGGGAACATTATGTGTTTTTTCATAATTCTCACAATTTTCAAAAGAATAGTACAAGCTCAGCAGTTTGAATGAATAGTTGTATTTCTCAGAAATTAAATGTCAATATTTTATCACAGTGTCTGGTCAACTCAACATCATACATCTTCTTGTGTCTACAGTTAATGGTTCGAGAATAATTTCATGTTTTAAACATGTCATATAACTTGAGGCTTTCCACTTTTTAAGGATATCGCAATTACACGCAAAACATTAAATGTTATCTCTCTAATAGCTGAGTGATACCCACTGACATATTGTTCTCCTCTAACAGTGCTTATACCATTTGTAAGGAGATTTAGTGCATTTAAGCTTTATTGTATTTCAAATGTGGAAAAACCTAACAAGACTGATATTATTGATTGGTGGCACAGCAAGAGTTTAAGAAACAAATTGATTTGATAGCATCAAACTATGTTAAAGTATAAGAAGTCCTGTCGATTCCTGTTATTTAATCTGTAGTGCCATTTTCCTTGCAACTTCTGTTTTAAATGAAGAATGCATTTTCAAATTGTCAAGGTAATCTTACCCTGGCATTTTCTTGTTGGTCGTCCTCATTTAGTTGTATTTTAAGTTCTAATACGAAATAATTCCGTATGAAACCATGTGAAGTGAACCCCCCTTGATCAGCAATAGCATCATGCTGCTCATGAAGATTTCTTTTTTTAATATTTCAATAAGATTTATTGTCAGTTATTTTCTCTTCGTTTTTAGGAAGGAAGAAACCATATTATATGTCATTTTGTCAATCTGAAGACAGAAGGGAATACTTAAAAGAACAAAATGACAGAGTCATTTGGACATTTGGAATCCCCATCGGACAGTTAAGTGGTCTGTCTGAAAGCATGCGGGAACCTTATCAAATTATATGACGTCAATATCGCTGTTCTTTAATGAGTGCGTCAAAGTTTTCAAACAGTTAAAATCAAAGGACTGAAAAACCACGAAGACACATTTAATTGGAATCAATATTGTTGATCATCTGAGGTGTATTTTATACATGTTCTTGACGCAGCATGATTTCATGTTTAAATCTGTGCAACATGGAGATCATTTTCCTGAATACATATGCAACTTCCATCATGTGGTAATTTGCATAAGCAGCACGTATTGAAAATAGCTGGAATGTCACATCAGGGGAAAATGTTATCTTTGATCTCGAATGACAAAGACAAGCATACTTTCAATTACAAAAGCTTCGATTGGACTGACATTGATTGTGAGCATAAAACAGAAATGGCAAATTACAAGAAAAATATCAAACCTTTGATGCAAGACAGAATATGTCAAAGTAATGGTTGTGTATTTTTACAATATGCTTAGATTTATTTTCTTATATTATTTAACTCTGTAGAGTACTACTTAAAATCACCATAATGAGACCTTTCGTTGTTGTAATATTTTAAATGAGAATTACAAACTTAGTAAAGATTGTGTGAGTTTAGCTATAGGTTGTAAAGCGTATCTCACAGCAGCATGTCAAATCTAATGTTCTTTAAACCATTGAAATCCGCCTGGCTTGAATATTCGCTTCGTTGAATTTAACAAATAAAAATACACTTTGTATTATCTCCCTTCTTTCAATATATGCAGCATATATTCCTAATCATGCTACGTTCAACTACATCGCAAGTACTTTTAGTACAGTATTCACATATATAATCGTTGCTACTTTGGATGTAATAAACATCATAAGATAACGTACAGTGTATATATAACAATTTCTGGTCATTATCTTAAATCATTGACCAGATATTATGGTTACATAATAATACGCGTGTCAATTCGATTGTTTATGTATACTACTCAACTATAGGAACATGTACCTTATTCAATGTTCAGCTTTCTTTTAATGTCCATGAATCAACCTCCAGTCATTCAATAGTTTAATTAGTGACCCATCTTTATATTGATTACAGAGAGCTGAAAGAGATGGTTTGGCTTCAAGTAGCAAGATCGTCTGAAGCTTGGAATAGCTTAGCTAGAAGAAAACCAGGTAATGCACCTGACATATGGCAGCTGACAATGAGCAACTACTTGTGATTTTGATTGTTGTGTAGCCTGTGGTTTGATTGAATGTGATTGATTATATTTACTCAGCCATTAAAACGTGGCCATTAAAACTATAAACACCGACCGAACATTTGTCAAATAAAATTTGTTAATGCTTAGAAAATGACAAATGAATAAAGATCATGTCTGGTGACATTTCACATCTATTGCGGGCATTTTAAACTTCATGATAATAACTCAATTTTAGAAATCTGGATTTTCTCAAAACCATAACGTGATGTCAGGATTTAATTGCAGCAAATTGTGCATAATTGCATCGCTTTGTTACAGGATATATCAAAATAAAAACAAAATGAAAAAGATGTGTTGCCGGCTAAGGCTGATTCATTCGGTATTAAGAGTAGGACATAGACGTAAGTAGATAAGTAGGACAATTCCATCAACATGGCAACAGACATGACACATGACACCAACACAAGGAAGCTCAAAATTTGATTGTAGCCTCTAATAGATCAAAGATGTGTTGTCATCTCTTGCTAATGATGCACTTCAGTACTTTGAATAAGAAGGACGATCAAATTTCGTCTACATAACCAGAGGATATTCATCACATGACAAATGACACCACATAAAGGAGACCAAAAATTTAATAAAGCTTCAAACAGGTGCGCTGGAAATACATTTATTTATCAACGTTGACGGAGACACTGTGTGATGGGATACGTCGCTTGTCTTGTTGTAAACAAATAGAAAACATGCATGGTTTTAATTTGACAATGATGCTGTGTTCTACAAAAGTACTAAAAAAAGAAACATTGTGAGTATTACAAGAACTTTATTGCATACATTCAATTTATTATTGAATTTTTTTATATTTTATTACATTGAGATGTCCGCAAATATAAGAGAGAAACTATATGTTCTTAACATACATTGTATGTAGGTCTATGTGGTTTTACAGAAGTTGAAAATCATCAAATGTAACAGGATACGCTTCTCGCCAGGACCAGAAGCTGGCAGCACTGCCAGTAACATTAACTGCAACAAATCTACATATTCTGTTAATGTCTTTTGTTTGATTGCTATCTCATGGTTATACAAAAAATAAGGTCAATCTTGAAGCCACCCAATTCTTATTGATTTAGAGTCCTTTGTGACTGCTATCCCATCATTAAATACACATATTGTGAGGATGTAAACCCTTAAAACACCATCATCCCAAAAGGTATTGCAGTTTACATTGGTAGAGTGCTCCAACAAAAACAACTTTTAAAAAACGTATTGTCGAATATTGATGTGGTATATTTATGTTTCGACAGAAACATTAGATAATTTTAGATTGTGTGTAAAATAGGAAAAACACGTTTATAACAACATTGAAATCTGGCATTTAGATTTTATCATTTTATTGGAACAATGCATGCAAAAATACGTCATATTTTCATATATCATAATCACTTTGACGGTAGCGTAACGTCTAAAGATTAATTATTATGATTGATATCTTTAACATGCTATTGTAGCAGACTGGTAATGATGACTTGTATCCACAACTCCAATGACTATATTGATACAGAGACTATCATTTTTATCCCACCGGTATGTAATACCGTGGGATATAGTCATCGCCCCGTCCGTCTGTCCGTCAGTCCGTCTGTCCGTCCGTCCGTAATCATTTCGTTTCCGGAGCAGAACTCGAAAACCGTTAATGATATCTTTCTGAAACTTTCCATGTGTATTACCCACCAACTGAAGTGGTGCCTTTTGATATTTTCAGATTTCTGAAATTTTTATTTTTTTTCGTTTCCATAGAAACTTGAGAGGGATGTTGGTTGTTGTTGATTTTGACTGCTTCTGGAGCAGAAGTCTAAAACCCTTAACATACCTGAAACTCAGCATCTGTAATACCCACTAACTGAAGTACGGTAGTAGATACACAAGATGTGTTTTACAAATTTTGTGGAACCGGTGGGATATGTCATCTTCTGATGACTCTTGTTTAATGCTGCTTTAACAATGAAATTCATGGAATAAGGATGAATTATGTATTTGATGAGGAATCTAATCTACATGCATTTTATGTTGGCTTCAGTGATAAGTTGGGGCGACATGAATCTGTACTTTATTATTTGATTGTTTTACAGCCACTGAAATTGAAATTCAGGCTAGAGACACCATTATTATTACCATTCATTCAGTTTTAGTCAGTGGAGTAGATTAAACCGAATGAAAACTGTTTTATAATAAAACATTGCTCAATCTCGTAAGTAGTTAATAGCTATGGTGCCAAAAATGCGGTGATGGTTGTTTGTCTGCGTTTGTTATTATTATGATATTTTTTATCTAAAATAACTGAATGGTGCATGTAGTTAACCATGTTTCACATTTACTCGAAAGAGAGGAGCACTTTTATTCTAAATATATGTTGAATATAACTCAGCAAACTGCACATTAAATAAGATTTTCAGAAATTAACGCAAACCATGTGAGTTCGCCCTCTGGTGGCTTGTTCAATCATGACAGAAAGCAATGAGCTGAGATGTGTATACAGGACGGTACCTACAGGACATGTAGGTTTGTCGCAGTTAATTTTATGATAGCATTGCCAGCCGCTGCCTCCATGGACAGATCAATTGTCCAATATGAGCTCACAATAGTTGAGTGTTTAGTTATCACTGTGACCATAGATTGTATTCACAGGTTTGTTTTCTCTAAACTGTGCATATATAAATTAGTCAGGTTTTAAAAATAATACTTCAGGGATCATTTTGATTTAATTGTAATTGTAATTTTGTGTTTATATTTGTAGCGCGCATTATTCATTCAGATGTATATTTGTATCATTTTATTACAAAGGATAAACAAACTATATATGTATAGTCCACTTTTTTTCAGAATTTTATTTTCGTGCACGTAGATAAACAAGGTATTCCATCAAACTAAGAGAATCTCGGTCAATGTGTATTTACTTATAGATAGTGTTACTCCCCACTCACATTCCTAGGTTTAATGAATTCACAATCTGCATATTGATGGTGTTTATGGTGAATTCTGTAAATATCTGTGATACAATGCACATGTAAATAAACAGAAGAACATATATTTGTATCAAGTGTATTTATGTTAAGTAAGATTACAGTATTGATAATTGTAGGAGACGTTGTGATACAATATAAATGGAAATATGAACCACACTTAAAACTACAGTTTTCAGTGCAACTTGCTTCAGTCACACATTGTACCTAAAGCCGTATCAATCTAAGTGTTAACAAGTCAGTATTTATATTGGTTACGTTTCAAAATGTATATTAACTGAAGATTAAAAATAATGTCACGGTCATCAAATCAATAGTTCATTTTCTCTTTGAACTGCTTTGTGTAAGATTTTATTAGAACCCATTGAACGATTCTTGATATAAATATGTGGCATTGAAATGGTTATCAACAAAGTTTATTTAATTTTAAACTTTAAATTTGAATATTGATTTTAGGCTTAGTTCAGGATGTTTTGTGATAATGTGGCTTTGTATGAAAATAAGTTTCTTCACAATGTCCCTTTTCTGATGATTCATGTTCAATACTATTAACTTACCAACGAATAAGATGTATTCATTGAGATATTTACATGATTCTCACAATTTTAATAACAAAATAATATTTTGGACCCACACTAAGCAGTTTGAATGAGTAGATGTACTCTCCAAATGACATGTCAACAGTTTATCATAGTGTCTGCTGGTCTTTTCACTTTCATACAGCTTCTGAACACAATTGGGTTTAATTTTTTGGGCTCGAGAGCAACTTCATGTTTTAAACCTCTAATTCAAGTTCAAGCCTTTAAATACTTCACAATCACGCGCAAAACATTGAATGCCATACCGCTAATGACTAAGTGATACCCAGAACCATATTGTTAACATTTAACAATCCTTATAAATGTGCAGGGAGATTGAATGTATTCGCTCTTTGTTGTAATTCAAATGCGGAAGAAAGCCTACAAGATTGATATCATTGATTGATGGCACAACGTGAATTTAAGAAACAAATTTATTTGATATGAGAACATTCTAAAGGAATTGAAGCACGGCTGAAATACAAAAAAAATACTTAATGTTGCTCTGCTAGCCGCATCAAAGCATATTAAAGTATAAGAAGTCTTGTCGATTCTGGTTTTTTTCCAGTGTAATGATGTTTTCTTTGTTAGGCAGCTGCTGTGAGTTTTACATGAAGAATGTAAATTGTCAAGGTAATTGAACTCTGGTATTTTCGTTCGTGGTATTTTAAGTTCTGATAGGAGACAATTCAGATTTATAGTGTGCAAACATTTAAGGCTATCCCCTGATGGAACTTACACTATGTCCAATCATTTATCCATGAAGCTTCCACATACTTAACAACACTTACTGTGTAAGACATTTTCCCTACGTTTTCAAAAGGAAGAAACCACATATGTCATATTGTCAGTTTAAAGAAGCAGAAATTACTTTAAAAACCAAATGACAATGATACAAAATAAAATATAAAAAATACAAAATTAAATGTCAGATTGGCTTTGAAAACATATCTTAACATCTATTGTGTAAATATAGTACTGTTTTTTGAAGGAGCAATTTATAATTGAATTTTTAATTCAATAATAATATTGTGAACATATTTTTTAGAATATGTAAACATAAATCGTTTTTGGAAACAGGATTAAAGTATCACATGTAATAATGAAAATGTAGGAGAACATTTTGTGAACCAATGCCCTACATGTAGGATAACCAAGGAGAAATGTTCATTCATGATAGAGCTGAATGTTGAAATATGAATGGCACATGAGGTGAATGGCAGATGTCCCTAGATCAGACAATCTTCAAATGTCTCTGACGAAATGTATATCATATATTCATTCTTAAGCTTGACAGAATGTACATTGTGTTCCTGTATGGAACGGAAATGAAACCGTCTTTATTATACAGCTATTATTGACCTTATTTCCGAACTGTTGTAGACTATAAAGCAGCTTTGTCAACATTAGTTCAGACATGGCAACATCCTCTCAGGAAATGGAATTATTTTATACTTTATTCATATATAATGTATTATTCCTCTGTTGTTTTCACAAGTTTGGGAATCATTGCTCTTGCTTATGTTTTATGATTTCTGATTAGCAGTTGGTAAATATGTTGTTTTTTTTTTTACATCTTTGTCATCAGTAACTATTTGAAACATTCCTGTGAATTCACAGATTCTCTGTATACTGATATGTCTTCAAAAGATTGTTCTGGGATTGACTGTTGATAATAATAAAAAATCTAAAACAAAATAAAACAAACACAAACATGGTTTAACATTTTATCTTTTTTGGTCTACATTATGATCAATCAAATTTTTAATCATATGGTTGTCTATTTTCAGGTTTAAAATCAAACTATTACAATACGTTCAGAGTTAAAATGAGATATAAACGGAAATATAGAAATATAATTAAACATGAAACCAAAGCAACACAATAATTTTAATTATGTGTGGTCTTATTGCCTGTGGAATAACGTGGTTGAACTGAATAGCGTGTCTTGGAGTCATGTGATGACCAGAACACGAGACTACAATTGATTTATAACATATTTTGTTTGTAAAAATATTATATATGTATTATGGCTTACTCTCTGAACTCATTGTACTGACTGTAAATGGGGATATGTCGTGTTTAAATTGATAATTTGTGTTTTATAATATGTTTACAATTAACATATCCTGATTATTTCTCTTAAATGTATAGAGATATATACAGACAAAGCTCGAAGCAATGTTGTGGTGTTTATGATCTTACCGTCTGAGAAATAACCTAGTTGAACTACATCGCGTGTCTTGGAGCCACATGATGTTTTAGAAAACAGGACTTCTACATGACTGATAATATACACGTGCATGAACATAGCGTTATAAATATTGACGAATACTTTTTTTTATTCACGTCTTTTGACATAGACAGATTGAGATAATACAACATGACAGTTGGCAAGTAGTTTTACTATCACCAGTGAGAACAAGACTAAATGGACAGATCTTGACGAGACACAATCATTAATAATGCATGAACATGAGGTTATATTACGTTCTTAAGAAATTTCCATTGTCTCTCAAAAGACTTCATATGAACATTTTCTTGCAATATACTCCTAGATGTCAACGACATCCTTTGTCAAACTAGGTTTCATGCCCTTAATGTTCATGACAAAAATGTGCCGTTCAGCTAATGATATCAAACGGTTATGCTATATGTCCAACTGACTTTATGTTTTTAACCAAATTCATTGTAAAGGAGGATATATCATGTTAATATCATTATCAATAATATATGTTCTCTTCACAGATAAAAAAAAATACTATTCACAGTTGACGTGTTCCAGAATCCAGATTATTTATCATTAATGTATTAAGGTATTAACAACACAGGGTAGAGGCAAATAAACACTTTATTGATAGAGAAAACGTAGCACATCTGATTAATTGGATAGATATGTTGAATATTTTACTTATCATTTGACTAGAACAAAATGATGTCATGACCAGAAGTCTTATACACTGATCAATACATGATTATTTTGATCAATTCATAAGTGATAATTGTGTTAATTTCAAGTAATAAGCCAATACAATTATAAAACCACAACAACAATTCTGTTAATGTCAAGTACATGTCATATTTTAATAAGTCAGGATCAAGTAGGTTAAGTCATGTAAATCATGTAAATAATTGGAATGTTGACGTGTATTATATATTAGATAATCTTAAATTATTTTATTTAGAAAACGGACATAATACGTTTATATGTGTTAAGTGTTGAATTAGCTACTAAAGGAATTGTTTTGGGATTTTTAATTTCTTAAACCTTATCCATGGATTGAGTTATGTCAACGTTCAAATGATTGATCATGACTTGTCAAAGCATACTGTGTGAATGTGGGAATAACGATAACTTTAAGAAATTCCTATCTATGTTAGTTTCAAAATATCGTTTTGCATTCTCATGTTCGATTTGAATTGCCACTACATCTTGTGTTTAATTATTATTTTCAGGACCTTACACTGTCTGTATTTTAAGATGCTGACAGAAACATTTTCATTTGTATGAGATGATCACTTATTTTATAATGATGATCTATGATTCAACAAACAGTTCACCACAGCAGTATTCATTTGAATAGTTAGCTATGAGATCGTTTCTGAAATGCCAACTTGATGAATGAGAGATATTTCCAACTGCAGTGTTTCACCGTTTTGGATCTCATTTGATCACTTTCAGATTTGTTACCTCAATTATTTATTTAGTGTTATTTTAATTACAACAAAGACTCATTTAAAACCACGTTTGTGCATATAAGCATTAAGTGAAAGTGTATTCTTGCACATTTGACGAAGTAAACAGGGCACTGTATAACCAAATTAAACCGTCTCTGATTTTTCAGTAGCGAATCTTATACGAATTGTGCGCAATGTTATGGTAGAGTTTCAGTTGTCCACCATATTCTAATGATACAAATATTCTATTGAAATTAAATCAAAAATCATGTTTTCACTTGCTTGCTCTACAGCAACTAAGGTGATCCTGCAATCAAGGAATTATAACTCTAGTTCTAAGAAATTAATTTCCTGATGAGAAGTGTAAGTGTTATGTAAGCATCACACTGAGTGCATCAGCTTAATTTGGAACATTATCATACTGGATGCAGCTTAATTGTTTGCAAAGGTCAACTGATCCCCATTGGACTAGTACGTGGTCTGTCTGAGAGCATGCGAAACCATAACGAATATTATCCTCATCAACGTATGTGACGTCAATGCCGTTGTTCTTTAACAAGTGCGTCAAAGTTACACAGTCAATATCAAAAGAACAGAACATCACAAACATCCATGTTAGTGAACTCAATACCCGTACTGTTGATTATCCGAGTTGCAGTGTTTTGGGTAAACCGCAGTGATAAATTTACCAGCGAGTCCTGCACCAAATACTCATAAAATTTTGAAATGACTTATAAAAAAATATCTGTAAGTCCCCTGGACTCAAAGTATTTTGTATTTAGTATTTGCTTACTTATTGAGGGGCTCACTTATATCTGTTGGGACTCACAAGAGCTTGTGGTAGCGAGTTCCTGGACTCTGCATGTCATATTTGTAAATTTATCACTGAAAGTGGGCATTTTGACATAAAGCGAGAATATGAAAAATATGTCCCAGGTTTGTGAATTCCCGTAAAATTTTATCATGAATATTTTTTTCTAATAAGCAATATTTTCTTGATTGTTTGTGAACAGTAACAGTTTTTACTCAGAATATCTTATATATAATTTTTTCTCAGAAATGTGAATAGATAATGTTTCGTAATTTCAAATTTAGTTCAGTTGGCTTCTGTAGACATTATGAATCCCTGTTTCAGTCATGCTTACCACGTGGGTTGAGTTCTCTTGTATTTTGAATTGTGACGTTTCTTTTGCGGTTGAGTGTATTGTGAGTAACTTTAAATGTATATATGAAAACAATATAAACTAATTTAATGAAATCATCAGCAAACGCTTTACATAAACATTTTTTAGTTAAGGTGATATTATGTTACATTGGAGATTATTATACTCATTAGCAGCAATGACTATGGTCTCTTTGCGCATTGGCCTAAATGAGTTTATTTTTGTCCATTCCCTACATGTAAAGCAGAAAATTACACCTCCTGCCATGTTAATTTCACGTAAATTATTTCCAAAGGAAAACTTAATCTATACATCTTCTTGATTTATTTGACTCAGCATGATTTCATTTCAAAATCGAAGAAACAATTTTGGAGATCACTTACAAAAGCAACACGGTATTGAAAGTAGCAGTGACGTCACATCAGGGGAAATATTATCTTTGATTTCAAATGACAAAGACAAAACATACATTGAAATTACAAAAGATCTGAATGGCATGACATTGATAGTGCACATCAAACAGAAACGGTAAATAAGCAAAACAAATAATCAAAGGAAAACTTTTATAGAGGACAGCATTTTCTAAAAATGGTTGTGTATTGTATCAATGTGCTTAATATTGACTTGGCTAGCATCAATGAATTTGAATTTATTTTGGCATATTGTATATGAATTAAAACGGTCTTACTAGGTTTTGGTTTTTATCCTTTTCCATACATGCAAAACAGGAAATTACACTTCCTGCTATGTAAGTTTCTTTCAAAATATTTAAAAATGAAATAAGATAACTTAATCTTTACATCTTCTTGATAATCTAATTGACGCGGCATTATACATTTCAAAATCGAGGAGATCGCTTTTACTGAATGCATATATGCATCTTCAACGAGTGTTTCTACCATGTTGCAACACGGAATCGAAAGTAGCAATAACGTCGGATCAGGGGAAAATATCATCTTTGATCTCAAAGGACGAAGACAAAACATACTTTGAAATTACAATAGCTCTGAATGATGAACAGAAAAAGCTTTGAAAGGAGACAGTATTTTAAAAAATTGGTTGTGTATTGTATCAATGTGCTGAATATATTTTCAAATATTAAGTCTGTGATGGGTACTTAGAAGAGGTATACATAAGAAAAACAAGATTTCGGATAGTAACGTTTATATATATTATATTACATATAGAATACAAGAGCATATAAACCGAAACGTTGTGTATCTTCACAATAAAGAATTTGTTATCCGGAAAATCTGGTTTTCTTTTCAAATATTGTAAAAGTTTGGATAGTACAACTTAAAACTCTAACAAAAGGAATACTTTCGTCATTAAATATAGTGCTTAAAGATGATTTTTTAAATCTCAAATGCTAGTAACTAATTCAGTCAAGTGTGTTTAGGAGCATACCTCAAAGCAGCATATAAAATCAAGTCTATCATATACCTTTGAATAATCACCTGGCTTGAATACTTGTCAGGTTAAACATTGCATTACACTTGTGAGTATCATGTATTCCTATATATGCTTCATTCACTTACACAGCAAGAACCTATATTACAACATTCTATTATAATATTTACAATCAATTCAAATAAAAAAATCGTATCCTTTTTTATTTTCCTAAAAATTATATAACACATGTAGTATGGGTTCGATATAACGGTTTTCATATTTCCATGTTACTTTCAGTCATATAACATTTTTTTATGGTAATCCATGTACATTTTGATTGCTCAGCACTTAACGAGATTGATTTGGCTTCAGATAGCAAAACTACGAGTATCTGAAGCAAGTACCTTGGAGCAACCAGGTAATGAGGCATATGATTGAATAAGCAAATTGCTTGTGATACTGAACATGATAGATCATTTGATGTGTACTCTAAAGATCTAATTAAATGTGACTGTTTCATATTTACTCAGCAGTGTAGATTATAACGTGGCAATTAAAATTGAGTACATAATAATATATTTGGCAAAAAGTTGCTTGTATGCTTATGAAACGACGAATGGACAAATATCACGTCTGGTGACATTTCACATTCATTGCAGACATTTGAAATCTTGTGAATCATGATAATAAACGTCAGAAATATCTAACTTTGTTGAAGAACAAAGGGTGATGTAACGAGAAGATAGTCAAGGTGAGTAACCTATTGAAACCAATTGCAGCAAATGCTGTATGGTTTCATCACTTTGGTAAAGGATTCCATTTAAGTCTACTGATGAGGCTGATAGGAATTCGGTACTTAAGATAAGTAGGTTAGAGTACATCGATGAGATCATGATTTGTGATTTCCTTGAAAACTGATGGACTGCTCCAATAAGAAAAATGAAACGGACGATATCGATTTAGTGTATGTATGCTTCAATAGAAACAATGAATATGCTTAGATTGTGTGTAATCGTCGCTAATAACAATCCTGTCATCTGGCATTCAGATTCGATATATGTTCCACTCCAGACGTCCTCACAGAATCAGGAATCGCAGAAAAAAACTCAGGGTTGTAGGCACTTTTAAACTTTTCATAAAAGTTTGAAATTGATTTCTGAAACCAGTAACACTCAGGCAAAACGGACTTATGTTGAGGTTTTGCGATAACGTTGACATCAGATTTCTTGTCCGCAGTGAACCATCCATGATGAAATATTATAATTGAGTTCTAAAACATTATTATTGTTGATATTTTAGCATGTACATCGAATACCATGCACCGCATCTACAAGCATGGATTATCTGTCCAGTCTTGACATCAAACGACTCTCAATTTTTTTTAAAACCCTTAGCTGACGGTCCATTCTGTGAACGTTTACACGATCTAATTCACTCAGAATGGTGATGACATGATACATTCGATAACATCATAGAGGATTCAAGGAGATTGGATAAGAACGCCCGCCCATGGTTCAAATTCAGAGATCTATACCGTCGTAGTCTATTGAATTTGTGTATCAAACACTTTATAAATGTTGCCGTTCTCATACTGATAAACGTCAGGGCATGATGTCATATGGTGATTTTGATCATTGACTCACAATTTGTGATACTTAACACTTGCATTTTACAAATGGTAGATGCTTCAGGGGAAGATACGTTGCCCCCATTCTGATTATATATACTGGAACTAAAAGTGACAAAGTTCAATTAGCAATCAGAGCTATAGATTACTCATGAGAATCGTATTGTTATTGTTTTGTATCACTTCAAGCTCTGGTTCTGAGATGGAGGAGGCAGGAGTGTTGCTGGTCCGTGTACTACATCTCCTCTTTATGGTAATACGTGCATCACTTGCCCCGGCAACAATAGGTGCTGGAATATTTATCACAAGTCCAAGTCGTTGTATATCGACAAGAATTAAATTTGCAGCGTAAAGGAATAATGATGGAGATATGGGAAAGGGAGTAAAATAAATGAGAGAAAAGATAGAGATAGAGATAGAAAGGGAGAGATGATAGAATATGTTGAGAATCAGGCGGACCATTTTCTAATAAAAGTTTTGTCATCTTTGCCAAATAAATATCTGTATATGCTGTAACTAACTGTTATTACCTGAAGGGCGTTTTCAACATTTTTTAAGTCTTTAAGTGCATGTTTGCATTTATAAGTGTACTTCTTAAGGAAAGTAAACAGGTTGTTTATTAAAATGCTTCCATTGAGGTCTCCAAGTAGGAAAGACGAGAAGTTAGCATCAATTTTTGACTGGTCTCATTTTCAAACCATTAAAGGAAATTATTGATTTGAGCATTCGAAAAATTAGTGTTTCCGTTTAAAAAAAAAGAAGAATATTGATCATCACTAAGTCCGATCTTATAGAGGAAGGATTTTGTAGATGTCATCCAGTGAAGTTATGGTTGTTGGAAATTTCGAGTTGGATTATCAACAGTTGATTTTTGATTGATTGCAAAGCATTTAGTCAGTTAAAAGTTCTTACTTCCACGAATCGTAGCTGCTCTCTAATCTAAACAGAGTGCTGTTTCACTAAACAATTCTCAGCCCTAAGATCAATCGTAAGCCCATCCTTTAACATTAGCTAAAATTGATCGTAAGGAAGTTGAGCGTCACTTGGTAACTGCTGTTAATGATATTCTCAACATGTTTCTCCTCTTCTTGTTTACTCTGACGTCGACCAATAATCGATAGTGTTGATTTATTAACTAATAAGGTTCCAATCATTGGTTTTAGATCACTCTTGACTGGCGATTAGGCACAAATGATAACACTTCTGAAGACATCCAATAAATCAGCTGATTTACGGTAGCCAGGATACAGGGTTTATGAGGAAGAAGTGTTTATAAGCAACACAGGCACTTCTGTTTTTTACAAAACTAGATTTTTCTGTAGTGATACATGCCTTAAGTCGTCAAATGGAACTAACATAAAACCAATCATAACAACCACATTTCAGACTCGATGTAAGGCAATTTACATTGTGTTTATTCAACTTCATTACTCACCTGTTGAAGATATCACGGTTAAATAAATCTACCATGTTATTATATATTGTGGAATAACATCACGTGCCGCTGGAACTATTTGCACTAGGTCACATGACGGCTGTGACAACAATGTTGACCCTGATCTGGAAAGTGGTTGAACATGTAAAAACAGTTGGTTGGTCTAATCTTTGCGGGGCAGTTTCAGTAATCCACATTTTTTCACATTCAACCTAAGTCATCTGTGTATTACTTCAATGCTTTGAACTATGGACGTTTCATGTTTCTGTCATATTCCGAATTTCAGTATTTCAGTTCGTATTCGCCTGATGAAGTAAAGGGGCAGGGAAAAGCCCTGAAACGTGCATAAAGAAGTTGTTATCCGTATAGTTGTCGTACATAGGTCATTTTTATTATGTTTCTTAGTATTGTAATGAGTATATTGAGTATGTCCTAGTATTGTTTATCAAAAACTACATTAAGTTGTTTGGGTGACACACATTTAAGTAAGAGGCACCTAGATTTGAACTCTAACTTCAGTTGAAAGGATATGAGGTGAGGTGAGTTGGGGTTAACGCCGCTTTCAAGAGTATTTCACTAATATCGCGGCTGCTAGTATTATGGCAGGGAGAAAGCCCGCAACACCATGTGACTATGCATTGCGGTGAAACCTGGGAGCATCGGCTGGAACTAGCGAACCATGGGTGGTACTACGCTGCAATTCAGTGTAGCATTGCACCCAAACCTTACTGCGTGTAGAACAGTTCTCTACTGCAGACAAAGTTGCCGTGCCCCTGGCGAGATTCGAAATGGACCTCTTGATCCGAAGCTGAACGCGCTAACCACTGCGCTTTCCCGCCCAAAAGGATGTGTAACCAGCGGATACGCTGTGATACAGGTAAAGTTACTGCTGATATATGACATGTTGTTCGATGTAATGGAAGCTTCTGTGTCCTTCAACAAGTAGTTTATTATAAATTGGACGTTAAGAAATGGATACTTTTCTATTTGATTATACATTTATGCCATTTCAACTTGGAATTCTTCATCTGTGAACATTAAATTTGTGTTGTATTTATTACAATTTGAACAAAGAAAGACGTGTTTGTTGTCATTTGCCGGTTTTCTCAGGGACATCCATCTGTTCTCCACCAATACAGATGTGTAAAACAGGTGTCCATTCTTCTCCCATACACCACTGACTAGAACGGTGTAATTTTTCCATAAAGTTGAGGAAAAACCAAAACCAATACCATTATCACATGTGATGCTCCAAGTCAGTAGCTACAAGCATATTTGAAATCAGGAGACTTCTTTTCTCATTCTCTCAGTTGGTCAGTCATATTCAATAACAAAGGTTATTTGCCAAATTACCTTCCTGACAATCATATGAGGGATGCTCTTCAGGTCAGACGCTTCAAGCAGGATGGTCTCAAAATTATGAATTTCTGCGGCACACTCTGGAAGTTCTATGATGACTGGAGGCGCAGAACCGTCAAGGTACTTTAGTGGACACGTTAATCTTCATCAATCTCGATAACTTGGGTTCTCACTATTGGTATTGGTTACTCCTGAAGCTGTATAAATGTCCAGAGCTTGCTCCAGCAAATTAGCATTTAACCCCTTCGTGCTAACAATGAACATATTATCAATGTGTGAATACATCCTTGTAAAATATTGGAATGATACTTTACAATGAATGTTACTGCCTCGGATGTTTACAGTATTCCATTATTCTAATATCAAATGACGGTGTGATTATATGGACAGGAATAAAAACTATTAAACTCTTGAAACATGAATAGTTCATTCCCTATACTACACAAGAAAAGTTAAATGAATTCGCACATAAAGCCTATACATTGTGCTTTTTCGGCCACGAATAGTTCCTTCACAATGCCACTCAATACACAGAAGTGTGCAGTTATCTATATCAGTGCATGTTTATTTCTTTATTTAACCATATATGTTTAATTATAGGATTTCAATCGTTTCAAACCTGCCTGCTGGCTCAAATATCCGGATGTTATCTTTTCATTCATTTTTGGAATCATTTACAAGATGAAGGTGGATATTTTTCTTTCGCCTGATACCACGATTTGATTGACTTCACATAGCTAAACATTTAAAGAGTCCGTTAGCAGAAATACGTCGAGAACATAGAAATGTGTAATGTGAAATGTGTAATTTAAACATAATTGTGAATATAACATAAATAAGTGAATATAATATTTATTGTTACAATCCCAAAACTTACAATTGTGTCGCATTCATATCATATCATAGCACATGTAAATTGTGTCATCATAAACCATTTAATGTCTGCACCGATAAGGTGTACCAATAGGCGGGTGGCTTTAAAGTATTGGTTTTGGTAAAATATGTTTCACAGCTTTAGACATATTCATTTGTAGCTATTATTCCTGTGCAGGAAAGGGTCAGTGTCCGGTAAACAGGCGGCATTTAATCCTGTCAGCTTATTGACATCAAACAAAGATATTTTAAGCATAATTCCTTCAAGGGCCGTCAAAATCCCCATCTTTCATGAATAATACGGAAAGTGGTTGACATCGATACACACATGGTCAAAATTATCCAAAGCAGCTGTTTAGTAAGCGAATAGTTCTCAACTGAGATTAGCAGCAATGCCATAGTTATGTTGTGTGTTCTCAACCAAACAATAAATCGCATACTTTGTGACGGTTTTATAACAACACAACACATATCATTTCCAATGAATGAATGCGTTAAAGCAATGTGTTTTGTAACCGATTTATTAGTGGTTATTAATTTGCTGATGTTAAGAAAGTGCAATTATAATCTACTAACAGTATCAGCAGAAACTATCGTCAATGGGCCGTGACCATAAACTCCAACTACAACTGTGATATTCAAGGGAGATAAAGGATGTATAATCTAGAGAGATGATTTTAGAGCTGCATATAGAATACTAAACGATGTCCCGTTTGAAAACATGTTTATTAAACGAGTGGATGGTTAAACATGTTATCAAACGGGACCGATTTTAGTATTGTATTGGCCTAAGAGTAATTGAAGGGTCCAAATGACGGGGTGTCTAAAATAGCCATAAAATGCAACCAAACTCTTTAAAATTGCTCAGATGAAATTTTTCTGATAGCTAAAATAAGTATCTATAGCATGATATATAACATGATATCTTTGAATTTGGTTCCAGATTATAACTCACATGGAAATCGGGTTATTTCGCAAATTGGTTGCAGTCCCTATAGGCAACTGCAACCAAATTTTTAAACCATCAAAATACATGTTTTCATCAAACAGAACAGCCTTGACTTGACACAATTTGGTTGAAGAAGGAAAATATCATGATCTAACGAATGTTGGAACTTACCTTGCCTTTTATTTCAATATTTACAGTTAGCAGAAACTTTTTAGCGATCGTTATCGAGTCCGGTTTTCGATCATGTCATATTATCATGTTGCTGTCTTTTCTAATGCTATAGATAAAAACATTTCCTACCATAAGGCATGTCTTGGTAGGTACTTTTGACACATTTTGCCAAAATTTAAGCATTAATTTACGTTTTTATTTACAACCAGCTGACAACGTGGCCGCGAGATGAATTTGAATTGTTGTCAAATCTTATCACAATTCTGAGAGAGAACTTGCCGAAATGATTCAGAAAATGTCATTGTATTATTGTCAACTTTAGTAAATTTGAAAACCTCTGCAACCAGACTAATCCTATGTGCTTGTCAACACATTATTTTTTTCTCTGCAACCAAATATTTATTTGCCAAGGTAGGAATAATGATGAATAATTGCTGCACTAAATACGATGTTTCAAGTACATTTCTGTCCTGCAACCAAATTTTCTGATGTTAGATATGATATGTCATGTTATAGAAAATCATCTCTGCTATTTTGATCACTTTGTATGATCAGTTTCTCTTACTTCAATAGCATTTAAACATCATTATGGAGCCCCCGTCATTTGGACCCTTCAATTACTCGTAGGCCATTTTATTTATTACTCAATGATGTAAATAGCGCTGAATTGCAAGACAATCGTTGTTAGTGACGCTGACTTGCAAAAAGTTCAACAGCGAGGCAAACATTGTGACGTCAACCAAAAAGGACTATGACGTCACGCGCCGATTATGACGTTATGGCAGCACGCGGTGGTTTCACACATGTGTGTAACCAACTCATTGTTATCTAATGAGTGATCTCACCAAGGTTGAGTGATAAATATAGAATAGTAAACGATGTCCCGTTTGATAACATGTTTATGAAATGATTGAACGGTTTGGTATTTTAACGAGCGAAAGCGAGTTAAATACCGATGCCATTCACGAGTTTCATAAACATGTTATCAAACGGGACCGAGTTTAGTATTTTATTTATTACTCAATGATGTAAATAGCGCTGAATTACAAGAACATTGTTTTTAGCGACGCTGACTTGCAAATAGGTCCCCGTCAACCAAAAACGATTATGTGTGTATGTATGTTTATGAATGATTGTATGGACGTTTGTTCTTTGAACAATCTAAACAAAAAGAATAACGAGTTGTGTTATTTGATGAACTGTATATCTTACCTAAATGCTGAAGATAAATTTCCACTTATTTGTGAAATAGTGATTGATGCAAATAAGTATTTAATTGGGTAAACTATTTTTCAATTAACCTCTCCGGTCGCAATCAATGTTTACAACTATCTTAAAACTAAAAGAACGTAATGGGTGTCTTTAACGAGACGAGGACTTGATGTTTTCATTTAAAACCTGTTCTCCATGTAGGACACATGCTTATGCACATATGTACATGCAATACATTCAACTACATCATCCATAGGGAATATATCAATCCTGTCAGTGTGATATCATCAACTATTCAATTATCAACGGGAACCCATTCATCGAACCATTTAAAAGTGATGACCAATTAATGATGTGCTGAGAGAATGTAATCAAATGGGTTGCATCAATTTAAAAGGTAATGTTATCAGTTCAGAAAGGCTTCTGTTCTGTTTGTTCCATTTATTACGCATTGGATCTGTTATTGAGTAATGCACTTTCCAATAAATCAGTAAGTGTTATTTGTGTGTATTAAAGCGTGGAGTTGTACACATAAAATTTTATGAATCTACTGACAAAATAACACTGAGAATCAAAAGGTTTGTTTTGCTTTCGTTTATGACGTCGGTTATGCTGAGTCAAGTCAAAGAAGGTTATTTATGTTCAACATCTTTCACTAATTACATATCTACATTTTATAACTGTTTTACTGATATGACAAAGTTTATGGCCAAAATACTAATGTTGAAAATGTGATTTCAGCGTCCCAAGTGTATTCACGATAACATACAAATAAAATCATCATGTTGTGATTTTACAACTCGTTTTTACACAGCATGTGCCTGTCAAAGACCTTCAAAATCGACTTTCTCCGACAGAAGTATTTCGGTTTTTACTTTTTTGAAAATGGGGTGACGCTTCTTTTGCAATTGAGTATAATGTAATTAAATCTTAATGCAATTTACTCTATGATATTATACATAGTGGAGCTTTTAATCAGTTTGTACCGACAAACTCTGTATGTACTGTATGGAATAAGTTGGCTTTTATATGAAAACATGGTCCAAGTAGTCATTGATCATTGAAATTGTTATGGTTTAAATTTTATTGTTTCATGAACCGATTGTCTCAAACTTGATTAACCAATGTTCTTAGATATATGTGGAGTTAGGTTTCTGTTTGTTATTGAACATGTCAATATGGCTTGTAATGTAAAACATCTCAGATCAAATGACAAATATACATCACACATCACTGTCAAAATCCATATATTAACACAATACAGATGTGTAAAACAGGTATCCGTCCTTCTTCTCCCATAACACGACTCATTCGATTGTGCAGTGGTTCAATGTAACTGTATAGGAAACAAAAAATCAATCTCATAATCAGATTCGGTCTTACGCACTTGAGTTGCTCCTTGTCGGTAACTACAACCATAACATCATTTACTTTATTGGTGCAACGGTTACATAAAAGGAGCTATTTATAAAAAAAAACAATAATTATTTTACAATCAGAATCAGCCTGGATATCAGCATATTCATTCACGCAATAAGTTTTTATTGTTCACAATTCAGTAACAGACAGCACATTTGTAATCAATCCGAATATCATTTATGACAGTTCATCATACTTCATCGTATAGAAAATCGTTTGCACACTAGAAAGGCAATAGCGGAAAGTGTACTGAACATCACGAGAATCCAGATGATCAATCATGTAAAATCACACAAGTAATATGCCAAAATGCCCTATTTACAGTCAGATGTACTGTTGCTTGTATAGTCAATTACTTCCTGTCGATGTATCACCCAAACAGTGTGAATAAGTCCAGAAATCAGTATTTTTCGGTCAGTCTAGAAGTTCTAAAATGACTTAAGACTCACTTGCTTCAATGTACTTTAGTTGACACTTCTGGGTTGTCACTATTTGTATTGTCCATTCTTGAAGCTGTATAGATGTCTAGAGGCTGCTCTAACACTTGAGCATTTCGTGATGAATCAGTCTTTGTATAATATTGGAGAACATAATAGACTTTGGAAATTTACTGCTTCACATTTCTGCAGTATTTCCCTTTATTTATTATCAGATGACAGTGTCGTTGAATAGTCACGTGATAATGAATAAAAACAGTCCAACGGCTATTTGAATTTACAAACATAGCATTCAAAACATGTTTCTCATATTTCCTGAAATGTTATGACCACCATTAAAGAAAATAAGGATAAATATCAGAAAATAATTTATTTCGGGAAAACCTGAGTAGTTCGTCCTCCATACACAATTAATGTATACCCATGAAAAGTCTGGTTTCATAACTTATGTGTCTG
Source organism: Gibbula magus (assembly GCA_936450465.1). Lineage (NCBI taxonomy): Eukaryota > Metazoa > Mollusca > Gastropoda > Trochida > Trochidae > Gibbula > Gibbula magus. Next base: position 99,950,080 of record OW388290.1, read on the forward strand.
AAATAAGTCATACTAATCTGTTCTGGCCAAGAATATTCCATTCACTCGGCAACTCAATACAAACAAGCATCCACTTATCTGTATCAATGAATCGGATTTCTTCGTCTTTAGTACGTTTGTTTGATATTAAATTTTTAATCTATTATTGGATTTCAATCAAACTATTTTCTTGAATGCGAAAGAAGAACAACAAAGAAAAGAAAGGAAAAGCCAGTTATATAAATGCTTTTGTTTTGTAAATGCCAATTATCTTCATACGCTGTTTTCATATAATTTGGAGGCATTGATAAGAAGTTAAACGAGCAAAGCAATTAAGAAATCAATATTTGTTCAAAGAATAATCCCGTTATCATCCATTGTTTGTTGTTGTGTCACAATTGTAACATTATTGTTGGTTAGTTGTATTTTATTGAAATAATGAAAATGTTATTTATTACGGAATGGGGAGAACGAAATATTCGAAATGTGAATGGACGATGTTACTCTGATAAAGAAACGTGAAAATCACATATGTTAACCTCCTTGTATGTAAGTATGTAAGCTTAATCTGGTCAAGTCTCAGTTGATGTGGCTTTGTGTTTACTGACATGTTTACTATACACATCCATTAACTAAACATTTTGTTAGGATTTCGATAATTTAGCCCTGAAGATGAAATCTTGCAAAAAGGCTACAATCAATTAAAATTGGAACGTTATTTATGCCACGTTGCTTCTATATCTACTCCAATTCCAAAGAACATACAAAACATATCAATACCCTGCAAAAAGTTTCAGAATTAGCCCGAGAAATCTGAAAAGATGAGATTCCATTTCGATGACATGTAACTGACTTGAGGCAAGCTAAAATTAAAATATCGATTTTCATCTGTAACAAATGAACACTTTTTTAAAAAGAAATTGACCTAATAAAGTTTTAAGTAGAACTGAGATGTAAAATGTATTTCCAAAACATAAATGTTATAGTTTGTCAAAACGAATGAAATGTTGATTTTTATTTTGATTAAACATGATAACGGTAAATAAGAACAGGAACGTTTTCTGTATAAAAACATCTTTAATGTGAAAATGCATGATGTATCGGAGTATATGATTAATCCTACCTCGAGTGGAATGTAAGGATTAACACAATGGTAAACACTCATACAGCAAAGAAAAACATTGTGAAATACAAAGTACAACGCAACTTCTGCGTATCTCCACTGTCACATTTGGGAAATGAAAATTAGCTACCTGACATCCTATTACTTCCGCCTCAGCCATCTATTTGATGTTTGAATACATTCCTCATCTCCTCTTTTAGCACAATATTAGGCACGTCAAGCTTGCGGAGTCTTAGTAACACTTTCCTATTTACTAGTTTGCTTTGTTTGATGATATCAGTGTTATGTAAAAACATACATGTTCATTTAAGGTCAATTGATAAAGTGATATTCAAATATCCATGGGCTTAAAAGCTTTCAACTTTTTGAAATTAATATGGAACCCGTTGGCCATATTCTTCGCTTTATTGGCGATGGATTTATTTATTCATCCAGAAAAAAAACTCTTGAGTACAAGTTGTCATATTATCTCGTGATAATGAAAATCAGTTCTCGACCTAAAATCAGTTCTTTTTGGAAGTCAATTATCATCCCTGAATGTAAACAAAGAACTTTTAATATCCGTTCACTCGTTTAAAAACTTAACAGGCAGATTTGACTCTAAGTAGTATTACAATGAATAATGATATTTAGCAATGATTGGTGATTTTCTCTCAGACATATTATTCATGTTGTGTATTCATTATTTTGCAATGATTTGTGTTCTTTTCTTTCAAACATTTTATTGAAATTGTATATCCATCATGTCATGTTTATAACTCTTTGTATCCCGGAGCGGTATTCACATAAGCTTTGGCTTGTTTACCAATCCGGTTCCGTTCTTGGAAATAAATATGTTTAAACCATGATGAAAACTTTCATATTTAAGCTATTAAGCAGTTTTCGTACAATGTTCGACCACAAAGTGTTTAATCATTGACACATTCACCATAGTCAAAGCCAGTAGGTTGACTCTGAAAAACAAAGAAAACAGTCTGATACTGGTAGGAAGCCTGATACGAGAAATGACAAGAAAGTTGCTATTCTACTGTTTTCCCTTTGAATAATCCATTATCCGTCCGTATCCCCCCATTAATGTGAATGTTACAAATTACGACCATCGCACATACAAATAGTGACTACTGATATATTCACAACACGAGCTGTTTATGTATAATTCGAATGGATAGGGTGCACATCCGGATCATTGGGCTAACACGTTTAATGTAGATGTTGGTATTCAGAGGATAAGACTAAGACTGGGGCTTTAGAACGAAACCGTAGAATGAGTACAGATGATTATAATTGCATGATTAATAATTGCATTTTGTCAACGACATAACATGGACGTGGTCAGAGATTTGTGAAACTCGTCTTTCGTGATTTTTCTATCATTATTAACAGTAGCCAATCGGATGATCTTCACAACCGGACAGGTCTGAGTTTTATCTCGGCTGGGATGCTTCATTGAATGTGAGTTTGTTAGAAGCATTTTGATTGGTATGTTCAACCTCTCAGCGTAGAGCATGATGAGATAAAACAAAATCAGTTATTCATTAAATCACAAGACCAAGTCGTATTTAATTCCAGGTATGAATAGATTGAAATGTTTTTTGGCGTTTGTAGACTGTTATTTTCACGTATCCATATGTGAACATTCCTAGCATATTTACATCATATGACGTTTACGTAATACGAATTTCAAAGTTATGTTTTAATCTTTTATATTCTTTTCATGTCTTTATCTTTTCTTTGTGTAAGCTTTGTGTGTTTAAAAGTAAAGTGATGCATGTATTATACATGACGAATGAGGATAATAGTGTGGATATACAATTACTATTTACACTGTGTAGACGACGATTCTAATGTCGTCCTCAAGCTGGAGCCATGTGGCAACAATGTTAACATACTTGAAAAGGAAACGAGATCACTGCTGGGAAAGAAAACCTCTGAATGCAAAAGGTGAAATTACCAATACTGAAATGAAGGCCCTTGGCCAGTCAGACTTTACCCTTAACACAGTCTCGCCCCTCTCGACAATGGTAGAACCACGATCATTATGATCATTATGATGCTGAGCAACTCCAACACTTACCGGCAGCAGAATATAGGCCAGACCGCCCAGCTCTAGAGAGATTACAGAGCCATTCTGAAGCAAATACTTGACACTAACTATAAATGTCCCATCCCAAATAGGAAACCTATCGTCTAACACAATAATCCTGGCCCAAACAGATTCCACCAAAGCCCGCCTCCTCGTCTATTCCAGAAATACTTACGCTATAGCCGACACCTTGTTCCACTTCGAAGAAGCCAAATCCATTGCCGTCGACTCCACCGGGATCGCCAAGAAGATCCGCTCCATTAACGAGCTAGGCAATCTCCTTAGCTACGAAGCAAAGGGTCTTTTCACCACTTTGGTGGCGACGACATTAGAATGTTTGTTAAAACGTCATCTACAAAGATTAGGCAAGCTTTTCAATTTCATTTGGAATGATAAAAAAATATAAGATAAAGAGATCCACTATGAAAAGATTAAAGACAGAAAGGGGATTGGGTATGGTTATTTATTGAAGCTCTAAAATTAACTTCTCTTAGGCTCTACTGTAAAAAAACCATCAAACAATAATCCCTGTAATATTCCATATTCATCTATTTTCAAATATGGAGCAAATATAGACAAGAAACTGAACAGCGATTACCCTTTTATACAAGCGTGGAATATGTTGTTGTAAACAAGTATATGTTGAATTGAACAATATTGATCATATTCTTGCTGAACTGCTTTGGCTGAATCATAATTACAAGAATCCATATAATATTTTTAACCACTGGGCTGATACGGGTTTATTAACAATTAAAGACCTATGTGATGACAACGGTCTTATGACTTTCAATCAGATCAAATCAAGATACAGAATAAGAGGCACTACACTAGACTATACTTATTTACTTCATATACTACCTGATTCTTGGAAAAAGGTTATTTAACATACACAAATCATTCCTCACTACAATCTGTATATCAGTGTAATATAATAAAGCCCACTAAAGGTTCAAGACTATTTTATGACAAGTTGGCTTCAAGAGATGATAAACCTGAAATTTGTAACAAATGGGAAATGGTATTTAATGACTGTGAATTTGACTGGTACAAGATATTTAATGTCTACAGACATAATTTGAAAGATGTTAAACATCTCGATTTTCAATACAGATTCTTGCATAGATTTGTTTATACTAAAAATGAATTGTTTAGAATGAATCTTGTTGACAATGAATTATGTAGTTTTTTGAAAGCATATGTCATGTCTGTTGGGACTGTTGTGAGACCACACAATTCTGGAATGAACTTGAATTTTGGATTAATAACTATTTACCACAAAAAATCATCTTTTCGAAATACTTGATTTGGTTTGTCACATTACATAAAAATGCTCTGATGAATCAAATCATTATATCAGCCAAAAAATATATGCAATATTAAAAGCATACTTCCCAAATTCAGTAATTAGCAAAACATTGAGATATTTCTAGTAGAACAATTCATTTACAAAGGAAACAATGAAATTGAAATATTCAAGAATAAGTGGAACTCACTCATTCAATTACTTAACAATTGATTATCTCAATACTTCGGAGCAAGTATTTTCAAACTTAAGACTGTCCTATGTTTGTATACTTCACACTTTATATCAAATGTGTATATATTCATTCTGTAACCAATGGGAACTAATATTTAAAAAAAATTAAAAAAGATTAGGCAAGTTGTAGATCCATACCACTGTCCTCAGTTCTCGCCAAGAATGCCAATCAAAATAAATAAACCAAACATGCCATATGGATTCTTTTAATTGAAGTAAAGCGGGTGTTACTCTCTTAGATCGAACGTCTTTATACATGGAGAATGATCTCTTGTCAGTATATTCAAGGAGAAGGTATTCCAGTGTTGTCCGCTAATTTAGCCATTAGGCTGTTGTATTAAAATAGAGCCCGGGCTAATTATGTTGTTACATTCTAGGAGTTATCAATAATGAATCCGGTTTAAACATATGTATATACATGGATTGGATTAGACAACAAGCTCACTGGAACTTATATGAAGACCGCTCCGGTTTATATCTATATATCAAACATTATCATGACAAGGAAACAACTTATAAACAGCAAACAAGATATCAGATGAAAGAATAATGGGGTTTTTAATATTGGAAATATGATAGTTTGTTACATTTATGACACTTGCAGAGAGAAACAGATAGTATTACTGTGTTGTTTGCGAGGCCACATAGTTTACCTTCAATAATAATTTATGATCTAAAAAAAATAAAATAATATCAAAATGGATTTGGAATTCAAACACATTATCCTTTATATCTATAACAATGCCTTTCAGAATATGGAGACTCCACCTAAGTAATACTTCGTGAAGCAGCACAGGTATACGTTAATTACTTTTGTACTGTCACTAATTCTACTTGTTCTAAATATTCTGCTGTAAACCTTTCTCTGTATAATCATGACTGATTTATGTGAAGTTGATTTTAACTGCAATTTAGAATATTTCAATATTTTAATGTACTCCTTTAGAAGCTCGGGCAGCATGTGTATGGTTTTCACGTGGCACCATAGCACATGTAACCTCCTGACACGTGAAACAATAATGTGGTTAATGATTTTCTGGTCGTATATTTTAGCATGTAATTGTGTAGGCAGTTGTGAAGGTTAATTGTCTCTAAAACTGCACCTTTAATCAAAGATATTTCATTCTTGAAAATTCAGGACAAATTGGAAAATTGAGAAGTCAATCGCTTGTTTGTTAGGGCATCATCTTGAATATGCAATTATACAGTTAAAGTCGAGGATTCTTACACGAAACGTTGTACAACCCACACGTGTAAATCAGAAAACCTTGCTTTTTTTGGTCAATCTATGGTTGTAAATATGGTTTCTAAACCAAGGAACAGTTTCGTTAATCCATCGATTAAGGCCTCTTTGACTTTGAGGAACCGATGTTTGATGGATCAATAACGTTGCCGTACTTTGTAAAGATGGTTGCCTTTACCGTAACATTATGGTTTGATATGGTCACTATTCCGTATGCGATAACATGACTTCATCATCCTGACTACTTAACCATCGCATTGTCAATGATCTTAGCAAACAATTCATCATCATTTTGATCCATCCATTAACCAGTGTAATCAATGAGATGTTAACTTAGCTCTTGAAGCTTTCACCATAACTTGACGAGGTTTATTTCGGAATAAAACTCGGTCAATGCTGCTAGTAAACTAATACAAGTTTATGCAGTATATCTTTTACTAAAAGGGTAAAACAGCTCAGTGTTTCTGTTATCCATAAAAAGTTGTTGTTAAAACGTAAACTGCTAGAGGCCATCAAGTGTAAATACCCTTTATCAATTCGACGATGGAAAATGGATCAGCGTTTTTTAACTGAACAAAAACTGTCTATTCATTGATTGAGGAGAATTGTTTTGCAAATTGGTAACAATTTTTCCCATTTTGTGAGCTCTTTATTTCCATTAAAAAAGTGCTAAAGCCCCTTTAAGATGTTTTGTTCTGATTACAATAGTCTATCATAATGTCCTCATTGCTTTGAAGTTGTATTTCTCTGAGCAATAACATAAGTCTGTAAGTCCGCCCACTAGTGCCGTTCAGATTGATGTGAAACATGCATGATTTTAGAATTCCGTGGGGAGCAAGATAGATCAGTTTGAGTAGTAGAAGCGTCTCATGTCTGTGTCACATTGGCATTATTGAAACAAACGTGGTGCAATGTCATGTGATTGATCAGACAGAATGATCCAAACTCGGTCATGTTTTGTGTTTTGGTCTGAAAAATGAGGCATATTTGACATATGTATATGACGGTTAATTTAATACAAAGTGGTTTGGAATCATTGACATATTCATCATAGTCAGTCATCCTGATACGAGAGATGACAAGAAAGTTGCTATTCTACTGGTTACCTCATCGCATCATTTGCTAGCTAGCTTATAGAATCTCAAAATTGCATTATCCATCCTTTTCCCTCCATTAATATGAATGTTACAAATAACGACTGTCACACATAGCAATAGTGTCAATGACTACTGATACATTAACAACACGAGGTGTTTAAGGATAATTCGAATGTATAGGTTGCACACCCAAGATCAGTGGGCGTAAACGCTGAATGTAACTGTTTGTATTCAGAGGAAAAGGTTAAATTACTAATGCTGAAATGGTTGCCCTGAGGCAAGTCAGACTTTACCCTTAAAACACTGTCGCCCCTCGTGACAATAGTAGAACCACGATCATTATGATGCTGAGCAACTCCAACACTTACCAGCACCAGACCGCCCAGCTCTAGAGAGATTACAGAGCCATTCTGAGGCACATGCTTGACACTAACTATATAGGTCCAATCCCAAATAGGAAACCCATCGTCTTACACCATAATCCTGGCCCAAACATATTCCACCAAAGTCCGCCTCATGGTCTATTCCAGATATACTGTACGCTAAAGCCGAAACATTGTCCCACCTCAAAGATAACCAAATCCGTTGCCGTCAACTCCAGCGACTTCCGTAAGAAGATCTGCGCCATTAATGAGCTAGGATAGCTTCTTAGCTACGAGTTTGTCAACACTTGCATAGAGACGATATTAGAATATATGTTGAAACGTCGTATATCCATAAAACTTTGCTCAGTCCTCGACAGAATAAATATACCAAACATGCCATATAGATTCTTTAAATTAAAGTCAAGCGGGTGTTAGGTTATACTCTTGGATCGAGAGTGAGAAATCTTTGATAGCTTTCGTTAGTCTACTCAAAGGGGATATATTCCAGTGTGTGCACCATTTTCATTAAATTGTCATTAAATGGAGCCCGGGGAAATTATGTTGTTACAGACTAGTTTTGAGTTATCAATATTCAATATGGTTTTTACACATGTACATACATGGATTGGATTAGACAAGAAGCTCACTGGAACTTAAATGAAGACTGCTCCGGTTTATATCTATATATTAAACATTATCATGACAAGGAAACAATGCATAAACAGCAAACAAGATATCGGATGAAAGAATCATGTTATGACACAAATTGATTAGAGATATGATGGTGTGATACATGTATGTCATTTGCAGACATAAACAGTCAGTATTACTATGTGGTTTGCAAGGCAAAATCGTTTACTTTCAATAATGATTTATAATATAAAAATAATAAAATAATATAAAAATGGATTTGGAATTCAAACACAATATCCTTTGGATCTATGACAATGCCATTCAGAATATAAAGACTCCACCTAAGCACTACCTCATGCAGCAGCAGAGGTATACGTTAATTACTTTTGTATACGTCACCGTTTGTCACGAATTCTACTTCTTCTAAATATTCTGCTTCGCTATGTATAAATTAATTCTGTATCACCATGACTGATTTATTTGAAATTTTGTTTAATTACATACAAATCACCAGTACATGACCCACGTGGCTAGGGGTTGGCGGGGTTTAATCAATTTCTGTAAACATTTGCGGATTTTCATATAAGTAACATTGTAACACTTTAACGTAACATTTTTTTATCTAAACAAAAAGCATAACAGTAAGAGAGATATAAAGAGGCTAAATGGAAAAGGGGGGGGGGGGGGGGGGGGGGGGGGGGGGGGCTGTGAAGTGCGTCTGATGCTACATTGGTTTACATACATGCTGATGCTAACATCATCGATATAGAAATAAAACTAAGATGTACCTGAGCAAAACATTGATAGTTGTGCAGTTGTAATCTGCTACAACCCAAGGCTTAAATAGTTTAAGCGGTTTAAGCATGCTGCACAGCATAATATTATTCAAATAGAACGTGACTAATACAGTAATGTTCTCAAACGTCATTTGAAATGACCAAGTTGGCTGTGTCGAAGTATAAGTTGTAGCAATCAGAAGCTGGGAAACCTTTCCAACAATTACGACTTGCAGGAATATCAGCGTGAGCAAGTAAAGTGTAAAGACATCACTTCTCAAAATACTTCAAGCCTTTTTTAATTTGTAAGGAAATAGAAACTTCAAGCAATCATTGCCAGGGAATTATTTATTCTGATTAACATATCGTGCATTTGCCGAGTTCATTCCATCTGAACCTACAGCTTAAACCATATCATATACACATCTACATAATCTACAGATTACTTCATTTGATTAGAGTTACAGCATTATAACAAAAGATATTTCTTTATTGCTATGTCTCTTCATTTCTTATTCTTCATGTTGATACATGTATTGACATAACCAGAAATAAAATGAATGTAAAGGATAGTCTGGCCTTAAACTGTTGGTTAAATATTTTGAAACAGAATTTATTGAAAAGTGCAGACTGGTACAATGAAAGTAATTATTTAACTAGATCTAACCATCTAAATTTGGTTAACATTATAATCAGTTGTCCGGGTATCTGGGTTTGACCAGGATACCATCTGTATTTTAATATTTTTACACATGGTGTTATATTGAGTAAAAACTTACTGTCTAAGAAGGTTCAACGAACATATAGGCGTTTCAGTTCAGATAGTACTAAAATCTAATAAGAATAATAAATGCTTATTTATATTGCGCTAAATCCATGCTTAGCATGATCCAAGCGCTACACATAGTATTACCCTGAAAGAATTTTACTTTCAGGTGGCTCTTGGTAGACTGAGTGCAATGTGGATGAAGTGCCTTGCCCAAGGGCACAACACAGTGTGAGACAAAGGTCACAAATTTTGGGTGTCTCGACCGGGATTCGAACCCGGGTCTCTGGCGTGAGAGGCCAGCACGCTAATCACTACACCACTGTGCTCCACATCCGACAGCATAGACATCATATAGACAGTTTGAAGTATTTAATCAAGTTGAGGTTGTAAATATATCCTGATTTGTAAACATGACAAGATTTGCTCTCCTGATGACCCATCAATTTGGTTTTCTTAATCTACAGAAAATCTTATGAACAAAATTTGAAAAAGACCGTCAACGAATGTGAAGGAATGGAACTTTAACTGTTTTCAAAATCACGAAATGAACACCGAAAAGTGTTGGATTTCTATTTACGTGAATATTATAGTTCATTGTCAATGTACAGTCGAAGTCACTTTCAGTATTACTCCAAGAGTGTCATTAACTCTACAACTGTGTTTATCCAAAGACAGATGTCAATATAATTAAACAGGTGTTATTACACAGTGTAAAGTGGCAACATTACTCCCAAGTCAAGAAGTAAACACACTGTTCTAACTAACTAACATTATGTAAACGCCATCAATCGCGAATTCAAGAATCAGGAGCTTTCAATTATCCCTTTACTGTCAGATTCTACTTTGACGGAGACGGAGACGTGTCATTGAGTATATGTTATTTTCCATACTTAACATGATTAAAGTTTCTAGTAGTAATATTTGTATGTCAACAATCAACGTGTAGCGTGTCCATTGTTATTCACAAATGCCTTAATCTGCTTAAAGGCATGATCTAATAATAATTTAATAACTAAATAAGCTCATATCATTGAGGTAATTTTCGTTTGAGGACTGAAATTGTTTTCAACATTTTGAGTATCACCTAATGTTATAACAGACAAAAACTGTACAGGTTTATATCATGTTTTGCTTAAATGTTTGTTCTGAGTATAAAATTAATTATATTTACTGTATAATTGAAGGTTTTCCATGTCATTTTAAAGTAATCATCGTGTTGGTCAGAATTTGGTATCAGATTGGCATATGTAAGTCTAGAAAATGTAAATAATGTAATAAAACGTGATTTAAAATGTCTGAAATTAAAACGTTGTACAAGGCCCCATAGTAAAGTTCAACTCAGGTCCAATTATGTTTGTAGCTACATAACTGATCATGACATGTACTTTTCTATTTCACAATTTCAAGTTGATCTTTATAATGTATGCGACTGTTGCATTCTTACAGTGTAGATTACTAAAAACATGAAAGTGTTCTGTAAGCAATTTAAGGGAGTGTAGTAGTCATTTTATATGTACCGTGTTGATTTGTGACAAAATTTAACATACTATAAATGATAGCATAAATGCAAGTGTTTGGCTTGTTCCCATCCTTAAGATAACTAAAACGTAGTATGGAACAATTTGAAAATCAGCATAACAGATTAAGTCCGCCGAAATAAATTAAGATCAATGTTTTTACAAACCCCAATGGTTAGCCTATCAGAACGAGTGGCAGCCTCTCCCTTCTGTACATGTAAGAGCGATTGATGGATGGAAGAATAAACTGATTCCCTTATTAAGGTCGCTAGGGCAATCAACAGCAGTGATTGGTCTTGTGTCGGGGATCATAGGTACTTACACACCTTACATAAACAGACAGATTATGTGACGACGTATCACAGACAAATTAGTTTGTGTCTAAATTCTTAGAGATTTACCAAAATTAACATTCAATATCTATTTTATTTTGAAATTCTAACAAGAATGAATTTGATCATCTGCGTATGTGACGAACTTGTAAATTGTAAACATCAAAACTTAAAACAAACGATATTTGGTAAATCTCTGTTAAGCTTTTGAACATCCACATCTATAGTGTAAGATTAAGCAAAGGACAGCCATGGCGGTGTATATGTTGCTTATTTGAATATATTTTGCCTACTCTATTCTTGGTGCAGATCAGCACCTAAGATTATCCTCTACTCCTATTCTTGAACATTACACTGAGGTTACCATACGATGTCTTTACTGTTGTTTTAGTAGAGATGGATGACAGTTGCACAGAATTTAAATGAAACAATCCCATGTTTGATATCCATAAACGATCCGGTTCTGTATTTTATTCTTTCACTTCCGTAGCCTGAGTCTTATGCATATTGATACAGCTCTCAACGTAATATCAGAATACGCAAACTCCAAATTCTAGATAGTTTTTTCTATAACTCCTGTGAGAGTGTGATTTGTAATTTGCAAATGAATAGCAATTTGGGGACATATTAGCTCACCCACTCAAGTGCAAGTGATATTCCAGCACCTATTGTTGTAGAGGAAAGTGATGCATGTATTACCATAAAGAGGAGATGTAGTACACGAATCAGCAACTCTCCTGTCTCCTCCATCTCAGAACCAGAGCTTGAAGTGAGGTATGGGACCGTCGCTTTTTCCTGAACCCGATTACATTTTCGATCCAGACATATCCAAGGTTTCTTATCAATGTATCTTGATTATAATTAATATAAATATGCAATGAGCGGATAAGCAAATGTTTGATTTACTGAAAATATCGTTCACTTTTAAAGGGAGTTGTTCTACTTTGATTGCAAATAACATTCTTATAAGAATTGATAAATATAATATTTTAAAAATTTAAAATAAACACATTATGTAAACAAATTGAAATGACATGAAAACAGGTGCCTTGTTTATCGTAATTTGATCACAGATAATAACATGTTGGAATTCTGATATATTTTAACGATGATAAATTAAGAATTATTAAAACATTCAAAGATCTACTTTAAGGACAAAATGAGTGTTGTATAAATCTCTATTTTTTTGTTCGAAAAGCCTCAGATATTATCAACTCGTGTTGAAATATTTGATATCAAAAGACACTTGGATGAGATTCTCTATATATAAAACAAAATCATTATCTCGTTTAATAAACATTGTGTTTCATGGATAGGATGTACATGTTTATGTGTTGAGCGGTTGTTAACATTGCCAAGTTAGCATGGAAACTGACAGTTGATGACACAAGAGTGTAAACAGAAGCATATGCATCTGTCGTGTTGATCAGCCTGACAGATGGTGTGACCATGTTAATTGCATCATTGTCAATTACGATGTCCCGACTAAACTGAAGAGCACTTTCAGATATCACATTTAGAACTCATACAGACATGTGACCCGAACTGGTTGATGGGATCAGTTTATCCATCCATCAATCTCTCTCACGTGTACAGAAGTGACAGACTAGGAATTAACCAGCACAGACATACACTGATACAAACTAGTATCAGGCTTTGTAGGCAGGTCGCTTGTCCCTGGATTTTTTTTATATTTTAATTGGATGCATCATTTGTTTTAACCTTATTAACCTGTTTAATGTTTTAAATCTATATATGTGTCTAACCAATATCAAGAGTTTTGCCTGCCAGCGAGAAACGTTGGAATATGAATGCAACATTCTTATAAAAGGTATTTTTCATTGATTGTTTTTCTCTGAAATACTAAAGAGTATAAACTATTAAGAGTCAACGTTTAACTTTTTAACTGGTTAGAATTTTACACATCAGTCTTTTTTTTAAACCCTTAAATTGGTTTGTTCTCAAAATCATAAAGAATAGAGTTGTACTGCTTGATGTTTTATATTCGGTATTATATTTTCTCTCAGTTTTGAATTTTTATAGATTGATAATATATCTCACCAGTGTATGTCATAATTATATTTATTAAAGTCATATCATAATACAAATTATATTAAGCTCCTTTCTGTTTGTTAGGCCTCCGGCGGCTCATAGACATTATAGCCATTGCAATTCAAAATTTTAATCAGATATCAATTGAATACAAAAGTTATATATTTTCACATAGTATCTCGATTGGACTTTGAATGTGTAGAATATTGTCAAAGAAAATATTGTCAGAAGAAATTATTTATTTAGATTTATTTAAACGATAAAGTTGGAACCTTGGGAAGATACAAGAAACGGATTAAATTGCCGATAGACTTGGTCAGTCACACAAAACCATAACTGTGAAACAACAGAATTTTTAATTTGGGATGTCCTGTATTACTTCATCTACATTGTATATTCAAATGTTCGGGAGACTACATACATGCATACATGTACATGTAGTTTCCCAACAAAAGTTCAAACATCGAATATAAGCTTTAATGAACTGTTTCTGTACAATCAAAACTTGTGATTCCCCAAATCTCTGATCCATAAAATAAAATTGCTTGTACTTGTGACTTAAAACGTTTAAAACATACAGGTGTCCAATAAATAAACATACCCCGTATCTAGAAAGTTTCTAGTGCGTATCTAGAAAGTTTCTAGTGCGTATCTAGAAACTTTCTAGAACGTTTCTAGAAACTTTCTAGTGCGTATCTAGAAATTTCTAGAAATTTCTAGAAATTTCGAGTTTTTATTTTGTACGAGATATTCAAATATTTCTTTTATATTCTGAAACTACATGTTGACTTTGCCATAATATGTAAATTTCAACAATGTCACTCAACTAGAATAGCAGGAAATTGATGTTTAGTTTCGTGGTATCCTCGTTATAACGCGCCCTGCTGAACTGCTCAGGGGCAGTCTAATTACATGACAACAGTCGCTGTTAAGCTTCAAACTGTACTGCCCGTGCAGTGATCTTTTGTAGCTGGCGAGTTCATCAATGAAGGATATTCAGCGACGATAAAAGGAAGTATCTGATTGTTTAGAAAAATTATAATTGTAGACAATGTAAGTGGCTTCAAGTGAGACCTCAGTGATATCGACTTGCGACTCCTGTACAACTTTCAGTGAATAAATTGTGACAACTTTACAATCATTGACATTCTACATTCTATATCATGAGCTATTTTGCAAAACATTTACTAGTTTCATTGCTATATCATCGTCCAAACATGTTAGTCAACAAACAATCTATTATATAATATTTTAAGATATGTAATACCATAGCTGCTTTTGATATCTTAATAAAACGAAAATCATAATACATGTTCTTTGATAAAACGGCTATCAGTATTTTCCAAAATACCATGCCTCGATGCAGCAATTATTAACCAATTAGAAAAAGGATTAAAACGTCATATTCATACCTTCTCATCATCGTAATAATTGCCTCTTTTAAGTCACATTTGTAACTTTTATTGAAGCGTTGACATAAGCTCTCAGCTTGCTTGCCAATCCATTTTAATGAATAAAATATGTTTTAAAACAATTTCAAAACTATTTTTTATAGCAACAGTGAATTATTTCATGATACTAACTTACACATTGTTAATTTAGTTTCCAATTGACTAAAGCAAACTATCCCAATATTTCAGAAAGCACATTCACTGAACATACTCTGTAGCTGTTATGTGAATATGTTTTTTGTTATAATGTATGTTTTGTGTAATAATGTATAAATACAGTCCACGTCACGGGGAGCGATATGTATATGACCATTTATATAGGGAAATAGCAATGTTTATCAATCACTTTCCATGTACAATCTGGACATATTTTTTCAAATCACTAATCACACTTCATCCTTGGAAACATGACACAAATATTTTTCATCAACCCCAGGGACAACAGTAAGACCCCGGTGTCTACTACATGTAATCATCCGTAAAATCATGGTGACACCTGAATGAAATAAAACATTATGTGTCATTTATAACTTCGGAACGTTCGTCACCAAAACGTGAAATACAATCATTATTGATCACAAAAACATTATAATAGCTGTGTTTGTTGTATATTCATGCACAACACGTCACTATATAAACATGATATGTTACATCAATAATAGGTATAAAAAGGGGCGTAAGTACTAAATCCTGCGTACCAATGTTCTCAGCGTTTACAATATAAAACACTGATTCACTGCGTTGTTTGTGGTTATGCTATCCTTTTAATAATTCGTATTGAACTAAATAAGTGTCTCAGGGATTAAGGTTATCTGCTTAGCTGAATTCGAGAAATATATTAAGTTTGCCATATTTTGAATCCTTATGTGTAAGATTATTTTTTCAAATGAACAATAAATGTTTCATTTGAATTATGATGACAGTATACATGTAAGTATAGATAGCAAAGTATTTATAGTAAGGCGTCAACGAATATGAATGTATTTGTTCCTTAACTGATAGGAATACCAAATCAAGTGACTGATTTTAATTCATTTGTTGTTACTTACTACATATGGACAGAAACAATATTAATAAATCCGGAGAGACTCACTAATGCAAGACGATTTATAGAAGGAAGGTATAACTGAAAGAGGGCATTTTGCATTAAGCCACTTAATGTATTTTGAAAATGAAGTATTACATTTTCAGTAAGATGTCATCATGCATATTAGTTAAACTGTGTATGTGTTTATTTCTAGAGATTAAGTAATGAAGGAGTTGAGTAATGCATGTCAAGATATAGGGGCAAGAATGAGCTACGAAACTTCGTGTTGTAAGTGATAAAGAAACTATAATCCATATCACACGTTGTATGACCTACCGATTTCTAAATGCCCTTCAATCATTTAATAAGAACCATTTTACCATTACCCGTTTTTCCTAGCCTAACAATACTGATACAAGTAATGAGCCTACATAAGATGTGTATCAAGATATTAAGTTATTTAGGTTAATTGCCTTTTCAGGTTATTAAATATAAGTTCTGATAATTTCACTGAGTCACACACACATTTTCATACTTAATTATTTTATCACCTTTAAACTTGTGTTCAACATGTTGATGGTGCCATTTTGATTTGGGTCCTGTAAACCAGAGATTATTAGAGCGTAAAATTAACCTTGCGTAACCGACAGTTACTAATGAACTGGTTGTCTGCGGTCAGCTCGTTAAAAGAGATACAACACAGAGGCCGCCAGAGAGGTTTACGAGACACGCGCATGAGCAGCAATGGTGCAATGTATTTCATGTATGTGTATATCTCTCATTAAACAGTCATGGCTGGTGTCATCCCAGGTTTTGAGGACACCTGTTCAGCAACTCAAACGTGGTTAGCTGTGGACCCGTCGTTGTGTCATTCATTCAATGGCACGATTACAATATCATGAAATATACAAGACGATTGAAAGAAGGAAATGGTGTATATTTGAAAGAGGGTGTTTTGTCAGCCGTTTATTTGTGTATTTAGGAAAGAAGTTTTATGTCATTAATAAGCTGATATCTTGATTATCTCATGTAACGCCGATTGAGAGAATAAACATATGAATATGAACTGAAAATCACATATTCTAAATGTCAATCAATCATGTACCATTCCTGTTTACACTTATATCTTATTAATACTGCATGTGCTTATTGTGCAATCAAGATGAAAAATATTACTGAGGGTAATATATGTATGACCTATATTTGAGAAATGGATAAAGACAAGTACGCATGATTAAAAAACAAAAACAATAAGAAGTGAAGTTATACATCGGCGCTACTAATGTTGAAAGCATTGTTATAGCACATTAAAACACTGTTTATTTGGTTAATAATGAGGGATATGTTACTCTGTAAATATTCTACAACTGTATGTGTTTTATAATTTAGTGAATTTATATATCAATTTACCCTAGCGTGGCAATGTTGATATATACAAGTAATGAGCCTACATAAGTTGTAGTTGTTGAACCAAAGTTATTAATCCTGTCAGGTTAGAAAAGTAAAATTTATCACCGAGTAGAAATTCGTTTGTACGACTAAAATACATTACATTGATGTAGTATATATCACAAGTACTTGGCATCTCTCTTTATCAACCACAACTAACTATCAATGAACGGACGTAAATTCCCCACAAAACAATACGTCCACAAATTGTATATTTGATTAAAGTAATTTGAATGAGTAGACCTTTGGATATTTGCATTCATTTGCTCATATTAAATTGTTCTTTTATGATAAAACCCAGTAAGTATTGGATCCGGTTAATGAGTAGAATTCAGTTGTTTATGGGTACTTAAGAAAGTAGTTTGATACAAATATTCAATAGTTAACCCATACACTTAACAAAGCCAGTAATATTGTATTTGTGGCGGTTCTCAAGAATCATTCGACAAATAAAACGTAAGAAATGTACATTTAGTACCATAGCGTAACATGTTTGAAGAGGTATACAAACCAACCCCTAAACTACCAAAGTAAAAATTCACATTTTGGAATGCATTTCCATACTCAATTATTATCCCTTTAAACTGTTTTCAACTCAGTTTGGTGACGCCATCGGAAACTTTGTCCTGAAACCACTAGATCAGTAGCACGGAACAATAAGCTTGAGTAACTCGCGTTCGTTCACAGTGTTGTCAATTATTCTAAAGTATATGAAGTGGTTGTTGATGGTCTTTTGCATGAACTGATAAAACACAATCACAGAGGCCGCACAAGAGCTACAGAAGAGACAGGCGTGTGTACATCTGTGTCGCAATATATTGAATATATACGTAGACGTATATACAAAAACTTAAATCACCGGGGCTGTTGTACATGACTTGACAGTTTCCGGTCATTGGGAACCACTCGTTATACTCAGGTATTAATGATACCTG
The DNA here is from genome assembly GCA_936450465.1 of Gibbula magus. Classification (NCBI taxonomy): domain Eukaryota; kingdom Metazoa; phylum Mollusca; class Gastropoda; order Trochida; family Trochidae; genus Gibbula; species Gibbula magus. The sequence continues at coordinate 99,968,451 of OW388290.1, forward strand.
CACATGCGTGATTAGCAGGGTATTCAAAGCACTGTCGTGGAGCGTCTCTAACTTCATGATTCTGCGTAATTAAACACTGTTTTTGATATCGTCAATCTAATCTTATAGTTCTTTAATTATTACAAACATGAAAAATCAAAAGTTTCGTATTCATTGCGGTATGTTATGAAAATCAGCGTGTAAATAGATAACACTTTTGAACAATTGTGAGCGCAAAAATATTAAATTTAAGCAAATTTGAAAACGTTATGAATACTATTTATTTCATTATATATGTTTCGTATTGATAAGTATCCAAACTTATATGTGAGTGTAAATACGTCTGTGACAATGCCATTAAAAAAATATTTCCACAAAGGTGAATATTATTGTATATAAGGCACACACAAACTGACTTATGGGGCACTATAGAACATAGTATACATAAGAATAAACACACATTTCAAAAGAAATACCATAGGATAATGTCAATACCCAAGTGAGACAGTGTGAAATATACATGTACACCTATAGGCTCATTCATGTAACATTACTGGCGTTGGTATAAATCATTATATATGATTACAAATAATATATATATATATAACATACATGTAGTATGAACCGTTGTGGCTACGGATTTTGTATGGTGGTTTATTGGACAGTATAAACTATAGCCTTATAGAATGAAGGTAAATGTTTCTAAATCCCTATGCGTGACGTCTTAGATTTTCTAAAAGGTTGAAAACTTTCAATTGGACATCAAAGTGTTATTGTTTCAAATATTTCCAAACTCATGGAAATAATTAGGCCGATGGTGATGCATTCCATGTGAGACCGAACATGTAACAAAATGTTTTCTATAGCCTTGACAGTTATTAACTAGTGATAGACTTCTCATGTTCATCATATGCATACTGAAATATTGAACAAACGCCACTTTTCATTCGATATAAACATATTCCAAGAAAAAGCATGCATTGATTGTGACAACTGAAGACACAGGAAGTACATCAATAAAACAAACAAAACAAAACAAACATACATACATACACACATACATACATACATTCACATATTTAGACATACTATGCTGTATGATATAAAAGTACAGAGTATTTTACATATAAATAAAAATACATGCTAAAATATTTATATTAAAGTAATACAACTATAAAAGTGAAATTCTTCTTTTCACCATAGGATGCACCTTAGAAGCAAGAAGAAGTTGACACATGGAATTCTGCATTAGGGAAACGTATTTTTCTTTTGAATTTTTCTGAGTAAAAGCATTATCAATCTCCTCGGCAACTTTAAAAATGTCGTACATTATATCCGAGTAGAGCGGACAGGTGATTATGAAATGTGTTTCATCCTCGATATGTAGGGGACAGAGAGGGCAGACTCTGTCATGTAATGGAGTGGGCGGCTTAGAGTATCTACCAGTCTCTATACATAGAGGCAGACTACAGGCTCTCAGTCGTATGAAGGACTTGCGGTGGTGTCTTGTCAACGTGTTAATAACATAGGGTTCGGGGCTTAAGTCCTTCTTAAACAAGCGATAAGTCCTCAATTTGTTTCCGTTTGTAACATTCCCTTTATCGTGCTTGGAGCAAATTGCGTCACCCTTCACTGACCATGAGAATTCGCGTATTTATACAGAGGACGGGGATAACCATAAACTAATTAACTTAGTGACCCTCACTTAATTGTTTGTGTATTTCAACATACCACTTATATTAGGGATGGGTAAATACTTTGACACCTTCAAATGTTCTTATAGATCTAACGCACAATTATTATAAAGCATGTGACATTAAGAAGGCAGTAACGAAACTCCAATTGTCATGTGAAGTAACAGATTGTGAATTGTAAACACTCAGTTGATAATCGTATCGATGTTTAAACGCAACCATAAACTAATAATATTATTTTGTTTCTGAATGAATCTTTACAGAAAACACATACATTCGCTGTCCGAAAAACTTATGTATTAGTTCTACATTTAAGTTGTAAAGTATAATATCATTTAAAACCGTTGCCGTTGAAATTCGTCAATTTCAACATGAAACACATACATATTGATGTAATGAATAGATTATCTGTCAGTTCTTGACAAATACCGTGTTTATCTCATCTCGTGAGGTAGAAGAGTAGTTTATTCTCATTTGCGCCGTCTCTCTCTCTCTCTCTCTCTCTCTCTCTCTCTCTCTCTCTCTCTCTCTCTCTCTCTCTCTCTCTCTCTCTCTCTCTCTCTCTCTCTCTCTCTCTCTCTCTCTCTCTCTCTCTCTCTCTCTCTCTCTCTCTATCTCTCTCTCTCTCTCTCTAGTTTGCGTACATTAAGATAATCATAATCTGCAATGTATATGACAAATAAATTATTCTTCAAAACAAAGTACATGTATTGTAAAATTTAACAATCGACGGGATACTTAACTATCATATTCTATAATCATGAAGAGTTACTGGACATGGATTTTGAATTCTCAGTATAGTATGACAAATGTAATTTGTGATGGGATATTTGAAATGAATCAAGTCAATTCAATTCTGTATCATTTATAAGTTGTATCAGTGTATACAGTACAATATTGTAGCAACTAATTGCCATCACTCATCCTGTGAGGAGCCAAGTCGCGCTATTAACGAGTTAAATATAATATGCAAGCCTGGATATACTAGGATATATGTGTATTGCAAGGGGGCAATCTGTGCGGCTATTACCATAAACCAATTTAGAAATACGTACGGATGTGTATTGTCGCCAATACTGTTAATTCAAACTGAATAACTGTACACGTGTGTAGTTGACTCAGAGATATATTCAAGTGGTCACTGGAATGTTCAGTAGATACGCTTCACTGACTTCATGGATAAACCCTAAAGAATCTGAGATTTTGAAAAAGTGGTATATATTTATTTTTGATTTCATTTGAATGCAAACCGGAGAGTATATTGTGAAAACGCATATGCAAAATTGACTCAACTCAGGATATTTCCCAGGGTAGGACAATTGTGTGACAAAAGGCTATTCGTAAATATTGTCCATCAAAATCGTAAGACGTCTTGTATAAAACAGTGTATCGTCTTGAGAGAGCAGCCGAAATTGTAAACAAATCAAATGATTAAGAACATGTTTAATGTAGATTTTGCATGCGCCTCTTCACTGCTGTCAACAATCTAACAGTGAGTGTGTCATCTCAAGATCTTAATTGGAGACTAATTTCAAGGGTTCGAACTGATTAAATAAATAGTGTTCGGATAATGTAAAATTGGTGAATCGATGTTAAAATACAAGATTTAATCTTATCTTAAATATATACATTATCGAAAATGTATCTTATATTTTTACTTGCATCCCCGACAGTAGTTTTTAGTAGTTATTGTTACAGAGGAAGTGTTATAACAGTCGCTTAAATGTAACGCTACTCATTATCTATCCAGTGGTTCTTGAACATATATATTGAACTTCTCTCAATGGCATTTAGAAGTTGGTTAGATGAAGGAGAACGAGTTCTATGGATATACAACTTCTTTATTGCAGGAGTGCGACGTTTCGATGTAGCTTGAAAACGGTGTTAGAATCTACATCGAAAGGTCGCACTTCTGCAATAAAGAAGTTGTATATCCATAGAACCCGTTCTCCTCCATTCATATTTTAATATTGATTCTAAAATTTTACAAAATTAAGAAAACAATATGTTTTGATGACAGCATGTTAACATACGATTTTTTATCTAATGTATTCCACTTGAACGTTGTTTTAAAATGCATGGATTAAGTTGAGGATACAGTCCATGTTTTAGTACATTTTGTGTTACGTTTAGTATTTTACAGATATAATGAAGTAGCCACCGGACATTGATTTTTTCTTACAAAACCATCATAAAGATGTTATCCGTGGTGTGGAAATAACTTCTGTAATAGTAACAGTTTCTTATTTGCGCACACAGTTTTTCTCCCTTATCCAGTATAACCAATTGTTAATATATACTCAATAATAATTTTCAAATTGATAGGATATTAAATATAAAGACAACTTTAATTGTTTCTCTTTATTTCACTATCACATTATCAAAAAAGGACATTGCAATTTAAACATGTTGCAGTAGACACAGATTATTATGAACTTAAAAGTTCGGACAAATGTTAGGATTAAACCGATATTCAAATAGATATACGTTATTGACAGTACACTTCAATAAAGGAATTCATTATACATTCATATACAACCTTTTGGAAAATGTAAGTCCTGTATATTATTACATGTAATAAACGACAACTTTATCCATATAGAATATATTATTTTGCGAAGACATCTGTCTGGCGTACTGCAATTTTGACATACATCTTATATCCAGCAATTGAAGAGAATACAATAGAAACAATTGGGTATTTGAATTAATATCGAAATAGTTTATGTCTTAACAGCAACATAACAAAGTCTGTATTCGATATTATTATCATATGACCAAAAAGGTAATATATTCTATATAACAAGCCAATCAATTATTCTATTCACGGACACACTATTATGTAACCACTTACATATTTGTCTTTATCTCCAATATTGAATTCACTTAAATGTAAAACAGATCCGCAAAATTATTGAATTCTAATGTAATTTAAGTTTAAATCATATTTTCTATACGCAGTTGAATGCCCTTGTAATGTATCGGGTTTTATTGTTGAACAAATGAATGGATGTTCACATCGAGGAAACAGTATGTCAGGTAAACATTTTAATAAAGCATATACCAGGGGAAAAGAAAGTATGATAAATGCACAATGGCTTAAATGAAATAACAACATACATGTATAAGTAAATGCATAGTTCCTAATCAGCATATTCCTTCATTACTCATTCGTTAATTAGAGCGTCAGCCATGCATAACTGAAGGCACACAAGGGGCGTTATAATGAGGAAGCATGGTAGAGTAGGAAAACTTCAACATCAAATATCCGCTTTTCTAATTAAGTTATAAAGTTGATTTTAAAAATGTGTGTTAAAGTTAATAAGCATTTTCAGAATATACCAAAATAGTTTAGATATCTCTTAAAAAATAAAAACTCGAAATTTCTAGAAATGTCTAGAAATTTCTAGAAACTTTCTAGAAACTTTCTAGATACTCACTAGAAACTTTCTAGATACGCACTAGAAATTTTCTAGAAATTTCTAGAAAGGGGGTACTTTGTTTCTTGCATAACTGTACGAAACCTCGTATTGTAAGTGATGAAGAAACTATAATCCATATCACACGTTGTATAACCTACCGAATTCTAAATGCCCTTCACTCATTTAATAAGAACCATTTTACCATTACCCGTTTCCCCGTTTTTCCTAGCCTAACAATATTAATACAAGTAATGAGCCTACATAAGGTGTGTATTTAGATCAAAGGTTAATTGCCATTTCAGGTTATTAAATATAAGTTCTGATAATTACACTGAGTCACACATACATTTTCATACTTAATTATTTCATCACCTTTAAACTTGTGTTCAACATTTTGATGGTACCATTTTGATTTGTGTCCTGTAAACCAGAGATTATTAGAGCGTAAAATTAACCTTGCGTAACCGACAGTTACTAATGAACTGGTTGTCGACGGTCAGCTCGTTAAAAGTTATAAAACACAGAGGCCGCCAAAGAGTTTTACGCGACACGCGCATGAACAGCAATGTTGCAATGTATTTCATGTATAGGTGTATATCTCTAATTAAACAGTCATGGCTGGTGTATATGACAAGACAGTTTCCTGTCATCTCAGGTTTTGAGGACACCTGTTCAGCAACTCAAACGTGGTTAGCTGTGGACCCACCGTTGTGTCATTCATTCAATGGCACGAGTACATAATGGAGTATACAAGACGATTGAAAGAAGGAAATGGTGTATATTTGAAAGAGGGTGTTTTGTCAGCCATTTATTTATGTATTTAGGAAAGAAGTTTTATGTCTTCAATAAGCTGATATCTTGATTATTTCATGTAACGCCGATGGAGAGAATTAACATATGAATTTGAACTGAAAATCACATATTCTAAATGTCCATCAATCATCTACCATTCCTGTTTACACTTATGTCTTATTAATACTGCATGTGCTTATTGAAAGATGAAAAATATTACTGAGGGTAATATCTGTATGACCTATATTTGAGAACTGGAAAAAGACAAGTACGCATGATTAAAAAACAAAAACAATGATAAGTGAAGTTATACATCGGCGCTAATGTTGAAAGCTTTGTTATGGCACATTAAAACATTGTTTATTTGGTTAATAATGAGTTATCTGTTACTGTAATTTATATATCAATTTACCCTAGCGTGACAATGTTGATACAAGTAATGAGCCTACATAAGTTGTAGTCGTTGAACCAAAGTTATTAATCCTGTCAGGTTAGAAAAGTAAAACTTCTTATCACTAAGTAGGAATTCGTTTGTTCGACTAAAATACATTACATTGATGTAGTATATCACACGTTATAAGTATTTGGCATCTCTCTTTATCAACCACAACTAACTATCAATGAACGGACGTAAATTCCCCACAAAACAATACATCCACAAATTGTATATTTGATTAAAGTTCTTTGAATGAGTAGATCTTTGGTCATTTGCATTCATTTGCTCATATTAAATTGTTCTTTTATGATAAGTAAGTAAGTATTGGGTCCGTTTAATGAGTAGAATTCAGTTGTTTATGGGTATTTAAGAAAGTAGTTTGATAAAAATATCCAATCATGAACCCATACACTTTACCAAGACAGTAATATTGTATTTGTGGCGGTTCTCAAGAATCATTCGACACATAAAACGTAAGAAATGTACATTTAGTACTATACCGTAACATGTTTGGAGGGGTATTAAAAAAAACCACCTAAAATACCAAAGTAAAAATAAACATTTTGAAATACATTTCCATACTCAATTATTATCCCTTTAAACTGTTTTCAACTCAGTTTGGTGACGCCATCGGAATTTTTTTCCTGAAACCACTAGATCAGTAGCGCGGAACAATAAGCTTGAGTAACGCACGTTCGTTCACATTGTTGTCAATTATTCTAAAGTATATGAACTGGTTGTTGATGGTCTTTTGCATGAAGTGATAAAACACAATCACAGAGGCCGCACATGAGCTACATGAGAGACAGGCGTGTGTACATCAGTGTCGCAATATATTGTATATATACGTAGACGTATATACAACAACTTAAATCACCGGGGCTGTTGTACATGACTAGACAGTTTCCGGTCATTGGGAACCACTTGTTATACTCAGGTACTCGGGTATTCAAAGCACTGAAGTGGAGCGTCTCTAACTTCATGATACTGCGTAATTAAACACTGGTTTTGATATCGTCAATCTAATGTTATAGTTCTTTAATTGTTACAAACATGAAAAATCAAAAGTTTCGTATTCAGTGCGGTATAGTATGAAAATCAGCGTGTAAATAGATAACACTTTTGAACAATTGTGAGCGCATATATGAAATGTAAGCACATTTGAAAACGTAATGAATAGTATTTATTTCATTACATATGTTTCGTATTGATAAGTATCCACACTTATACGTGAGTGTAAATACGTCTGTGACAATGCCATTAAAAAACCTTTCCACAAAGGTGAAGATTATTGTATTTAACTGTCACACACAAACTGACTTATGGGGCATTATAAAACATAGCATACATAAGAATAAACACACAATTCAAAAGAAATACCATCGGATAATGTCAATAACCAAGTGAGACAGTGTGAAATATACATGTACACCTATAGACTCATTCATGTAACATTACTGGAGTGATTACTAATAACATAACATATTATGAACCGTTGTGGCTACGGATTCTGTATGGTGGTTTATTGGACAGTATAGAATATAGCCTAATAGAATGAAGGTAAATGTTTCTAAATCCCTATGCGTGACCTCTTTGCTTTTCTTAAAGGTTGAAAACTTTCAATTTGACATCAAAGTGTCATTGTTTCAAATATTTCCAAACTCATGGAAATAATTAGGCTGATGGTGATGCATTCCATGTGAGACCGAACATGTAACAAAATGTTTTCTATAGCCTTGACAGTAATTAACTAGTGATGGACTTCTCATGTTCATCATATGCATACTGAAATATTGAACAAACGCCACTTTTCATTCGATATAAACATATTCCAACAAAAAGCATGCATTGATTGTGACAAATGAAGTCACAAAATTAATGTATTGCGACAATACACTGATTTATAACGGTCTTCGATGATATGTGATGTGTCTTACATAACGTGCTTGGAGCAAATTGCGTCACCCTTCAGTGGCCATGGGAATTCGCGTATTTATACAGAGGACGGGGATAACCATAAACTAATTAACTGACCCTCACTTAATTGTTTGTGTATTTCAACAGACCACTTCTACCAGACTATTGGGGATGGGTAAATACTTTGACACCTTCAAATGTTCTTATAGATCTAACGCACACTTATTATAAAGCATGTGACATTAGGAAGGCAGTAATTAAACTCCATGTGCAGTAACAGATTGTGAATTGTAAACACTCAGTTGATAATCGTATCCATGTTTAAACGCAATCATAAACTAATAATATTATTTTGTTTCTGAATGAATCAACACAGAAAACACATACATTCGCTGTCCGAAAAACGTATGTATTAGCTCTACATTTAAGTTGTAATGTATAATATCATTTAAAACCGTTGCCGTTGAAATCCATCAACTTCAACATGAAACACATACATATTGATATAATGAATAGAATATCTGTCAATTCTTGACAAATATCATGTTTATCTCATCACGTGAGGTATATTCTCATTTGCGCCGTCTCTCTCTCTCTCTCTCTCTCTCTCTCTCTCTCTCTCTCTCTCTCTCTCTCTCTCTCTCTCTCTCTCTCTCTCTCTCTCTCTCTCTCTCTCTCTCTCTCTCTCTCGCTCTCTCTCTCTCTCTCTGTATGTTATGTAAAACAATAAGTATTTAACCGTAAAAAACATTGATTAAACGTCGCATTTATCATAACACATATATTGCCTTCACACATCCAACAAAAGCCATTTTAGTTTGTAAACAGATTTATTATTAATCATTAATCAGATAATCATAATCCGCGATGTATATGACAATTATATGACTATTCAAAACAATGTACATGTATTGTAAAATTTAAGAATCGACGGGATATTTAATTATCATATTCTATAAACATGAAGAGTTACTGGACATGGATTTTGATTTCTAAGTATGGTATAATAAATGTAATTTGTGATGGGATATTTGAAATGAATCAAATCAATTCAATTCTTTATTATTTATAAGTTGTATCAGTGTATACAGTACAGTATTGTAGCATCTAATTGCCATCACTCATCCTGTGAGGAGCCAAGTCGCGCTATTAACGAGTTAAATAGAATATGCAAGCCTGGATATACTAGGATATGTGTGTATTGCAAGGGGGCGATCTGTGCGGCTATTACCATAAACCAATTTAAAAATACGTACGGATGTGTATTGTCGCCAATACTGTTAATTCAAACTGAATAAATGTACACGTGTGTAGTTGACTCGGAGATATATTCATGTGGTCACTGGAATGTTCAGGATATACGCTTCACTGACTTCATGGATGAACCCTAAAGAATCCGAGATTTTGAAAAAGTGGTAAACATTTATTTTTGATTTCATTTGAATGCAAACCGGAGAGTATATTGTGAAAACGCATATTCAAAATTGACTCAACTCAGGATATTTCTTAGGGACGGACAATTGTGTGACAAAAGGCTATTCGTTAATATTATCCCCCAAAATCGTAAGACGCCTTGTATAAAACAGTGTATTGTCTTGAGAGAGCAGCCGAAATTGTAAACAAATCAAATCATTAAGAACATGTTTAATGTAGATTTTGCATGCGCCTCTTCACTGCTGTCAACAATCTAACAGTGAGTGGGTCATCTCAAGATCTAAATTGGCTAATATCAAGAGTTCGAATTGATTAAATAAATAGTGTTCGGATAATGCAAAATTGGTGACTCGATGTTAAAATACAAGATTTAATCTTATCTTTAATACATAAATTATCGAAAATGTATTTTATATTTTTACTTGCATCTCCGACAGTAGTTTTTAGTAGTTATTGTTACAGAGGAATTGTTATAACAGTCGCTTAAACGTAACGCTTCTCATTATCTATCCAGTGGTTCTTGAACATATATATTGAACTTATCTCAATGGCATTTAGAAGTTGGTTAGATGAAGGAGAACGAGTTCTATGGATATTCAACTTCTTTATTGCAGGAGTGCGACGTTTCGATGTAGCTTGAAAACGGTGTTAGAATCTATAGATCGAAACTTCTGCAATAAAGAAGTTGTATATCCATAGAACTCGTTCTCCTTCATTTATATATTAAAATTGATTTTAAATTTTTTTTAAATTAAGAAAACAATATGTTTTGATGACAACATCTTAACATACGATTTTTGTTTATCTAATGTATTCCACTTGAACGTTGTTTTAAAATGCACGGATTAAGTTGAGGATACAGTCGATGCTTTATTACATTTTGTGTTACGTTTGACATTTTACAGATATAATGAATTGGCCACCAGACATTGATTTTTTCTTACAAAACCATCATAAAGATGTTATCCACGGGCCGGAAATAACTTCTGTAATAGTAATAGTTTCTTACTTGCGCATACAGCTTTTCTCCCTTATCCAGTATAACCAATTGTTAATATATACTCAATAACAATCTACAAATTGATAGGATATTAAAAAATAAAGACAACTTTAATTGTTTCTCTTTATTTCACTATCAAATTATCAAAAAAGGACATTGCAATTTAAGCATGTTGCAGTAGACACAGATTATTATGAACTTATAAGTTGGGACAAATGTTAGGATTAAACCGATGTTTAACTAGACATACCTTATTGACAGTACACTTCAATAAAGGAATTCATTATACATTCATATACAACCTTTTGGAAAATGTAGGTCCTGTATATTATTACATGTAATAAAAGACAACTTTATCGATATAAAATATATTTTTTTGCGAAGACATCTGTCTGGCGTACTGCAATTTTGACATACATCTTATATCAAGCAATTGAAGAGAATACAATAGAAACAATTAAGTATTTGAGTTAATATTAGAATAGTATATGTCTTAACAGCAAAATAACAAAGTTTGTATTCGATATTATTATCATATGACCAAAAAGGTAATATATTCTATATACCAGGCTAATCAATGATTCTATTCACGGACACACTATTATGTAACCACTTACATATTTGTCTTTATCCCAAATATTGAATCCACTTAAATGTACAACAGATCGGCAAAATAATTGAATTCTAATGTAATGGAAGTTTAAATCATATGTTCTATACGCAGTTGAATGCCCTTGTAATTTATCGGGCATTATTGTGGAACAAATGAATGGATGTTCACATCGAGGAAACAATATGTCAGGTAAACATTTTAATAGAGCATAATCAGGGGAAAAGAAAGTATGATAAATGCACAATGGCGTAAATGAAATAACGACATACATGTATAAGTTAATGCATAGTTCCTAATCAGCTTATTCCTTCATTACTCATTCGTTAATTAGCGCGTCAGCCATGCATAACTGAAGGCACACAAGGGGCGTTATAATGAGGAAGCATGGTAGAGTAGGAAAACTTCAACATCAAATATCCGCTTTTCTAATTAAGTTATAAAGTTGATTTTAAAAATGTGTGTTAAAGTCAATAAGCAGTTTCAGAATATACCAAAATAGTTTAGATATCTCGTAAAAAATAAAAACTCGAAATTTCTAGAAATTTCTAGAAATTTCTAGAAACTTTCTAGAAACTTTCTAGAAACTTTCTAGATACTCACTAGAAACTTTCTAGATACGCACTAGAAACTTTCTAGAAATTTCTAGAAAGGGGGTACTTTGTTTCTTGCATAACTGTATATATATGTATATATATATATATATATATATATATATATATATATATATATATATATATATATATGTATATATGTATATATATTTATATATATATTTGCATTTAACATACATCCCATGACTTACACCCATTTCTTACGATGATTATTATGCTTATTATCATAATGCCACCTTCTTGTCAATACTATCTGGCCACCATTTCTGATAATTACAATTATTCTTTTATGAAACTTTTATGAGACTGTATTCCGAGAAATAAAAGTTTCAGAAAAGAGCAGCTTTCATGATACAAACATATATCGCTCTGTGATTTCCTCTCTAATCAGTCCTATTATTGCCCGTATATCACCGTGTTCTCACACAAGCTCAGTTAGTTAATCACAACACCTCCAAAAAAAGCTGTTGGTGCGAAAACTAGGAGAAGTCACTCCAGTCAGCAATCCTTTCATATTTATTCTTAACGGTAGAAACACGTTAAAGAATGTTCAAACTGGCCATAATGATCTTTTACATATTGTGTTTGTCCATCGAGTGAATAGAATTTGTCTGCACTATAATGGTACAGAACACTCACCTGTCTTAAGGCCCTATGGCAAATCTATCGAACACTCCCAATCCCAGTAGAAGTGCTATTTTGTTAATTGTATTTCTAAGAATAGGGTTGATTTTAATCAGACTAAATTCACATTAATGTTATAAGTTTTGGAGTAGCATTCTGAAATATTTCATGGGTTTTGTAGCCCAAATTGTGGTTTTCACACATAACAACCTCATCGGCAAATAAAGATATAAACATTTATATCAGATCTGGCAAAACAAAACTTTCACAACCTTATCAGAAAAACGGCACTGACAAAATATCAGTCACATTATTGCAACAACGTGTACAAGCTTTTTACGAATTCTTATACATGTTCTTTGAGCCCTGGATTACCTAATCAAAAGCATTCTGCAAATGCAACAAATAACTAAACTTAACTTGAGATATAGATTTCTGAAGTTGTGCAAACATTGTAAATATATGAACTGATGTCGAATATTATTTTGATGGACTCATAAGGAGAGTCCAACCATCCCCTACTCCTTTCAATAAGTGAATTCCTAAATCTTTGACAATTTCTAGATCCACCTAAATACGTACTTCGCGCTTTACATCAACGTTAGTTTTCTTCTTAATTTTAATTGCCATCTTGAATTCATCTTGTAGTTTCAATTGAAAGATAATTGATAAAACAATTTACTACAAATAGAACTATGACATATTTGAGCAAAGCATTGATATTTGAGCAATTAGAATCTGCTACATCCCAAGACGTATAATAGTTTATTAGTTGCACAGTATAACATGATTTGAATATTTGTAGAACGTGACTAATACAGTAGTCTTCTCAAAAGTCATTTGAAATGATCGAGTCGGTTGTGCCGAAGTATAAGTTGTAGCAATCAGACGCTTGGAAGCCTTTCAAACAAACACGACTTTCATGAATGTCAGTGTGAGAAATTTCCAGCAGTAAAGTGTAAAGACGCCACTTCTCAAAATACTTAATTAACCATTGAAACCATTCATCATCATCGAAGGATCAAGAAGCCTTTTTTCTGTAATGTGTTTGGGAAAAGAAACTTCAGGCAGTATAGGCCAGGGAATGATTTATTCTGATTTGAATATCGTGCATTTGCCGAGCACTTCCCACTTGAAACTTTACTTATAATCTAATCATGTACACATCTACAGAAACTGCTTTTTCATTTCTAGTTCTTCAATTTGACACAGACGAGAGCTATTCTTCACGTCAAGCTCTGCTACTGAGATGGAGGAGACAGGAGATTAGAGTTATCCTCGCTTTGAACAACGTCATGTAACTCGCATGTTTCTCGTCATCGAAATGTGTAAAACAAGTTAAACAACCTCATCAAATGTAAGTTTCAGATGAAAATGTGATAAATATTGATTGTAAGTGTTGTCGTAAATTACTTGTTATTTTATGAATGAATTCATGTTCGTTTTATGAATGAATAAAGTAGCTGTTGTCAAGGCAGTGTCAAAGACCATCATTAGCCAATCAAATTATTTGAATGTCAATGATACATACACTGTATGTGTCATAACAGATTGTTATGAAACCCCTTTACGAAGTACCATGTGGGTAATAACATGTGCTATTACACAGTGTAAAGTGGCAACATCGACTTCTACTCAAGACATGGGAGGTAATGAGCTCGCCTTTCTGACGAAGGTCACTCTTATGTAAACGTGAGTTCGAGAATGAGGAGCTTTCACTTTACAAGATTTGCAAGATTGATGGAGATATGTCATTGTGTGTATGTTATGTCCCATACATAACATGATTTAACTTTTTTCTAGTTGTTTCAGGTTTTATTAAATGCACACAATCTAGCTTACCACACTGTATTATGGGCATGACAGTTATGTTGTTCAATATTATGTTTTTTATTTGTTTTAGTAATCTTGAATCTTGTGATCTTATGTTTTAAAAAATCACCAAATGTTTCAAGAGACAGAACACCTACAAGTTTTAATCAGGTGGTGCTTAAATGTTGTTATATGTTGTTAGTATAAAGTAAATTCTATTTCCTTTACACTGTCACGTTGAATTGTACTTAATCATTAAAATTCAAATAAGAGACACGTCGTATCAGACTGGTATATTTAAGAAAAGAAAAGTCGCACAACATCATAAAACGTAATTTAAAATGTCTGAGATTTGAAGGTTGTAGTAAAGTCCAACTTGGTTCTCAGGTTTAACGTTTTAAAACGATTATGGCATTGATATAAGTTCAGGGATGTGAACAAATCAAACAAGGGTGTGTGCTGATTTAGGACATAATATCACACACTATAAATGACAGGATCTATTTACTGTTGCTTCACTGGATATAAAGGACAGTTGCACACAACTGAAATGAATCAATCCCGTGTATTATATCCATAGATCATCTGGATCTTTATTTGTTATTACAATCCTTCACCTGAAACTTATGTATATCGATATAGTTCTTATTTCTTTATCAGACAAAGTATACTCCATATTATAGGTACATCTTTTGCTTCACAACTGTGCGAGATTGAGGTGTCAATTGCAAATTAATATCATCAGAAGGACAAATTAGCACACCCACTCACGTATTAGGGCCACTATAATTGACTGGTTACCAATTAAGTCCCCTGTGTAACAGTTTGAACGATTCCACATCTAGTTGACTAACTCCCCCTGAATCCAGTCGATATGGAACGAATTGGACCGGCGATAAATATTCAAGCACCTATTGTTGTAGAGGAAAGTGATGCACGTATTACAATAAAGAGGAGATGTAGTACACGGACCATCAACTCTCCTGTCTCCTTCATCTCAGTACCAGAGCTTGAAGTGAGGTATGAGACCGTCGCTTCATCCTGTACCTGATTATATTTTCGACCCAAAAATATCCTAGATTCTTATCAATGTATCATGATTATTATTTAGAATATTTACTTGTAGCTCGACTATTCGACTTGCACATATGTTTTTTATCTGATAATATTATTCAGATATATATTTGGATAAAGGCAGATTGCAGAATCACACAAATATAGTTTTCTACTCTTAGATTTCAGTAGTGAATACTGAATTTGTTCTACAAAGAGTATCTTTAATTATTTTGCCTTACTTTAAGTTAAGTAATTAAATTTGCATGACTTTTTATTGGATAACTATCATCAGATATATATGTTCTGAATACGGAATTTGTGTATGCATAAATTAATAGATTTGTCACCTGTCTCCAAGTAGTTTCTATAAATGAGTTATGAAAGAGCAGATGTCTGATTTATTTAAAATAATTTACGTCTGGTTGGTTTGATCTCATTGTTGATGACATTAGTATAAGAATTGATAAATATAATAATTTTAAACGAAAAGGACTTAAATTGTGCATATACAAATTAGCATATCATGAACAAAAGGTATGAATGACATGAAAACAGGTATCCTGTGTATCGTAACTTCAACACATAATATGATCTAAGGGATTCTTGAAGTCTGAGGTTTGATGACTAAAGCGTGTAAACAGCAAGACATGTATCTACCACGTTGATCTGCCTGAAAGGAATTTTGTGACCATGAAAACTCGCATCATTGTTAATTACAATACAACAACTATAGCGAAGAAGACTTTCAGATTCCACATTTAGAACACAGACAGGTTACCCAAACTCTTTGATGGGATCAGTTTATCAACCCATCAATCTCTCTTGTACAGGCGCATACACTGCTAAGTAACCAAGCACTTTCTTGACAATAATCTTCTTAACAACATGTAAACTTGTATATATAACCTTATCTAGTTAAAGATAACTTTACTGTACAGTATAAACGTAATCGAGAATATTGTAAAGGTTAAACTAGATTTACCAAATGCTGTAGACAATAATATGAAACATTTACAAGTTATCACGTATAAAGAACGTAAACCAATCATATATACATTTATATACAATATAGAATTATAATGTCCTGTACATCTAATATTATAATCTAGAAACACAATTGTTTGTGTCATACATCATGATCATAGTATTTGTGTGTTTATCTGTTTAAGATGAATACGCATCTATGATCGTCGCCTGTCACAAGATCAGAACCATCGACCAATCCTAGCTCTACCTTACTCATGCGGATGATTGCCCTGGCGACCTTGATGAGGGAATCAGTTTATCCATCCATCAATCTCTCTCACTGTACAGAAGTGATAGACTAGGAATTAACCAGCACAGACATACACTGATACAAACAAGTATCAGGCTTTGTAGGCCGCATGTCACTACTCTCTTGAATTTTTGTTTTGTGAGATCTTATTTTCTCAATCTTTTCAATTGATTAGATTAGAATAATACAAATGTATCCCTATGTCTTACATCTATATATGTGTCTTATTAAACACGGATTTCTACTAGCTTTATTAAATTCCTTTCACTGTTTCGGTGTTAATATTAATTATCAAAACTCTCTACCACAAATATAACTATCATCTACCCGAACAAAGCATTTATATTTAAGCAAGTGTTATATGTTAAAATCAGAAACTGCCAATAGTTTAAGCTGCTTAAACAGTCTGCACAGCATGACATTTTTTGATAATTTTTAGAACGTGACAAATATAGTAGTGTTCTCAAAAGTCTGTTTAAATGACCGGAGAAAGCTGTGTCGATGTATAAAGTGCAGCTATCAGAGGTGGGAAACCTTTCAAACAAACACGAACTACATGAGTGTCAGCAGGATCCAACAGTACAATGTCAAGGCCTCAATTTTCAAAATACGCAATTAACCATTGAAACCATTCATCATCGAGGAAGGATCGAGAAGCCTTTATCTTTAATGTGTTTCGCAGTAGAAAGTTCATGCAATCTTGGCCAAGGAATGATTTATTTTGATTGGAAATATCGTGCATTTACAGGGCTCAGCCACTTGGAGAGACGGGACGAAGAAATCCTTTATTTCAGAATTCTTTTAATAGTAAGTTTATTATTTGTTTAACCAAATCTCCTTAAGTCGTAGCAAAACGACAAACAAAACGTTTCCTAGTTTCGAATCAATCAATCAATCTGTATTTTCATACTGAAAGGCCACAGGCCTGTAGTACATATTACATTTATACATTTGTTGGTAGTAACACACTTTGTCTAAGTATAAAAGCTTTATGAATGTAGATGGAACATTTTTATAATAGTTTCGATGTCCCTTCATTTCACTTACATTTGTACTCCATTTTATATGGCCACAACCAGCAGGTATGAAAGGTCATCATGCCTGAAATGTTTGGTTAGATATCAAACTGACACACTACAGAAGAAGCGATATTTAACTAACCTTGTTAGATTGGCTTCCAGCAGATTGAACCCTGCTTACATTTTAATAAAGCAGGGTATATCCAGGATATGACAATCAATAACATTATCGTCAAACATCAACGAGAATAGGCATTTCCGATGAGAAAGTACTCACAAATATTTGATGTTAAACAAGTACAAGTACTGAACAAATTTGAGCCCTTGTTCATCAGAAACGTTTTTTCGAATCCTCTGATAATTCATCAAAACTTTATCCAAATTGCATTCTATCATGACGCATGAGGCTCCGAATGTTATATATCAATCTACGGTGGAATCACACAAGAAAAGTTTTCTCAATCCTGAATACGTTATAATCAAGACATCATTTTTGCTATAGTATCATAGCAAAGTGCAACCAGAACTAACATTCAATATACATTGAAGGCCATATGGAGACTTAAATTATAAATTCAAACAACATATCAAGATATGGTACTTTTGAAAACAATGTAGACTGTAAATAGTGTTTAAGTAATTGCTTTTAAAATATAATTTTAAAGTAAAACATCTTGAAAGAAAAAAATTGAACATTGTGTGTAATGCATTGAAACATTTGTTACGAGCTACTATGACTAATGAATAAAATAAACATGGGAGTTAAAATTATTAGGCTAAAAATGGATGACCTTCCTGGTTTCCATTGCTGATATTATCATATTTCTACATGTTATTGTTCCAACATGAACAACAATTATTTGTGGCAAAGTATATACAGTGTATGTAACAGTTTATGTTGATATATCCAGCCAATACATAGAGAATGTCACCAGAGTGTCTTATGATATTAAATATATCAACACGAGTTATTACTTTTATCAACTAGTGTGAGACACGAGGGTGTCTTATTACGTTTCAGTACAAAAAGTGAACATCTCTGGGCACAACTCTGCCATTTGACGTCCAATGCGGAGACGACATAGCACAGTGACGTCACCATGTTTATGACGTCATAGCACTGTGATGTCATTACTCGATGAAACGCATTGTGATGTCATGCAGTTGTTGGTGACAGGGCATTGCGCAAAAGCTACTGCCAAAGCGATATCTCCTAATTTGCTAATCATAACACTAGGTTTATTATTACGAGGTTTCAGAATAACTTTTTTTTAACATTTCAAAACTTGTTTGTTTATTGATTCATTTCAATCTCATTATCACCATGGGAAGGGACTTTCCCTACTGTCTTTATCTTATTCCCAATTATTTCAGAAATGGATGATCAAAGTTTTCGGGAATATCCAATTTACAAAATATTGATTTTGTTGATTTATTGACATATTATCTTACTTTGTTCTTTAACTCAGCAGGAACAGAAATATCTCTCTTCCTCTGCTTCCTTCTTGTCTTAAGATCGAGAACTGAATGAACCGAATGAACAGAAGTAAAGGAATTGTCGGATAATTGAATCAAAAGTTGATATAATATGAAAAAAATGAAAAGTGTGTTTTTGCAATTGGAAGTCCATAATATAGTAGACATTGATAGTATTCAAACTTTAAGAAAAGGGAATCATTGATAATGATACATCTACTTGTGGGTGACACAATAAGATGGTAAATTATTACAAAATGGAGAATATAATTAGGGTTAGTAGAATGTTTTTTATGGATTGTTTGCAAGGGAAATTCAAATAATTTTGGGGGTCTTTCTTTGTGACCACACACCACACAATACGTCGATAGTGAAATTAATAGCAAAACAATACCAGTAATTGTCAGAAGTCAAAAGTAATTTCCAATATTTGACAAGGACGAATTTATCATGGAGAATTTCAATTTCCAATTCAGCTTCAAGAATAGCCAATAGGAACAGCGAACACCAAGAAGATTTCGAGCTTTATTAAGATTAAAATCATGTAGTGTCATTCCATCTCGTTATATGTATATCTACTAAATAACGTTTCATGATTATGTTATAGCCTTTACCTACATGACAACAAAATGGTATGTATGTTTTGGCTTTCCTCAAATACATCTGAATTGTAGATGCAGTTGTATATGTTTTACATTTATTTGAGAGAGTGAAAAGCATGCTATTTGTTGGTGTTATAGTTGTTGAATATAGCTCAGCAAACTACAATAATGAACAAGAAAACATTAGTGCACATGATGGCAGTTTAGTGATCGAAAGGCTTGCTATGTCGAAACAGAGAAGATAAATGGAAGTTGTAATCAAGTTAATCAGTATCTCAACACAAGATGCAGAGACAACCATACTTGTTAACCAAAACACTTTTCTCATAAAACGTTACCTGCAGGTAAACAGTTGTTTTATCACATTTCTTTTCGTAGTGTTGTATGTGACGCCTAATCCCCAGTTAATAATGATATAATACCAATGAAAGGAAATCTATTAGTTAATAAATCAACAATATTGATTATTGGTCGATGTCGAAGTAAACAACAAGAGGAGAAACATATGGAGAATAATGTTAACAGCAGTTGGCTGGTGAAAATCGAGTTCTGATAGTTTTAATAAGAGCAAGCCTCATCCATTTCAGTATCTGTTTTAATCAGGACATTCTTGAGAAAATCTGAGTCGTTATAAAGTGATCTATCTAGAAGCATATCAACTTAAAGTCTATTGTAGTCAGGATATCCTTGAGAGGATTTTAAGTCGTAATAAGGTGATCTTGTATCAGCATAAAGTTAATATGTATCACATGGACCAGCATCTGTTCTGTCTCCATCAGAAACATGCAATGAAATGATCGTGAGGCACAAGGAATTCAATCTCATTAGTAATGAATATAATCTACATGACTGCTGACTCAACTATGCGTCATTCATTGCCCCATGTCACAATGAAGTTTTTATCAGCGCTTGCGTCCCCTGCATCTGTGAACGTATGTACCCAATGCAAATTAAATGTGTATATATATGTAAAACAATCATCATATGTAGATGTTCCCTGAGAGATATTTCCCGTTTTTATTTTTACTTTAATTTTGGACTGTTTTTCGGAAACGCAACTTATGTATTCGTTTCAGCAACATAACTTCGTCACCGTTTGGAAAGGACTGAGCACATAAAACTTGGGCTGTAGAATATTTTTGCGAATGACTTTTTAAAAGAGTAAATATAATAGTGTTCAATATCTTAAAGTTTGCTTGTTTCTCTGGCTTTCTTTAACCATTATTAGTATCAATGAGTTTCAAGATTAAGTATATGTTGTTAACAGCATTATGTTATTACATTATATTTCTCAAATTAAATCAGCAATGAACTGATCCATTGAATTTTTTATCATTATATGATATCACCCAATATGGATAAATAAGATTTGTAAACACATTGACCAATCGCTTCATTTGAAACCTAAAGTTATCGTCCTCCTTCACTTCTAGATAGCCGAGTATTCCTAGGAATAAGGAAGAATGAAGTAAGGTGATTGACATAATTAATTCAATCATCATGACAGAAAGCAATGAGCTGAGATGTGTATACAGGATATGTAGATTTGTCGCAGTTAATTTCTATGATAGTCTTGCCAGAGGCTGCGTCTAGGGTCAGATCAATACTCCATAGGAGCTCACATTACTTAGGTCGTATCACTGTGAAAGATAGAGTTAAATGACAGGTTGGTTTCCTCCCAAAGTTTGGATATGTAGTCGTTAAATAATCCATTTTAAAAAATAACAGATCACTTATTATTTTATTTTATTGGTGGTTGGTACGTACATATGTAACTTTTGAAAGAGACTTGTGATATATCATGTGAGGAAAAATGAAACAAGCAGAGACTTCAGGGTATACCTTCAAGTTATCATTAATGTTCAACATCACAATCAGTTTGTTCATTGATCCATTTGTCACTTGTATTCACATACTGTCTTCAAGCTACTGGCCTAAGTCACACATGGTACCTAAAGCTATATCAATCTCAGTAAGTGCTTACTAGTCAATATTTGTAATGGTCACATTTGAAGCTGTATATTGGCTGGAGGTTGCTTCAACAGTTAACAGTCAACATCTGATAGCTTAACACTGAATAATATTGAAGTAAACTTGACCGAACAAACACTTGGAGAGAAGTCATTAAACTGAAGTGTGACTGAAAGTTGAGATTTGAAAACCTTTTAAAACCAATGTCTTGAACTTGAAGGGCAAAATGTATATCACTTTCTTCGGAATACATGATAATAATTAAAGACACTCTCAACTGCAAAATAACCAGGAAAGGTGGTAGTAAGGAATTTCGAATCAGAAGGCTTCTAGAATCATCTACGAGAAAAAGGCGAAACAACACGTTGTTAATATTATACATATAAAAGGAAAGATCAAATTAAGTTATAGCAAATAATCTTACAACTTTTAAAAATGAAAACATCTCACTAAGAATACTATAGATTTTCAAGAACATTCTGAAATAAAACTATTTTAAACTAGTAAAATGATTGTTACTTTTATCCTAATGACTCTTGAAGAGGGCGGCACCGCTTGAAATATTTTCACAATAATAATTCAAGAATTAACCAGTGTTGTTCAATTCGTGTAGTACTCATCCCTGAAAGTACACATATCATTCCATCTCCATCACTGACTAGTTGAAGATCACCTCATGATATTAATTCATCCACTTTGTATTACAATCAACAAACTTGATGTGAAACTGAGCGTAGTGTACCGTTTATGTGCTGATTTTTTAATTAATTGAAACGTTAAATGATTTACGATTGTGCTATTTTGACTGATAAATTCTTACCCTAACGCACTTGTAAATAAATGTGTATGTATCGTCACATGATACTTCTGTGAAGACAACGTTCATTATGCTCTCACATGCCTTCATCAGACTGACCACTTAACTATCCATTGGTGATCAGTTTAAGTTGACCTTTGGTAAACATTTCACCCTTATTATGAATAAAGTAAGCTGTTCAATCAAGGTCATGCAATCAATTAGATGTTTACATAACTCTCTTACACTTTTTATCCAAAATTTCACCACTTTGCACTGAAGTTAATCTAGGATTCATGTAAAATGATTTTCAATGACTCCATAGTGACTCAATCAATGAATTCGTGTGTCTTCTATGTGGAGGAAATACATCATAAAGCTGCTGAAATAGGTTTAAGCATTCAATTTATTTTGTATTTACTTGTTGACGGTCTAAGAGCAATTATCATTTGATAAACGGTTCATTGTCGATCTTCCTAAGTTGTCTTCTACAAGTTAAAAAGACTTGAATGCACACAAGTATGAAATATTCATATCACAAACTTCATGATTATGAAGAATCAACAAACTTATTCTTTTCATGCCCTCTTGTTAGTGTTATAAGGCAAAACATGTTTCTCAAAATCAGTTTTATTTGGACATCGAAATTGTTAATCTACCGAAAATAATTAATTTCTAATATCAGTTCACGATTGTATAAATTCAACAGGCATATTTGATCAATAACGTATCGGTTGGTGTCATATTTACATTGATTGGCATCATTGGCATTTGTTGATATATTTTCTCTTTAAAGTTGTGCTTTATATTATTTGTTGGCGGTTGTATATATATTTCAGAATGACATGTATGATTTTGTTTTATCTTGGAGCGATATGCATATAAGCTTATAATATGTTTACCAATCCAATTCCCGATGGAAATAAATATGATTAAACCCGTTAAAACATTTCCCTTCAAGCACATACTATTTTGTCATGCGATTTTCAACATACATTATCCAACAAGGTAACAGACAAATTATACATGACCAATTTCCACTGATACCAACTGGAACACGACTGAAACAGGGGAACATTATGTGTTTTTTCATAATTCTCACAATTTTCAAAAGAATAGTACACGCTCAGCAGTTTGAATGAATAGTTGTATTTCTCAGAAATTAAATGTCAATATTCTATCACAGTGTCTGGTCAACTCAACATCATGCATCTTCTTGTGTCTACAGTTAATGGTACGAGACTAATTTCATGTTTTAAACATGTCATATAACTTGAGGCTTTCCACTTTTTAAGGATATTGCAATTACACGCAAAACATTAAATGTTATCTCTCTAATATCTGAGTGATACCCACTGACATATTGTTCTCTAACAGTGCTTATACCATTTGTAAGGAGATTTAGTGCATTTACGCTTTATTGTAATTTAAATGTGGAAAAACCTAACAAGATTGATATTATTGATTGGTGCCACAGCAAGAGTTTAAGAAACAAATTGATTTGATAGGATCAAACCATGTTAAAGTATTAGAAGTCCTGTCGATTCCTGTTATTAAAATTGTAGTGCCATTTTCCTTGCCAGGCAACTGCTGTTTTAAATGAAGAATGCAATTTCCAAATTGTCAAGGTAATCTTACCCTGGCATTTTCTTGTTGGTCCTCCTCATTTAGTTGTATTTTAAGTTCTAATACGAAATAATTCAGTATGAAACCATGTGAAGTGAAGCCTCCTTGATCAGCAATAGCATCATGCTGCTCATGAAGATTTCCTTTTTTCAATATTTCAATAAGATTTATTGTCAGTTAATTTCTCTTCGTTTTTAAGAAGGAAGAAACGATATTATATGTCATTTTGTCAATCTGAAGACAGAAGGGAATACTTAAAAGAACAAAATGACAGAGTAAAATAATGAAGATACGAACAAAAAAGGGCAGATTGGCCAGCCAAATAAACTGACTTGCAAAAGAAACGCCACCAAAATACAAAAGGTTATTAATGTTCGAGGAACGAGGCTGATCGATTGAAAACACTTTAAACATGTCTTATTAATATAACCTGTACATTCCTTGTACGCAAATGCACATTTTCTTCGTAATTTTCGAGAAAAATGAACTTATTGGTTAAAACTTTCAGATTGTGTACAAAGTTAACCAAATGAAATTTGGGTACAAAACATCAACAGAATGGAGGTTTTGCATTAAAATATCCGATTGCAAGCAACGAACCTTAGTCTTTTAAAGTGCAACAGAAAAAGAGAGAATAATTTGCATCCTGCAGGCTGGAGCGACGCTTAACGAAGTTGCCTAATCATGGATTGCACCAAGTGTACAATAGCCAGACTCGCTAAATTTTACAGACCAACTGGCAGCAGTACGTACAAGCCAAGGAGTGGATAACCATGTTATCCACGCCGTAGAAAGACTGATCTGCTGACTTGTCACCCATTGAAACAACTTTTGCAATTCCAACCTCGGCCATTAACAATAGAGACTTGGCCTTTTCCTCATGTGTTTGTAAGCATTCTTACACCGTTAAGTTTAAAATATCGTTATTCTATTCAATGTTTTAAAAAACCTGATGATCGAAAACTGCACAATTGACCCTTTACGTCACGTCATTAATGGTTATTTTTACTGAAATACCCTTCCAAATGCATGTATTTTCGATTAATAATATCATAATATGCGTTTGTTTGATTTTGGACCAAAAATGGTTTGGTTGCGTTTCTTTTGCAAGTCAGTTTATCTTACCGTCAAGCTGGTAAAATTAGCACTTATCTCCAAATGAACAACTACTTTTCTTTATCGGTTTAATCAATTCATAATTGTTCAATTCAAAACTTAATTCATTCAATTATGATATTGTGAACGTACTTTTCAATTTATATAAACACATTCCTTCCTTGACAGACCTAATTTCGTAAACATGAGTCAAATAGCACACATGATATTGAAATTGTATCTTGTGAACCAAAACCCTTGTGCAACAAGGAGAAATGTTCATTTCCTTCTTGATAGTTATGAATGTTAAAACATGAATGGCACATGAAGTGAATGGCAGGTGTCCCGAGATCAGACAATCGTTGATGATATTGGTGAGATGTATCTCATACGTTCCATTCTTAAGCCTGACAGAATGTACATTGTGTTCCTGTCTGAAACGGAAATGAAATAGTCTATCATATATCTTTGATGCACTTTGATGCACTCGTGTAGACTATAAAGCAGCTTTGTTAACATTAGTTTAGACATGGCCACATCCTCTCCGGACATGTATAACTTTCGTCTTCATTCATATATCTATGTATTATTCCTCATAAATTCAAACATATTCAAACATAAACGTTGATCAAGCCCCTGAAAGCAAAAAAAAAGATACAGACATGTCTCCAAGCAGTGGTCGTGGTGTTTGTGATACCTTTGAAATAACCTAGTTGAACAACATTGTCACGTGATGGTCAGATTAAGAGAGGTCAAAATGATTTATAACATATAAACAAATGTTCTATATGTCCTATTGACTTATTTTCGTAACTGCACATGAGGGCATATCGTGGTATTTTTAATATAATGATATATGTAATGAGTAATATCATTTGTTTACAAATACCAAATTTGACAGGTTTCAAAATCAGGATTACGTCTCTTGAATGTACACTGTATTATCAACAGAGGATAGAAGCACGTAGACACTTCACTGATAGAAGCACATAGACACTTCACTGATAGAAGCACACAGACACTTCACTGATAGAAGCACACAGACACTTCACTGATAGAAGCACATAGACACTTCACTGATAGAAGCACATAGACACTTCACTGATAGAAGCACAGTTAAGTGGTCTGTCTGAGAGCATACGGGAACCTTATCAAAATATCATCCATATCAAAATATATGACATCAATGACGCTGTTCTTTAATGAGTGTGTCAAAGTTTTCAAACAATCAAAATCAAAGGACTTAAAAACCACGAAGACACATTTAATTGGAATCAATATTGTTGATCATCTGAGGTGTATGTGGTAATTTGCATAAGCAGCACGTATTGAAAAAAGCTGGAATGTCACATCAGGGGAAAGTGTTATCTTTGATCTCGAATGACAAAGACAAGCATACTTTCAATTACAAAAGCTTCGATTGGATTAACATTGATTGTGCGCATAAAACAGATATGGCAAATTACTAGAATAACATCAAACTGTTGATGCAAGAAAGAATATGACACAGTATTGGTTGTGTACTTTTACAATATGCTTAGATTGATTTGCTAATATTATTTAAATCTGTAGAGTACTACTTAAAATCACCATAATGAGACCTTTCGTTGTTGTAATATTTTAAATGAGAATTACAAACTTAGTAAAGATTGTGTGAGTTTAGCTATAGGTTGTAAAGCGTATCTCACAGCAGCATATCAAATCTAATGTTCTTTAAATCATTGAAAACCCGCCTGGCCTGAATATTCGCTTCGTTGAATTTAACAAATAAAAATACACTTTGTATCATCTCCCTTCTTTCAATATATGCAGCATATATTCCTAATTATGCTACGTTCAACTACATGACAAGTACTTTTATAACAGTATATAATCGTTGCTACATTGCATTTAATAAACATAATAAGATAACGTACAGTTTATATATAAGACTTTGTGTTCATTATCTTAATCTTTTGACCAGATATTATGGCTTCATAATAATATGCGTGTCAATTCCATTGTTAATGAATTCACTGTATACTACTCAATTATAGGAACATGTACCTTATTCAATGTTCAGCTTTCTTTTAACTTTCATGAAGCAACCTCCAGTCATTCAACAGTTTTAATAGTGACCCATGTTTATATTGATTACAGAGAGCTGAAAGATAAGGTTTGGCTTCAAGTAGCAAGTTCGTCTGAAGCTTGGAATAGCTTAGCTAGAAGAAAACCAGGTAATGCAACTGACATATGGCAGCTGACAATGAGCAACTACTTGTGATTTTGATTGCGGTGTAGCCTGTGGTTTGATTGAATGTGATTGATTATATTTACTCAGCCATTAAAACGTGGCCATTAAAAGTGTATACACCGACCGAACATTTGTCACATAAAATTGTTTTAATGCTTAGAAAATGACAAAATGAATAAAGATCATGTCTGGTGACATTTCACATCTATTGCGGGCATTTTAAACCTCGTGATAATAACTCTATTTTAGAAATCTGGATTTTCTCAAAACCATAACGCGATTGCAGCAAATTGTGTATAATTGCATCGCTTTGTTACAGGATATATCAAAATAAAAACAAAATGAAAAAAATGTGTTGCCGGTTAAGGCTGATAGTCATTCGGTATCAAGAGTAAGACATAGACGTAGGTAGATAAGTAGGACAATTCCATCAACATGGCAACAGACATGACATATGACACCACACACAAGGAAGCTCAACATTTGACTGTAGCCTCTAATTGATCAAAGATGTGTTGTCATCTCTTGCTAATGATGCACTTCAGTACTTTGAATAAGTAGGACGATCAAATTTCGTCTACATAACCAGGGGATATTCATCACATGACAAATGACACCACACAAAGGAGACCAAAAATTTAATAAAAGCTTCAAACATGTGCGCTGGAAATACATTTATTTATCAACGTTGACGGAGACACTGTGCATGTGTGATGGGATTCGTCGCATGTCTTGTTGTAAACAAATAGAAAAACATGCATGGTTTTAATTTGACAATTATTCTGTGTTCTACTAAAGTACTAAAAAGAAACATTGTGAGTATTACAATAACTTTATTGAATACATTCAATTTATTATTGAATTTATTTATATTTTATTACATTGAGATCCGCAAATATACATATTTGTATGTAGGTCTCTGTGGTTGAACATCATCATATGCTTCTCGTCAGGACCAGCAGCCAGCAGCACTGCCAGTAACATTAACTGCAACAAATGTACATATTCTGTTAATATCTTTTGTTTGATTGCTATCTCACGGTTATAAAAACAATAAGGTCAATCGTGACACCATCCAATTCTTATTGATCTAGAGTGCTTTTGTGACAATGTATAAACTGCTATCCCATCATTAAATACACATATTGTGAGGATGTTATCCCTTAAACCACTATCATCCCAAAATGTATTGCATTTTACATTGGTGGAGTGCTCCAACATTACAACTTTTAAAAAACGTATTGTCGAATATTGATGTGGTATGTTTATGCTTCGACAGAAACATTAGATAATTTTAGATTGTGTGTAAAAAACGAAAAACAGGTTTATAACAATATTGAAATCTGGCATTCAGATGTTTCTGAACAATCCATGCAAAAATTATTTTCATATATCATAATCACTTTGTCGGTAGCGTAACGTTCAAAGATGAACTATGGTCGATATCTTGATTGTAACAGACTGGTAATGATGACTTGTATCCACAACTCCAATGATTATATGGATAAAGAGACTATTATTTGTCATTGTTGCTTAAACAATGAAATACATGGAATAAGGATGAGGAATCTAATTTACATGCATTTTATGTTGGCTTCATGGATAAGTTGGGGCGACATGAATCTGTACCATGCTTGTTTTACAGCCAATAAAATTAAAATTCATGCTTGAGACACCATTTTTACCATTCAGTTTTAGTCAGTGGAGTAGATTAACAAAACGAAAACTGTTTTATAAAACATTGCTCTCGTATGTAGTGAATAGCTCTGGTGCCCAAAATGCGGTGATGGTTGTTTGTCTGCGGTTAATCCATCCAAAGTTCTAATGTTTTGTCATTGTTATTATTATGATATTTTTATCTAACCATGTTTCACATTTATTCAAAAGAGAGAACTTTTATTCTTAATAAATGTTGAATATAACTCAGCAAACTACACATTAAAGGGGCAGTAGCACGTTTTTTTGGCTCAAATAAGTTGATGAAATATATTTGAAAAATAATGTCACTAGTAGTAAAACGCCCTTCTGTCTTCGGAAAATGAAGTTAAAAAATGAATATACATGGTTTTATATCATTATATAATATCGCTCAATATCAACAAATCAGATTTGATCTATAAAGGTAAAGTAACTGTCCTCCTCCACCTTGATAGCCGAGTAGCATGGTACTCTCCGAGTACGGAAGAATGAAACTAGCTCATTGTAGCAGGGAAGGAATATGTAAAAATTATGCAGAATTGTGCATTTTGTGACCAGTTCTTGAAATGTTGCATGATGATAGGTATGGGTACAAGATTTTCAGAAACCATCACAAACAATGTGAGATCGCCCTCTGGTGGCCTGTTTCAATCATGACAATATGTCCAATATGAGCTCACAATAGTTGAGTGTTAAGTTATCACTGTGACCATAGATTTTATTCACAGGTTTATTTTTTCTAAACTGTGCATAAATAATTAGGTTTTAACTTGAACCGAGTCCACTTTATTCAGATTTTTATTTTAGTGCACGTAGAAAAACAAGGTATTCCATCAAACTAAGAGAATCTCGGTTAATGTGTATATACTTTCAGATAGTGTTACTCCCCACTCACATTCCGAGGTTTAATGAATTCGCAATCTGCATATTGATGGTGTTTATAGTGAATTTTGTAAATATCTGTGATACAATGCAAATGTAAATAAACATAAGAAAATATATTTCTATCAAGTCCATTTATCTTAAGTAAGATTACAGTATTGACAATTGTAGGAGACGTTGTGATACAATATAAATGGAAATATGAACCACACTTAAAACTACAGTTTTCAGTGCAACTTGCTTCAGTCACACATTGTACCTAAAGCCGTATCAATCTAAGTGTTAACAAGTCAGTATTTAGATTGGTTACGTTTGAAAATGTATATTGACTGAAGATTTAAAATAATGTCACGGTCATCAAATCAGTAGTTCATTTTCTCTTTGAACTGCTTTGTGTAAGATTTGATTAGAACCCAGTGAACGATTCTTGATATAAATATGTGACCTTGAAATAGTTATCAACAAAGTTTATTTAATTTTAAATTTTAAATTTGAATATTTATTTAAGGCTTAGTTCAGGATGTTTTGTGATAATGTGGCTTTGTATGAAAATACGTTTCTTCATAATGTCCCTTTTCTGATGATTAATTTTCAATACTGTTATCTTACCAACGAATAAGATGTATTCATTGAGATATTTACATGATTCTCACAATTTTAATAACAAAATAATATTTTGGACCCACACTAAGCAGTTTGAATGAGTAGATGTACTCTCCAAATGACATGTCAACAGTTTATCATAGTGTCTGCTGGTCATTTCACTTTCATACAGCTTCTGAACACAATTGG
Organism: Gibbula magus; assembly: GCA_936450465.1. NCBI lineage: Eukaryota > Metazoa > Mollusca > Gastropoda > Trochida > Trochidae > Gibbula > Gibbula magus. The sequence goes on from OW388290.1 coordinate 99,999,307, forward strand.
GTTTAATTTTTAGGGCTCGAGAGCAACTTCATGTTTTAAATCTCTTATTTAAGTTCAAGCCTTTAAATACTTCACAATCACGCGTTAAACATTAAATGCCATACCGCTAATGACTAAGTGATACCCAGAACCATATTGTTTTCATTAAAGGATCCTTATAAATGTGCAGGGAAATTGAGTGTATTCGCTCTTTATTGTATTTCAAATGCGGAAGAAAGCCTACAAGATTGATATCATTGATTTATGGCACAACGTGAGTTTAAGAAACAAATTTATTTGATATGAAAACTTTTTGAAGGAATTGAAGCACTACTGAAAAACAAATCAATACTTAATGTTGCTCTGCAAGCCGCATCAAAGCATATTAAAGTATAAGAAGTCTTGTCGATTCTGTTTTTTTTCAAGTGTAATGCTGTTTTCTTTGCTAGGCAGCTGCTGTGAGTTTTACATGAAGAATGTAAATTGTCAAGGTAATTTAATTCTGGTATTTTCGTTCTTGGTATTTTAAGTTCTGATAGGAGACAATTCAGATTTATAGTGTGCAAACATTTAAGGCTATCCGCTCCTAACCCCTGATGGAACTTACACTATGTCCAATCATTTATCCATGAAGCTTCCACATACTTAACAACACTTACTGTATAAGACATTTTCCCTACGTTTTCAAAAAGGAAGAAACCACATATGTCATATTGTCAGTTTAAAGAAGCAAACATTACTTTACAAACCAAATGACGATGATACAAAGTAAAAATTTTAAAAATACAAAATTAAATGTCAGATTGGCTTCGAAAACATATCTAAACATCTTTTGTGTAAAAATAGTACTGTTTTGTGAAGGAGTAATTTATAATTGATTTCTTAATTCGATAATAATATTGTTTTTGGAAACAGGATTAAAGTACAGGTAACAACCCCTTGGAGCGGGATAGAGTTTTCCAAGGACGTCATCTCTCAAATGTTGATGCAATCACGGAATATCAGTTAAGTAAGCTGATACAGGAGGCTCGGAGTAAGTCATGTCGTCTCGATCCGGTACCAACATGGCTGTTTAAACACTGTCTGCCAACCGTGATCAGTTCTACTTGTTCCATCATAAACTCCTCTCTGTAGTTTGGTCATGTTCCATCATGTTTCAAACAAGCAACCATCACAACAATATTGAAGAAGTCTTCATTGGATCCACTCGTGTTCAGAAACTACAGGCCAATATCAAACTTGAGTTTCCTGTCTAAACTCACTGAGAAGGTAGTGTTAGCCCAGGTTAAGCATCACATCAAGGAACATGATCTCTCGGAGCTATACCAGTCTGCTCATAAGAAGTCCCATTCAACGGAAACTGCCCTTGTCAGAGTCTACAACGACATTCTGAGATCCATGGACAAGCAGGAGGTCGTACTCCTGGTGATGCTGGACCTCTCCGCAGCGTTTGACTCTATAAGCCATAGTATCCTCCTCACACATTTGGAATTACTGGTACAGTGCTCAACTGGATTCAATCGTATCTCAGTAAATGATCCATGAGTGTCAATGTGGACGGTGCTTCCTCCCATCTGAAGACCATCAAACATGGTGTCCCTCAAGGTTCTGTACTGGGACCTGCACTATTTTCGATGTACATTCAGCCTCTGGGTGGTATCATACGGAGTCATTCACTGCATTTCCATGACTACGCTGATGACCAGCAATTATATATTGCTGTCAAACCCTCTTCAGTATCCGCCAGTATCAATATCCTGGAGCAGTGCATAACAGATGTTCACTCTTGGATGACAAACAACTACTTGAAATTAAATGGAGACAAAACAGAATTCATTATTGTTGGAACAAAACAGCAGTTATTGAAGGTCCCAAACATCCAACTCACAGTTGACACCGTGAGTATACCTCCATCTCCACAGGTCAGAAATCTTGGTGTCATCATGGACAATGAGATGTCGTGCAAACAGCATACATTGATGACAGCGCGGTCAGCAAATTTCCATCTTGCTAACATTGGACGAATCCGGAAGTACATTGACTTGGATACATCTAAAACTCTAGTACAGGCATACGTCACTTCAAAAATTGACTATTGCTATTCCTTGGTGTCAGGCTCTTTTTCCACTCAACATCTGCAACGCATTCAAAATAAAGCAGCTCGCATTTTTACTCGCACCAAACCAAATGAGCACATAACACCCATCCTCAAGCAGTTGCACTGGCTCCCTGTAAAGCTTCGTATCACCTTCAAGATCCTCGTATTCACCTACTCTGCCCTTCACCTCCACTCTGCTCCACCATACTTAAAGAACATACTCCGTGTATATACTCTGATTCGAAACCTCCGTTCCTCAGATATGATGCAACTAACTGTACCCACTGTTACTACCAAACTAGCCGAAACTGCCTTTTCAGTGGCAGCACCAAAGCTGTGGAATACACTTCCAGTGCCCATCAAGAGTGCAGACTCTTTATCATCGTTTAAGACCATGTTAAAAACACACTTGTTTGAAGATGACCACTGAAACAACCTTGTGAAGCGCCGGTGAGCAGGACTCCTGGAACTGAGGCGCTATATAAATTCATTATTATTATCACATGTAATAATGAAAATGTAGGAGAACATTTTGTGAACCAATACCCTACGTGTAGGATAACCAAGGTGAAATGTTCATTCATGATAGAGCTGAATGTTGAAACATGAATGGCACATGAGGTGAATGGCAGATGTCCCTAGATCAGACAATCTTTAAATGTCTCTGGAGAAATGGATATCATATGTTTCATTCTTAATCTTGACAGAATGTACATTGTGTTCCTGTATGGAACGGAAATGAAACCGTCTTTATTATACAGCTATTATGAACCTTATTCCCGAACTCTTGTAGACTATAAAGCAGCTTTGTCAACATTAGTTCAGACATGGCAACATCCTCTCAGGAAATGAAATTATTTTATACTTTATTCATATATAATGTATTATTCCTCTGTTGTTTTGGGAATCATTGCTCTTGCTTCTGTTTTATGATTTCAGATTAGCAGTTAGTAAATAGAATGGGTTTTTTTACATCTTTATCATGAGGAACTATTTGAAACATTCCTGTGAATTCACAGATTCTCTGTATACTAATATGTCTTCAAACGATTGTTCTGGGATTGACAGTCGATAATAAACAAATGTAAAACGAAATAAAACAAACACAAACATGGTTTAACATTTTATCTTTGGACATTCAGACATACGTTGATATTTCCTTTCATGAGTTAAAATTAGGTATAATAGGAACAGTAAATATATTAAACATGAAACCAAAGCAACACAATAAGTTCAATTATGTGTGGTCTTATTGCCTGTGGATTAACGTGGTTGAACTGAATAGCGTGTCTTGGAGTCATGTGATGGCCTGATACGAGAATACAATTGATTTATAACATATTTTGTTTGTAAAAATATTATATATGTATTATGGCTTACTCTCTGATCTCATTGTACTGACTGTAAATGGGGATATGTCGTGTTTAAATTGATAATATGTGTTTTATTATATGTTTACAGGTAACATATACTGATTATTTCTCTTAAATGTATAGAAATATATACAGACATAGCTCGAAGCAATGTTTTGATGTTTATGACCTACCGTCTGAGAAATAACCTAGTTGAACTACATCGAGTGTTTTGGAGCCACATGATGTTCAGAAAACAGGACTTCTACATGACTGATAATACACACGTGCATGAACATAGTGTTATAAATATTGACGTGTAATTTTCTTTTATTCACGTCTTCTGACATAGACAGATTGAGATAATACAACATGACAGTTGGCATGTAGTTTTACTATCACAAGTGGGACCAAGAGTAAATGGACATATCTTTACGAGACACAGTCATTAATAATGCATGAACATGAGGTTATATTACGTTCTTAAGAATTTTCCATTGTCTCTCTAAAGACTTCATATGAACATTTTCTTGCAATATATTCCTAGATGTGAACGACATCCTTTCTTAAACTAGGTTTCATACCCTTAATGTTCATGACAAAAATGTGCTGTTCAGCTAATGATATCATACGGTTATGCTCTATGTCCAACTGACTTTATGTTTAAACCAAATTGATTGTAAAGGAGAATATATCATGTTAATATCATTATCAATAATATATGTTTATTTTGTTCACAGATAAAACAAATTACTATTCACAATTGATATGTTCCAGAATCCAAATTATTTATCATTAATATATTAAGGTATTAACAACACAGGGTAAAGGCACATAAACACTTTATTGAAATAGAAAATGTAGCACATTTGATTAATTGGATAGACATGTTGAATATTTTAGTTGTCTTTTGACCAGAACAAAATGTTGTCATGACCGGAAGTCTTATACACTGATCAATACATGATTATTTTGATCAATTCATAAGTGATTATTCTGTTAATTTCAAGTAATAAACCAATACAATTATAAAACCACAACAACAATTCTGTTAATGTCAATTACAAGTCATATTTTAATAAGTCAGGATCAAGTAGGTTAAGTAATGTAAATCATGTAAATCATGTAAATAATTACATAATTACATACATTATAACATAAAGAATGACGTCACTCACGCCCCTTACATCATGAATTAGCTTACGCACTATGACAGAGTTGTCTCCCTTTAACTACCTTAGTAGAATATGTGCGAAAATAAGCTGCCCGTTTAACATCAAATAATGAGATTATTTTCACATTAAACCTTATCCATGGATTGAGTTATGTCAACGTTCAAATGATTGACCATGACTTGTCAAAGAATACTGTGTGAATGTGGGAATAACGATAACTTTAAGAACTTCCTATCTATGTGAGTTTCAAAATATCGTTTTGCAGTCTCATGTTTGATTTGAATTGCCACTACATCTTGTGTTTAATTATTACTTTCAGGACCTTACACTGTCTGTATTTTAAGATGCTGACAGAAACATTTTCATTTGTTGGAGATGATCACTTATTTTATAATGATGATCTATGATTCAACAAACAGTTCACCACAGCAGGATTCATTTGAAGAGTTAGCTATGAGGTCGTTTCTGAAATGCCAAATTGATGAATGAGAGATATTTCCAACTGCAGTGTTTCACCGTTTTGGGGTCTCATTTGATCATTTTCAGAATTGTTACTTCAATTATTTATTTAGTGTTATTTTAATTACAACAAAGACTCATTTAAAACCACGTTTGTGCATATAAGCATTTAGTGAATTTCACATCCGCTATCACTGCTTGACAACAAGTGTATTCTTGCACATTGGACGAAGTAAACAGGGCACTGTTGTAAGTGTTATGTAAGCATCTCCCTGAGTGCATCAGCTTAATTTGGAACATTATCATACTGAATGAAGCTTAATTGTTTGCAAAGGTCAACTGATCCCCATTGGACTAGTACGTGATCTGTCTGAGAGTATGCGGAACCATAACAAATATTATCCTCATCAACGTATGTGACGTCAATGCCGTTGTTCTTTAACGAGTGCGTCAAAGTTACACTTAATCAAACAGTCAATATCAAAAGAACAGAACATCACAAACATCCATTTTAGTGAACTCAATACCCATACTGTTAATTATCCGAGTTGCAGTGTTTTGGGTAAACTGCAGTGATAAATTTACCAGCGAGTCCTGCAGCAAATACTCATACAATTTGGAAATGACTAATTAAACAAATATCTGTAAGTCCCCTGGACTCAAAGTATTTTTTATTTAGTATTTGCTTACTTATTGAGGGGCTCACTTTTATCTGCTGGGACTCACACGAGCTTGTGGTAGCGAGTTCCTGGACTCTGTATGTCATATTTGTAAATTTATCACTGAAAGTGGGCATTTTGACATAAAGCGAGAATATGAAAAATGTTCCCCAGGTTTGTGAATTCCCATAAAATATTATCATGAATATTGTTTTCTTATAAGCAATATTTTATTGATTGTTTGTGAACAGTAACAGTTTTTATTCAGAATATCTTATATATAATATTTTCTCAGAAATGTGAATAGATAACGTTTCGTAATTTCAAATTTAGTTTAGTTGGCTTCTGTAGACATTATGAATCCCTCTTTCAGTCATGCTTACCACGTGGGTTGAGTTCTCTTGTATTTTGAATGGTGACGTTTCTTTTGCGGTTGAGTGTATTGTGAGTAACTTTAAATGTATATACGAAAACAATATAAACTAATTTAAGGAAATCATCAGCAAACGCTTTACATAAACATTTTTAGTTAAGGTGATATTATGTTACATTGGAGATTATTATACTCATTAGCAGCAATGACTATGGTCTCTTTGCGTATTGGCCTAAATGAGTTTATTTTTGTCCATTCCCTACATGTAAAGCAGAAAATTACATCTCCTGCCATGTTGATTTCACGTAAATTATTTCCAAAGGAAAACTTAATCTATACATCTTCTTGATTTATTTGACTCAGCATGATTTCATTTCAAAATCGAAAAAACAATTTTAGAGATCACTTACAAAAGCAACACGGTATTGAAAGTAGCAGTGACGTCACATCAGGGGAAATATCATCTTTGATTTCAAATGACAAAGACAAAACATACATTGAAATTACAAAAGATCTGAATGGCATGACATTGATAGTGCACATCAAACAGAATCGGTAAATAACCAAAACAAATAATCAAAGGAAAACTTTTATAGAGGACAGCATTTTCTAAAATTGGTTGTGTATTGTATCAATGTGCTTAATATTGACTTGGCTAGCATCAATGAATTTGAATTTATTTTGGCATATTGTATCTGAATTAAAATCCCTGGTATGGTCTCACTAGGTTTTGGTTTAATTTTTCTTTTTTACCCTTTTCTAAAACAGGAAATTACACCTCTTGCTATGTAAGTTTCTTTCAAAATATTTAAAAATGAAATAAGAGAACTTAATCTTTACATCTTCTTGATAATCTAATTGACGCGGCATTATACATTTCAAAATCGAGGAGATCACTTTTCCTGAATACATACAAATGTATATGCATATATGCATCTTCAACGAGTATTTCTATCATGTTGCAACACGGAATCGAAAGTAGCAGTAACGTCAGATCAGGGGAAACATCATTTTGATCTCAAAGGACAAAGACAAAACTTACTTTCAAATTACAAATTTTGATAGGAGACAGTATTTTAAAAAATTGGTTGTTTATTATATCAATGTGCTGAATATATTTTCAAATATTTAGTCGTTGATGGGTACTTAGACGAGGAATACATAAGAAAACAAGATTTCGGATAGTAACTTTTATTTTACATATAGAATGCAAGAGCATATAAACCGAAACGTTGTGTATCTTCACAATAAAGAATTTGTTATCCGGAAAATCTGGTTTTCTTTTCAAATATTGTAAAAGTTTGGATAGTACAACTTAAAACTCTACCAAAAGGAATACTTATGTCATTAAATATAGCGCTAAAACTTATTTTTTAAAACTCAACTGCTAGTAACTAATTCAGACCAGTATGTTAGGAACATACCTCATAGAAGCATATAAAATCAAGTCTAACATATCCTTGAATAATCACCTGGCTTGAATACTCGCCAGGTTAAACTTTGCATTACAATTGTGAGTGTGATGTATTCCTATATATGCTTCATTCACTTACACAGTTATAACCTATATTACAACATTCTATTATAATATTTACAATCAATTAAAGAATAGTATCCTTTATTATTTTCCTAAAACTTACATAACACATGTAATATGGCTTCGGTATTACGGTTTTCATATTTCCATTCAGTAATTTTACAGTTTTGATGGTAATCCATGTACATATTGATTGCTCAGCACTTAACTAGATTGCTTTGGCTTCAGGTACTGAGGCATATGAATAAATAAGCGAGTTTCTTGTGATATTGAACATGATAGATCATTTGATGTGTACTGTAAAGATCTAATCAAATGTGACTGTTTCATACTCAGAAGTGTAGACGATAACGTGGCAATTAAAATTGAGTAAATAATAATATATTTTGCAAAAAGTTGCTTGTGTGCTTATGAACGGACAATTATCACGTCTGGTGACATTTCACATTTATTGCAGACATTTGAAAGCTTGTGAATCATGATTATATATGTCAGAAATATCTAACTTTGTTGAACAACAAAGGGTGATGTAACGAGGAGATAGTCAAGGTGAGTAGCCTATTGAAACCAATTGCAGCAAATGATGTATGGTTTCATCACCTTGGTACAGGATGTGCTTCCAATTAAGTCTACTGATGAGGCTGATAGGAATTCGGTACTTTAGATAAGTAGGTTAGAGTAGGTCTTTGAAGGGCATTTAGAAGTGGTATACATAAGAACATGAAGATTTTCTGGATAACAACTTCTTTAATGTGAAAATACAAGCAACTACTCAAAGCCAACGGCAGAGAAGCCAGCACTGCAAACCCCAACCCAAGAGGATGCATCTACAAAATTCCATGTCATTGTGGCCAAGAGTACATCGGAGAAACGCTACGACCTATCAACACAAGGATCAAGGAACACCAAGCGTCCGTCAACAAACTTGACAAACAATCCGCCCTATCTGAGCATACCTTGAAAAACAAGGATCACATCATTGATTGGGAAGCTACCAAAGTTCTGTCAACCAACAACAAGAACTGATGCCAAAGAAAACTCCAAGAAGCGATTGACATTCGAAGGGAACAACCTGCAATAAACTGCGATCAAGGCATCTTCCTCCCATTGTGTGTAATCGTCGCTAATAACAATCCTGTCATCTGGAATTCAGATTCGATTTAAGTTCCACTCCAGACGTCCTCACAGAATCAGGAATCACAGAAAATACCTCAGGGTTATGGGCACTTTTAAACTTTTCTTAAACGTTTGAAAGTGATTTCTGAAACAAGTACAACTCAGTCAAAACGGAGTTATGTTGAGGTTTGCGACAACGTTGACATCAGATTTCATGTCCGTAGTGAACCATCCATGATGAAATATTATGATTGAGTTCTAAAACATTATTATTGTTGATATTTTAGCATGTACATCGAATACCATGCACCACATCTACCAGCATGGATTATCTTTCCAGTCAGGACATCAAACGACTCTCACATTCTTTTAAAACCTTAGCTGACGGTCCATTCTGTGAACGTTTACACAATCTCATTCACTCAGAATGGTGATGACATGCTACATTCAATAACATCATAGAGGATTCAATGAGATTGGATAAGAACGCCCGCCTCTGGTTCAAATTCTGAGATCTATACCGTCTTAGTCTATTGAATTTGTGTATCAAACACTTTATAAATGTTGCCGTTCTCAAACATATACTGATAAACGTCAGGGCATGATGTCATATGGGGATTTTGATCATTGGTTCGCAATTTGTGATATTTAACACTTGCATTTTCCAAATGGTACATGCTTCAGGGTAATATACGTTGTTACTTTTTAGCAAGATTATTAAGAAGAGGATGACACTCGGATGTCCTGATACGTCAAGGATTTGTTCTTGACAACATTCAGTGTTACGTCATGAAAAATCATTAAATCGAGGATGTCATCTTATAGAGAATTATCAAAGATCTCAGAAATTAATGAAAGCATAAGAAATAGTGCTGGTTGTAACAGGATCGATTAGGATATAGGTATTCGGAAAACGGTATTGACCATATTGGATGAATGATAGTTGGTTCAAAATCAATAATTGCCCTCATTCTGATTATATATCCTGGAACTAAACGCGACAAAGTTCAATCAGCCATCAGGGCTATAGATTACTCCTGAGAATTGTTATTGTTATTGTTTTGTATCACTTCAAGCTCTGGTTCTGAGATGGAGGAGACAGGAGAGTTGCTGGCCCATGTACTACATATCCTCTTTATGGTAATATATGCATCACTAACCCCGGCAACAATAGGTGCCTGAATATTTATCACAGGTTCAAGTGGTTGTATATCGACAAGAATTGAATTTGCAGTGTAAAGGAATAATTATTGGAATATGGGAAAGGAGGTAAAATAAATGAGAGAGAAGACAGAGATAAAGATAGAGATAGAGAGGGAGAGATGATAGAATATGTTGAGAAACAACCAGACTCTTTTCTAATAAACGTTTCGTCATCTTTGCCGAATAAATATCTTTATGTGTTGTAACTAACTGTTATTACCTGAAGGGCGTTTTCAAAATTTAAGTCTACAAGTGCATGTTTACATTTATATATGTACTTCTTAAGGATAGTAAACAGGTGGTTTATTAAAATGCTTCCATTGGGGTCTCCAAGTAGGAAGGATGAGAAGTTAGCATAACATGTTGGTCTCATTTTCAAACCATTTGAAGGAAATTATTGATTGGAGCATTCGAAAAATAAGTGTTTCCGTTTCACAAAAAGAACAATATTGATCATCACTAAGTCCGATATTGTAGAGGAAGGATTTTGAAGGTGTTATCCAGTGAAGTTATGGGTGTTGTAAATTTCGAGTTGGATTATCAACAGTTGATTTTTGATTGATTGCGAAGCATTTAGTCAGTTAAAAGTTCTTACTTCAACGAATCGTAGCTGCTCTCTAATCTAAACAGAGTGCTGTTTCACTAAACAATTCTCAGCCCTAAGATCAATCGTAAGCCCATCCTTTAACATTAGCTAAAATTGATCGTAAGGAAGTTGAGCGTCACTTGGTAACTGCTCTTAATGATATTCTCCACATGTTTCTCCTCTTCTTGTTTACTCTGACGTCGACCAATAATCAATAGTGTTGATTTATTAACTAATAAGGTTCCAATCATTGGTTTTAGATCACTGTTAACTGGCGATTAGGGGCAAATTATAACACTTCTGAAGACATCCAATAAATCAACTGATGTACGGTAGCCAGGATACAGGGATTATGAGGAAGAAGTGTTTATTAGCAACACAGGCACTTCTCTTTTTACAAAACTAGATTTCTCTGTAGTTATATATGCCATAAGTCGTCAAGTGGAACAAACATAAAACCAATCAACACAACCACATTCCAGACTCGATATAAAGCAAATTGTGTTTATTCAAATTTATTACTCACCGTTGAAGATATCACGGTTAAATAAATCTACCATGTTATTACATATTGTGGAATAACATCACGTGCCGCTGGAACTATTTGCACTGGGTCACATGACGGCTGTCACAACAATGTTGACCCTGCTCTGGAAAGTGTTGAACATGTAAAAACAGTTGGTTGGTCTAATCTTTGCGGGGCAGTTTCAGTAATCCACATTAATTCACATTCAACCGAAGTCATCTGTGTATTACTTTAATGCTTTGAACTGTGGACGTTTCATGTTTCTGTCATATTCCGAATTTCAGTATTTCAGTTTGTATTCGCCTGATGAAGTAAAGAGGCAGGGAAAAGCCCTGAAACGTGCATAAAGAAGTTGTTATCCGTATAGTTGTCGTACACAGGTCATTTTTATTATGTTTCTTAGTATTGTAATGAGTATATTGAGTATGTCCTAGTATTGTTTATCCTTAAAATAACAAAAACTACATGAAGTTGTTTGGGTGACACACATTTAAGTAAGAGTAAACTAGATTTGAACTCTAACTTCAGTTGAAAGGATGTGAGGTGAGGTGAGGTGAGTTGGGGTTAACGCCGCTTTCAAGAGTATTTTACTAATATCGGCATGTGGCTATGCATTGCGGTGAAACCTGGGAGCATCGGCTGGAACTAGCGAACCATGGGTGGTACTACGCTGCAATTCAGTGTAGCATTGCACCCAAACCTTACTGCGTGTAGAACAGTTCTCTACTGCCGAACGCGATAACCACTGTGCTATCCCGCCCCAAAAGGATGTGTAACCAGCGGATATGCTGTGATACAGGTAAAGTTACTGCTGATATATGACATGTTGTTCGATGTAATGGAAGCTTCTGTGTCCTTCAACAAGTAGTTTATTATAAATTGGACGTTAAGTAATGGACACTATTCTATTTGATTATACATTTATGCCATTTCAACTTGGATTTCTTCATCTGTAAACATTAATTGTGTGTTGTATCTAATACAATTTGAACAAAGAAAGACGTGTTTGTTGTCATTTGCCGGTTTTCTCAGGGACATCCATCTGTTCTCTCCCAATACAGATGTGTAAAACAGGTGTCCATTCTTCTCCCATACACCACTGACTAGAACGGTGTAATTTTTCCATAAAGTTGAGGAAAAACCAAAACCAATACCATTATCACATGTGATGCTCCAAGTCAGTAGCTACAAGCATATTTGAAATCAGGAGACTTCTTTTCTCATTCTCTCAGTTGGTCAGTCATATTCAATAACAAAGGTTATTTGCCAAATTACATTTCTGACAATCGTATGAGGGATGCTCTTCAGGTCAGACGCTTCAAGCAGGATGGTCTCAAAATTATGAATTTCCGCGGCACACTCTTGAAGTTCTATGATGACTGGAGGCGCAGAACCGTCAAGGTACTTTAGTGGACACGTTAATCTTCATCAATCTCGATAACTTGGGTTCTCTCTATTGGTATTGGTTATTCCTGAAGCTGTATAAATGTCCAGAGCTTGCTCCAGCAAATGAGCATTTAACCCCTTCGTGCTAACAATGAACATATTATCAATCTGTGAATACATCCTTGTAAAATATTGGAATGATACTTTAAAATGAATGTTACTGCCTCGGATGTTTACAGTTTTCCATTATTCTAATATCAAATGACGGTGTGATTATATGGACAGGAATAAAAACTATTAATAACTTGAAACATGAATAGTTCATTCGCTATACTACACAAGAAAAGTTAAATGAATTCGCACATAAAGCCTATACATTGTGCTTTTTTGGCCACGAATAGTTCCTTCACAATGCCACTCAATACACAGAAGTGTGCAGTTATCTATATCAGTGCATGTTTATTTCTTTATTTAACCATATATGTTTAATTATAGGATTTCAATCGTTTTAAACCTGCCTGCTGGCTCAAATATCCGGATGTTATATTTTCATTCATTTTTGGAATCATTTACAAGATGAAGGTGGATATTTTTCTTTCGCCTGATACCACGATTTTGATTGACTTCACATAGCTAAACATTTAAAGAGTCCGTTAGCAGAAATACGTCGAGAACATAGAAATGTGTAATGTGAAATGTGTAATTTAAACATAATTGTGAATATAAAATAAATAAGTGAATATAATATTTATTGTAACAATCCCAAAACTTACAATTTTGTCGCATTCATATCATATCATAGCACATGTAAATTGTGTCATCATAAACCATTTAATGTCTGCACCGATAAGGTGTACCAATAGGCGGGTGGCTTTAAAGTATTGGTTTTGGTAAAATATGTTTCACAGCTTTAGACATATTCATTTGTAGCTATTATTCCTGTGCAGGAAAGGGTCAGTGTCCGGTAAACAGGCGGTATTTAATCCTGTCAGCTTATTGACATCAAACAAAGATATTTTAAGCATATTTCCTTCAAGGGCCGTCAAAATCCCCATCTTTCATGAATAATACGGAAAGTGGTTGACATCGATACACACATGGTCAAAATTATCCAAAGCAGCTGTTTAGTAAGCGAATAGTTCTCAACTGAGATTAGCAGCAATGCCATAGTTATGTCGTGTGTTCTCAACCAAACAATAAATCGCATACTTCGTGACGGTTTTATAACAACACAACACATATATTTCCAATGAATGAATGCGTTAAAGCAATGTGTTTTGTAACTGATTTATTTGTGGTTATTAATTTGCTGATGTTAAGAAAGTGCAATTATAATCTACTAACAGTATCAGCAGAAATTATCGTCAATGGGCCGTGACCATAAACTCCAACTACAACTGTGATATTCAAGGGAGATAAAGGATGTATAATCTAGAGAGATGATTTTAGAGCTTCATATATAATACTAAACGATGTCCCGTTTGAAAACATGTTTATTAAACGAGTGGATGGTTTGGTATTTCAACGAGCGAAAGCAAGTTAAATACCGATGCCATTCACGAGTTTCATAAACATGTTATCAAACGGGACTGATTTTAGTATTTTATTGGCCTAAGAGTAATTGAAGGGTCCAAATGACGGGGTGTCTCAAATAGCAATAAAATGCAACCAAACTCTTTAAAATTGCTCAGATGAAGTTTTTCTGATAGCTAAAATAAGTATCTATAGAATGATATATAACATGATATCTTTGAATTTGGTTGCAGATTATAACTTCACTTGGAAATCGGGTTATTTCGCAAATTTGTTGCAGTCCCTATAGGCAACTGCAACCAAATTTTTAAACCATCAAAATACATGTTTTCATCAAACAGAACAGCCTTGACTTGACACAATTTGGTTGTAGAAGGAAAATATCATGATCTGACGAATGTTGGAACTTACCTTGCCTTTTATTTCAATATTTACAGTTAGCGTAAACTTCTTAGCGATCGTTATCGAGTCCGGTTTTCGATCATGTCATATTATCATGTTGCTGTCATTTCTAATGCTATAGATAGAAACATTTCCTACCATAAGGCATGTCTTGGTAGGTACTTTTGACACATTTTGTCCAAATTTAAGCATTAATTTACGTTTTTATTTACAACCAGCTGACAACACGGCCGCGAGATGAATTTGAATTGTTGTCAAATCTTATCACAATTCTGATTGGTTGTCATAGATATCTTTGATTGCTAAAATAGTTTTATAGGAAATTAACAGAATTAAGTTATTTTAATGAATAGTTTCTATCTAGAAACGTGAATAAAAGCATGTGTGTAACCATGTGTGTAACCAACTCATTGTTATCTAATGAGTGATCTCACCACGGTTGAATTTATTTATTTTTTGTTAGAAATGGTTGAAACAGAATGAGCAAATGGGAGGATGCGTTACATACATTGGTTTCATTACGCCATACACTTAGCAAGAGAGAACTTGCCGAAATGATTCAGAAAATGTCATCGTATTTTTGGCAACTTAAGTAAATTTGAAAACCTGTGCAACCAGACTAATCCTATGTGCTTGTCAACACACTATTTTTTTCTCTGCAACCAAATATTTATTTGCCAAGGTAGGAATAATGATGAATGATTGCTGCACTAAATACGATGTTTCAAGTACATTTCTGTCCTGCAACCAAATTTTCTGATGTTAGATATGATATGTCATGTTATAGAAAATCATCTCTGCTATTTTGATCACTTTGTATGATCAGTTTCTCTTACTTCAATAGCATTTAAACATCATTATGGAGCCCCCGTTATTTGGACCCTTCAATTACTCTTAGGCCATTTTATTTATTACTCAATGATGTAAATAGCGCTGAATTGCAAGGCAATCGTTGTTAGTGACGCTGACTTGCAAAAAGTTCAACAGCGAGGCAAACATTGTGACGTCAACCAAAAAGGACTATGACGTTATGGCGGCACGCGGTGGTTTCACACATGTGTGTAACCAACTCCTTGTTATCTAATGAGTGATCTCACCACGGTTGAGTAATAAATATAGAATACTAAACGATGTCCCGTTTGATAACATGTTTATGAAATGAGTGAATGGTTTGATATTTTAACTAGCGAAAGCGAGTTAAATACCGATGCCATTCACGAGTTTCATAAACATGTTATCAAACGGGACCGAGTTTAGTATTTTATTTATTACTCAATGATGTAAATAGCGCTGAATTACGAGAAAATCGTTTTTAGCGACGCTGACTTGCAAATAGGTCCCCGGCTATTGCAGTCGCGCAGCTTACATTGTGACGTCAACCAAAAACGATTATGACGTCACGCGCCGATTATGATTATGATGCAGTAGTTCAACATTTTCTTCCCTTATCTGTGAGCATGTACAAACACAGAGACTTAGATATAAATAGTCAAGTTGAAAATGAAAACAATTCATTATAATAAAGGGTAGTTAGATTTTCATATTCAATCTAACGAACGTAAGTATCATTCCTCATTTTTTTTTAAAATTATGTCTTTAAATCTGGATCATATCAAACCTGGGTCCATTTACTTCAAATTATTAGGAGAGATGGGACGATGAAATAAAATATTTTAAATTCGTTTGTTTTGTCAAAATTGTAAGTTTATTTGTATGTCCTTTATCTAAAAATGTAAGAAAAGTTGGGGGTCACCGAACGATTTAAAGCATTATCAGCATTAATAATAACACTCCCGTCGGCAAATTACGACATTTTGGACTAATTTGATGTATTTAAATGAAGCGCTCGCCTTCAAAGAATAAACTCCTTTCGAATACAATGTACATTTAAGTCACATACGAGGATGTAAAGCAAGTCTATATTTTGAAAATTAATGACACTGGAAAGACATTTTTACAATCTAAAAAACTTCAATTATGTTTTTGACCTCTGAAATGATGAATGCCCAAAGGACAACAAAATATCAATTGATGATATGATATGTATCTGATTTGAAGCACATTCAAATTGATATATGGAGGTTGCCTTAAGGTCTGATGATTTTTCTCAGTAACATCAGAACATTTCTTTGAATCTTGAATCTGATGCCTTTTGAAGCACAAGTGACTGAAATGAGGTGAAAATGTATGACAAATACAGATGTTTTTCTTCGTCTGTCAAAACGAATTTTACACGACGAACAGTTGATAGTTATTTTGATGAAAAGTGATAACAGTAAATGCAATCAATATTTTGTATTGAGAAAAACATCATAAGCGGCATAAAAAGGAATGAAGTATAAAAAGTGAGTATGGCAGTTACCATTCCATTCCCAAAGAGGTTATTCCCTTCAGATCTCCGACCCTAACCTCTGTTCTACATGGCCTGAATTCAGGGGCAGAACTTGAGTGTCCTGATTGGTTGCAATTGAATCTAGTTGTGCTATCAGCGACGCCGTTGTAAAAGTGACATTTGCCAATGACACGTCATAATGTAATGATAAAATAATAAAATAAATAAAAATAAATGTTGGATATAATAATGAAGCCAGTACATTTTTTTAAAATAACCTTCCTCTCATAACTACGTGATTTCCACGACCATGGAATCAATAGTAGAAGCAAACACACATTTTACATTAAGGTTGCATTGACATAGCACTGTCACCTCTGTCACAGAACCTTCATTCATCTGTGCGTTGTCTTTGATCTTTGAAATCAGAGCATAGATCAAATGTTTTGTCTGACCCTTTCAACTCAATTGTTGCCAGTCAATCTCAGCTTTCTCTATTTGGGTACAGAAACCTGTGCTTGATTATGCATTGGTTGAATCGATCCTTAACTTGTTTTTCACGTAACTGAAAATGACATCTCGTGGTGTCTATTAAATTGGGTCCATCAATATGTGTAGCTTAGATATGGGATATATTTGTTTGGTTAAATTATTTTCGAAGTAATTGACCAGTTTACTCGAATTTTATGAGTAAACAATAAAACAATGAATCATGAAAACAAACTGAATGGACTAACTTAGAAACCCTGTAAATCTAAACCATAAGGTAAAAATATTATACTAACTTGTCATTTCTAGGTTATTACTTTCTCGCTGTATGCATGTGCTCAAACCCTCATAATCTTACCCAGTGCATTTCATGTATGTTTATGAATGATTGTACGGATGTTTGTTCCTTGAACAATCTAAACAAAAAAGATAATATGTTTGTGTTATTTGATGAACTGTATATCTTACGTAAATGCTGAAGATAAATTTCCACTTATTTATGAAATAGTGATTGATGCAAATAATTATTTAAATTTGGTAAACTATTTTGCAAGTAACCTTTCCGGTCGCAATCAATGTTTACAACTGTCCTAAAACTAAAAGAACGTAATGAGAGACGAGGATATTTTCATTTAAAACCTGTTCTCCAAGTAGGACACATGCTTATGCGCATATGCACATGCAATACATTCAACTACATCATCCATAGGGAATATATCAATCCTGTTATTGTGATATCATCAACTATTCAATTATCAACGGGAACCCATTCATCGAACCATTTAAAAGTAGATTGTTTGTTAAATTACCTTGTTACTACAGTGACTATGCAGAACATATCCCGATAGGGAGAATCATCTATGTTGGATTTACGTGATGACCAATTAATTATGTGCTGAGAGAATGTTATCAAATAGGTTGCATCATTTTAAAAGGCAATGCTATCAGTTCAGAAAGGCTTCTGTTCTGTTTGTTCCATTTATTACGCATTGGATCTGTTATTGAGTGATGCACTTTCCAATAAATCAGTAAGTGTTATTTGTGTGTATTAAAGCGTGGAGTTGTACACATAAAGTTTTATGAATCTACTGACAAAATAACACTGAGAATCAAAAGGTTTTTTTTGCTTTCGTTTATGACGTCGGTTATGCTGAGTCAAGTCAAAAAAGGTTATTTATGTTCAACACCTTTCACTAATTACATATCTACATTTTATAACTGTTTTACTGATATGACAAAGTTTATGGCCAAAATACTATTGTTGAAAATGTGATTTCAGCGTCCCAAGTGTATTTATGATAACATAAAAATTAAAGTATTGTGATTTTGCAACTCAGAGTACAACATGTGCCCGTCAAAGACATTCAACATCGACTTTCTCCAACAGAAGTATTTCGTTTTTTACTTTTTTGAAAATGAGGTAACGCTTCTTTTGCGATTGAGTATAATGTAATTCAATCTTAATGCAAATTACTATATGATATAATACATAGTGGAGCTTTCAACCAGTTTGTACCAACAAACTGTATGTACTGTATGGAACAAGTTGGCTTTTATATGAAAACATGGCCCAAGTAATCATTGATCATTGAAATGTTTATGGTTTAAATCTTATTGTTTCATGAACCGATTGTCTCAAACTTGATTAACCAATGTTCTTAGATATATGTGGAGTTAGGTTTCTGTTTGTTATTGAACATGTCAATGTGGCTTGTAAATGTAAAACAGATCAAATGAAAAATTGAAAAAAAATACATCACAAATCAATGTCAAAATCCATATATAACCACAATACAGATGTGTAAAACAGGTATCCGCCCGTCTTCCCCCATAACATGACTCATTCGATTGTTCAATGGTTCAATGTAACTGTGTAGGAAACCAAAACCAATCTCATAATCAGATTCGGTCTTACGCACTTGAGGTGCTCCTTGTCGGAAACTACAGCCATAACATCATTTACTGTTTTGGTGCAATGATTACATAAAAGGAGCTAATAATAAAAACCAAAACAATCTGTTACACTCAGAATCAGTCTGGATATCAGCATATTCATTCACGCAATAAGTTGTTATTGTTCACAATTCAGTAACAGACAGCACATTTGTAATCAATCCGAATATCATCTTTGACAGTTCATCATACTTAATCGGATAGAAAATCGTGTGCACACTAGAAAGGCAATAGCTGAAAGTGTAGTGAACTTCACGAGAATCCAGATGATCAATCATGTAAATTCACACAAGTAATATGCCAAAATGCCCTATTTACGGTCAGATGTACTGTTGCTCGTATAGTCAATTACTTCCTGTTGATGTATCACCCAAAGAGTGTGAATGAGTCCAGAAATCAGTATTTTTCGGTCAGTCTGGAAATTCTATAAATGACTTAAGACTCGCTTGCTTCAATGTACTTTAGTTGACACTTCTGGGTTGTCACTATTTGTATTGTCCATTCTTGAAGCTGTATAGATGTCTAGAGGCTGCTCTAACACTTGAGCATTTCGTGATGAATCAGTCTTTGTATAATATTGGAGAACATAATAGACTTTAGAAATTTACTGCTTCACATTTCTGCAGTATTTCCCTTTATTTATTATCGGATGACAGTGTCGTAGAATAGTTACATGATAATGAATAAAAACAGTCCAACGGCTATTTGAATTTACAAACATAGCATTCAAAACATGTTTATAATATTTCCTGAAATGTTATGACCACCATTAAAGAAAATAAGGATAAATATCAGAAAATAATTTATTTCGGGAAAATCGAAACATGAGTAGTTCGTCATGCATACACAATTAATGGATACCCACGAAAAGTCTGGTTTCATAACTTATGTGTCTGAAATAAGTCATACTAATCTGTTTTGGCCAAGAATATTCCATTCACTCGGCAACTCAATACAAACAAGCATCCACTTATATGTATCAATGAATCGGATTTCTTCGTCTTTAGTACGTTTGTTTGATATTAATCTTTAATCTATTATTAGATTTCAATCAAACTATTTTCTTGAATGCGAAAGAAGAACAACAAAGAAAAGAAAGGAACAGCCAGTTATATAAATGCTTTTGTTTTGTAAATGCCAATTATCTTGATACGCTGTTTTCATATATTTTTGGAGGCATTGATAAGAAGTTAAAAGAGCAAAGCGATTAAGAAATCAGTATTTGTTCAAAGAATAATCCCGTTATCATGCATAGTTTGTTGTTATGTCACAATTGTAACATTATTGTTGGTTAGTTGTATTTTATTGAAATAATGAAAAGGTTATTTATTACGGAATGGGGAGAACGACATATTCGAAATGTGAATGGACGATGTAACTCTGATAAAGAAACGTGAAAATGACACATGTTAACCTCCTTGTATGTAAGTATGTAAGCTTAATCTGGTCAAGTCTCAGTTGATGTGGCTTTGTGTTTACTGACATGTTTACTATACACATCCATTAACTAAACATTGTGTTAGGATTTCGATAATTTAGCCCTGAAGATGAAATCTTGAAAAAAGGCTACAATCAATTAAAATTGGAACGTTTTTTATGCCACGTTGCTTCTATATCTACTCCAATTCCAAAGAATGTACAAAACATATCAATACCCTGCAAAAGGTTTCAGAATTAGCCCCAGAAATCTGAAAAGATGAGATTCCATAACGATGACATGTAACTGACTTGAGGCAAGCTAAAATTAAAATATCGATTTGAACACTTTTTTAAAAAGAAATTGACCTAATAAAGTTTTAAGTAGAAGTGAGATGAAAAATGTTTTTCCAAAACATAAATGTTATAGTTTGTCAAAACGAATCTTAGACAATGAAATGTTGATTTTTATTTTTATTAAATCATAACGGTAAATAAGAACAGGAACCTTTTCTGTATAAAAACATCTTTAATGTGAAAATGCATGATGTATCGGAGTATATGATTAATCCTACCTCGAGTGGAATGTAAGGATTAACACAATGGTAAACACTTATACAGCAAAGAAAAACATTGTGAAACACAAAGTACAACTCAACTTCTGCATATCTCCACTGACACATTTGGGAAATGAAAATTAGTTACCTGACATCCTATTACTTCCGCCTCAGCCATCTATTTGATGTTTGAATACATTCCTCATCTTCATCTATCCTTTTTTAGCACAATATTAGGCACGTCAATCTTGCGGAGTCTTAGTAACACTTTCCTATTTACTTGTTTGCTTTGTTTGATGATATCAGTGTTACGTAAAAACATACATGTTCATTTAAGGTCAATTGATAAAGTGATATTCAAATATCCATGGGCTTAAAGGGTTTCAACTTTTTGAAATTAATATGGAACGTGTTGGCCATATTCTTCGCTTTATTGGCGATGGATTTATTTATTCATCCAGAAAAAAACTCTTGAGTACAAGTTGTCATATTATCTCGAGATAATGAAAATCAGTTCTCGACCTAAAATCAGTTCTTTTTGGAAGTCAATTATCATCCCCGAATGTAAACAAAGAACTTTTAATATCCGTTCACTCGTTTATAAACTTAACAGGCAGATTTGACTCTAAGTAGTATTACAATGAATAATGATATTTAGCAATGATTGGTGATTTTCTCTCAGACATATTATTCATGTTGTGTATTCATTATTTTGCAATGATTTGTGTTCTTTTCTTTCAAACATTTTATTGAAATTGTATATCCATCATGTCATGTTTATAACTCTTTGTATCCCGGAGCGGTATTCACATAAGCTTTGGCTTGTTTACCAATCCGGTTCCGTTCTTGGAAATACATATGTTTAAACCATAATGAAAACTTTCATATTTAAGCTATTAAGCAATTTTCGTACAATGTTCGACCACAAAGTGTTTTGTAATCATTGACACATTCACCATAGTCAAAGCCAGTAGGTTGACTCTGAAACAAAGAAAACAGTCTGATACTGGTAGGAAGCCTGATACGAGAAATGACAAGAAAGTTGCTATTCTACTGTTTTCCGTTTGAATAATCCATTATCCGTCCGTATCCCCCCATCAATGTGAATGTTACAAATTACGACTATCGCACATACAAATAGTGCAAGTGACTACTGATATATTCACAACACGAGGTGTTTAAGTATAATTCGAATGGATAGAGTGCACATGATAATCATTGGGCTACACGTTGAATGTAGATGTTGGTATTCAGAGGATTAGACTAAGACTGGGGCTTCAGAACGAAACAGTAGAATGAGTACAGATGATGTATAATTGCATGAGTAACATGGACGTGGTCAGAGATTTGTGAAACTCGTCTTTCGTGATTTTTCTATCATTATTAACAGTAGCCAATCGGATGATCTTCACAACCGGACAGGTCTGAGTTTTATCTCGGCTGTGAAGCTTCACTGAATGTGAGTTTGTTAGAAGCATTTTCATTGGTATGTTCAACCTCTCAGCGTAGAGCATGATGAGATAAAACAAAATCAGTTATTCATAAAATCACAAGACCAAGTCGTATTTAATTCCAGGTATGAATAGATTGAAATGTTTTTTGGCGTTTGTCAACTGTTATTTTCACGTACCCATATGTGAACATTCCTAGCATATTTACATCATATGACGTTTACGTAATACGAATTTCAAAGTTATGTTTTAATCTTTTCTATTCTTTTCATGTCTTTATCTTTTCTTTGTGTAAGCTTTGTGTGTTTTAAAAGTAAAGTGATGCATTTTTTATACATGACGAATGAGGATAATAGTGTGGATATACAATTACTATTTACACTGTGTAGATGACAATTTGACATATATTCTAATGTCGTCCTCAAGCTGGGGCCACGTGGCAACAATGTTAACATACTTGAAAAGGAAATGAGATCACTGCTGGGAAAGAAAACCTCTGAATGCAAAAGGGGAAATTACCAATACTAAAATGAAGGCCCTTGGGCAGTCAGACTTTACCCTTAACACAGTCTCGCCCCTCTCGACAATGGTAGAACCACGATCATTATGATCATTATGATGCTGAGCAACTCCAACACTTACCAGCAGCAGAATATAGGCCAGACCGCCCAGCTCTAGAGAGATTACAGAGCCATTCTGAAACAAATACTTGACACTAACTATAAAGGTCCCATCCCAAATAGGAAACCTATCGTCTAACACCATAATCCTGGCCCAAACAGATTCCACCAAAGCCCGCCTCCTCGTCTATTCCAGAAATACTTACGCTCTAGATGACACCTTGTTCTACTTCGAAGAAGCCAAATCCATTGCCGTCGACTCCAGCGGGATCGCCAAGAAGATCCGCTCCATTAACGAGCTAGGCAATCTCATTAGCTACGAAGCAAAGGGTCTTTTCACCACTTGGGTGGCGACGACATTAGAATGTTTGTTAAAACGTCATCTACAAAGATTAGGCAAGTTTTTTCAATTTCATTTGGAATGATAAAAAAATATAAGATAAAGAGATCCACTATGAAAAGATTAAAGACAGAAGGGGGATTGGGTATGGTTATGTATTGAAGCTCTAAAATTAACTTCTCTTAGGCTCTACTGTAAAAAAACATCATACAAAAATCCCTGTAATATTCCATATTCATCTATTTTCAAATATGGAGCAAATATAGACAAGAAACTGAACAGCGATAACCCTTTTTGGAAAGATGTTTTACAAGCGTGGAATATGTTGTTGTAAACAATTATATGTTGAATTGGACAATATTGATCATATTCTTGCTGAACCGCTTTGGCTGAATCATAATTACAAGAATCCATATCATATTTTTAACCATTGGGCTGATACGGGTTTATTAACAATTAAAGACCTATTATATATATGTGATGACAACGGTCTTATGACTTTCAATCAGATCAAATCAAGATACAGAATAAGAGGCACTACACTAGACTATACTTATTTACTTCATATACTACCTGATTCTTGGAAAAAGGTTATTTAACATACACAAATCATTCCTCACTACAATCTGTATATCAGTGTTTACCATAAAAATATAATAAAGCCCACTAAAGGTTCAAGACTATTTTATGACAAGTTGGCTTCAAGAGATGATAAACCTGAAATTTGTAACAAATGGGAAGTGGTATTTAATGACTGTGAATTTGACTGGTACAAGATATTTAATGTCTACAGACATAATTTGAAAGATGTTAAACTTCTCGATGTTCAATACAGATTCTTGCATAGATTTGTTTATACTAAAAATGAATTGTTTAGAATGAATCTTGTTGACAATGAATTATGTAGTTTTCTGAAAGCATATGTCATGTCTGTTGGGACTGTTGTGAGACCACACAATTCTGGAATGAACTTGAACTTTGGATTAATAACTATTTACCACAAAACATCATCTTTTCGAAATACTTGATTAGGTTTGTCACATTACATAAAAATGCTCTGATGAATCAAATCATTATATCAGCCAAAAAATATATGCAATATTAAAAGCATACTTCCCAAATTCAGTAATTAACAAAGATTGAGATATTTCTAGTAGAACAATTCATTTACAAAGGAAACAATGTTATTGAAATATTCAAGAATAATTGGAACTCACTCATTCATTCGGAGCAAGTATTTTCAAACTTAAGACTGTCCTATGTTTGTATACTTCACACTTTATATCAAATGTGTATATATTCATTCTGTAACCAATGGGAACTAATATTTAACAAAATTAAAAAAGATTAGGCAAGTTGTAGATCCATACCACTGTCCTCAGTTCTCGCCAAGAATGCCAATCAAAATAAATAAACCAAACATGCCATATGGATTCTTTAAATTGAAGTAAAGCGGGTGTTACTCTCTTAGATCGAACGTCTTTATAAATGGAGAATGATCTCTTGTCAGTCTATTCAAGAAGAAGATATTCCAGTGTTGTCCGCTAATTTAGCCATTAGGCTGTTGTATTAAAATAGAGCCCGGGCTAATTATGTTGTTACATTCTAGGAGTTATCAATAATGAATCCGGTTTAAACATATGTATATACATGGATTGGATTAGACATCAAGCTCACTGGAACTTATATGAAGACCGCTCCGGTTTATATCTATATATCAAACATTATCATGGCAAGGAAACAACTTATAAACAGCAAACAAGATACCAGATGAAAGAATAATGTTTTTTTTTTAATATTTGAAATATGATAGTTTGATACATTTATGACACTTGCGGAGAGAAACAGTTAGTATTTCTATGTTGTTTGCGAGGCCAAATAGTTTACTTTCAATAATAATTTATGATATAAAAATAATAAAATCATATCAAAATGGATTTTGAATTCAAACACAATATCCTTTAGATCTATAACAATGCCATTCAGAATATAGAGACTCCACCTAAGTAATACCTCGTGAAGTAGCAGAAGTATGTATTTACTTTTGTATACGTCACCGTTTGTCACTAATTCTACTTGTTCTAAATATTCTGCTGTAAAACTTTCTCTATATAATCATGACTGATTTATGTGAAGTTGATTTTAACTGCAATTAAGAATATTTCAATATTTAAATGTACTCCTTTAGAAGCTCGGGCAACATGTGTATGGTTTTCACGTGGCACCATAGCACATGTAGCCTCCTGACACGTGAAACAATACTGTGGTTAATGATTTTCTGGTCGTATAATTTAGCATGTGATTGTGTTGGCAGTTGTGAAGGTTAATTGTCTCTTTAAAACTACACCTTTAATCAAAGATATTTCATTCTTGAAAATTCAGAACAAATTGGAAAATTGAGAAGTCAATCGCTTGTTTGTTAGGGCATCATCTTGAATGTGCAATTATACAGTTAAAGTCGAGGATTCTTACACGAAACGTTGTACAACCCACACGTATCAATCAGAAAACCTTGCTTTTTTCGGTCAATCTATGGTTGTAAATATGGTTTCTAAAGAAAGGAACAGTTTCGTTAATCCATCGATTAAGGCCTCTTTGACTTTGAGGAACCGATGTTTGATGGATCAATAACGTTGCCGTATTTTGTAAAGATGGTTGTCTTTACCGTTACATTATGGTTTGATATGGTCACTATTCCGTATGCGATAACATGACTTCATCACCCTGACTACTTAAACATCGCATTGTCAATAATCTTAGCAAACAATTCAACTTCATTTTGATCCATCCATTAACCAGTGTAATCAATGAGATGTTAACTTAGCTCTTGAAGCTTTCACCATAACTTGACGAGGTTTATTTCGGAATGAAACTCGGTTAATTCTGCTAGTAAACTAATACAAGTTTATGCAGTGTACCTTTTACTAAAAGGGTAAAACAGATCATTCAGTGTTTCTGTTATCCGTAAAAAGTTGTTGTTTAAACGTAAACTGCTAGAGGCCATCAAGTGTAAATACCTTTTATCAATTCGACGATGGAAAATGGATCAGCGTTTTTAAACTGAAACAAAACCGTCCATTCATTGATTGAGGAGAATTGTTTTGCAATTGGTAACATTTTTTCATTTTTTCCCATTTTGTGAGCTCTTTATTTCCATTAAAAAAGTGCTAAAGCCCCTTTAAGATGTTTTATTCTGATCTCAATAATCTATCATAATGTCCTCATTGCTTTGAAGTTGAATTTCTCTGAGCAATAACATAAGTCTGTAAGTCCGCCCACTAGTGCCGTCTTCAGATTGATGTGAAACATGCATGATTTTAGACTTCCGTGGCTGCAAGATAGATCAGTTTGAGCAGTAGAAATGTCTCATGTTTGTGTCACTTTGGCAATATTGAAACTAACGTGGTGCAGTTTCACGTGATTGATCAGACAGAATGAACCAAACTCGGTCATGTTTTGCGTTTTGGTCTGAAAAATGAGGCATATTTGACATATGTATATCACGGTTAATTTAATAAAAAGTGATTTGGATTCACTGACATATTCATCATAGTCAAACCCAGTAGATTGACACTGAAATCATTGCAACAATGACCATTTCACAATGTAGTGTCGATAATGAAGTTGACAACGGCAAGATGATAGCATACAGTTTAATACTTGTAAGAATCCTGATACGAGAGATGACAATAAAGTTGCTATTCTACTGGTTACCTCATCGCATCATCTGCTAGCCAGCTTATATAATAACCAAGTTGCATTATCCATCCTTTTCCTTCCATTAATGTGAATATTACAAATAACGACTGTCACACATAGCAATAGTGTCAATGACTACTGGTATATTAACAACACGAGGTGTTTAAGGATAATTCGAATGAATAGGTTGCACACCCAAGATCAGTGGGCGTAAATGCTGAATGTAAATGTTTGTATTCAGAGGAAAAGGTTAAATTACTACTGCTGAAATGGTTGACCTGAGACAAGTTAGACGTTACCCTTAAAACACTCTCCCACGGTAGAACGACGGTCATTATGATCCGTATGATGCTGAGCAACTCCAACACTTACCAGCACCAGACCGCCCAGCTCTAGAGAGATTACAGAGCCATTCTGAAGCACATGCTTGACACTAACTATATAGGTCCCATCCCAAATAGGAAACCCATCGTCTAACACTGGCCCAAACAGATTCCGCCTCCTCGTCTATTCCAGATATACTGTATGCTATAGCCGAAACCTTGTCCCACCTCAAAGATAGCCAAATCCGTTGCCGTCGACTCCAGCAACTTCCGTAAGAAGATCTGCGCCATTAATGAGCTAGGATAGCTTCTTAGCTACGAGTTTTTCAACACTTGCATAGAGACGATATTAGAATATATGTTGAAACGTCGTAGATCCATATAACTTTGCTCAGTCCTCGACAGAATAAATATACCAAACATGCCATATAGATTCTTTAAATTAAAGTCAAGCGGGTGTTAGGTTATACTCTTGGATCGAGAGTGAGAAATCTTTTTAGTCATTAAATGGAGCCCGGGAAAATTATGTTGTTACAGGCTAGTTTTGAGTTATCAATATTCAATATGTTTTTTACACATGTACATGTACATACATGGATTGGATTAGACAAGAAGATCACTGGAACTTAAATGAAGACTGCTCCGGTTTATATCTATATATTAAACATTATCATGACAAGGAAACAATGCATAAACAGCAAGTGAAGTGAAGTGAAGTGCGTCTGATGCTACATTGGTTTACATACATGCTGATGCTAACATCATCGATATAGAATTAAAACTAAGATGTACCTGAGCAAAACATTGATAGTTGTGCAGTTGTAATCTGCTACAACCCAAGGCTTAAAATAGTTTAAGCGGTTTAAGCATGCTGCACAGCATAATATTATTCAAATAGAACGTGACTAATACAGTAATGTTCTCAAAAATCATTTGAAATGACCAAGTTGGCTGTGTCGAAGTATAAGTTGTAGCAATCAGAAGCTGGGAAACCTTTCAAACAATTACGACTTGCAGGAATATCAGCGTGAGCAAGTAAAGTGTAAAGACATCACTTCTCAAAATACTTCAAGCCTTTTTTAATTTGTAAGGAAATAGAAACTTCAAGCAATCATGGCCAGGGAATTATTTATTCTGATTAACATATCGTGCATTTGCCGAGTTCATTCCACTTGAACCTACAGCTTAAACCATATCATATACACATCTACATAATCTACAGATTACTTCATTTGATTAGAGTTACAGCATTATAACAAAAGATATTTCTTTATTGCTATGTCTCTTCATTTCTTATTCTTCATGTTGATACATGTATTGACATAACCAGAAAAAAATGAATGTAAAGGATAGTCTGGCCTTAAACTGTTGGTTAAATATTTTGAAACAGAATTTATTGAAAAGTGCAGACTGGTACAATGAAAGTAATTATTTAACTAGATCTAACCATCTAAATTTGGTTAACATTATAATCAGTTGTCCGGGTATCTGGGTTTGACCATCTGTATTTTAATATTTTTACACATGGTGTTAAATTGAGTAAAAACTTACTGTCTAAGAAGGTTCAACGAACATATAGGCGTTTAAGTTCAGATAGTACTAACATCTAATAAGAATAATAAATGCTTATTTATATTGCGCTAAATCCATGCTTAGCATGCTCCAAGCGCTACACATATTATTACCCTGAAAGAATTGTACTTTTAGGCGGCTCTTGGTAGACTGAGTGCAATGTGGATGAAGTGCCTTGCCCAAGGGCACAACACAGTGTGAGACAAAGGACACAAATTTTGGGTGTCTAGACCGGGATTCGAACCCGGGTCTCTGGCGTGAGAGGCCAGCACGCTTATCACTACACCACTGTGCTCCACATCCGACAGCATAGACATCATATAGACAATTTGAAGTATTTAATCAAGTTGAAGTTGTAAATATATCCTGATCTGTAAACATGACAAGATTTGCTCTCCTGATCACCCATCAATTTGGTTTTCTTAATCTACAGAAAATCTTATGAACAAAATTTGAAAAAGACCGTCAACGAATGTGAAGGAATGGAACTTTAACTGTTTTGAAAATCACGAAATGAACACCGAAAAGTGTTGGATTTCTATTTACGTGAATATTATAGTTCATTGTCAATGTACAGTCGAAGTCACTTTCAGTATTACTCCGAGAGTGTCAAAAACTCTACATTTGTGTTTATCCAAAGACAGATGTCAATATAATTAAACAGGTGTTATTACACAGTGTAAAGTGACAACATTACTCCCAAGTCAAGAAGTAAACACACTGTTCTAACTAACTAACATTATGTTAACGCCATCAATCGCGAATTCAAGAATCAGGAGCTTTCAATTATCCCTTTACTGTCAGATTCTACTTTGACGGAGACGGAGACGTGTCATTGAGTATATGTTATTTTCCATACTTAACATGATTAAAGTTTCTAGTAGTAATATTTGTATGTCAACAATCAGCGTGTAGCGTGTCCATTGTTATTCACAAATGCCTTAATCTGCTTAAAGGCATGATCTAATAATAATTTAATAACTAAATAAGCTCATATCATTGAGGTAATTTTCGTTTGAGGACTGAAATTGTTTTCATCATTTTGAGTATCACCTAATGTTACAACAGACAAAAACTGTACAGGTTTATATCATGTTTTGCTTAAATGTTTGTTCTGAGTATAAAATTAACAAGTGGTTGTCACTAAGGTTACATGATCCCCCGCCGCAAATTAATACTTCAAAATTGAAAAATAATGTCCAAATCAGCAAAATCGACTGTCAAACATGTCGGAAAAGTCAAAGCTCCATTGTGACCTTGAGAATAATGTCAAGGTCACCAAAATCTAATCAGCCCGTCATCTTCCCAAGGAGGTGATTTGTGTAAGATATGATGGAATTCCTGTGAATGGTTCTTGAGATATCCCGCTGACAAGCTTTACAAGTCAAAGCTCCACTGTGACCTTGAGAATAATGTCAAGGTCACCAAAATCTAATCAGCCCTTTGTCTTCCCTAGGAGGTGATTTGTGTAAGATATGATGGAATTCCTGTGAATGGTTCTCGAGATATCCCGCTGACAAGCTTTACAAGTCAAAGCTCCACTGTGACCTTGAGAATAATGTCAAGGTCACCAAAATCTAATCAGCCCTTTGTCTTCCCTAGGAGGTGATTTGTGTAAGATATGATGGAATTCCTGTGAATGGTTCTTGAGATATCCCGCTGACAAGCTTTACAAGTCAAAGCTCCACTGTGACCTTGAGAATAATGTCAAGGTCACCAAAATCTAATCAGCCCTTTGTCTTCCCTAGGAGGTGATTTGTGTAAGATATGATGGAATTCCTGTGAATGGTTCTTGAGATATCCCGCTGACAAGAATTACATGTACATTAGCATGTCGAAAAATTCAAAATTCCATTGTGACCTTGAAAATAATGTCAAGGTCACCAAAATCTAATCAGCCCTTTGTCTTACCTTGGAAAAGCTATGTGTAAAATATGAAGAGAATCCAGCGAATGGTTCTTGAGATATCCTGCTGACAAGGATAAAATGGCAAAGTCTCGTTGTGACCTTGAAATGAAGGTCAAGGTCACAAACCTCTGTATGAACATTACTCTTCCCATGATAAACCCATATGCAAAATATGAAAAGAATCCAGTGAATAGTATTTGAGTTATTTCATTTCGTACGGACGTACGTACGGACGTACGGACGGACGCAGTCGAATACTATATCCCCCGCTTCGCGCTAAACGCGTGGCAGGGGATAATTATATTTACTGTATAATTGAAGGTTTTCCATGTCATTTTAAAGTAATCATCGTGTTGTTCAGAATTTGGTATCAGATTGGCATATGTAAGTCTAGAAAATGTAATATATAATGTAAAAAACGTGATTTAAAATGTCTGAAATTAAAACGTTGTACAAGGCCCCATAGTAAAGTTCAACTCAGGTCCAATTATGTTTGAAGCTACATAACTGATCATGACATGTAATTTTCTATTTCACAATTTCAAGTTGATCTTTATAATGTATGCGACTGTTGCATTCTTACAGTGTAGATTACTAAAAACATGAAAGTGTTCTGTAAGCAATTTAAGGCAGTGTAGTAGTCATTTTATATGTACCGTGTTGATTTGTGACAAAATTTAACATACTATAAATGATAGCATAAATACAAGTGTTTGGCTTGTTCCCATCCTTAAGATAACTAAAACGTAGTGTGGAACAATTTGAAAATCAGCATAACAGATTAAGTCCGCCGAAATAAATTAAGATCAATGTGTTTACAAACCCCAATGGTTAGCCTATCAGAACGAGTGGCAGCCTTTCCCTTCTGTACATGTAAGAGCGATTGATGGATGGAAGAATAAACTGATTCCCTTATTAAGGTCGCTAGGGCAATCAACAGCAGGAGTTCTAAATGTGATTGGTCTTGTGTCCGGGATCATAGATACTTACACACCTTACATAAACAGACAGATTATGTGACGACGTATCACAGACAAATTAGTTTGTGTCTAAATTCTTAGAGATTTACCAAAATTAACATTCAATATCTATTTTATTTTGAAATTCTAACAAGAATGAATTTGATCATCTGCGTATGTGACGAACTTGTAAATTGTAGACATCAAAACTTAAAACAAACGATATTTGGTAAATCTCTGTTAAGCTTTTGAACATCCACATCTATAGTGTAAGATTAAGCAAAGGACAGCCATGGCGGTGTATATGTTGCTTATTTGAATATATTTTGCCTACTCTATTCTTGGTGCAGATCAGCACCTAAGATTATCCTCTACTCCTATTCTTGAACATTACACTGAGGTTACCATACGATGTCTTTAATGTTGTTTTAGTAGAGATGGATGACAGTTGCACAGAATTTAAATGAAACAATCCCATGTTTAATATCCATAAACGATCCGGTTCTGTATTTTATTCTTTCACTTCCATAGCCTGAGTCTTATGCATATTGATACAGCTCTCAACGTAATATCAGAATACGCACACTCCAAATTCTAGATAGTTTTTTCTATAACTACTGTGAGAGTGTGATTTGTAATTTGCAAATGAATAGCAATTTGGGGACATATTAGCTCACCCACTCAAGTGCAAGTGATATTCCAGCACCTATTGTTGTAGAGGAAAGTGATGCATGTATTACCATAAAGAGGAGATGTAGTACACGGATCAGCAACTCTCCTGTCTCCTCCATCTCAGAACCAGAGCTTGAAGTGAGGTATGGGACCGTCGCTTTTTCCTGAACCCGATTACATTTTCGATCCAGACATATCCTAGGTTTCTTATCAATGTATCTTGATTATAATTAATGTAAATATGCAATGAGCGGATAAGCAAATGTTTGATTTACTTAAAATATCGTTCACTTTTAAAGGGAGTTGTTCTACTTTGATTGCAAATAACATTCTTATAAGAATTGATAAATATAATATTTTTAAATTTTTAAATAAACACATTATGTAAACAAATTGAAATGACATGAAAACAGGTGCCTTGTTTATCGTAATTTGATCACAGATAATAACATGTTGGAATTCTGATATATTTTAACGATAATAAATTAAGAATTATTTAAAACATTCAAAGATCTACTTTAAGGACAAAATGATTGTTGTAGAAATCTCTATTTTTTTGTTCGAAAAGCCTCAGATATTATCAACTCGTGTTGATATATTTGATATCAAAAGACACTTGGATGAGATTCTCTATATATAAAACAAAATCATTATCTCATTTAATAAACATTGTGTTTCATGGATAGGATGTACATGTTTATGTGTTGAGCGGTTGTTTACATTGCCAAGTTAGCATGGAAACTGACAGTTGATGACCCAAGAGTGTAAACAGAAGCATATGCATCTGTCGTGTTGATCAGCCTGGTGTGACCATGTTAATTGCATCATTGTCAATTACGATGTCCCGACTAAACTGAAGAGCACTTTCAGATATCACTTCAGAACTCATACAGACATGTGACCCGAACTGGTTGATGGGATCAGTTTATCCATCAATCAATCTCTCTCACTGTACAGAAGTGACGGACTAGGAATTAACCAGCACAGACATATACTGATACAAACAAGTTTCAGGCTTTGTAGGCAGGTCACTAATCTCTTGAATTTTTGTTTTGTTAGATCATATTTTCTCTACATTTTCAACTGATTAGATTAGAATAATACAAATGTATCCCTATGTCTTAATTCTATATATGTCTTATTAAACCCGAATTTCGTTCATTACTCTACTAGCTGTATTAAATTCCTTTCACTGTTTCGGTTTTAATATTAATGATTGTACTCTCTACCACGAGTAAAGCAATGATAGTTAAGCAAATGTTATCTGTTAAATCAGAAACTGTCAATAGTTTAAGCTGCTTAAACAGTCTGCACAGCATGATTTTTTTATAATTTGTAGAACGTGAAAAATATAGCAGTGTTCTCAAAAGTCTGTTTTAATGACCGGAGAAAGCTGTGCCGAGGTATAAGGAGCAGCTATCAGAGGTGGGAAACCTTTCAAACAAACACGAACTACATGAGTGTCAGCAGGATCCAACAGTACAATGTCAAGGCCTCAATTTTCAAAATACGCAATTAACCATTGAAACCATTCATCATCAAGGAAGGATCGAGAAGCCTTTTTCTTTAATGTGTTTCGCAGTAGAAAGTTCATGCAATCTTGGCCAAGGAATGATTTATTTTGATTGGAAATATCGTGCATTTATCATGCAGCCACTTCGAGAGATGGGAAGAAGACATCCTTTGTTTCAGAATTCGTTTATATCAAATAGTAAGTTTATTATTTGTTTAAACAAATCTCCTTAAGTCGTAGCAGAACGACAAACAAAACGTTTCCTAGTTTCGAATCAATCAATCAATCTGTATTTTCACACTGAAAGGCCACAGCCCTGTAGTACACATTACATATTGTCGGTAGTAACAAACTTTGACTAAGTATAAAGCTTTATGGATGTAGATGGAACATTTTTCTATTATTTTCGATGTCCCTTCATTTCACTTACTCCATTTTATATGGCCACAACCATCAGGTAGAAAAGGTCATCATGCCTGATATGTTTGGTTAGATATCAAACTGAAACACTAAAGAAGAAGCGACATTTAACTAACCTTGTTAGATTGGCTTCCAGCAGATTGAACCCTGCTTACATTTTAATAAAGCAGGGTATATCCTGGATATGACAATCAATAACAAGGGTTATATTATTTAACAAATTTGAGCCCTTGTTCATCAAATACTTTTTTTCAAATCCTCTGATAATTCATCAAAACTTTTTCCAAATTGCATTTTATCATGAAGCATGAGGCTCCGATTGTTATCAACAGGTATCAATCTACGGTGGAATCACACAAGGAATATCTCTCAATCCTGAATACGTTATAATCAAGACATCATTTTTGCTATAGTATCATAGCAAAGTGAAACCAGAACTAACTTTCAATATACATTGAAGGCCATATTGAGACCTTCAGCACCTTCTGGAGTCGATTCAATTATAAATTCAAACAACATATCAAGATATGGTACCTTTGTAAACAATGTAGAAAGTAAATAGTGTTTAAGTAATTGCTTTTAAAATATAATTTTAAACTAAAACATCTTGAAATAAACAAATTGAACATTGTGTGTAATGCATTGAAACATTTGTTATGAGCTACTATGACTACTGACTAATAAAATAAACATGGGAATTAAAATTATTAGGCTAAAGATGGATGACCTTCCTGGTTTCCATTGCTGATATTATCATATTTCTGCATATTATTGTTCCAACATGAACAACAATTTGTGGCAAAGTATATACAGTGTATGTAACAGTTTATGTTGATATATCCAGCCAATACATAGAGAATGTCACCAGAGTGTCTACTGATATTAAATATATCAACACGAGTTGATTAAACTTACTACTATCCGAGGCTTGCCGAGGATATTTTTACTTTTATCAAATAGTGTGAGACACGAGGGTGTTTTAATACGTTTCAATACAAATAATGTACATCTCTGGGCATAACTTCAATAATGTCATTACTCTATGAAAAGCATTGTGATGTCATGCAGTTGTTGGTGACAGGGCATTGCGCAAAAGCTACTGCTAAAGTGATATCGCTTGATCTAACACAAGTAATATCTCATATGGAACACAGTTTTGGATAATAAATGTATTGACTGATTCATTTAGGCAATGTGTTGACTGAAAAATTGTTTGCTGGTTTCCTCTGGTGTCTTCATTGTATATTTGCTAATCGTAACACTAGGTTTATTATTACGATTGCTGGACATATATATTGGAAATATTACTAGAATAGAAACACTTGCGTGTTTCAAGTGTACAATAGCAATGTAAGTGAACATATTTCAAGCTAACTGGACAAAAGGGTAAAATATGTCTTTTCTTGCAGACTTTTCTTTCTCACAGTAACATAGCCAAGTTAAAAATGTCAAGAAGTAAAAACAGGAACATTCTTGTTTAATACACATGTACTTTGTATTTTTTATAAATATTTTAACATGGAATTCTTTTAATGAGGTTTCAGAATAACTTTTTTTTTAACATTTCCAAACTTGTTTGTTTATTGATTCATTTCAATCTCATTACTACCTTGGGAAGGGAATTTCCCTACTGTCTTTATCTTATTCCCAATTATTTCAGAAATGGATGATCAAAGTTTTCGGGAATATCCAATCTACAAAATATTGATTTTGTTGATTTATTGACATACTCTGTTACTTTGTTTATTTTACTCAGCATGAACAGAAATATCTCTCTTCCTCTGCTTTCTTCTTGTCTCAAGACCGAGAACCGAATGAACAAGAGTAAAGGAATTGTCGCATAATTGAATCAAAAGTTGATCTACAATAAATGAAAATAAATGAAAAGTGTATTTTTGCAATTGGAAGTCCATAATACAGTAGGCATTGATATTATTCAAACTTAATAAAAAAGGAATCATTGATACTGATACATCTACTTGTGGGTGTTTTGTATTGAGTGGTCACGTGGTTGAAATACACGTGACACAAGAAGATGGTAAATTATTACAAATAGGAGAATATAATTAGGGTTAATAGAAATTCAAATAATGTTGGGGGGTCTTTCTTTGTGACCACAAACCACTCAATACGTCGACAGTGAAATTAAGAGCAAAACAATAACAGCAATTTTCAGAAATCAAACGTCTTTTCCAATATTTTTCAAGGACGAATTTAGCTTCAAGAATAGGCAATTGGAACAGTGAACACCCAGAAGTTATCGAGCTTTATTAAGATAAAAATCCTGTCGTGTCATATTCCATCTCGTTATATGTACATCTACTTAATAATTAATAAATTATGTTATATCCTTTTCCCACATGACAACAGCATGGTATGTATGTTCTGGCTTTCCTCTAACAGAAACACATCTGAATGGTACATGCAGTTGTAATTGTTTAACATTTATTTGAGAGAGTGAAAAGCATGCTATTTTTTGGGTGTTACAGTTGTTGAACATAGTTCAGCAAAATACATGAATGAACAAGAAAACATGAGTGCACATGATGGCGGTTTAGTAATCGAAAGGCTTGCTATGTCGAAACACAAAGGATAAATGGAAGTTGTAATCAAGTAAATCAGTATCTGAACACAAGAACCAGAGACAACCATACTTGTTTACCAAAACACTTTTCTCATAAAACATTACCTGCAGGTAAACAGTGTTTTATCACATTTCTTTTTGTAGTGTTATGTGTGACGCCTAATCCCCAGTTAATAATGATATCATACCAATGATAGGAAATATATAAGTTAATAAATCAACAATATTGATTATTGGTCGATGTCGAAGTAAACAACAAGATGAGAAACATATGGAGAATAATATTAACAGCAGTTGCCTGGTGTCATTCCAGTTCTGATAGTTTTAATAAGAGCAAGCCCCATCTATTTCAGTATCTGTTTTAATCAGGATATTCTTGAGAAAATTTTAGTCGACATTAAGTGATCTTGAAGCAAATCAACTTCAAGTCTGTTGTAGTCAGGATATTCTTGAGATGAATTTAAGTCGTAATGAAGTGATCTTGTATCAGCATAAAGTTAATATGTATCACATGGACCAGCATCTGTTCTGTCTCCATCAGAAGCATGTAATGAAAGGATTGTGAGGCACAAGGAATCCAATCTCATTAGTACTGAATATAATCTACATGACTGCTGACTCAACTATGCGTCATTCATTGCCCCATGTCACAATGAAGTTTTTATCGGTGTGTTCGTCTCTACTCAATGCAAATGTGTATATATATGTAAAACAATCATCATATGTAGATGTGCCCTGAGAGATATTTCCCGTTTTTATTTTTACTTTAATTTTGGACTGTTTTTCGGATACGCAACTTATGTATTCGTTTCAACAACATAACTTCATCAGGTTTTGGAAAGGACTGAGCACATAAAACTTGGGCTGTAGAATATTTTTGTAAGGAGATCGATTAGTGATCAAAATAGTTTTTTCAACACAAAGCATACGAATGTTTTGAGTAAATATAATAGTGTTCAATATCTTAAATTTTGACTTGGGATAAGTTTGACTGCTTGTTTCTCTGGCTTTCTTTCTTTATCATAATTAGTATCAATAAGTTTCAAGATTAAGTATATGTTGTTAACAGCGCTATCTTATTACATTATATTTCTCATATTAAGTCAGCAATGAACTGATCAAATTAATTTTTTTATCATTATATGATATCACCCAATATGGATAAATTCGATTTGTAAACATTGACCAGTCGCTTCATTTGAAACCTAAAGTTATTGTCCTTCCACTTCTAGATAGCCGAGTATTCGTAGGAATAAGGAAGAATGAAGTAATGTGATTGACCTAATTAATTCAATCAATAATAATGACAGAAAGCAATGAGCTTAGATGTGTATACAGGATATGTGGATTTGCCGCAGTTAATGTCTATGATAGTCTTGCCAGAGGCTGCGCCCAGGGTCAGATTAATACTCCAGGAGCTCACATTACTTCGGTCGTATCACTGTCAACGATAGAGTTAAATGACAGGTTGGTTTCCTCCGAAAATATGAATATGTAATCGCAAAAAATAATCCATTTTAAAAAATACCTCATCACATATTATTTTATTTATTGGTGGTTGGTACGTACATATGGTGATATCTATTTAATGTACAATAGTAACTTTTGAAAGAGACTTGTGATATATCATGTGAGGAAATATGAAACAAGCAGAGAACCACACTTAAAACATCGGATTTCAGGGTACACCTTCAAGTTATCATTAATGTTCAACATCACAAGCAGTTTGTTCATTGATTAATTTGTCACTTGTATTCACAGACTGTCTTAAAGCTACTGGCCTAAGTCACACATGGAACCTAAAGCTATATCAATCTCAGTAAGTGCTTACTAGTAAATATTTGTAATGGTCACATTTGAAGCTGTAAATTGGCTGGAGGTTGCTTCAACAGTTAACAGTCAACATCTGATAGCTTAACACTGAATAATATTGAAGTAAATTTGACCGAACAAATACTTGGAGAGAAGTCATTAAACTGAAGTGTGACTGAAAGTTGATATTTGAAAACCTTTTAAAACCAATGTCTTGAACTTGAAGGGCAAAAAGTATATCACTTTCTACAGAATACATGATAACTATTAAATACACTCTCAACTGCAAAATAACCAGGAAAGGTGGTAGTAAGAAATTTCGAATCAGAAGGCTTCTAGAATCATCTACGAGAAACAGCCGAAATTGAAGAGTTTGAGTTACAACACGTTATTAATAGTATACATATAAAAGGAAAGATTAAATTAAGTTTTAGCAAATAATCATAAAACGTTTAAAAATGAAAACAATCTCACTGAAAAGAAATCCAAACCTTTTAAACCTCGCAAGTTAGGAATACAATAGAGTTTCAAGAACCAATTATTCAACTATTTTAAACTAGTTAAAACATTGTTTGAAAATATGTTACTTCTATCCTAATGACGAGAGCGGCTGCTTTGAATGTTTTCACAAAAATAATTCAAGAATTAACCAGTGTTGTTCAATTCGTGTAGTACTCATCCCTGAAAGTAAGCATATCAGTCTATCTTCATCACTGACTGGTTGAAGATCACCTGATGCAGTTGATTCATCCACTTTTTATTACAATCAACAAACTTGATGTGAAACTGAGCGTAATGTACCGTTTATGTGCTGATTTTTTAATTAATTGAAACTTTTAATGATTTACGATTGTGCGATTTTGACTTATAAATCCCTACCCTAACGCACTTGTAAATAAATGACTATGTAGCGTGACATTATACTTCTGTGTGGACAACGTTCATTATGCTCTCACATGCCCTCATCAGGCTGACCACTTAACTATCCATTAAAGATCAGTTATAGTTGACCTTTGGTAAACATTTCACTTTCATTATGAATAAAGTAAGCTGTCCAATCAAGGTGATACAATCAATTAGATGTTTACATAACTCTCTTACACTTTTTATCCAAAATGTCACCACTTTGCACTTAAGTTAATCTAGGATTCATGTGTAATTAGTTTCAATGAGTCCATAATGACTCCATCAATGAATTAGTGTGTCTTCTATGTGGAGGAAATACATCATAAAGCTGCTGAAAAATGATAAGCATTCAGTTTATTTGGTGTTTACTTTCTGACGGTCTAAGAGTAATTTCCATTTGATAAACGGTTCATTGTCGATCTTCCTATGTAGTCTTCTACAAGTTAAAAAGACTTGAATGCACACAAGACTGAAAGATTCATATCAACTCAACGAACTTATTTTCATGGCCTGTTGTTAGTGTTTTTCTTTCACAGAGGACTTGGCTAGAAATCAGTTTTATTTGGACATCGAAATTGTTAATCTACTGAAAATAATTAACTTATAATATCAGTTCGGGATTTTATAAATTCAACAGACATATTTGATCAATAACGTATCGGTTGGTGTCTAATTTACATTGATTGACATCATTGGCATTTGTTGATATATTTTCTCCTTAAAGTTGTGCTTTATAGTATTTGTTGGCGGTTGTATATATATTTCAGAATGACATGTATGATTTTGTATTATCTTTGAGCGATATGCATATAAGCTTATAATATGTTTACCAATCCAATTCCCCATGGAAATAAATATGATTAAACCCATTTAAAACATTTCCCTTCAAGCACATACGAGTTTGTCATGCGATTTTCAACATATACATTATCCAACAAGGTAACATACATATTATACATGACCAATTTGCACTGATACCAACTATATTTCATGTAACTTGCGGCTTTCCACTTTTTAAGGATATTGCAATTACACGCAAAACATTAAATGTCATCTCTCTAATAGCTGAGTGATACCCACGAACAGTGCTTATACCATTTGTAAGGAGATTTAGTGCATTTACGCTTTATTGTAATTTAAATGTGGAAAAACCTAACAAGATTGATATTATTGATTGATGCCACAGCAAGAGTTTAAGAAACAAATTGATTTGATAGCATCAAACCATGTTAAAGTATTAGAAGTCCTGTCGATTCCTGTTATTTAAACTGTAGTGCCATTTTCCTTGCCAGGCAACTGCTGTTTTAAATGAAGAATGCAATTTCCAAATTGTCAAGGTAATCTTACCCTGGCATTTTCTTGTTGGTCCTCCTCATTAAGTTGTATTTTAAGTTCTAATACGAAATAATTCAATATGAAACCATGTGAAGTGAAGCCTCCTTGATCAGCAATAGCATCATGCTGCTCATGAAGATTTCCTTTTTTTCAATATTTCAATAAAATTTATTGTCAGTTAATTTCTCTTCGTTTTTAAGAAGGAAGAAACGATATTATATGTCATTTTGTCAATCTGAAGACAGAAGGGAATACTTAAAAGAACAAAATGACAGAGTAAAATAATGAAGATACGAACAAAAAAGGGCAGATTGGCCAGCCAAATATCTTACCGTCAAGATGGTAAAAATAGTACTTATCTCCGAATGAACAACTACTTTTCTTTATCGGTTTAATCAATTCATAATTGTATAATTCAAAACTTAATTCATTCAATTATGATATTGTGAACGTACTTTTCAATTTATATAAACACAATCCTTCATTGACAGACCTAATTTCGTAAACATGAGTCAAATAGCACACATGATATTGAAATTGTATCTTGTGAACCAAAACCCTTGTGCAACAAGGAGAAATGTTCATTTCCTTCTTGATAGTTATGAATGTTGAAACATGAATGGCACATGAGGTGAATGGCAGATGTCCCGAGATCAGACAATCGTTGATGATATTGGTGAGATGTATCTCATACGTTCCATTCTTAAGCCTGACAGAATGTACATTGTGTTCCTGTCTGAAACGGAAATGAAATAGTCTATCATATATCTTTGATGCACTTTGATGCACTCGTGTAGACTATAAAGCAGCTTTGTTAACATTAGTTTAGACATGGCCACATCCTCTCCGGACATGTATAACTTTCGTCTTCATTCATATATCTATGTATTATT
Organism: Gibbula magus; assembly: GCA_936450465.1. Classification (NCBI taxonomy): domain Eukaryota; kingdom Metazoa; phylum Mollusca; class Gastropoda; order Trochida; family Trochidae; genus Gibbula; species Gibbula magus. The sequence goes on from OW388290.1 coordinate 100,041,445, forward strand.
CCTCATAAATTCAAACATATTCAAACATAAACGTTGAGTGAGTGAGTTATTGTTTAACACCGCTTCGGCAGTATTGCAGCCATTAGCGGCGAGATATTTAATTTATTTGCCTAATTTAAAAAAGAAAATTGCGATTGAAAAACAAAACACGGCACGAAGGCCGCAAAAACATCAGCGTACTATCACAAGTTGAATAAAAGCTGATGATGAAAAGTTAAAATTTGTCTATAAGGTGTATAGCCTTTAGAAAATCTAAAACACGATGCTCACCGAAATGAGTAAAAACTTGATTGATCGAAATAGAAGGATAAAAAGTTTCCCTGATATGTGCAGTGTCCCAACACTCACATAGAATGTGTTTGATTGTGAGAGGACACTGACAGGGTATACATACTGGGGGATCTTCCCCCTTTAAAAGATATGAGTGAGTAAGGTGAGAGTGTCCAATACGTCGTAGGACACAAGCTTCCTGCCGGGTAAAAGAGGATAGAGATTTGTAACCTAAATGAGGTTGTATAGTGTGAAGTTTGTTATGATGTTGTTGGTCCCATTGGGACTTCCAACGTTGTTTAATGTAAGATTTAATAGCAGGTTTGGAATCCGTATATGGAACTTTGGTAGGAGAAATATGTTTGAGGTTTAATGCTGATTTAGCAGCTGAGTCAGCTTTGTTATTACCTCTTATACCCATATGGCTAGGAAGCCAGCAGAATACGATGTCGCATTGGAGACAAGAATTATGAAGTAATAAAATATCCCTGATAATTGGGTGATCACTCTTACAGTTTTTAATTGCTTGTAGGCAAGAAAGTGAGTCTGAAAAAATAATGTAATTATTAGGGGTTGAGTTTTTAATGTGATGGACGGCCTTAAGGATGGCCTTAGCTTCTGCAGTAAAGATGCTGCTGCCATCATGCAGCCTTGAATCATATGTTGTTGAAGGAGTCACAGTTGCTGCTGCAACTGTGGATCCATCCTTAGAGCCGTCAATGTAAATTGGTTTATAGTCTGCGAAAAAATCACGTAGTTCAAAAAATGCCTGTTGAAATATTAATTGGTCTGTATTAGATTTTTTATGAGTAGATAGAGAGAGGTTTACACGGGGCCTGACCAGCTGCCATGGCGGAGCGGCAAGCAGACCGTGCTCTGCTATTGTTGTTAGGTCAATATCAGAATCTTCAACATGTTGTTGAAGTCTGATACCGAGTGGTGGAATTGCTTTAGGTTTTAAGTTATACAACTGCTGGTATTCTGGATTGAATACGCAGTTGTATGCAGGATTACAAGGGTTGGTTAAGTTTGGTTATATATTGAAGTGCTAGCTTGATGTGCCGATCTTCAAGAGATGGCTCATCAGCTTCAACGTAAAGGCTTTCAACAGGTGAAGTTCTGAAGGCCCCAAGACAAAGCCTGAGACCCTGGTGATGGATTGTATCTAACATTTTGATATATGAGGGGCGGGCAGATCCATATATTATGGATCCATAATCAAGTTTGGAGCGGATGAGTGATCGATAGAGATGAAGAAGAGTTTCTTCATCTCCACCCAATTTATTATTTGAAACGACCTTTAAAAGGTCTAATGCCTTTAAGCATTTAGCTTTAAGGCTTTTAATGTGTGGGATAAATGATAATTTACTATCAAATGTGAGACCAAGAAACTTGGCCTCAGGAACGACTTTGATTGGAGTTTTATCTAGAAATAGTTCTGGATCTTGGTGCATTTTGCGCATATTGCACAAATGCACACAAGATGTTTTAGCTTTGGAAAATTTGAAGCCGTTTTCCAACGACCATTGATGGATTTTATTTAGACAGAGTTGCAATTGGCGCTCGATTGATGGCATATTTTTACCTCTGCAGGAAACTCCAAAATCGTCCACAAAAAGTGAACCATCTGTATGATCATTTAAAACTTTAGCCAAGCTGTTGATTTTAATGCTAAATAATGTGACAGATAAAATGCTACCTTGTGGGACACCCATTTCTTGATCAAAGAAATCAGAAAGGGTGGAGCCCACACGCACTTTAAATTGGTGATCATGTAAAAAATTGGAAATAAAATGAGGCATACGGCCTCGCAAGCCAAATTCAAATAAATCTTTTAGGATGCCATGCTTCCATGTAGTGTCGTAAGCTTTTTCTAAATCGAAAAAGATAGACACAGCATGTTGTTTGTTAATAAATGCATAACGAATAAATGATTCTAAACGAACTAGATGACCAGTGGTACTACGTTGTTTGCGGAAACCACATTGAATATCAGTAAGTAATTTATTAGTTTCCAAGTACCAAACTAGACGATCATTGATCATCCGTTCCATAGTTTTACATACACAACTTGTTAAGGCTATAGGACGTTAGTTGGAAGGGTCTGTATGATCCTTCCCAGGTTTTGGGATAGGCACAATAGTAGCATTGTGCCAACAAGATGGAAAATCACCTGTTTCCCATATATGATTAAATACATGAAGTAGAACCTCAAGGCAAGGTTCCGGTAAATGTTTTAGAAGTTGATAATGGATTTCATCAGGGCCGGTTGCTGTATCATGAGCTTTAGAAAGTTCAGTTTTGAGCTCTGACAAGGACAAGTGTTCATTATAATCTTCTCCATTGTCAGATTTGAAATTAAGTGGTCGTTTTTCCTGTACCTTTTGGTACTTTTGGAAAGCAGGGACATATTTTGCAGATGAAGAATTTTTAGAGATTGTTTCAGCCAACTTATTGGCAATGTCAGATTTTGAGGTGAGAAGGTCATCATTGACCTTAAGATGTTTTATTGTAGATTTGGAACCTTTGCCTTTAATTCTACTAATCATATTCCAGACTTTGCTGATAGGTGTTCTGGAATTGATCTTAGAGACGTAGCCTCTCCAAGATTCGCGTTTTTGTTGGTTGACTGTGCGTCGAGCTTTAGCTCGAGCCTTGCGACAGTTATCTAAGTTAATTCTTGTAGGTCGCTTACTAAGCTTGCGTTCAGCTTTTTTACGTGCCTTAATGGCAGTATCACAGGTTTCATTTAACCATGGCTTGTGAATGCGTGGATTTGCCGAGGTTTTAGGGATAGTTTCAGTTGCTATATCAATGAGACCTTTAGAAAAGGCCTCAACAGGATCAGTTGCATTGATTATTTCATCATATATAATATGTTCTCTGCATAGGGTAGAAAATGTACCCCAATCAGCCTTGGAAAATTTCCAACAAGGATTGTGCTCCTCGGGAATAGGTGATGAGGGTTCTAATACAATGGGGAAGTGGTCACTTCCACATGTATCCTCATGGACTGACCATGAAAAGTCATGTAAAAGGGATGCATCAGTTAATGATAAATCTATAGCTGTATATGATCCTGTAGCAGGATGTAGATATGTGTTTGAACCATCATTGAATAGACATAAATCATTTTGGGTAAGGAAACTTTCGAGTATTTTAACCCTAGAGTCTAGGGTATTACTACCCCAGAGGGGATTGTGACCGTTGAAGTCACCCATGATAATAAAAGGTTTAGGTTATTGGGTACCAAGTTGATCAAGATCTTTTATAGTAAGATCTTGAGATGGTGGAATATATAAAGAACAAAGAGTTAAAGTTTTAAATAATGATAAGCTGACAGCTACAGCTTGCAATTGGGTTTTTAATGGAATTTCTCTGTGGATAATTCCATCACGTACTAAAATTGATGCACCCCCTTTTGCTCTGTCAGCAGAAGGGGAGAAAGAATTATAAAAAGTGAATGGTCTCATTGCAACTTTATCAGATTCTTTAAGATGAGTTTCTTGAAGACAAATAGCTTGGGGATTGTATTGTTGGGCCAACAAGCCCAATTCATTTAAATTTACCTTAAAGCCTCGACAATTCCACTGCAGAATCGCCATGGATGCTAGGTTAAAATAAAATATTAAAAGCCTCATGGTGGTGGTTTTACTGGAGAAAGCCGACGGTCCTTGGACCGAGCCCTGTGCCCCTTTTTGGGCGAGTTGTTGAGGGATGCTGTGTCTGATGCGTCCATAAGGACGTCATCAGACTCAATGTCAAGAGATCCGTACTTGTTGAAGACCTCGACCGCATTCCTTTGGCCTTTGGGAGTGCGGTTTGATGTGCTGGTTTTTGTTTTATTTGCAGTTTTTGAGTTTTGATTTGCTTTTGGGTTTTGATTTGTTTTTGGATGTTTTTGGGAACCTGTCGGTTTGACAGGCTCTTTGAGTGATAGAAGAGGGAATGTCATGGTACCTATTGTTGAAGATGTAGCATTGCGCAGAGTTTTTATGGTTGGTGGATCATTGATCCACTCAATGTCCGTCTGAGTGGAGACGGAGCGTTTAGGGGCATTTGCTGAAGATACTATTGATGAATAAGAGGGCTTTGGACCCTCAGTTACAAGGCGTTTTGCTTCAGGGAAGGAAATGTTGTTAGTGAATTTTACTTTCAGGATTTTAGACTCCTGTTGCCACCGTGGACACTCCTTGGAGGAGGCTATGTGTTCGCCAGCACAGTTGGCACACTTCAGCAACTCCTTGCAGATGTTTGGATGGCTTTCATCCTCGACTTTGCCACACTGTGGACAAACACGGTCATCAGCTTTGCAGGAGTTGCTTCCATGGCCAAACTTCTGGCACCGGTAGCAACGGAGAGGGTTAGGGATATATAGTTCAGTACGGAGTTTGTAGTAGCCTGCCTTTACAATTTGTGGAGCCTGCGGAAGGACACGCCTTGGAGGAGGCTATGTGTTCGCCAGCACAGTTGGCACACTTCGGCAACTCCTTGCAGATGTTTGGATGGCTTTCATCCTCGACTTTGCCACACTGTGGACAAACACGGTCATCAGCTTTGCAGGAGTTGCTTCCATGGCCAAACTTCTGGCACCGGTAGCAACGGAGAGGGTTAGGGATATATAGTTCAGTACGGAGTTTGTAGTAGCCTGCCTTTACAATTTGTGGAGCCTGCGGAAGTGAAAACGTTAGAAGGTAGGTGTGGGTTTTGATGATGTTACCCTCCTTCTTGATGGTGAAACGCTTCACAGCTGTAACAGGTTATCACAGCTATATCAGGTTATCCAGGAGCTCTTGTTCACTGGAGTCCTCGAGACACCGATCCTTGTCTCGGATGATGGCCGTGCTGCTGTTGAGTGACAGGTGTGGTCTTGCCTTTACAGGCTTGTCTACAATGGTTTTTAATGTTTTAATTGAAGTTGCCTGTTGATGAGATTTTACTTCAACCAATAGTCTTCTTTACATCCTTAACGTCACCGACCAGCCCTTGGATGGTCTTGGCGGTGGCGAAGGGATTAAGGCGTAGTGGAGTATCATCAATAGATGAAATAACCCAAAATCGAGGCCAGCTGTTTGATGATTTTGATGTTGATGTTGATGTTGATGCAGTTGGCTCTTCATCAGAAGAGCGACTGTCATCCATTGATAAGGTTCGCTTTTTTTTTGCCTTTAGGTTTTATGTTGGGTGGCAAAAGTTCATCATCCTGGGTCCCCACCCACCACGGAGCACCAACAAGGGCAATGCTGTTTGTCAGCGGGTCTCCTGCTGACAGCACCGGGGATACCAGGATGATATACTCCACTAAAGAGTTGCCAATTCTTTCCTGGATTGACCCATTGGCCACCGCTATCTTGGAAGCTGAGTTAAGTTGGTGAATGAGTGTAAGAGAGCACTAAGAATAGAAAACAGAAAGTAGAGATAAGTACATCAGGAAGGATAGCGTTGTGAAAAGGTGGTGAAGGTTTGCAAGAGAGCATAAAGAAAGTAAAGAAAATAATTGTAAAGAAAGCTAGCAGAGTAAGAAGGATAGCCAAGATGTGCGCAACCAAGTGCTTGGCATGACCAGCCGATTGACCAGACCGGGCCAATCTGGCCACCTGTCTAGATGAAGTCGGGGCCGAAGCAGTGTATTGGTCAGTGGTAGCATTCTGCTACACACAACCTCAACCACCAGGCATCCTTCCTCCACCCGTACAGGTCGCAGTCCACGGCAAACAGACTGCCCCCTTTTAGTCGCCTCTTACGACAAGCAGGAGGAACTGAGGGCCTATTCTAACCCGGGCACCCCACGGGGACATAAACGTTGATCAAGCCCCTGAAAGCAAAAATACAGATACAGACATGTCTCCAAGCAGTGGTCGTGGTGTTTGTGATACCTTTGAAATAACCTAGTTGAACAACATTGTCACGTGATGGTCAGATTAAGAGAGGTAAAAATGATTTATAACATATTGACAAATGTTCTATATGTCCTATTGACTTATTTTCGTAACTGCACATGAGGGCATATCATGGTAATTTTAATATAATGATATATGTAATGAGTAATATCATTTGTTTACAAATACCAAATTTGACAGGTTTCAAAATCAGGATTACGTCTCTTGAATGTACACTGTATTATCAACAGAGGATAGAAGCACATAGACACTTCACTGATAGAAGCACACAGACACTTCACTGATAGAAGCACATAGACACTTCACTGATAGAAGCACATAGACACTTCACTGATAGAAGCACAGTTAAGTGGTCTGTCTGAGAGCATCCATATCAAAATATATGACATCAATGACGCTGTTCTTTAATGAGTGCGTCAAAGTTTTCAAACAATCAAAATCAAAGGACTGAAAAACCACGAAGACACATTTAATTGGAATCAATATTGTTGATCATCTGAGGTGCATGTGGTAATTTGCATAAGCAGTACGTATTGAAAAAAGCTGGAATGTCACATCAGGGGAAAATGTTATCTTTGATCTCGAATGACAAAGACAAGCATACTTTCAATTACAAAAGCTTCGATAGGACTGACATTGATTGTGCGCATAAAACAGAAATGGCAAATTACAGGAAAAATATCAAACCTTTGATGCAAGACAGAATATGTCACAGTATTGGTTGTGTATTTTTACAATATGCTTAGATTGATTTGCTAATATTATTTAAATCTGTAGAGTACTACTTAAAATCACCATAATGAGACCTTTCGTTGTTGTAATATTTTAAATGAGAATTACAAACTTAGTAAAGATTGTGTGAGTTTAGCTATAGGTTGTAAAGCGTATCTCACAGCAGCATGTCAAATCTAATGTTCTTTAAATCATTGAAAACCCGCCTGGCTTGAATATTCGCTTCGTTGAATTTAACAAATAAAAATACACTTTGTATCATCTCCCTTCTTTCAATATATGCAGCATATATTCCTAATTATGCTACGTTCAACTACATGGCAAGTACTTTTATAACAGTATATAATCGTTGCTACATTGCATTTAATAAACATAATAAGATAACGTACAGTTTATATATAAGACTTTGTGTTCATTATCTTAATCTTTTGACCAGATATTATGGCTTCATAATAATATGCGTGTCAATTCGATTGTTAATGAATTCACTGTATACTACTCGACTATAGGAACATGTACCTTATTCAATGTTCAGCTTTCTTTTAATTTTCATGAAGCAACCTCCAGTCATTCAACAGTTTTAATAGTGACCCATGTTTATATTGATTACAGAGAGCTGAAAGATAAGGTTTGGCTTCAAGTAGCAAGATCGTCTGAAGCTTGGAATAGCTTAGCTAGAAGAAAACCAGGTAATGCAATTGACATATGGCAGCTGACAATGAGCAACTACTTGTGATTTTTTGATTGAAACATATTTTATTCATTCAAGAAATGGATTGGGCACAAGTTATCCAACTTAGAAAAGCCCTCTCCAGATAAGTACATGATTCTTCTCACAACAATATGCAACAAGAGACGGACAGGCAGTCCAGATATGTACACAAGAAGTCAATGAAAACGTTTAGTTTGAGAAATGTAGATATGTACAAGTTTGAAAACATTCTGATTTTCACAAATAGTGAGACCTGCATTGCCATGTAAAAGAAGACTAATATTAATTAAAGCTCTGTTTCTGACAATATTATCTAATGAAATAAACATATTTTGTCTTTGAGTAATATACAAAGGACATTCAAGGAAGTAATGAAATACATTTTCACAGTTGTGGCCACATTGACAACATGCATTATTTCTTACACTTATTTTAAATAATCGTAATTAAGTGAGCTCTTCATATATCTTAGTCTTGTATGTAAGATATTTAGTTTTCTAATTCCGTAAGAAAAGTATACAGGTGCACATTTTCTTTGATTTGAATATTGGATTTAAATGAGGCAACATAATCACAGTCTCTTATTGCTAAAGGAATGTTGTTCCATAATTTAATTGATGATGGAATAAACGATGATATTGAGTACTTGAGTCGTGTATAAGGTTGGCTATTATTATTGGAATTTCTTAATCCATATCGTGTGATACTTGTGATTTTGATTGCGGTGTAGCCTGTGGTTTGATTGAATGTGATTGGTTATATTTACTCAGCCATTAAAACGTGGCCATTAAAAGTGTATACACCGACCGAACATTTGTCACATAAAATTGTTTTAATGCTTAGAAAATGACAAAATGAATAAAGATCATGCGGGCATTTTAAACCTCGTGATAATAACTCTATTTTAGAACTCTGGATTTTCTCAAAACCATAACGTGATGTCAGGATTTAATTGCAGCAAATTGTGTATAATTGCATCGCTTTGTTACAGGATATATAAAAATAAAAACAAAATGAAAAAAATGTGTTGCCGGTTAAGGCTGATAGTCATTCGGTATCAAGAGTAGGACATAGACGTAGGTAGATAAGTAGGACAATTCCATCAACATGGCAACAGACATGACATATGACACCACACACAAGGAAGCTCAACATTTGACTGTAGCCTCTAATAGATCAAAGATGTGTTGTCATCTCTTGCTAATGATGCACTTCAGTACTTTCAATAAGTAGGACGATCAAATTTCGTCTACATAACCAGGGGATATTCATCACATGACAAATGACACCACACAAAGGAGACCAAAAATTTAATAAAGCTTCAAACATGTGCGCTGGAAATACATTTATTTATCAACGTTGACGGAGACACTGTGCATATGTGATGGGATTCGTCGCATGTCTTGTTGTAAACAAATAGAAAACATGCATGGTTTTAATTTGACAATTATTCTGTGTTCTACTAAAGTACTAAAAAGAAACATTGTGAGTATTACAATAACTTTATTGAATACATTCAATTTATTATTGAATTTATTTATATTTTATTACATTGAGATCCGCAAATATACATATTTGTATGTAGGTCTCTGTGGTTGAACATCATCAAATGTAACAGGATATGCTTCTCGTCAGGACCAGCAGGCGGCAGCACTGCCAGTAACATTAACTGCAACAAATCTACATATTCTGTTAATGTATTTAGGTCTTCAAGACTACGTCTGGAAGACCTATTGTTCTTATCCTGATTTTTTCCTTTTTTTTATTATTATTTGTACTTTTCTTGTGCGCCGGGTACAGCAAAATTGACTGCACCGATATCAATGAAACTAGCACAATTGATGGGCATAGGTGTAAGCTCGTGGCGTACGAAGCCCGATTTTTGATTTTCGCCCTCTAAAGGGGGAGGTAACTCAAAACGTCAAAAAAATTCAAATTGCAATATCTCGAAAACTTATTAACTTATTTGCAAACAAATTGCACCAAAACGTAGGCGACAACTTGTTTCATCGAATGATGTCATAGCGAATTTCGGCCGTAATAATAGATTTTTTGCTATTTTGAAAAAACTGCATTTTTTTTAATTTTTTGCAGTTTGAGGGTTCACGTCTTCAACAATCTTCTTCTCCAGATCGGCAATACATAGAAACTCATACAATAGCTCATTTGGAAGCTGAAATACTGCTGTTTATATGAATCTATCAACCTAACCTCTAGATCAAACCGTTTCCGGGTTACAGCATTTTGAAAAATGACCTTTTTGAAAATGCAGATTTCTGGGCAATGAATTTGCAGCGACCTAACTCTGTTTGTGTCTCATTTACAACAAAATTGACTACACCTACATCAATGAAATTGGTAGAAGTAATGGGCCTAGGTATAAGCTTGTGGCGTACGAAATCCGATTTTTAATTTTCGGCCTCTAAAAGGGGAGGTAACTCAAAACGTGAACAAACTTTAAATTGCAATATCTCGAAAACTTATCAATATAATTGCACAAAACTACCACCAAAATGTAGACGACAACTTGTTTAATCGAATGATGTCATAGCGAATTTCGGCCGTAATAATAGATTTTTCGCTATTTTGAAAAAACTGCATTTTTTTGAATTTTTTGCAGTTTGAGGGTTCACGTCTTCAACAATCTTCTTCTCCAGATCGGCAATACATAGAAACTCATACAATAGCTCATTTGGAAGCTGAAATACTGCTGTTTATATGAATCTATCAACCTAACCTCTAGATCAAACCGTTTCCGGGTTACAGCATTTTGAAAAATGACCTTTTTGAAAATGCAGATTTCTGGGCAATGAATTTGCAGCGACCTAACTCTGTTTGTGTCTCATTTACAACAAAATTGACTACACCTACATCAATGAAATTGGTAGAAGTAATTGGCCTAGGTATAAGCTTGTGGCGTACGAAATCCGATTTTTAATTTTCGGCCTCTAAAAGGGGAGGTAACTCAAAACGTGAACAAACTTTAAATTGCAATATCTCGAAAACTTATCAATATAATTGCACAAAACTACCACCAAAATGTAGGCGACAACTTGTTTCATCGAATGATGTCATAGCGTATTCGGCCGTAATAATAGATTTTAAGATATTTTAGAAAAACTGTAAATTTCTCGACTTTTCGGGTTTTGAGGGTACACTTCTTCAAAAAACTTCTTCTCGAGATTGGCAATACATAGAGACTCATACATTAGCTCATTTGGTAGCTGAAAGAATGTTCTTTATATTAATCTATCAACCTCATCTCTAGATCAAAACTTGTCCATGTTACAGAATTTTAAAAATGTAACTTTTACATCATGTAGGGGTCCATTAATGAGTGAGGGTTTCAAAGGGTTATTGTCTTTGGAGATTTTTTGTAAAATAACTATTGAAGATAGAGACATGTTTGATAGCTCATTTTAAAGCAGAGAATAAGAGAGGTGAATAATCGAGAGTCCAATATGGAGTTCAAGGTCAAGCAAAAGTCTTGAAGACCTAAGTATTGCCTGTGGCAATCCTAGTTTGTTTGATTGCTATCTCACGGTTATAAAAACAATAAGGTCAATCGTGACACCATCCAATTCTTATTGATCTAGAGTGCTTTGTGACAATGTATAAACTGCTATCCCATCATTAAATACACATATTGTGAGGATGTAATCCCTTAAACCACCATCATCCCAAAATGTATTGCACTTTACATTGGTGGAGGGCTCCAACATTACAACTTTTAAAAAACGTATTGTCGAATATTGATGTGGTATGTTTATGCTTCGACAGAAACATTAGATAATTTTAGATTGTGTGTAAAAAACGAAAAACAGGTTTATAACAATATTGAAATCTGGCATTCAGATGTTTCTGAACAATCCATGCAAAAATTATTTTCATATATCATAATCACTTTGTCGGTAGCGTAACGTTCAAAGATGAACTATGGTCGATATCTTGATTGTAACAGACTGGTAATGATGACTTGTATCCACAACTCCAATGATTATATGGATAAAGAGACTATTATTTGTCATTGTTGCTTAAACAATGAAATACATGGAATAAGGATGAGGAATCTAATCTATATGCATTTTATGTTGGCTTCATGGATAAGTTGGGGCGACATGAATCTGTACTTTATTATTTGATTGTTTTACAGCCAATAAAATTAAAATTCATGCTTGAGACACCATTATTATTACCTTTCATTCAGTTTTAGTCAGTGGAGTAGATTAAACAGAACGAAAACTGTTTTATAAAACATTGTTCAATCTCGTATGTAGTGAATAGCTCTGGTGCCAAAAATGCGGTGATGGTTGTTTGTCTGCGTTCAATACATCCAAAGTTCTAATGTTTTGTCATTGTTATTATTATGATATTTGTATCTAAAATATCTTAATTTTGCGTGTAGTTAACCATGTTTCACATTTACTCAAAAGAGAGAACTTTTATTCTTAATATATGTTGAATATAACTCAGCAAACTACACATTAAAGAGGCAGTAGGACTTTTTTTGCTCAAATAAGTTGATGAAAGATGTTTGAAAAATAATGTCACTAATAGTAAAACACCCTTCTCTCTTCGGAAACTCAAGTTAAAAAATTAATATACATGGTTTTATATCATTATATTATATCGCATTATATCAACAAATCAGATTTGATCTATAAACATAAAGTAACGTCCTCCTCCACCTTGATAGCCGAGTAGCAGGGTACTCTCCGAGTATGGAAGAATGAAACTAGCTCATTGTAGCAGGGGAGGAATATATAAAAATTATGCAGAATTGTGCATTTTGTGACCAGTTCTTGAAATGTTGCATGATGATAGGTATGGGTACAAGATTTTCAGAAACCATCACAAACAATGTGAGATCGCCCTCTGGTGGCCTGTTTCAATCATGACAATATGTCCAATATGAGCTCACAGTAGTTGAGTGTTAAGTTGTCACTGTGACCATAGATTTTATTCACAGGTTTGTTTTTTCTAAACTGTGCATACATAATTAGGTTTTAACTTGAACCGAGTCCACTTTATTCAGATTTTTATTTTAGTGCACGTAGAAAAACAAGGTATTCCATCAAACTAAGAGAATCTCGGTTAATGTGTATATACTTTCAGATAGTGTTACTCCCCACTCACATTCCGAGGTTTAATGAATTCGCAATCTGCATATTGATGGTGTTTATAGTGAATTTTGTAAATATATGTGATACAATGCAAATGTAAATAAACAGAAGAAAATATATTTCAATCAAGTGCATTTATCTTAAGTAAGATTACAGTATTGACAATTGTAGGAGACGTTGTGATACATAATATATGGAAATATGAACCACACTTAAAACTACAGTTTTCAGTGCAACTTGCTTCAGTCACACATTGTACCTAAAGCCGTATCAATCTAAGTGTTAACAAGTCAGTATTTATATTGGTTACGTTTCAAAATGTATATTGACTGAAGATTTAAAATAATGTCACGGTCATCAAATCAGTAGTTCATTTTCTCTTTGAACTGCTTTGTGTAAGATTTGATTAGAACCCATTGAACGATTCTTGATATAAATATGTGGCATTGAAATGGTTATCAACAAAGTTTATTCAATTTTAAACTTTAAATTTGATAATTGATTTTAGGCTTAGTTCACGATGTTTTGTGATAATGTGGCTTTGTATGAAAATAAGTTTCTTCACAATGTCCCTTTTCTGATGATTCATGTTCAATACTGTTAACTTACCAACGAATAAGATGTATTCATTGAGATATTTACATGATTCTCACAATTTTCATAACAAAATAATATTTTGGACCCACACTAAGCAGTTTGAATGAGTAGATGTACTCTCCAAATGACATGTCAACAGTTTATCATAGTGTCTGCTGGTCTTTTCACTTTCATACAGCTTCTGAACACAATTGGGTTTAATTTTTAGGGCTCGAGAGCAACTTCATGTTTTAAATCTCTTATTTAAGTTCAAGCCTTTAAATACTTCACAATCACGCGTTAAACATTAATTGCCATACCGCTAATGACTAAGTGATACCCAGAACCGTATTGTTTTCATTAAACGATCCTTATAAATGTGCAGGGAAATTGAGTGTATTCGCTCTTTATTGTATTTCAAATGCGTAAGAAAGCCTACAAGATTGATATCATTGATTTATGGCACAACGTGAGTTTAAGAAACAAATTTATTTGATATGAGAACTTTTTAAAGGAATTGAAGCACTACTGAAATACAAATCAATACTTAATGTTGCTCTGCTAGCCGCATCAAAGCATATTAAAGTATAAGAAGTCTTGTCAATTCCTGTTTTTTTCAAGTGTAATGCTATTTTCTTTGCTAGGCAGCTGCTGTGAGTTTTACATGAAGAATGTAAATTGTCAAGGAAATTTAACTCTGGTATTTTCGTTTTGAGATGTTGTTCCTCTTCATTTCGTGATATTTTAAGTTCTGTTAGGAGACAATTCAGATTTATAGTGTGCAAATATTTAAGGCTATCCGCTCCTAACCCCTGTTGGAACTTACACTATGTCCAATCATTTATCCATGAAGCATCCACATACTTAACAACACTTACTGTGTTAGACATTTTCCCTACGTTTTCAAAAAGGAAGAAACCACATATGTCATATTGTCAGTTTAACCTTTAGCCTGCTGGATTGTTATAGGCTAACACCAACTGTCATCTGGATTAAATTCAGCTGAAGCGCCGTAAAATCAACACCGTTACGAAAATTGAAATTGATCAAAAAGTAAACAAGTATTCTAAGCAAAATTTCACACACTGATGGGGAAATCACTAGGCTATGTGATGATATATTTTTTATTGTCATACCACATACAATAATGAAGAAATAATCCTTGAAACAGCAAAGTAGTACTTTTTTCATGAAATCTATTTTTTTGTAATCTGGACGATTTATCCAGGATCGATCATTTGAAATATAAAACTAAAATATTCCAGATAAATAAACATTTTACGAATTCAGGGTTGTAACCGAATATTCACAAGGATTTTTACTGTTATCTGATTACTGTAGTTACCACGGCGATAAATTATCTAACATCGTTAGAAGTCAACATAAAACGAAGACGTTATCATTATTTGATAAATTCCTCAACTTTGCTCGCACCGCTTTGACTGCGATTTTCTCACAAACTACAGAACACAAAGAATCCATACTTAAGAATAAATATCAACAATAGCTAAAAGTGGTATCAATAAAGTTTCAGCACTGTAGAAATTACACTTTTCGAAAAGCAAGCTATTACCCATGCTGATGTCTCGGAAATCGTCTGTTTCAAATCAAAATGGCGGACTTCGGTAATTAGAACGAAAACAAACAATATACTAAGAATAATTGTTTCAATAGCTACCAAAATTATCACGTGGATACAAAGAGATTCATATTCTTATACCATGTTATTTTTAATGTGATAAACGTAAGCATTTCACTAACAGCACTGTGAAAACAACGGATAAAAATTCGATGCAAACAATAACCTGAGGTCGGTCAACAGAGAAAACTAATGAGCAAATGACATTTTCTACACTGTAACACAAGCTCAGAAACGTCTAATTCGTCATCGAATAAATTGTGTATTAATAAATAAAGTATCTGTAACACATTTGTAAAGTCTTTTGGCAATAATATATGACAAAAATCCTACCTTTACTGTAAAAATTAGATCAAAATTTATTGCAGACGAAAAACTTTCATTCCGGAAATGACGTAGCAACGGAAGTCAGTTTATTATTACTTCCCTTTAGAAGCTTCAAGAAAAAATAAAATCACCATACAAGTCCAGAAGTGCCAGAAGCAGAAGACATTATTTCCTACCTCCAATTATTAAATTGTATTCGCTATTGATTCACATGTAATTACGGGACGAATACCTCAATTCAAAATTCAAAACACAAGCGGCAAACGAGACAAGTGGGCAGATGTGCAGATCTCAGCAGGTGCTCGAAAACGTCATGGCAGTATATATGATGAGCGATTGACAAGATGTGGGATCACACGATATCAAGAAGTATATATAAATTGAGAGTCGAAAACATTGTTTTCATTTTTGATTAGGATTATTAATATTGATACTAAAGGATGTTTATAAGTTTAAGATTGTAAATTCAGATATAAAAGAAACAATACTTAGGCTACATAGTACATAGTTTAATTTATCTGACATAATTATAAACGTAATGCATGTTACTATATATAATTAATAAATAAAGAATAAAAGAAGAACTATAAATCAAAAGCATCTAATTATATTAATTTCCAAATGGAGTATTATAATTGTCGACAAACGATAACCAAGTGGAAACCACATTGGGGAATTCCATTCTCAGCCAATCAGAAAATAAAACGTTCCTCCTGATCAGAGTTTCCCCATAAGGTATTGGTTGGTAATCTATACATTTAATATAGACATATATGTGTACTAACGGAACATAATCACAATCAGACATAAGTTTGTTAAGCTATGGTTTGTTTACGAGTGTAAGCGATCCCTTTGAAAAAAGTTTTAAAAATGAATGTTGTGTACCGTTTGTCACACATGTAATGGGTCATGCGGGTTTGGATATTAGGAGCACAACTAAATTATGTTTTAAACGTAAACAATACTAAATTTACTACAAGCACTGTAAATTAAATATGACAATGAACACTTGTCAAATTAGATATGAACACGTGTTAATATTTAAACAAATGTCAATCTGATTTAGCTGACAAGTGTTGAAGAAAGATATCCCATCAATTTCCTTGATTCTACACTGTCAAGTGAGTACCTGCACACAAAGTAGACCTCTTGAAGGTCGGGTGTCATTTCATCTCTTTCACTGGAGTACGGAATCTCTCGAAGGCCGCCGGACTGGACTGGACTACCGCAGATTAGTTATATTTTGGACAAAAAGTCAAGATTTGGTAACAGTTCATCCTTTATTTCAATGTGTAGCAAATAAAAATGCCAGTCGAAATTAAGTATGAGAATGTTGATGGATTCAAGTTGGTAGGCCTATGTCACAAATCATTTACAAAAACTCTGACCTACAAGAGGCGGTTGATAATGGTACCTGCAACAGACAAGTGCAAGAGTGAACTAAACTGATGTTTAATATTTTTCAAGAAATTTGCCTCCAACATTTATAAATACAAATTCACATTTCTCATGTAATAAGGCCTACAGTAGGCCTACGTGGCAGTTATATTCGTACAGTGTCGTATTTCCATAGACTTGCATGTTAATTTACGCTGGGATAAATGTTTTTCATGAAATGAGTTCTGTTTAAATCAATGTTAAACTTTTCATCTTGATTTGAAATCATCTCAGCTTGAAGAAAATAATTTAAATTAAATTTTCGGACGATAATTAACTAATGTCATCCAATTAACCTACATGTGTACGTTTGATAAAAACGTTTCCCATAGACCGGCATGTTAAATGTTTTCACAACTACGTATATATGTTGATGAAAGTTCTGCCATTCCCAAGATAGTAAACGGAAAATTAAACTTAAATTATGAGGTTGTAACCGAGTCGATTCCCCACTAACCTGATAAATGTGAATCGAATCGGACACAAATCGTATCTATGAAAATTATTTATCCCAGATTAAATTAACATGCACGTCTATTAAAATAACGTCACCGGCACTGCACTGTACTTTACGATTTTTTGTCTATACGCTATCGACACATCAAACACTACTGCTTGTCAAGTAAGTTTTAAAAACCTATATAATATTTGTCAAAGTTTTTAATTTCAATTAAATTTGAGGACATTTTTTGGTAAATCGACCAATGACGACATCGATATCTCAATCTGCGCAAAGCTACGATAACCACGCCCATCTTGTCACTCAAGTGTCCACGCCCACTTCTGTCAATCAAAACCACGTGTGTCCTGGCAAGGTCAATGACATGTCAATGACATTTCAAATTATTTTATTTTCAAAACAGTTACGAGTTGTTTCAAAGTATTTTATTTTCAAAACGAATGAATTATTTTGCATGAATTCATGATGTGCCAACGCATTCTTACTTACTGAATAAATGTTCACAATGACACATGTCAGAGTGACGTTTCGCGAGAGTTCACTTGAAGATGTTGGATAGTGACAATTGTCTGTCGTAAGTAACTTAATTAGCTAGTTGATTTTTTTATTAACAGACGAAAATTCCTTTTCATGTCGTAAATGTTTTGCCTCTCACATAAACAAACTCGATCCAAATAAAGTATATTTCATGAATTTTCATCAAACACGTTACGCCCGTATATTCCAATATTACATTTGAAATCGTACTGGAGATTCCAATCGCCTAGTCTAACGATAATCGCGATATGCTACTTGCCTTCAGTATTTAAAAACAAGAAAACAAACAGTACAAATATTTTTCCTGAATGATAGTTTTTAAAATAGAAAATAAATATGTTTATATAAAACAATAGACCAAGAATGACCGACAGAGTGTTGCTATCATAATCATTAGTTTTCCCGGAATAGCATTGACAGTAACTTGTTTACAATCGCGCGGGACCAACTAACGGTTGTCTTTGGGTCCGAGTGTCATTACTCAAGAACTAACATATTTTTAAATAAGCCAATTGTTTGTTCACCACTACGAAAATGTTAATGCACCATGTGTGTATTAGGATATTCCGATCAAGTGCCATGAATCGGATACTGAACTTGAACATCGAAATTGTGTTTGATCGAAATCCGCCATCAGTGCATGAAAGTACGTAATGGCGTCATGCTGTTTATCGGCAATTAAGTAGATTTTTCAAGATGATCTGTAGGCCTAATTGTAATGCAAGTTTTAGCCACAACAAGATATATAAATGTCAGTTATTTTTTTATCTTTGGAGTCCGTGATCATGATCAAATTTAAATGATTTTTAGATGATGTTGTTGTGATGACATTGTTTGTTCAGTCTAGGCCTAACGGTTTCTAACTGCAGCAAGATGAAGGAAACTCACGATTTGACAGCTCAATTTTGCCTTGATAAAACATTGCAACGATATTATTATGAATCAAACTGACTAAGATTGTTTATCGTGTACATTGAATAAACACAGTTATGAATTGTCACTGCGTCAGATTTACTTTATTTATCATTGTTTGGAAACCGTCGTCTCTCAAACTTCTTCACATGCGACAATTTTCACCGGAAGTTTTCTCTCGCATCGACTGAATTTTTCCGTGGAGCCGTGTAACATGAATAAACACTTTTATTACAAGTATTACATATCACTGTTGTGGATTTTTAATGTAGACCCTTTCTGTTGCATTTATATCGAAAATTCAGTTGTTGGATAGATGTAATTGTCTGTTTTGATCGGAGATCAAGGGTCACGGCTTTCTGCGCGTGGGGGGGGGTGGGGGGGGGCACATTTGTGGCCGTCAGATGACAGGGGAGTGCAGTGATGGGCCACAAATGAGGCCTAGAGCAGGCTGGATCTTAAAGAAGCAGAAATTACTTTAAAAACCAAATGACAATGATAAAAAATAAAATATAAAAAATACAAAATTAAATGTCAGATTGGCTTATAAAACATATCTTAACATCTATTGTGTAAAAATAGTACTGTTTTCTGAAGGAACAATTTATAATTGACTTTTTAATTCAATAATATTGTGAACATAATTTTCAGAATATGTAAACATAAATCTTTTTTGGAAACATGATTAAAGTATCACATGTAATAATGAAAATGTAGGAGAACATTTTGTGAACCAATACCCTACATGTAGGATAACCAAAAGGAAATGTTCATTCATGATAGAGCTGAATGTTGAAACATGAGTGGCACATGAGGTGAATGGCAGATGTCCCTAGATCAGACAATCATCAAATGTCTCTGGCGAAATGTATATCATATGTTTCATTCTTAAGCTTGACAGAATGTACATTGTGTTCCTGTATAGAACGGAAATGAAACCGTCTTTATTATACAGCTATTATGGACCTTATTTCCGAACTGTTGTAGACTATAAAGCAGCTTTGTCAACATTAGTTCAGACATGGCAACATCCTCTCAGGAAATGGAATTATTTTATACTTTATTCATATATAATGTATAATTCCTCTGTTGTTTTCACAAGTTTGGGAATCATTGCTCTTGCTTATCTTTTATGATTTCTGATTAGCAGTTGGTAAATATGTAGGGTTTTGTTTTAGATTTTTGTCATCAGTAACTATTTGAAACATTCCTATGAATTCACAGATTCTCTGTATACTGATATGTCTTCAAAAGATTGTTCTGGGATTGACAGTTGATAATAAAATAAAATGTTAAACAAAATAAAACAAACACAAACATGGTTTAACATTTTATCTTTTTTGGTCTACATTATGATCAATCAAATTTTTAATCATATGGTTGTCTATTTTCAGGTTTAAAAATCAAACTATTACAATACGTTCAGACATACGTTGATATTTCCTTTCATGAGTTAAAATGAGATATAAATGGAAAATCAGTCATATGGAAATATATTAAACATGAAACCAAGCAACACAATAATTTTAATTATGTGTGGTCCTATTGTATGTGGAATAACGTGGTTGAACTGAATAGCGTGTCTTGGAGTCATGTGATGGCCAGAACACGAGACTACAATTGATTTATAACATATTTTGTTTGTAAAAATATTCTATATGTATTATGGCTTACTCTCTGAACTCATTGTACTGACTGTAAATGAGGATATGTCGTGTTTAAATTGATAATATGTGTTTTATAATATGTTTACATGGAACATATCCTGATTATTTCTCTTAAATGTATAGAAATATATACAGACATAGCTCGAAGCAATGTTGTGATGTTTATGATCTTACCGTCTGAGAAATAACCTAGTTGAACTACATCTCGTGTCTTGGAACCACATGATGTTTTAGAAAACAGGACTTCTACATGACTGATAATATACACGTGCATGAACATAGGGTTATAAATATTGACGTATACTTTTTTTTATTCACGTCTTTTGACATAGACAGATTGAGATAATACAACATGACAGTTGGCAAGTAGTTTTACTATCACCAGTGAGAACAAGACTAAATGGACAGATCTTGACGAGACACAATCATTAATAATGCATGAACATGAGGTTATATTACGTTCTTAAGAATTGTCCATTGCCTCTCAAAAGACTTCATATGAACATTTTCTTGCAATATATTCCTAGATGTCAACGATATCCTTTGTGAAACTAGGTTTCATACCCTTAATGTTCATGACAAAAATGTGCTGTTCAGCTAATGATATCATACGGTTATGCTATATGTCCAACTGACTTTAATTTTTAATCAAATTGACTGTAAAGGAGGATATATAATGTTAATATCATTATCAATAATATATGTTTCTTTTGTTCACAGATAAAACAAATTACTATTCACAGTTGACGTGTTCCAGAATCCAGATTATTTATCTTTAATGTATAAGGTATTAACAACACAGGGTAAAGGCACATAAACACTTTATTAAAATAGAAGATGTAGCACATCTGATTAATTGGATAGACAAGTTGAATATTGTACTTACCTTTTGACCAGAACGAAATGTTGTCATGACCGGAAGTCTTATACACTGATCAATACATGATTATTTTGATCAATTCGTAAGTGATAGTTGTGTTAATTTCAAGTAATAAACCAATACAATTATAAAACCACAACAACAATTCTGTTAATGTCAATTTCATGTCATATTTTAATAATTCAGCATCAAGTAGGTTAAGTAATGTAAATCATGTAATTAATTGTAAAGTTGACATGTATTAAATATATGATAATCTTAAATTATTTTATTTTAGAATACGGACCGAATATGTTTATAAATTTAAGTGTTGAATTAGCTACTAAAATAATTGCTTTTGGATTTATAATTTCTTAAACCTTATCCATGGATTGAGTTATGTCAACGTTCAAATGATTAACCATGACTTGTCAAAGAATACTCTGTGAATGTTGGTATAACGATAAATTTTAAGAAATTCCTGTCGATGTGAGTTTGAAAATGTTGTTTTGCAATTTTATGCTCAAATTGACTTGTCACTACATTGTTACTTACAGGACCTTACACTGTCCTTATTTTAAGATGCTGAAAGAAACATTTTCATTTGTTGGAGATGATCACTTATTTTATAATGATGATATATGATTCAACAAACAGTTCACCACAGCAGTATTCATTTGAAGAGATAGCTATGAAATGCCAAATTGATGAATGAGAGATATTTACAACTGCAGTGTTTTACCGTATTTGGGTCTCATTTGATCACTTTCAGGTTTGTTACCTCAATTATTTATTTAGTGTTATTTTAATTACAACACAGACTCATTTAAAAACCAAGTCTGTGCACATAAGCATTTAGTAAATTTCACATCCGCTATCACTGCTCGACAACAAGTGTATTCTTGCACATTTGACGAAGTAAACAGGGCACTGTATAACCACATTTTCAGTAGCCAATCTTACACGAATAGTCAGCAATATTATGGTAGAATTGTAGTTGTCCACCATATTCTAATGATACAATTATTCTATTGAAATTAAATCAAAAATCATGTTTTCACTTGCTTGCTCTACAGCATCTAAGGTGATACCTCCTGCAATCAATGAATTATAACTCTGTGGAACTCGTTTCTCCATTCATCCAACTAACCTCTACATGCCTATAAAGAGTAGTTCTAAGAAATCCTGAAAATTTCCTGATGAGAAGTGTAAGTGTTATGAAAGCATCTCACTGAGTGCATCAGCTTCATTTGGGACCTTATCATACTGAATGAAGCTTAATTATTTGCAAAGGTCAACTGATCCCCATTGGACTAGTACATGGTCTGTTTGGGAGCATGCGGAACCATAACGAATATTATCCTCATCAACGTATGTGACGTCAATGCCGTTGTTATTTAATGAGTGCGTTGATTATCAGTGTTTTGGGTTAGATGGGCACTTTAACAAGTGACAATATGAATAAGTTTTCCCAGGTTTGTGAATTTCAATAAAAGTTTATCATGAATATTTGTTTCTAATAACCACTATTTTCTGGATTTTTTGTGAACAATAACAACTTTTTCATTCAAATATCTTATATTTTCCATTTCTAATTGCCTTAAACGTGTGTTTCTCAGAAAAATGAGCAGATAATCTTTTCGTAATTTAAAATTTTGTTTAGTTGGCTTCTGCAGACATTATGAATCCCTGTGACATTTCTTTAACGGTTGAGTGTATTGTGAGTAATTTTAAATGTATAATATAAACGAATTTAAAGAAATCATCAGCAAACGGTCTACAGAAACATTTTAGTTAAAGGGATGTTTATTACATTTGAGATGATAATAGTCATTAGCAGCAATGACTAATGGTCGCTCACAGGAACTCGATATCGTAAGTAAAACATAGGTAAAACGTAGGTAAAACAAACCTACCCCCTTTATAATATAGAGTAAAGGAGCAAGGGCAGTCATGTTGCCGATCTAAGGGCCCATTCAACATGAGGTCAAAAGTTACGCTAAGAATTGGTGACATACACAAATGAACGCACGTACTTATCAATTATACATTTCTCCGCAAAACCCGACTGATCTCAAATCTCAAAATATCGAAAATCTGCCACAAAAACCTCTGCCATGAACGTTATCCCGCAGTATAGACCCCTTCGAACGATCTGATTGGTCCGTTGAGCTGGCTCTGTTGTTCACATTTCAAAGTTTCCCTATGACCAGGTGTTGAATTCATAGTGAAGCAATTTTCGAAATATCCTGTCGTCTCGCCACACCGTCGTGTTTGTTCACCGATACTATATTAATAGTTCAGCTCAACTCAACAGACCAATCACATCGTTTGAAGGGGTCTATACTGCGGGGTGAAGTTCATGGCAGAGGTTTTTGTACCAGATTTTCGAGTTTGGAGAGCTATTAAAGTTATTCTAGGGGTGACATGTGTTGGAGATCAGTCGGGTTTTACGGAGAGATGTTTAATTGATAAGTACGTGCGTTCATTTGTGTATGTCACCAATTCTTAGCGTAACTTTTGACCTAATGTTGAATGGGCCCTTAGATCGGCAACATGGCTGCCCTTGCTCCTTTACTCTATATTATATAGTGGGTAGGTTTGTTTTACCTACGTTTTACCTAATAGTATGTTTTACTTACGATATCGAGTTCCTGTGTGGTCGCTTTACTTATTGGCCTAAATGAGTTTATTTCTGTCCATTCCCTACATGTAAGGCAGAAAATTACACCTCCTGCTATGTAAATTTCACGTAAATTATTTTCAGAAACTTAATAATAATAATAATTTGTTTGACGCAGCATGATTTCATTTCAAAATCGAAGAAACAATTTTGGCGATCACTCACATAAGCAACACAGTATTGAAAGTAGCAGTAACGTCACATCAGGGAAAATATCATCTTTGATTTCAAAGGACAAAGACAAAACACTTTGAAATTACAAAAAATCAGAATGGCATGACTTTCATGGTGCACATCAAACTTAAACGGTAAATAACCAAAAAACTAATCAAAAGGAAAACTTTGATAGTATTTTCTAAAATTGGCTGTGTATTGTATCAATGTGTTTAATATATTGACCTGGCTAGCATCGATGACTATTTTCAATTTATTTTGGCATATTATATCTGAATTAAAATCCTCGGTATGGTCTCACTGGGTTTTGACTTAATTTTTCTTTTTTAACCTTTTCCATACTTGTAAAAAAGAAAATTACACCTTCTGCTATGTAAGTTTCTTAAAAATATTTAAAAATGAAATAAGAAAACATAATGTTTACATCTTCTGGATGATCTAATTGGCGCAGCGTTATACATTTCAAAATCGAGGAAACTGGTTTGGGGATCACTTTTCCTAAATACATATATGCATCTTCAACGAGTGTTTCTATCATGTAGCCACACGGAATTAAAAGAAGCAATAACGTCAGATCATGGGGAAATAACATATTTGATCTCAATGGACAAAGACAGAACATACTTTGAAATTACAATAGCTCTGAATTGCGGAAAGAAAAACCTTTGATAGGAGACAGTATTTTCCAAAATTGGTTGTGTATTGTATCAATATTGATACAATGTGCTGGATATATTTTCAAATATTTAGTCTTTGATGGGTACTTAGAAGTGGAATACATAAGAAAACAAGATATGTATTTTAAATATATGATGCATAGATTGTTTTGTATGGGTGTTTTCATATTACATTCTGTATCAGTCCGAGACCCCAATATCAACCCGAGAGCTTTAGCTCGAGGGCTGATACAGAATAGGATATGAAAACACCCATATCATACTATGTTTATCATGTACACTTACGAAAAAAACAAATTAAGTTAAATATTCCTAAAATTTAATTCATGAATCTATCTATTATCACAACACACTGTAGCTCACTCAGAAAATGTTCTCATGTCACGTGTGTTTTTACCGTACGGTGTTTTGCTCTGTACCCATTTCATTTTTTTAAAAGTGTACCTCATTTTCTGCCGATTCAATGATGGTGTCAAGCTCACAAATCTACTGTCTGCAATTAACTGCGGCGTTTTTTATAGCGATGTCCGCCATGTTAAACGTCAACCTCGTCCCAAGGGCAATCTCCTCACAGTGCTATCACGTCTCTCCTGCAGAAACTTTATTTATGAGAGACGTACTAACACTGTGAGAAGTTTAGTTGAACGTATGCTGTGCAAAGGGAAACAACTCTAAATGCCTCGCGACTTTGATCTGTTTGTCTCGTACGTTACCTAGGGTTTCTAGTCCCTTGACAACGGGCTGATACAGGTTTTTGCCCTTGACGACGGGCTGATACAGGTTATCTGCCCGATCGGCTGATACAGGGTGTTTGGAAGAGGCTCTATCATAAATGCAAAATCTTCGTATCTATAAGCAAGTATATGAAAAAAGAGCATATATACCGAAACGTTGTGGATCTTCACAATAAAGAAGTTGCTATCCAGAAAATCTGTTTTTCTTTTCAAATATTGTAAAAGATTTTACAACTTAAAACTCTACCAAAAGGGATACTTTCGTCATTAAATATAGCTTTAAAAACTGAATTTTTAAACCTCAACTGATAATTACTAATTTAGAAGCATACCTCATAGAAGCATATAAAATCAAGTCTATCATATATCCTTAAATAATCACCTGGTTTGAATACTCGCCAGGTTAAACATTGCATTACACTTGTGAGTATCAAGTATTCCTACATATGCTTCATTCACTTACACAGTAAGAACCTATATTACAACATTCTATTTAAATATGTACAGTCAATTAAAAAATCGTATCCTTTTTTATTTTCCTAAAAATTAGATAAGAAATGTAGTATGGCTTCGATATTACGGTTTTCATATTTCTGTGTAACCTTCAGTCAATTTACAGTTTTGATGGTAATCCATTACATTTTGAGTGCTCAGCACTTAACGAGATTGATTTGGCTACATATAGCGAGTCTACGAGTATCTGAAGCAAGTAGCTTGCAGCAACCAGGTAATGAGGCATATGAATGAATAAGCAAATTGCTTGTGAAATTGAACATGATAGATCATTGGATGTGTACTCTAAAGATCTAATTAAATGTGACTGTTTCATATTTACTCAGCAGTGTAGATTATAACGTGGCAATTAAAATTGAGTACATAAGAATATATTTTGCAAAAGGGTTACTTGTATGCTTATGAAACGACGAATGGACAGATATCACGTCTGGTGACATTTCACATTGATTGCAGACATTTGAAAGTTTGTGAATCATGGTAATAAATGTCAGAAATATCTAACTTTGTTGAACAACAAAGGGTGATGTAACGAGAAGATAGTCAAGTTGAGTAACCTATTGAAACCAATTGCAGCAAATGATGTATGGTTTCATCACCTTGGTAAAGGATTCCATTTAAGTCTACTGATGAGGCTGATAGGAATTCGGTACTTTAGATAAGTAGGTTAGAGAACATTGATGATATCATGATTTGTGATTTCCTTGAAAACTGGACTGCTCCAATAAGAAAAATGAAACGGACGATATCGATTTAGTGTATGTATGCTTCAATAGAAACAATGAATATGCTTAGATTGTGTGTAATCGTCGCTAATAACAATCCTGTCATCTGGCATTCAGATTCGATATATGTTCCACTCCAGACGTCCCGACAGAATCAGGAATCACAGAAAATACCTCAGGGTTGTAGGCACTTTTAAACTTTTCATAAAAGTTTGAAATTGATTTCTGAAACAAGTAACACTCAGGCAAAACGGAGTTATGTTGAGGTTTTGTTACAACGTTGACATCAGATTTCATGTCCGTTGTGAACCATCCATGATGAAATATTATGATTGAGTTCTAAAACATTATTATTGTTGATATTTTAGCATGTACATCGAATACCATGCACCACATCTACCAGCATGGATTATATTTCCAGTCTGGACATCAAACGACTCTCTCACATTCTTTTAAAACCTTAGCTGACGGTCCATTCTGTGAACGTTTACAGGATCTCATTCACTGAGAATTGGGATGACATGATACATTCGATAACATCTTAGAGGATTCAAGGAGATTGGATAAGAACGCCCGCCCCTGGTTTAAATTCTGAGATCTATACCGTCTTAGTCTATTGAATTTGTGTATCAAACACTTTATAAATGTTGCCGTTCTCATACTGATAAGCGTCAGGGCATGATGTCATATGGTGATGTTGATCATTGACTCGCAATTTGTGATATTTAACACATGCATTTTACAAATGGTACATGCTTCAGGGTAATATACGTTGTTCCTTTTTAGCAAGATTATTAAGAAGAGGATGACACTCGGATGTCCTGATAAGTTAACAGGATTTGTTTGTTCTTGACAACATTCAGTGTTACGTCATGAAAAATCATTAAATCGAAGATGTCAGTAAATCTTATAGGGCAATATCAAAGGTCTCAGAAATTAATGAAAACATAGGAAATAGTGCTGGTTGTAACATGATCGATTAGGATATAGGTATTCGGAAATAGGATTTACCATATTGGATGAATGATAGTTGGTTCAAAATCAATAACTGCCCCAATTCTGATTATATATACTGAAACTAAAAATGACAACGTTCAATCAGCAATCCTGAGAATCGTATTGTTATTGTTTGGTATCACTTCAAGCTCTGCTACTGAGATGGAGGAGACAGGAGAGTTGCTGGTCCGTGTACTACATCTCCTGTTTATGGTAATACATGCATCACTTGCCCCGACAACAATAGGTGCTGGACTATTTATCACAAGTCCAAGTCGTTGTGTATCGACAAGAATGAAATTTGCAGTGTAAAGGAATAATGATGGGGATATGGGAAAGGAAGTAAAAATAAATGAGAGAAAATATAGAGATAAAGATAGAGATAGAAAGGGAGAGATGATACAATATGTTGAGAATCAGGCGGACCATTTTCTAATAAAAGTTTCGTCATCTTTGCCAAATAAATATCTGTATATGTTGTAACTAACTGTTATAACCTGAAGGGCGTTTTCAAAATTTAAGTCTTCAAGTGCATGTTTATATTTATAAGTGTACTTCTTAAGGAAAGTAAACAGGTGGTTTATTAAAATGCTTTCATTGGGGTCTCCAAATAGGAAAGACGAGAAGTTAGTATCAATTTTTGACTGGTCTCATTTTCAAACCATTAAAGGAAATTATTGATTGGAGCATTCGAAAAATTAGTGTTTCCGTTTCAAAAAAAAAAAAAGAATATTGATCATCAAAAAGTCCGATCTTATAGAGGAAGGATTTTGTAGATGTCATCCAGTGAAGTTATGGGTGTTGGAAATTTCGAGTTTCTTACTTCCACGAATCGTAGCTGCTCTCTAATCTAAACAAAGTGCTGTATCACTAAACAATTCTCAGCCCTAAGATCAATCGTAAGCCCATCCTTTAACATTAGCTAAAATTTAATGTAAGGAAATTGAGTGTCACTTGGTAACTGCTGTTAATGATATTCTCCACATGTTTCTCCTCTTCGTGTTTACTCTCACGTCGACAATAATCAATATTGTTGATTTAATAACTAATAAGGTTCCAATCATTGGTTTTAGATCACTGTTAACTGGCGCTTAGGCGCAAATGATAACACTTCTGAAGACATCCAATAAATCAACTGATGTATGGTAGCCAGGATACAGGGTTTATGTGGAAGAAGTGTTTATTAGCAACACTGGTACATTTGTACTTCTGTTTTTCACAAAACTAGGTTTTTCTGTAGTTATACATGCCATAAGTCGTCAAATAGAACTAACATAAAACCAATCATAACAACTACATTCCAGATTCGATATAAAGCATTTACATTGTGTTTATTCAACTTTACTACTCACCCGTTGAAGATATCACGATTAAATAAATCTACCATATTATTATATATTATGGAGTAACATCACGTGCCGCTGGAACTATTTGCACTTGATCACATAACAGCTGTCACAACAATGTTGGCCCTACTCTGGAAAGTGTTGAAAATGTAAAAACAGTTGGTTGGTCTAATCTTTGCGGGGCAGTTTCAGTAATCCACATTAATTCACATTCAACCTAAGTCATCTGTTTATTACTTCAATGCTTTGAAGTGTGGACGTTTCATGTTTCTGTCATATTCCGAATTTCAGTATTTCATTTCATATTCGCCTGATGAAGAGAAGGAGCAGGGAACAGCCCTGAAACGTACATAAAGAAGTTGTTATCGGTATTGTTGTCTTACACAGGTCAATTTTAGTTGTTTATATACGTATTCTGTTTCTTAGTATTGTAATGAGTATATTGAGTATGTCATAGTATTGTTTATCCCTAAAATAAAATAAAACTACATGAAGTTGTTTGGGTGACACACATTTATGTAAGAGTCACCTAGATTTGAACTCTAAATTCAGTTGAAAAGATGTGAGGTTGGATGGGGTAAGTTAACGCCTTTCAAGAGTATTTCACTTATATCGCGGCTGCTAGTATTATGGCAGGGGGAAAGCCCGCAACGCCATGTGGCTATGCATTGCGGAAAAACCTGCGAGCATCTGCTGGAACTAGCGAACCATGGGTGGTACAACGCTGAAATTCAGTGTAGTTTAGCACTCAAACTTTACTGCGTGTAGAACAGTTCTCTACTGCAGACAAAGTTGCAGTGGCTCTGGCGGGATTCGAACCCCGAACCTCTTGATCCGAAGCCGAACGCGCTAACCACTACGCTATCCCGCCCCCAAGATGATTTCTAACCAGCGGATACTTCAACAAATAGTTTATTATAAATTGAACGTTCAGGAAAGGACACTATTCTATTTGATTATACTTGTATGCCATTTCAACTTGGATTTGTTCATCTGTAAACATTAAATGTGTGTTGTATTTAATATAATTTGAACAAAGAAAGACGTGTTTGTTGTCATTTGCCGGTTTTCTCTGGGACTTGGTTTTGTAACTTGTCAATTGAACAGAATAAGTAAACATCACAAAACAATTGTCAACATGCATGTGTTCATGTGTAAAACAGGTGTTCATTCTTCTCCCATACACCACTAACTAGAACGGTGTAATTGTTCAATACAATTGTTTAGGACCAAATCAATATCATTATCAAATATGATGCTCCATGTCAGTAGCTACAAGCATATTTTGAAATTAGAAGTTATATTCTTATTCTCTCACATGGTCAGACATATTCAATAACATAACTTATTTGCACAATAACAATCACATGATGGATGCTCTTCAGGTCAGACGCTTCAAGCAGGATGGTATCAAAATTATGAATTTCTGTGGCACACTCTGGAAGTTCTATGATGACTGGAGGCGCAGAACCGTCAAGGTACTTTAGTGGACACGTTAGTCTTCATCAATCTCGATAACTTGGGTTCTCACTATTGGCATTGGTTATTCCTGAAGCTGCATAAATGTCCAGAGGTTGCTCCAGCAAATGAGCATTTAACTCCTTCGTGCTAACAATGAACATATTATCAGTGTGTGAATACATCCTTGTATAATATTGGAATGATACTTAACAATGAATGTTACTGCCTCGGATATTTACAGTATTCCATTAATCTACTATCAATTGACGGTGTGATTATATGGACAGGAATAAAACTTTTTAACTCTTGAAACATGAATAGTTCATTCGCTATACTACACAAGAAAATCAAATGAATACTCACATAAAGTTGCTTGACGATACCACACAGAAGTGTGCAGTTAGCTATATCAATGCGTTTTTATTTCTTTATTTGACCATATATGTTGCATATTTATATCCAATAAATTATAATATTTTAATGGTTTTAAACGTCAACGATTATCCTTTTTACATGAGCCTGTAATTCTAGAATGGCAAAGTACACGTTTTACAAATGTACAGCGTAAATAATTTTAAAAGGCAGTTGAGAATTACTAATTGAGATCAATAGTTCGCCTGCTGGCTCAAATCGGTAGTGCATGAGAATTTGAAATATATACATAAATAAACAAATATAAACATGGCAAGTGACTGGACACTTCATTTGAATTTTATTTAAACAATTTAAACAATTCATTCAGAAATGCTTAGTACCTCTATTGCATTGCAACAGGTTGGAATGAAGTTATAACTGTACAAGCCTTGTTGTAGAATCAACTAATACGTACGTATAATCGATTAATTCTAAATGAATTATCCGATGTTTTTGACCTCTGAAATGATAAATGCCCAAGGGACAAAAAATATCAATTGATGATATGATATGTATCTGATTTGAAGCACATTCCAATTGATATATCGAGGTTGCCTTAAGGCGTAAGTCTGATGAACATTTCTTTGAGTCTTGAAACTGACGACTTTTGAAGCACAAGTGACTGAAGTGAGGTGAAAAATGTATTCCCAATACAGATGTTATTCATCGCCTGTCAAAACGAATTTTACACGACGAACAGTTGATAGTTATTTTGATGAAAAGTGATAACAGTAAATGCAATCAATATATTGTATTGAAAAAAAATCAAATCCTTCATAAGCAGCTAATGTTAACGTTCTGGGGAGATCGTTTTCAAAGTATTTGTTGTCGTTGTGATATTAAAATTATTGAGACAATAACAATTACTTTCCCACCAAAAATAGAACTAATAGAACTAGTAATTGCGACGTTTCCCTTCCTTGCAGGAGAATAGTACTAAGAAGAAAGATTACAATATTTATTTTACCAAAACTTATATTAACGTATATAATAACGTTTATTTCCCTCATCTAAACGCTCTATCACTCTTTGATGGCATAAATAGGAATGACGTATAAAAAGTGAGTATGGCAGATACCATTATTAAAGGTTATTCCCTTCAGATTTCCGATCCTAACCTTTAACATGGCCTGAATTCAGGGGCAGAACTTGAGTGTCCTGATTGGTTGCAATTGAATCTAGTCGTGCAATCAGTGACGCCGTTGTAAAAGTGACATTTGCCAATGACACATCAAAATGATAAAATAATAAAATAAATAAAAATAAATGTTGGATCTAATAATGAAGCCAGTACAATTGGTCTACAGTAGAATTGCGAATGCATTGAAGAAGAGGTTGTCTTCATCCACAGTTTGGTATTAACAGCCAGCTCATTTTTCATTACTTCTTAATCGAAAGGTTTCTAAAATTGTTTTAGATGACGTTTTGTAACAATAAACAGTCAAGCAGAATAACGTGAAAGTTAACATATATTTATCGATTGTACCTTTTTTGAAATAACCTTCCTCTCATAACTTTCCTGATTTCCCCGACCACGGAAGCACTCGTAGAAACAAACACACAATCAGTTTACATTTAGGTTGCATTGACATAGCACTGTCACCTCTGTCACAGAACCTGCATTCATCTGTGCGTTGTCTTTGATCTTTGAAATCAGAGCATAGATCAAATGTTTTGTCTGACCCTTTCACGTCAATTGTTGCCAGTCAATCTCAGCCCCCATTCGCATCCCACTACCCTACATTCGCAAAACTTCAAACCACATCAGCCGCCTACTCCAGCAGCAATTGCAAGTAGGCATAGACACATACTTCTCCATGGCCACCCCACTCAAAACCATCATTAGGGCTAATGGTAGGAAACACTCCACAGCTAAACAACAGCCTACAGGTGTAGTTTACAACATCAACTGTAACTGTGGCAGCAACTACATTGGGGAAACATCCAGACTATTTCATTCCATCAGCTTACAACCACTTAATCCACAAATAATTAATCCACTCTACTCACTCTGGCTTCCATGATTATCCCCTACTGATTGCTCACCCTCACTGCTGCATTGTATCCCCATCCCAACTTAATTAACTTACCTTCCACTGGTATCCATGTTATCATAACCTGCTTGTTACACCTTTCATCTTATTGTTATCTCATCTTTTTGTCTTTGTTATCTCATTATCTTACCAAAATGTATCATGTATATAACCTCTGTTTTATCATCCCTCCCATATGCTTGATAACAGTATAAGGATCTATACCGAAACGTCGCTATTGTTAATAAAGAAGTTGATCATCCATAAATATGTGTCTTCTTAATCTCAGCTTTCTTTATTTGGGTACAGAAACCTGAGCTTGATGATGCATTGGTTTAATCGATACTTAAGTTTCACGTAACTGAAAATGACATCGCGTGGTGTCTATTAAATTGGGTTGATCGATATGTGTAGCTTAGATATAGGATATATATTTTTGTCAAATTATTTTCGAAGAAGTTGACCAGTTTGCTCGAATTTTATGAGTAAACAATAAAACAATGAATCATGAAAACGAACTTAGGAATCTTGTAAATCTAAACCATAAGGTTAAAAATTTATACTAACTTGTCATGTCTAGGTTATTACTTTCTCGCTGTATGCATGTGCTCAAACCCTCATAATCTTACCCAGTGCATTTCATGTATGTTTATGAATGATTGTATGGATGTTTGTTCTTTGAACAATCTATTAAAAAAAAGATAACGTGTTGTGTTATTTGATGAAATGTATATCTTACCTAAATGCTGAAGATTAATTTCCACTTATTTGTGAAATAGTGGTTGATGCAAATAAGTATGTAAATTTGGTAAACTATTTTTCAATTAAGCTCTCCGGTCGCAATCAATGTTTACAACTATCTTAAAACTAAAAGAACGTAATGGGTGTCTTTAAAGAGACGAGGACTTGATGTTTTCATTTAAAACCTGTTCTCCAAGTAGGACACATGCTTATGCGCATATGTACATGCAATGCATTCAACTACATCATCCATAGGGAATATATCAATCCTGTCAGTGTGATATCATCAACTATTCAATTATCAACGGGAACTCATTCATCGACCTATTTAAAGAAGAATGTTTTGTTAAATCATCTTGTTAATACAGTGACTATGCAGAACATACTCGGATAGGGATAATGAACTATGTTGGATTTAAGTGATGACCAATAAATGATGACCTGAGAGAATGTAAACAAATGGGTTGTATCATTTTAAAAGGCAATGTTATCAGTTCAGAAAGGCTTCTGTTCTGTTTGTTCCATTTACTACACATTTGATCTGTTATTGAGTGATGTACTTTCCAATCAAACACAAGTGTTGTTTGTGTCTAATAAAGTGTGGACTTGTACACATAAAGTTGCATGAATCTACTGACAAAATAACACTGAGAGTCAAAAGGTTTTTTTTTGCTATCTTTTATGACGTCGGTAATGCTGAGTCAAGTCAAAGAAGGTAATTTATGTTCAACATCTTTCACTAATTGATGATGATGAACACGGAGATTTAATGAGTGATTTTCAGCGGAGCTCACTAGGAATTTCACTAATTACATATCTACATTTTATAACTATTTTACTGCTATAAAGTTTATGGCCAAAATAATATTGTTGAAAATCTGATTTCAGTGTCCGAGGTGTATTTATGATTACATAAATATTAAAGCATCATATTGTGATTTTGCAACTCAGAGAACAACATGTGCCTGTCAAAGACATTCAACATCGACTTTCTCCGACAGAAGTATTTTGTTTTTTACTTTTTTGAAAATGTAGTGACGCTTCTTTTGCGATTGAGTATAATGTAATTAAATCTTAATGCAATTTACTCTATGATATTATACATAGTGGAGCTTTTAATCAGTTTGTACCGACAAACTCTGTATGTACTGTACGGAACAAGTTGGCTTTTATATGAAAACATGGCCCAAGTAATCATTGATCATTGAAATTTCTATGGTTTACGTTTTATTGTTTCATGAACCGATTGTCTCAAACTTGATTAACCAATGTTCTTAGATATATGTGGAGTTAGGTTTCTGTTTGTTATTGAACATGTCAATGTGGCTTGTAAATGTAAAACATCACAGATCAAATGAAAAATTGAAAAAATACATCACAAATCAATGTCAAAATCCATATATAACCACAATACAGATGTGTAAAACAGGTATCCGTTCTTCTTCTCCGATAACACGACTCATTCGATTGTGCAGTGGTTCAATGTAACTGTGTAGGAAACCAAAACCAATCTCATAATCAGATTCGGTCTTATGCACTTGAGTTGCTCCTTGTCGGTAACTACAACCATAACATCATTTACTTTATTGGTGCAACGGTTACATAAAAGGAGCTATTTATAAAATAAAAAAAAAAATTCTTTTACAATCAGAATCAGCCTTGATATCAGCATATTCATTCACGCAATAAGTTTTTATTGTTCACAATTCAGTAACAGACAGCACATTTGTAATCAATCCGAATATCATATTTGACAGTTCATCATACTTCATCGTATAGAAAATCGTTTGCACACTAGAAAGGCAATAGCGTAAAGTGTACATAACATCACGAGAATCCAGATGATCAATCATGTAAATTCACACAAGTAATATGCCAAAATGCCCTATTTACAGTCAGATGTACTGTTGCTTGTATAGTCAATTACTTCCTGTCGATGTATCACCTAAACAGTGTGAATAAGTCCAGAAATCAGTATTTATCTGTCAGTCTAGAAGTTCTATAAATGACTTAAGACTCACTTGCTTCAATGTACTTTAGTTGACACTTCTGGGTTGTCACTATTTGTATTGTCCATTCTTGAAGCCGTTTATATGTCTAGAGGCTGCTCTAACACTTGAGCATTTCGTGATGAATCAGTCTTTGTATAATATTGGAGAACATAATAGACTTTGGAAATTTACTGCTTCACATTTCTGCAGTATTTCCCTTTATTTATTATCGGATGACAGTGTCGTTGAATAGTCACGTGATAATGAATAAAAACAGTCCAACGGCTATTTGAATTTACAAACATAGCATTCAAAACATGTTTACCGTATTCATCCTAATAAACGCCCTCTCCTAATAAACGCCCCCCTAAGCAATTTTTGACTCGCGGAAAATGACCCCTAATAAACGCCCCCCTTTTGTATCGACTGACCTTACTGATGTTTCACTGAAGAAGAGTTTTCAATCTTGCTATCAACCTCTTATGTCCAGTAAAGTGTAAGGAACATGGTATATTCAGTCCCCCGGCGATTAGTCACTACACATTCTATGCGACCGCCATGTTTTAAGAAACAGGAAAATGTCTTGCGCAAATCTCTTGGAAGATGTCCCACAACTACATTTAACTCTTCTTTACATTTATTTGATACACTTATTTTGATTTAAACTCTGAAATAAAATCGATGTTCCTTTTTCTTTTGGACATCAAAAGACATTTTTTTTTAAAAAAACCCCGTTTTTACGATTTTTTAAAGTCATTTTAATAAACGCCCCCTTTTTCCATTTTTTTAAACGCCACGGGCTTCTATTACGGCGAATACGGTATCATATTTCCTGAAATGTTATGACCACCATTAAAGAAAATAAGGATAAATATCAGAAAATAATTTATTTCGGGAAAACCTGAGTAGTTCGTCCTGCATACACAATTAATGGATACCCACGAAAAGTCTGGTTTCATAACTTATGTGTCTGAAATAAGTCATACTAATCTGTTTTGGCCAAGAATATTCCATTCACTCGGCAACTCAATACAAACAAGCATCCACTTATCTGTATCAATGAATCGGATTTATTCGTCTTTAGTACGTTTGTTTGATATTAAATTGTTAATCTATTATTGGATTTCAATCAAACTATTTTCTTGAATGCGAAAGAAGAACAACAAAGAAAAGAAAGGAGAAGGCAGTTATATAAATGCTTTTGTTTTGTAAATGCCAATTATCTTCCTACGCTGTTTTCATATAATTTGGAGGCATTGATAAGAAGTTAAAAGAGCAAAGCAATTAAGAAATCAATATTTGTTCAAAGAATAATCCCGTTATCATGCATTGTTTGTTGTTATGTCATAATTGTAACATTATTGTTGGTTAGTTGTATTTTATTGAAATAATGAAAATGTTATTTATTACGGAAAGGGGAGAACGACATATTCGAAATGTGAATGGACGATGTTACTCTGATAAAGAAACGTTAAAATCACATATGTTAACCTCCTTGTATGTAAGTATGTAAGCTTAATCTGGCCAAGTCTCAGTTGATGTGGCTTTGTGTTTACTGGCATGTTTACTATACACATCCATTAACTAAACATTTTGTTAGGATTTCGATAATTTAGCCCTGAAGATGAAATCTTGCAAAAAGGCTACAATCAATAAAAATTGGAACGTTATTTATGCCACGTTGCTTCTATATCTACTCCAATTCCAAAGAATATACAAAACATATCAATACTGTACTGTTTCACTTTTGAAGCAAGAATTACACAGCGAGTTAACCCTTGGA
Source organism: Gibbula magus (assembly GCA_936450465.1). Lineage (NCBI taxonomy): Eukaryota > Metazoa > Mollusca > Gastropoda > Trochida > Trochidae > Gibbula > Gibbula magus. Next base: position 100,078,867 of record OW388290.1, read on the forward strand.
AACTGTTATTCCTTTTATCAACAAACATGGAGTTATGCTGACAGCGGGTGAAAAACTGTAACATAATACAAAAGCCTTGATTAATATACATTTCTATTAAATGGACAATATGATGTCATTTTACTGAGGCTTAAACTTACATATTTTGACACATAAAATGCTAAACACTGATAAACCTTGATTTTGTGATGATACATTACTGTAGTAATAAGCCTTTATATTTATAAACCATTGCTCTATGAAATATGGCTATAAAACAATTTACATTGATATAATAACCACTAATAAACACAAACACAGGCATGAGTGGATTGCCAAAACTAGGTCATATTGAAGTGAAGTGAATAACATCATGTTTGCTAGAAATACTACATATTATACATTTATACATGTGTAAAAGCTTTCTCTGATAGTTATAATAAAGTACTTACTCTATGGTTGCCGTTAGTTTTGCCTATATTTGAGTTTATGAAGGGAAGTTGTCCCCCAACCTTGTATACAGGACCATGTGGTCTGCTAGCCTGAGTTTCTTCCCCTTCAGACTGGAGAGTTCCAAAACATAAAAGCTAGTGAAGTAGTCGTAAAATATCTACTTTGGAGCCATAAAGCACTGTTAAAACATGTGTAACAGAACACACTCCCCGATGATATTTATACCGAATATCATTACACTACTCAAACCGTATGATATCCATACTCAAGTCAATAATACTAAACATCAAAACTTGATAAACAACTGAAATGCAAAGCTGCAGATGCTTAATTGGAAAAATGTACTGAACGAAAATCCTTGATCTAGGGTTAAAACACTTCTGGAATATCTAAGCTCAATCGATGATCACTGCTGTTCCTTTGACAACAGCACGGTCACCTCAGTTATTGGACGAGTGTATGTGACTAGTTTGCCATCTCTCCAGTCACGAACTGTCACTTGACGGACTTCACCATCACCGCTTGGTATAGCCGTCTCCACTACACCTAGCTTCCACTCGTTTCTATGGAGATTCTTGTCGTTAAGGAGAATCACATCTCCCACCTGAACGTTCTTCTCAACATTGTGCCACTTTCTCCTTGGTTGAAGTGATTGTAGGTACTCTGCCTTCCATTTTCGCCAGAAGGCATCAGCCAAAGACTATACTTGTCTCCATTGGGACTTGTATAGAGTCTTCATGTCCTGAGTTGGTGTCAGCGCTCCGATATTGTCCAAAGATTCGGTCTTTTGGGTCAACAATGAAGATGGACTCAACACTGTCGGAGACTCTGGATCAGTAGATACTGGCACGATGGGACAGTTGTTCACGATTGCGCAAACTTCTGCCATTAGCGTGATGAGCATATCATGAGTGAGCCTACTGTATGTACTAGCAAGCAGTGAATCCAGAACACGTCTACACACACCAATCATTCTTTCCCATGCTCCGCCCATGTGTGAAGCATGGGGTGGGTTGAATTCCCAATCAGTCTTGCTGTCACGCAAGAACCTTTTGACGCCCCTGTCCTCTATGTTCACAACATTGACACCGAGTATGTCTGTGGCGCCAACGAAGTTCGTTCCTCTGTCGGACTTAAACTTCTTCACGTTTCCTCTCACGGCAATAAATCGTCGCAGTGCATTGACAAATGCGTCTGTACTAAGGTCCTCAATAACTTCAATGTGCACGGCACTGCACACCAAGCATGTGAAAAGTACAGCCCAGCGTTTGCAACTTGCAATTCCTCCTCTAGTTCTCCGAGCTACAATGTTCAAATGTCCAAACACATCAACTCCAACATAAATGAACGGAGGTGACGGCTCCAGTCTCGCACATGGAACATCAGACATCTTCTGAGTAGAGGATCGACCACTCAACTTCCTACATTTGACGCAACGATGGATGATCGAAGAAACAGTCCTCTTCATTCCGATTATCCAGTAGCCTGCAGAGCGTACCGCTCCTTCAGTCAAGTGTCTACCTTGATGCTCCACTCTGTCATGATAATTCAGTATCAGCAATCTCGAGATGTGACAATCTCTTGGAAGTACCAGTGGATTTTTGATGTTCACCTCAAAGTTGGTTCTGTTCAACCTGCCGCCTACTCTCAGTAAGCCATCATCATCAAGGAATGGATCAAGTGATATCAATGGGCCCGTCTTAGGTAGTCTTTGCTTCGAAACAAGACAGTCAATTTCCTTCTGGAAACTCTCGTACTGGACCTGCTTGATAACGAAGTTCTCTGCTCCTTTGTAAGTCGAAGAATCCATGTCCTCCCTTGAATCCTTGTTGATCTTGTTTTTAACAAAATGCCTCAGTTGAGCAATGCCGTTCACCAAGCTTCTCCATGTTGAAAAACGTTCAAATCTTTGTACAACGAGAAGTCCTGTCTCTGCCTTTATGCGAGTTGTCTGAACTCTAACCTCTGGCAACTGCTCTGGTTCCATGTCAGTATCTTCAGGTACACCTTCAGGGTTTTCTGTTTTGTTCTGTGGAGGTCCTAAGATCCAAGCACTCTGCGGCATCTGTGATGCTGGAATGGATCTTGTGCTTTCATCTGCTGGGTTGCAGTCTGTTCTCACGTATGTCCACTGGTTAGCAGAGGAAGACCTGAGTATCCGTGCAACTCTGTTGGATACATACCCAGTGAATCTTTTGGTCGAGTTTCTGATGTAGCCAAGCACAATCTTGCTGTCGCTGTGATAAGCTACCGCCGTTGATTGAATGTCCAAGCTGTCACACACTAGGTCTGCTAGCTCAACTGACAAGACTGCGGCGCACAGCTCCAACCTAGGGATCGTATGTCCGTGTTTTGGTGCAACCTTAGACTTTCCCATGATGAATCCAATTTGAGATTCTTCCTCTCGACTCTCAAGTTCCAGGTAACACACAGCTGCGATGGCCCTTTCGGATGCGTCACAGTACATTTGGATGCGTTTCCCAGTAGCTCCTGTGAACGACAAGCCTGTGAATGGTCGAGGTACACGCAGGTCTCCCAGTCTCTGTAGTGACGCTAGCCACTCGTTCCAGTCCTGTTGATACTGTTCTGGCAGGACATCATCCCATCCAACATTGCTGAGGACAATATCCCTAAGAATCAAACGACCTCTGATGATCACTGGTGCCAAGAATCCCATAGGGTCGTATATGCTATGCACTGTTGATAGCACTCCTCATTTCGTGTAGGGTTTATCAAACACAGATGCCTGCAGCAGAAACATGTCTGTCCTGATATCCCAGTACATTCCAAGACTGCGTTGCATGGGAATCGACTGTTCGCCATGCTCCATGAAGTTCATGTCCTTGAGGTCACTGGCCCTGTCATCGGGTGAGAAGGCATTCATCACCTGTGATGGCTTGTTGCCGAAAACGTGGACCTTCATCCTATATTCTACGAGGTCTTTATCCATGTCGTTGCCATCATGCCACAGGAACCGGAGGTAATCCCTGTGTTTCTCGGGTACATGGAAGCAGTGAAACATTTTCTCGATGTCTCCCACCACAGCTATGGCCTCCTTCCTGAACAGGACACCTAACAGTCTGTTGGCGACAACAGGTCCTTTCATGAGTACACTGTTCAACGATATACCTCCAAACGCGGCAGATGAATCGAATACCCCTCTGATCTGTTGCGGTTTCTTTGGATGATGAACTCCAAACAATGGTAAGTACCAAACTTCTGAATCCTGAGGTAATCGTGGGGCTCGTTCTGCATGGTCCGCAGAAAGTATCTTCGCCATGAAGTCTGTCATCTGTTCATGCTTTACTGGATCTCTATCCAGGCTCCATTTCAAGGACTCTGCTCGCCTCGCTGCCTGCTCCTTGTTGTTGGGCAAAGTTGGTCTTTGATCCCGAAATTGTAGCGGAGCTACCCAATTGCCTAGAGGGCCTCTGATCATTTCCTTGTCCATTAGAGTAAGAAACTGCCTGTCCTCTTGTGATAGACCTGTCTTGTCATCATCTTTGGTCATGACAAACAGAGGATTCTCTGTTATGTCGTCGAGACAATCCTTCATCAGGAAATCATTAGGACATGGCTTGAGAATTGTTGGTCTGCCGTTTGACAAGCAGTGAGTTTTCATAACGGTCACCGAGTCTACTTGGTCTGGGGCGTGCACCCTCCCAAGACAAGTTTCGCCTACTATTACCCAGCCCATGGGTAACCTCTGAGCGTATGGAGACCTTCCAGGTCCTACACGCTGATCCAGAACATGATGAGCTTCCGTCATGTCCCTGCCTATAAGAAGAAGAATCTTCGCCGTGTCATCAACAGGAGGTATCACCTCTGCCAAATCCGACATGTGTGGATAATGCCTTGCTACAGCAGGGGTAGCTATTTCCTCTCGAGTGTCTGGTATGTCACTGCACTCCGTGAGTGCTGGAAGACTGAGTCTACAGTTTCCGTCCAACGATTCGATTTCAAATCCACTTGCTCTTCGCCCCCAAGTTCGAACTGTGCCTGAACACGAAGAGTGTAATTCACTTGTGGTCCCTCGACGTTCATGAGGTCAAAGAATTCTGCCTTGGCAAGTGACGAGTTGCTTTGGTCATCTAAAACTGCATACAGTTTAACAGAGTTCTGTGGCTGTCCCACCGGGTGAACCTTTACAAGTACAATTTTAGCACAAGATTTCCCGTTGAACTCACCGCTGCAAATTTGAGTACAGCTAGATTTAGCTGTTCCTGACTGGAATCCCTTTCCACCTGAGCTGTTCCTTGCAGGAGCCGAGCTTGAACCTGATGGTCTTTCATAGTTCTCATTGTGCATGGCAGTGGCATGTCTATTACTGTTACAAATCTCACAATGTGGTTTCTCAATGCAAGAGATCGCTAAATGTCTTGATGCACAACATTTGTAACAGAACCCTTTGGATCTCAAGAAATCCTTTCTCTCCTCGAACTGTTTAGCTCGAAAAGACTTACACTCATTCAGTGTGTGGCTGGTATGGTCAATTGGACACTTTGTTGTCTGTGTATTCAAATCTTCAACCCCTTGACCTACTTCAGTCTTCTTCGCATGAACGCTGTAGCCGAGTGGTCTGGTTGACTTCTCTTTCCTTGCTTGAGGATGCTGTACTTGCTGTGAGGGACTGTTTTCATACGAAACTTGGGTCGTTTCGGAGTTTGCTTATTTCGCGCATGAATGCGACAAATTCTGTGAAAGGCGGGAATGGAACATTCTTGTCTTGTTTGTACCTGAATGCACGGGAAGTCCATCTTTCCTGTATCCCAAATGGCAACTTTTGTATGATCGGAATCACCCCGGACGACGAGTCATAATATGAGAGTAATGCAGAATACTTCTCATTTTGTTTGAATGAGTTAATCTCAGCAACAAGATCAGCGAGATCATACAGCTTGACGCAGTCCTTGTTTGTGAGTTTGGGGAAACTTGATAACCTGGTTTCAAGTGAAGCTTTGACCATCTCCGGACAGCCATACCTTTCATCTAACCGGTCCCACAACCTCGACAAACCCCTCTCTGTGTCGTCAGCATTTGCCGCTCTTATGCTCACTGCATTCTTACCAGACTCTGGCCCTAACCATTTTATCAGTAAGTCGAATTCTTCGACTGGACTAACATTAGCCTCACTGAGGACACTACCGAAATTTGACTTCCAAATTGCATAGGTCTCTGGCCTATCGTTAAACTTGCTGAGACGAGATAAAGACAAATCTTTTTTCATCAAAAAATGAGCAATATCAACGCCCTGAAATGAAGAAGCGTTAGGATTCAAAGCTAGGTGGTTACCATGGGTACCTGGAACAACATTTGCTACCCTGGGGCTCTGCCCCACATGAATATCATTTTTACTACACTGAGGATCGTCATTGTTCACATGCTTAGTGTCAGTATGTTGGTTAACAGTATTGTTCTGTTCTTCAGTATCTTTAGGAGTGAAGATACCGTCATCCTTCACATCTGGGAGATTGTTCACATAATCACGAGTCCGCTGTGTTGGATCCTCCATAGGAATGGAACTGCGATCTGAAGATTCTTCTAAGGATTCGTTTGCAGCTTGTAGCGCCTTGACTTCCGCTTCGATGACTGCAGCCTTCTTTTCGTGGGCTAGGAGAGCCTTCTCAGCTTCCATCTCAGCCTGTCTCTTGATGAGTTCTGCTTCCTTCCTTGCATATTCCAGGGCAATCTTACTGGCTTCCGCTTCTGCCTGTTTCCGAGCCAGAATTACAGACAGTCTGGTGGATGTCTGTGAAACTGTGCGATGCCTGGAACTGGTTTTCTGTGACTTCTTATCACGCTGACTATGCACAGACACTTTGTCAGTTAGTCTCTGTATTTTCACATCAATGTCTCTGAAGATTGTTTTCACATGAGAAATCACTGCCTGATCAGTCACTACATGTTTTTGTTATTGTTCATCACTTTCAGGAACTCCACATCTCCTTAAGAATGCAGAATAGTCAGAAGAAATTGTCTTATATTTGTCATTAAGTTTAATAAAGTTCTTTTCACACAAACTGAGTTTTTCTAGATCTGTTACACACTTTTCAAGTTCATCAGGCACTGAATTTATGTCCTTGCAAATCTTGTCTAATTTACAGTTGTTATCTAGAATCTGTGAGTCAAAATAAGCCTTGCCTTTTTCTGATAATATTCTAACCCTTTCCTGGCCTTCTTCAACGGTGCTGAGAGCCTCGAATTCCTGTTTAGAATCAGCCATACTTCAGTGTAATTCTGATGAGAATTATACCTTGTTGACACCGGACGGAGTCTTCCTATTACTTGACGACTGTCATGGATTTTTCACTGTACTGTTTCACTCTTGGAGCAATAATTACACAGCGAGTTAACCCTTGGAAACTTTTATTCCTTTTATCAACAAACATGGAGTTATGCTGACAGCGGGTGAAAAACTGTAACATAATACAAAAGCCTTGATTAATATACATTTCTATTAAATGGACAATATTATGTCATTTTACTGAGGCTTAAACTTACATATTTTGACACATAAAATGCTAAACACTGATAAACCTTGATTTTGTGATGATACATTACTGTAGTAATAAGCCTTTATATTTATAAACCATTGCTCTATGAAATATGGCTATAAAACAATTTACATTGATATAATAACCACTGATAAACAAAAACACAGGCATGAGTGGATTGCCAAAACTAGGTCATATTGAAGTGAAGTGAATAACATCATGTTTGCTAGAAATACTACACATTATACATTTATACATGTGTAAAAGCTTTCCCTGATAGTTATAATAAAGTACTTACTCTATGGTTGCCGTTAGTTTTGCCTATATTTGAGTTTATGAAGGGAAGTTGTCCCCCAACCTTGTATACAGGACCATGCGGTCTGCTAGCCTGAGTTTCTTCCCTTTCAGACTGGAGAGTTCCAAAACATAAAAGCTAGTGAAGCAGTCGTAAAATATCTACTTTGGAGCCATAAAGCACTGTTAAAACATGTGTAACAGAACAAATACCCTGCAAAAGGTTTCAGAATTAGCCCCAGAAATCTGAAAAGATGAGATTCCATTTCGATGACATGTAACTGACTTGAGGCAAGAAATTGACCTAATAAAGTTTAAAGTAGAAGTGAGATGTAAAATGTATTTCCAAAACATAAATGTTATAGTTTGTCAAAACGAATGAAATGTTGATTTTTATTTTGATTAAACATCATAACGGTAAATAAGAACAGGAACGTTTTCTGTATAAAAACATCTTTAATGTGAAAATGCATGATGTATCGGAATATATGATTAATTCTACCTCGAGTGGAATGTAAGGATTAACACAATGGTAAACACTCATAAAGCAAAGAAAAACATTGTGAAACACAAAGTACAACGCAACTTCTGCGTATCTCCACTGTCACATTTGGGAAATGAAAATTAGCTACCTGACATCCTATTACTTCCGCCTCAGCCATCTATTTGATGTTTGAATACATTCCTCATCTCCTCTTTTAGCACAATATTAGGCACGTCAAGCTTGCGGAGTCTTAGTAACACTTTCCTATTTACTAGTTTGCTTTGTTTGATGATATCAGTGTTACGTAAAAACATACATGTTCATTTAAGGTCAATTGATAAAGTGATATTCAAATATCCATGGGCTTAAAGGGTTTCAACTTTTTGAAATGAATATGGAACCTGTTGGCCATATTCTTCGCTTTATTGGCGATGGATTTATTTATTCATCCAGAAAAAACTCTTGAATACAAGTTGTCATATTATCTCATGATAATGAAAATCAGTTCTCGACCTAAAATCAGTTCTTTTTGGAAGTCAATTATCATCCCCGAATGTAAACAAAGAACTATTAATATCCGTTCACTCGTTTAAAAACTTAACAGGCAGATTTGACTCTAAGTAGTATTACAATGAATAATGATATTTAGCAATGATTGGTGATTTTCTCTCAGACATATTATTCATGTTGTGTATTCATTATTTTGCAATGATTTGTGTTCTTTTCTTTCAAACATTTTATTGAAATTGTATATCCATCACGTCATGTTTATAACTCTTTGTATCCCGGAGTGGTATTCACATAAGCTTTGGCTTGTTTACCAATCCGGTTCCGTCTTTGGAAATAAATATGTTTAAACCATAATGAAAACTTTCATATTTAAGCTATTAAGCAGTTTTCGTACAATGTTCGACCACAAAGTGTTTTGTAATCATTGACACATTCACCATAGTCAAAGCCAGTAGGTTGACTCTGAAAAACAAAGAAAACAGTCTGATACTGGTAGGAAGCCTGATACGAGAAATGACAAGAAAGTTGCTATTCTACTGTTTTCCGTTTGAATAATCCATTATCCGTCCGTATCCCCCCATTAATGTGAATGTTACAAATTACGACTATCGCACTTACAAATAGTGCAAGTGACTACTGATATATTCACAACACGAGGTGTTTAACTATGATTCGAATGGATAGGGTGCACATGAGGATCATTGGGCTAACACGTTGAATGTAGATGTTGGTATTCAGAGGATTAGACTAAGACTGGGGCTTCAGAACGAAACAGTAGAATGAGTACAGATGATTATAATTGCATGATTAATAATTGCACTTTGTCCACGACATAACATGGACATGGTCAGAGATTTGTGAAACTCGTCTTTCGTGATTTTTCTATCATTATTAACAGTAGCCAATCGGATGATCTTCACAACCGGACAGGTCTGATTTCTATTATCGGCTGTGAAGCTTCACTGAATGTGAGTTTGTTAGAAGCATTTTCATTGGTATGTTCAACCTCTCAGCGTAGAGCATGATGAGATAAAACAAAATCAGTTATTCATTAAATCACAAGACCAAGTCGTATTAAATTCTAGGTATGAATAGATTGAAATGTTTTTTGGCGTTTGTCAACTGTTATTTTCACGTACCCATAAGTGAAAATTCCTAGCATATTTACATCATATGACGTTAACGTAATACGATTTTTAAATTTATGTTTTAATCTTTTCTTTTCTTGTCTTTATCTTTTCTTTGTGTAAGCTTTGTGTGTTTTAAAAGTAAAGTGATGCATGACGAATGAGGATCATATTGTGGATATACAATTACTCTTTATACTGTGTAGACGACGATTTGACATAGATTATAATGTCGTCCTCAAGCTGGAGCCATGTGGCAACAATGTTAACATACTTGAAAAGGAAACGAGATCACTCCTGGGAAAGGAAACCTCTGAATGCAAAAGGTGAAATAACCAATGCTGAAATGAAGGCCCTGGGGCAAGTCAGACTTTACCCTTAAAACACTCTCGCCCCTCGTGGCAATGGTAGAACCACCATCATTATGATCATTATGATGCTGAGCAACTCCAACACTTAACAGCAGTAGAAAGACCAGACCGCCCAGCTCTAGATAGATTACCGAGCCGTTCTGAAGCAAATATTTGACACTAACTATATAGGTCCAATCCCAAATAGGAAACCTATTGTCTAACACCATAATCCTGGCCCAAACAGATTCCACCAAAGCCCGCCTCCTCGTCTATTCCAGAAATACTCTAGCTATAGCCGACACCTTGTTCCACTTCGAAGAAGCCAGATCCATTGCCGTCGACTCCAGCGAGGTCGCCAAGAAGATCCGCTCCATTATAAGGTAGGCAATCTCCTTAGCTACGAGGTGAAGGGTTTTTTCACCACTTGGATGGCGACAACATTAGAATGTTTGTTGAAACGTCATCTACAAAGATAAGGCAAGTTTTTTTCAATTTCATTTGGAATGATAAAAAAGATAAGATAAAGAGATCCACTATGAAAAGATTAAAGACAGAAGGGGGATTGGGTATGGTTGATATAAAGACATTTATTGAAGCTCTAAAATTAACTACTCTTAGGCTCTACTGTAAAAAACCATCATACAAAATCCCTGTAATATTCCATATTCATGTATTTTCAAATATGGAGCAAATATAGACAAGAAACTGAACAGCGATAGCCCTTTTTGGAAAGATGTTTTACAAGCGTGGAATACTTATTGCAAACAATTCTATATTGAATGGGACAATATTGATCATATTTTTGCTGAACCACTTTGGCTGAATCATAATTACAAGAATCCATATCATATTATTAACCATTGGGCTGATAAGGGTTTATTAACAATTAAATACCTATGTGATGACAACGGTCTTATGACTTTCAATCAGATCAAATCAAGATACAGAATAAGAGGCACTACACTAGACTATAATTATTTACTTCATATACTACCTGATTCTTGGAAAAAGGTTATTAAACATACACAAATCATTCCTCACTACAATCTGTATATCAGTGTTTACCATAAAAATATAATAAAGCCCACTAAAGGTTCAAGACTGTTTTATGACAAGTTGGCTTCAAGAGATGATAGACCTGAAATTTGTAACAAATGGGAAGTGGTATTTAATGACTGTGAATATGACTGGTACAATATATTTAATGTCTACAGACATAATTTGAAAGATGTTAAACTTCTCGATTTTCAATACAGATTCTTGCATAGATCTGTTTATACTAAAAAGGAATTGTTTAGAATGAATCTTGTTGACAATGAATTATGTAGTTTTTGTAAAGATTATTCTGAAAGCATATGTCATGTCTTTTGGGACTGTTGTGAGACCTCAACATTCTGGAATGAACTTGAACTTTGGATTAATAACTATTTATCACAAAACATAATTTTTTCGAAATGCTTGATTTGGTTTGTCACATAACATAGAAATGCTCTGATGAATCAAAACATTATATCAGGCAAAACCTATTTAAATATATGCAATATTAAAAGCATACTTCCCAAATTCAGTAATTAGCAACAAATTCTGAAACAGATATTTCTAGTAGAAAAATTCATTTCACAAGGAAACAATGAAATTGAAATATTCAAGAATAAGTGGAACTCACTCATTCCAGTACTTAACAATTGATTATCTCTGAATACTTCGGAGCAAGTATTTTCAAACTTAAGACTGCTTATGTTTGTTTGTATATCTCACACTATATATCAAATGCGTATATATTCATTCTGTAACCAATGGGAACTAATAAAAACAAATTTTAAAAAAGATTAGGCAAGTTGTAGATCCATACCACTGTCCTCAGTTCTCGCCAAGAATGCCAATCAAAATAAATAAACCAAACATGCCATATAAATTGAAGTAAACCGGGTGTTAGGTTACTCTTTTAGATGGAACGTTTTTATACATGGAGAGTGATCTCTTGTCAGTCTATTCAAGGAGAAGATATTCCAGTGTTGTCCGCTAATTTAGCCATTAAGCTGTTGTATTGAAATAGAGCCCGGGCTAATTATGTTGTTACATTCTAGGAGTTATCAATAATGAATCTGGTTTAAATATATGTATATACATGGATTGGATTAGACAACAAGCTCACTGGAACTTATATGAAGACCGCTCCGGTATATATCTATATATAAAACATTATCATGACAAGGAAACAACTTATAAACCGCAAACAAGATATCAGATGAAAGAATAATGTTTTTTTTTAAATATTTGAAATATGATAGTTTGATACATTTATGACACTTGCGGAGAGAAACAGTTAGTATTACTATGTTGTTTGCGAGGCCAAATAGTTTACTTTCAATAATAATTTATGATATAAAAATAATAAAATAATATCAAAATGTATTTGGAATTCAAACACAATATCCTTTATATCTATAACCATGCCATTCAGAAAAATGGATTTGGAATTCAAACACAATATCCTTTAGATCTATAACCATGCCATTCAGAATATAGAGACTCCACCTAAGTAATACCTCGTGAAGCAGCAGAGGTATACGTGAATTACTTTTGTATACGTCACCATTTGTCACTAATTCTACTTGTTCTAAATATTCTGCTGTAGAACTTTCTCTGTATAATCATGACTGATTTATGTGAAGTTGATTTTAACTGCAATTAAGAATATTTCAATATTTAAATGTACTCCTTTAGAAGCTCGGGCAACATGTGTATGGTTTTCACGTGGCACCATAGCACATGTTGCCTCCTGACACGTGAAACAATAACGTGGTTAATGATTTTCTGGTCGTATAATTTAGCATGTGATTGTGTAGGCAGTTGTGAAGGTTAATTGTCTCTTTAAAACTGCACCTTTAATCAAAGATATTTCATTCTTGAAAATTCAGAACAAATTGGAAAATTGAGAAGTCAATCGCTTGTTTGTTAGGGCATCATCTTGAATATGCAATTATACAGTTAAAGTCGAGGATTCTTACACGAAACGTTGTACAACCCACACGTATCAATCAGAAAACATTGCTTTTTTCGGTCAATCTGTGGTTGTAAATATGGTTTATAAAGAAAGGAACAGTTTCGTTAATCCGTCGATTAAGGCCTCTTTGACTTTGAGGAACCGATGTTTGATGGATCAATAACGTTGCCGTACTTTGTAAAGATAGTTGTCTTTACCGTAACATTATGGTTTGATATGGTCACTATTCCGTATGCGATAACATGACTTCATCATCCTGACTACTTAACCATCGCATTGTCAATGATTTTAGCAAACAATTCATCATCATTTTGATCCATCCATTAACCAGTGTAATCAATGAGATGTTAACTTAGCTCTTGAACCTTTCACCATAACTTGATGAGGATTTCGGAATGAAACACGGTCAATGCTGCTAGTAAACTAATACAACTTTATGCAGTATACCTTTTACTAAAAGGGTAAAACAGCTCATTCAGTGTTTCTGTTATCCGTAAAAAGTTGTTGTTAATACATAAACTGCTAGAGGCCATCAAGTGTAAATATCCTTTATCAATTCGACGATGGAAAATGGATCCAAAACCGTCCATTCATTGATTGAGGAGAATTGTTTTGCAATTGGTAACATTTTTTCCCATTTTGTGAGCTCTTTATTTCTATTAAAAAGTGCTCAAGCCCCTTTAAGATGTTTTATTCTGTTCTCAATAATCTATCATAATGTCCTCATTGCTTTGAAGTTGAATTTCTCTGAGCAATAACATAAGTCTGTAAGTCCGCCCACTAGTGCCGTCTTCAGATTGATGTGAAACATGCATGATTTTAGACTTCCGTGGGCCGCAAGATAGATCAGTTTGAGCAGTAGAAATGTCTCATGTCTGTGTCACATTGGCAATATTGAAACTAACGTGGTGCAATGTCACGTGATTGATCAGACAGAATGAACCAAACTCGGTCATGTTTTGCGTTTTGGTCTGAAAAATGAGGCATATTTGACATATGTATATCAAGGTTAATTTAATACTAAGTGGGTTGGAATCACTGACATATTCATCATAATCAAAACCAGTAGGTTGACACTGAAATCATAGCAACAATGACCATTTCACAATGTAGTGTCGATAATGAAGTTGACAACGGCAAGAGGTATACTCAACTGTCAGATTATTGCATACAGTTTAATACTTGTAAGAATCCTGATACGAGAGATGACAAGAAAGTTGCTGTTCTACTGGTTACCTCATCGCATCAGTTGCTAGCTAGCTTATAGAATAACCAAAGTGCATTATCAATCCTTTTCCTTCCATTAATGTGACACACATAGCAATAGTGTCAATGACTACTGGTATATTAACAACACGAGGTGTTTAAGGATAATTCGAATGTATAGGTTGCACACCCACGATCACTTGGCGTAAACGCTGAATGTAAATGTTTGTATTCAGAGGAAAAGGTTAAATTACCAATGCTGAAATGGTTGCCCTGAGGCAAGTCAGCCTTTCCCCTTAAAACACTCTCGCCCCTCTCGACAATGGTAGAACCACGGTCATTATGATGCTGAGCAACTCCAAGACTTAACAGCAGAGGAAAGACCAGACCGCCCAGCTCTGGAGAGATTACCGAGTCATTCTGAAGCAAATGCTTGACACTAACTATATAGGTACCATCCCAAATAAGACACTCATCGTCTAACACCATAATCATGACCCAAACAGATTCCATCAGAGCCCGCCTCCTCGTCTATTCCAGAAATACTGTACGCTATAGCCAACAACTTGTTCCACTTCAAAGACAGCCAAATCCGTTGCCGTCGACTCCAGCGGGGTCGCCAAGAAGATCCGGGCAATTAACAAGCTAGGATGGGACGATATTAGAATGTATGTGAAACGTCGTTGATCCATAAAACTTTGCTCAGTCCTCGTCAAAAATGCCAATAAAAATAAATATACCAAACATGCCATATAGATTCTTTAAATTGAAGTTAAGCGGTTGTTAGTTTATACCCTTGGATCCTGTGTCTCTATACAGGGGGAAGTGAAACATCTTTAACAACTTTCCTCAGTCTACTCAAAGGGGAGATATTCCAGTGTGGTGCTCCATTTTAGTCATTAAATAGCGCCCGAGGAAATTATGTTGTTACAGGCTAGTTTGAGTTATCAATAATGAATCGGGTTGTTATATATGTACATACATGGATTGGATTAGACAAGAAGCTCACTGGAACTTAAATGGAGACTGCTCCGGTTTATATCTATATATTAAACATTATCATGACAAGGAAACAATGCATAAACAGCGAACAAGATATTGGATGAAATAATCCTGTTATGACACAAATTGATTGGAAATATGATGGTTTGATACATTGACGCCACTTGCAGACAGAAACACTCAGTATTACTATGTGGTTTGCAAGGTCAAATCGTTTACTTTCAACAATGATTTATAATATTAAAATAATAAAATAATATAAAAATGGATTTGGAATTCAAACACAATATTCTTTTGATCTGTGACAATGCCACTCGGGATGTCAAGACTCCTTCCCCATGAAGCAGCAGATTTATCCGTAAATTACTTTTCTACATGTCACCGTTTGTCACGAATTCTACTGTGAAGTGCGTCTGATGCTACATTGTATCCCAAAATATGATATTATAAGGCCAGGGCAACATCATCGATATAGAAATATAACTAAGATGTACCTGAGCAAAACATTGATAGTTATGCAGTTGTAATCTGCTACAACCCAAGGCTTTAAATAGTTTAAGCGTTTTAAGCATGCTGCACAGCATAATATTATATTTGTAGAACGTGACCAATACAGTAGTTTTCTCAAAAGTCATTTGAAATGACCGAGTTGGCTATGTCGAAGTATAAGTTGTTGCACTCAGAGGCTGGGAAACCTTACAAATAATTATAACTTGCAGGAATATCAGCGTGAGCAAGTTCAAGCAGTAAAGTGTAAAGACGTCATTTCTCAAAATACTTCAAGCCTTTTTGAATATGTAAGGAAATAGAAATGTCAGGCACTATTGGCCAGGGAATGTTTTATTTTGATTAAAATATTGTGCATTTGCCGAATTCATTCCACTTGAAATTATAGCTAAAACCATATCATATACTGTACACATCTACAGAAGCTGATTATTTCAGTTGATTAAAGTTACAGCATTATAACGAAAGGTATTTCTTAATTGCTATGTCTCTTCATTTCTTATTCTTCATTTTGTTACATGTATTGACATAACCAGAAAAAAATGTATGTAAAGGATAGTCTTGCCTTAAACTGTTGGTTAAATATTTTGAAACAGAATTTATCTACTCAAAGTAATTATTTAACTAAATCTAACCTTCTAAAGTTGGATAACATTATAATCAGTTGTCAGGGTATCTGGGTTTGACCAGGATGCAATATGTGTTCTAATAGGTTTAGACATGGTGTTATATTGATTAAAAACTTACTGTTTAAGAAGGTTCAACGAACGTATAGGCGTATAGTTCAGAAAGTACTAACATCTGACATCATAGACATCATATAGACAATTTAGAGTATTTAATCAAGTTGAGGTTGTAAATATTTCCTGATGTGCAAACATGACAAGATTTGCTCTCTTGATCACCCATCAATTTGGACTAATTTACAGAAAATGTTAAAAACAAAATTTGAAAAAGACCATCAAAGAATGTGAAAGAATGGAACTCAAAATCACGAAATGAACACCGAAAAGTGTTGGATTTCTATTTCCGTGAATATTATAGTTCATTGTCAATGTACAGTCGAAGTCACTTTCAGTATTATTCCGAGAGTGACAAAACTCTACAACTGTGTTTATCCAAAGACTGATGTCATTATCATTTAACAGGTGTTATTACACAGTGTAAAGTGGCAACATTACTTCCGCTCAGGAAGTCAGTAAACACGCTGCTCTGACTAACTAACATTATGTAAACGCCATTGATCGCGAATTCAATAATCCCTTTACTACCAGATTCTACTTTGATTGAGACGTGTCATTGAGTACATTTTCCATACTTAACATGATTAAAGTTTTCTAGTAGTAATATTTTTATATCAACAATCAACGTGTAGCTTGTCTATTTTTATTCACAAATGCCTTAAGTTACTTAAAGGATGATCTTCAAATAAATTAGTAACATGTAAGAGCGATTGATAGATGCATGAATAAACTAATTAACTATTAAGGTTGCTAGGGCAATTAACAGCAGGAGTTCTAAATGTGATTGGTCTTGTGTCGGGGATCGTAGATACTTACACACCTTACATAGACAGACAGATTATGTGACGATGTATCACACACAAGTTAGCTTGTGTCTAAATTCTTAGATATTTACCAAACATAACATTGAATATCTATTTTATTTTAAATTCTAACAAGAATGAATTTGATCATCTGCCTGTCACGTACACGTAAGTGACGAACTTGTAAATTGTAAACATCAAAACTTAAAACAAACAATATTTGGTAAATCTATGTTAAGCTTTTAAACATCCACATTTATAGTGTAAGATTAAGCAAAGGACAGCCATGGCAGTTTATATGTTGCCTATTTGATTAAAAAAACATTAAATATAATTTTGCCTACTCTATTCTTGGTGCAGATCAGCACCTTAGATTATCCTCTACTCCTATTCTTTAACATTACACTGGGGTTACCATACGATGACTTTACTGTTGTTTAAGTAGAGATGGATGACAGTTGCACAGATTTTAAATGAAACAGTCCCATGTTTGATATCCAAAAACGATCCGGTTCTGTATTCTTTATCTTTATCTTATTCTTTAACTATCGTATCCTGAGTCTTATGCATATTGACACAGCTCTCACCGTAATATCAGAATACGCACACTCCAAATTCTAGGTAGTCTTTTCCTTCACTACTGTGAGAGTGTGATGTGTAATTTGCAAATGCATAGCATTAGGAGGACATATCAGCTCACCCACTCAAGCGCAAGTGATACTTTAATGGAGGACGATTCCACATCTAGTAATATTCCAGCACCTATTGTTGTAGAGAAAAGTGATGCATGTATTACCCTCAAGAGGAGATGTAGTACACGGACGAGCAACTCTCGTGTCTCCTCCATCTCAGTAGCAGAGCTTGAAGTGAGGTATGGGACCGTCGCTTCATCCTGTACCTGATTACATCTCCGATCCAAACACATCCTAGGTTTCTTCTCAATGTATCTTGATTATTTTTTTCACAATATAAATAGGTAATGGACGGATAAGCAGATGTTTGATTTACTGAAAATATCGTTCACTTTTAAAAGTAGTTGTTCTACTTTGATTGCAAATAACAGTTTTATAAGAATTGATAAATATAATATTTTAAAATGATAAAAATCTAAAATAAACACATTATGTAAAAAATTGAAATGAAATGAAAACATGTGCCTTGTTTACCGTAATTTGATCACAGATATTAACATGTTAGAATTCTGGTATATCTTTAACGATAATAGATTAAGAATTATTAAAACATTCCAAAATCTACTTTGAGGACAAAATCATTGTTGCATAAATCTCTATTTATTGTTCGAAAAGCCTCGGATATTTGTAACTTTTAGCAACTCGTGTTGATATATTTGATATTAGAAGACACTTGGATGAGATTCTCTATATATAAACAAAATCATTATCTCGTTTAATAAACGATGTGTTTCATGGATAGGGTGTATATATTTATGTGTTGTGCGATTGTTTACATTGCCAAGTTGGCATGGAAACTGACAGTTGATGACCCAAGAGTGTAAACAGAAGCACATGCATCTGTCGTGTTGATCAGCCTGACAGATGTTGTGACCATGTAAATTGTATCATTGTCAATTACGATTACAGGCTAAACTGAAGAACGCTTTCAGGTATCACATTTAGAACTCACACAGACATGTGACCCGAACTCGTTGATAGAATCAGTTTATCCACCCATCAATCTCTCTCACGTGTACAGAAGTGACGGACTAGGAATTAACCAGCACAGACATACACTGATACAAACAAGTATCAGGCTTTGTAGGCAGGTCGCTTGTCCCTGGATTTTTTTTAAGATTTAAATTGGATGCAACATATGTTTTAACCTTTTTAACCTGTTAAATGTTTCAAATCTATATATGTGTCTAACTATTATCAAGAGTTTTGCCTGCCAGCGAGAAACGTAGGAATATGAATGCAACATTCTTATAAAAGGTATTTGATATTTATTTTTCATTGATTTTTTTTCTCTGAAATACTAAAGAGTAGAAACTAGTAAGAGTCAACGTTTAACTTTTTAACTGGTTAGAATATTACACATCAGTCTTTTTTTTAAAAAAAGCCTTCATTTGGTTTGTTCACAAAATCATAAAGAATAGAGTTGAACTGCATGATGTTTTATATTCGGTAATATATTTTCTCTCTCAGTTTTGAATTGTTATAGATTGATAATATATCTCACCAGTGCATGTCATAATTCTATATTTATTAAAGTCATATCATAATACAAATTATATTAAGCTCCTTTCTGTTTGTTAGGCCTCCGGCGACTCATAGACATTCGAGTTATAGGCATTACAATTCAAAATTTTAATTATATATCAATTGAATACAAAAGTTATAAATTTTCCCATATTATCTTAATTGGACTTTGAATGTGTAGAATATTGTCAAAGAAAATGCTATCAGAAGACATTATTTATTTATATTTATTTAAAAGATACAGTTGGACCCTTTGGAAGATACAAGAAATGGATGAAATTGCCGATAGACTCGGTCAGTCACACAAAACCATAACTGCGAAACAACAGAATTTTGAATTTGGGATGTCCTGTGTTACTTACTTACATTGTCCTAATATTCAAATGTTCGAGAGACTACATACATGCATTCATGTACATGTAGTTTCTCAAAAAAATTCAAACACAGAATATAAGCTTTAATAATGAACTGTTTCTATACAATCAAAACATGTGATTCCCAAAATCTCTGATCGATAATATAAAATTGGTTTTACTTTATGTGTTGTATATAATATATTTTAGCCGTCAATATGCCAATATTATGCTCATTTGATAATAAATTAATTAATGATTTCTTGTGTTTTTTTAATCTGCAAGATATTTTTTAAATATCCATCATTGCATTAAACATAAATCCCATGACTGACGCCCATTTCTTATGATCATTATTATTTTGATGGACTCATAAGGAGACCCCAACCATCCCCGACCCTTTTCAATACGTGAATTCCTAAACCCTTTGACAATTTCTAGATCTACCTAAATACGTACTGCGCGCTTTACATCAACGTTAGTTTTCTTCTTAATTCTATTTGCAATATTGAATTCATCTTGTAGTTTCAATTTAAAAGATAATTGATAAACAATTTACTACAAATAGAACTATGACATATTTGAGCAAAGAATTGATATTTGAGCAATTACAATCTGCTACATCCCAAGACTTAAAATAGTTTAAGTTGCACAGTATAACATGATTTGAATATTTTTAGAACGTGACTTATACAGTAGATTTCTCAAAAGTCATTTGAAATGACCAAGTAGGTTGTGCCGAAGTATAAGTTGTAGCAATCAGACGCTTGGAAGCCTTTCAAACAAACACGACTTTCATGAATGTCAGTGTGAGCAAGTTCCAGCAGTAAAGTGTAACTTCTCAAAATACTTAATTAAACATTGAAACCATTCATCATCAACGAATGATCAAGAAGCCGTTTTCTTTAATGAGTTTTGAAAAGAAATTTCAGGCAATATAGGCCAGGGAATTTGAATATCGTGCATTTGCCGAGCACATCCCACTTGAAACTTTACTTATAATCTAATCATATACACATCTACAGAAACTGCTTTTTCATTTCTGGTTCTTCAATTTGATATGGACGCGAGCTTTTCCTCACTTCAACCTCTGCTACTGAGATATTGAGGAGACAGGAGATTAGAGCTATCCTCGCTCTGAATAACGTCCTGTAATTCGCATGTTTCTCGTCATCGAAATGTGTAAAACAAGTTAAACAACCTCATCAAATCTAAGTTTCAGATGAAAATGTGATAACTATTAAGTGTAAGTGTTGTCGTAAATTACTTGTTATTTTATGAATGAATTCATGTTCGTTTTATGAATGAATAAAGTAGCTATAGACAAGGCAGTGTCAAAGACCATCGTAAGCCAATCAAATTACTTGAAGATTCAACTTTAACAATAAGAGACACGTCGTATCAGACTGGTATCTTAAAGAAAAGAAGTCGCACAACATCATAAAACATGAATTAAAATGTCTGACATTTGAACGTTGTAGTAAAGTCCAACTTGGTTCTCAGTTTTAATGCTTTAAACGAAGAGTAAGGCCTTGATATAAATCAGGCTTGTGAACAAATCAAACAAGGGTGTGTGCTGATTTAGGACATAATTTCACACACTATAAATGACAGGATCTATTTACTGTTGCTTCACTGGATATAAGGACAGTTGCACACAAATGAAATGAATCAATCCCGTGTATTATATCCATAGATCATCTGGATCTTTATTTGTTATTACATTCCTTCACCTGAAACTTATGTATATCGATAAAGCTCTTATTTCGATATCAGACAAAGCATACTCCATATTATGGGTACATCTTTGCTTCATAAATGTGCGAGATTGAGGTGTAAATTGCAAATGAATATCATCAGAAGGACAAATTAGCACACCCACTCACGTACGAGGGCCACTATAATTGACTGGTTACCAATTAAGTCCCCTGTGTAACAGTTTGAACGATTCCACATCTAGTTGACTAACTCCCCCTTAATCCAGTCGATATGGAACGACTTGGACCTGTGATAAATATTCAAGCACCTATTGTTGTAGAGGAAAGTGATGCACGTATAACAATAAAAAGGAGATGTAGTACACGGACCAGCAACTCTCCTGTCTCCTCCATCTCAGAACCAGAGTTTGAAGTGAGGTATGAGACCGTCGCTTCATCCTGTACCTGATTATATATATTAACATATCCTAGATTCTTATCCATGTATCATGATTATATTTAGAATATTTACTTGTAGCTCGACTTTTCGACGTGCACATATGTTATTTATCTGATAATATTATTCAGATATATTTGGATAAAGGCAGATTGCAGAATCACACAAATATAGTTTTCTACTCTTAGATTTCAGTAGTGAATACTGAATTTGTTCTACAAAGCGTATCCTTAATTAGTTTGCCTTACTTTAAGTTAACTAATTAAATTTACGTACATTTTTATTAGATAACTATCATCAGATATATATGTTCTGAATACGGAATTTGTGTATGCATAATTTAATAGAACATCTGTCTCCAAGTAGTTTCTATAAATGAGTTATGAAAGAGCAGATGTCTGATTTATTGAACATTAAGTTTACGTCTGGTTGGTTTGATCTCATTGTTGATGACATTAGTATAAGAATTGATAAATATAATAATTTTAAACGAAAAGGACTTAAATTGTGCATATACAAATTAGCATATCATAAACAAAAGGTATGAATGACATGAAACAGGTATCCTATGTATCGTAACCTCAACACATAATATGATCTAAGGGATTCTTGAAGTCTGAGATTTGATGACTAAAGCGTGGAAACAGCAAGACATGCATCTATCACCTTGATCTGCCTGAAAGGAATTTTGTGACCATGAAAACTCGCATCATTGTTAATTACAATACAACAACTATAGCGAAGTAGACTTTCAGATTCCACATTTAGAACTCACACAGACACGTTACCAAAACTCATTGATGGGATCACTTTTTCACACCCATCAATCTCTCTTGTACAGGCGCGGAATGAACCAGCACACACATACACTGCTAAATAACCAAGCACTTTCTTGACAATAATCTTCTGAACAACATTTAAACTTGTATATATAACCTTGACTTTACTGTACAGTATAAACGTAATCGATAATATTGTAAAGGTTAAACTAGATTTACCAAATGCTGTAGACAATAATATGAAACATTCCAAAGTTATCACATATGAAGAACTTAAACCAATCAAGTTTTGATGATTCAACTTATTCTCTTCAAGTTCTTCAAAAATGTAACAGGGGATGAAAATAGTTCATGTTTGTTGGGATTACAAAACATTTTTATATATATATATATATATATATATATATATATATATATATAATTATAATGTCCTGTACATCTAATATTATAATCTAGAAATACAATGTTTTGTGTCATACATCATGATCTTAGTATTTGTATGTTTATCTGTTTAAGATGAATACGCATCTATGACCGTCGCCTGTCACAATATCAGAACCATCGACCAATCCTAGCTCTGCCTTACTCATGTGGATGATTGCCCTGGCGACCTTGATGAGGGAATCAGTTTATCCATCCATCAATCTCTCTCACGTGTACAGAAGTGACGGACTAGAAATTAACCAGCACAGACATACACTGATACAAGTATCAGGCTTTGTAGGCAGCAGGTCACTAATCTCTTGAATTTTTGTTTTGTTAGATCATATTTTCTCAATATTTTCAACTGATTAGATTAGAATAATACAAATGTATCCATATGTCTTAATTCTATATATGTCTTATTAAACACGAATTTCGTTCCTTACTCTACTAGCTGTATTAAATTCCTTTCACTGTTCGGTTTTAATATTAATGATTCTACTCTCTACCACGAGCAAAGCAATGATAGTTAAGCAAGTGTTATCTGTTAAATCCGAAACTGTCAATAGTTTAAGCTGCTTAAACAGTCTGCACAGCATGATTTTTTTATAATTTGTAGAACGTGACAAATATAGCAGTGTTCTCAAAAGTCTGTTTAAATGACCGGAGAAAGCTGTGCCGAGGTATAAGGTGCAGCTATCAGAGGTGGGAAACCTTTCAAACAAACACGAACTACATGAGTGTCAGCAAGATCCAACAGTACAATGTCAGGGCCTCAATTTCAAAATACTTAATTAACCATTGAAACCATTCATCATCAAGGAAGGATCGAGAAGCCTTTTTCTTTAATGTGTTTCGCAGTAGAAAGTTCATGCAATCTTGGCCAAGGAATGATTTATTTTGATTGGAAATATCGTGCATTTATCATGCAGCCACTTGGAGAGATGGGACGAAGAAATCCTTTGTTTCAGAATTCGTTTATATCAAATAGTAAGTTTATTATTTGTTTAAACAAATCTCCTTAAGTCGTAGCAGAACGACAAACAAAACGTTTCCTAGTTTCGAATCAATCAATCAATCTGTATTTTCACACTGAAAGGCCACAGCCCTGTAGTACACATTACATATTGTCGGTAGTAACAAACTTTGACTAAGTATAAAGCTTTATGGATGTAGATGGAACATTTTTCTATCATTTTCGATGTCCCTTCATTTCACTTACTCCATTTTATATGGCCACAACCAGAAGGTATAAAAGGTCATCATGCCTGATGTGTTTGGTTAGATATCAAACTGAAACACTAAAGAAGAAGCGACATTTAACAAACCTTGTTAGATTGGCTTCCAGCAGATTGAACCCTGCTTACATTTTAATAAAGCAGGCTAGGGTATATCCAGGATATGACAATCAATAACAAGGGTTATATTATTTAACAAATTTGAGCCCTTGTTCATCAAATACTTTTTTTCAAATCCTCTGATAATTCATCAAAACTTTATCCAAATTGCATTCTATCATGACGCATGAGGCTCCGACTGTTATCAACAGGTATCAATCTATGGTGGAATCAGACAAGGAATATCTCTCAATCCTGAATACGTTATAATCAAGACATCATGTTTGCTATAGTATCATAGCAAAGTGAAACCAGAACTAACATTCAATATACATTGAAGGCCATATTGAGACCTTCAGCACCTTCTGGAGTCGATTAAATTCTAAATTCAAACAACATATCAAGATATGGTACCTTTGTTAACAATGTTTAATAGTGTTTAAGTAATTGCTTTTAAAATATAATTTTAAACTAAAACATCTTGAAATAAACACATTGAACATTGTGTGTAATGCATTGAAACATTTGTTATGAGCTACTATGACTACTGACTAATAAAATAAACATGGGAATTAAAATTATTAGGCTAAAGATGGATGACCTTCCTGGTTTCCATTGCTGATATTATCATATTTCTGCATATTATTCTTCCAACATGAATAACAATTTGTGGCAAAGTATATACAGTGTATGTAATAGTTTATGTTGATAACCAGCCAATATATAGAGAATGTCACCAGAGTGTCTTCTGATATTAAATATATCAACACGAGTTGATTAAACTTACTACTATCCGAGGCTTGCCGAGGATATTTTTACTTTTATCAAATAGTGTGAGACACGAG
Source organism: Gibbula magus (assembly GCA_936450465.1). Lineage (NCBI taxonomy): Eukaryota > Metazoa > Mollusca > Gastropoda > Trochida > Trochidae > Gibbula > Gibbula magus. Next base: position 100,103,936 of record OW388290.1, read on the forward strand.
GGTGTTTTAATACGTTTCAATACAAATAATGTACATCTCTGGGCATAACTCTGCCATTTGACATCCAATGCGGTGACGTCATAGCACTGTGACGTCACCAAGTTTAAGACGTCATATCACTGTGATGTCATTACTCGATGAAAAGCATTGTGATGTCATGCAGTTGTCGGTGACAGGGCATTGCGCAAAATCTACTGCTAAAGTGATATCGCTTGATCTAACACAAGTAATATCTCATATGGAACACAGTTTTGGATAATAAATGTATTGACTGATTCATTTAGGCAATGTGTTGACTGAAAATTTTTTGCTGGTTTCCTCTGGTGTCTTCATTGTATATTTGCTAATCGTAACACTAGGTTTATTATTACGATTGCTGGACATATATATTGGAAATATAACTAGAATAGAAACACTTGAAAAGAAATCCAAACCTTTTAAACCTCGCAAGTTAGGAATACTATAGAGTTTCAAGAACCAATTATTCAACTATTTTAAACTAGTAAAAACATTGTTTGAAAATATGTTACTTCTATCCTAATGACGAGAGCGGCTGCTTTGAATGTTTTCACAAAAATAATTCAAGAATTAACCAGTGTTGTTCAATTCGTGTAGTACTCATCCCTGAAAGTAAACATATCAGTCTGTCTTCATCACTGACTGGTTGAAGAGCACCTGATGCAGTTGATTCATCCACTTTTTATTACAATCAACAAACTTGATGTGAAACTGAGCGCAATGTACCGTTTATGTGCTGATTTTTTAATTAATTGAAACTTTTAATGATTTACGATTGTGCGATTTTGACTTATAAATTCCTACCCTAACGCACTTGTAAATAAATGACTATGTAACGTGACATTATACTTTTGTGTGTACAACGTTCATTATGCTCTCACATGCCCTCATCAGGCTGACCACTTAACTATCCATTAAAGATCAGTTATAGTTGACCTTTGGTAAACATTTCACTTTCATTATGAATAAAGTAAGCTGTCCAATCAAGGTGATACAATCAATTAGATGTTTATATAACTCTCTTACACTTTTTTATCCACACTTCACCATTTGCACTGAAGTTAATCTAGGAGTCATGTGTAATTAGTTTCAATGACTCCATAATGACTCCATCAATGAAGTATTGTGTCTTCTATGTGAAGGAAATACATCATAAAGCTGCTGAAACAAATTAAGCATTCAGTTTATTTGGTGTTTACTTTCTGACGGTCTAAGAGCAATTACCATTTGATAAACGGTTCATTGTCGATCTTCCTATGAATGAATGAATGATTATGAAGACTCAACGAACTTATTTTCATGGCCTGTTGTTAGTGTTTTTCTTTCACAGAGGACTTGGCTAGAAATCAGTTTTATTTGGACATCGAAATTGTTAATCTACCGAAAATAATTAACTTCTAATATCAGTTCACGATTTTATAAATTCAACAGACATATTTTATCAATAACGTATCGGTTGGTGTCTAATTTACATTGATTGACATCATTGGCATTTGTTGATATATTTTTCTCTTTAAAGTTGTGCTTTATATTATTTGTTGGCGGTTGTATATATATTTCAGAATGACATGTATGATTTTGTATTATCTTTGAGCGATATGCATATAAGCTTATAATATGTTTACCAATCCAATTCCCAATGGAAATAAATATGATTAAACCCATTTAAAACATTTCCATTCAAGCACATACGAGTTTGTCATGCGATTTTCAACATACATTATCCAACAAGGTAACATACAAATTATACATGACCAATTTGCACTGATACCAACTATATTTCATGTAACTTGCGGCTTTCCACTTTTTAAGGATATTGCAATTACACGCAAAACATTAAATGTCATCTCTCTAATAGCTGAGTATTACCCACTGACATATTGTTCTCTAACAGTGCTTATACCATTTGTAAGGAGATTTAGTGCATTTACGCTTTATTGTAATTTAAATGTGGAAAAACCTAACAAGATTGACATTATTGATTGGTGCCACAGCAAGAGTTTAAGAAACAAATTGATTTGATAGCATCAAACCATGTTAAAGTATTAGAAGTCCTGTCGATTCCTGTTATTTAAACTGTAGTGCCATTTCCTTGCCAGGCACCTGCTGTTTTAAATGAAGAATGCAATTTCCAAATTGTCAAGGTAATTTTACCCTGGCATTTTCTTGTTGGTCCTCCTCATTTAGTTGTATTTTAAGTTCTAATACGAAATAATTCAGTATGAAACCATGTGAAGTGAAGCCTCCTTGATCAGCAATAGCATCATGCTGCTCATGAAGATTTCCTTTTTTTCAATATTTCAATAAGATTTATTGTCAGTTAATTTCTCTTCGTTTTTAAGAAGGAAGAAACGATATTATATGTCATTTTGTCAATCTGAAGACAGAAGGGAATACTTAAAAGAACAAAATGACAGAGTAAAATAATGAAGATACAAACAAAAAAGGGCAGATTGGCCAGCCAGATATCTTACCGTCAAGCTGGTAAAAATAGTACTTATCTCCGAATGAACAACTACTTTTCTTTATCGGTTTATTCAATTCATAAGTGTTTAATTCAAAACTTAATTCATTCAATTATGATATTGTGAACGTACTTTTCAATTTATATAAACACAATCCTTCCTTGACAGACCTAATTTCGTAAACATGAGTCAAATAGCACATGATATTGAAATTGTATCTTGTGAACCAAAACCCTTGTGCAACAAGGAGAAATGTTCATTTCCTTCTTGATAGTGATGAATGTTGAAACATGAATGGCACATGAAGTGAATGGCAGGTGTCCCGAGATCAGACAATCGTTGATGATATTGGTGAGATGTATCTCATACGTTCCATTCTTAAGCCTGACAGAATGTACATTGTGTTCCTGTCTGAAACGGAAATGAAATAGTCTATCATATATCTTTGATGCACTTTGATGCACTCGTGTAGACTATAAAGCAGCTTTGTTAACATTAGTTTAGACATGGCCACATCCTTTCCGGACATGTATAACTTTCGTCTTCATTCATATATCTATGTATTATGCCTCATAAATTCAAACATATTCAAACATAAACGTTCATCAAGCCCCTGAAAGCAAAAAAACAGATACAGACATGTCTCCAAGAAGTGGTCGTGGTGTTTGTGATACCTTTGAAATAACCTAGTTGAACAACATTGTCACGTGATGGTCAGATTAAGAGAGGTCAAAATGATTTATAACATATTGACAAATGTTCTATATGTCCTATTGACTTATTTTCGTAACTGCACATGAGGGCATATCGTGGTAATTTTAATATAATGATATATGTAATGAGTAATATCATTTGTTTACAAATACCAAATTTGACAGGTTTCAAAATCAGGATTACGTCTCTTGAATGTACACTGTATTATCAACAGAGGATAGAAGCACATAGACACTTCACTGATAGAAGCACATAGACACTTCACTGATAGAAGCACATAGACACTTCACTGATAGAAGCACATAGACACTTCACTGATAGAAGCACAGTTAAGTGGTCTGTCTGAGAGCATACGGGAACCTTATCAAAATATCATCCATATCAAAATATATGACATCAATGACGCTGTTCTTTAATGAGTGCGTCAAAGTTTTCAAACAATCAAAATCAAAGGACTGAAAAACCACGAAGACACATTTAATTGGAATCAATATTGTTGATCATCTGAGGTGTATGTGGTAATTTGCATAAGCAGCACGTATTGAAAATAGCTGGAATGTCACATCAGGGGAAAATGTTATCTTTGATCTCGAATGACAAAGACAAGCATACTTTCAATTACAAAAGCTTCGATTGGACTGACATTGATTGTGCGCATAAAACAGAAATGGCAAATTACAGGAAAAATATCAAACCTTTGATGCAAGACAGAATATGTCACAGTATTGGTTGTGTATTTTTACAATATGCTTAGATTGATTTGCTAATATTATTTAAATCTGTAGAGTACTACTTAAAATCACCATAATGAGACCTTTCGTTGTTGTAATATTTTAAATGAGAATTACAAACTTAGTAAAGATTGTGTGAGTTTAGCTATAGGTTGTAAAGCGTATCTCACAGCAGCATATCAAATCTAAAGTGCTTTAAATCATTGAAAATCCGCCTAGCCTGAATATTCGCTTCGTTGAATTTAACAAATAAAAATACACTTTGTATCATCTCCCTTCTTTCAATATATGCAGCATATATTCCTAATTATGCTACGTTCAACTACATGGCAAGTACTTTTATAACAGTATATAATCGTTGCTACATTGCATTTAATAAACATAATAAGATAACGTACAGTTTATATATAAGACTTTGTGTTCATTATCTTAATCTTTTGACCAGATATTATGGCTTCATAATAATATGCGTGTCAATTCGATTGTATGAATTCACTGTATACTACTCGACTATAGGAACATGTACCTTATTCAATGTTCAGCTTACTTTTAATTTTCATGAAGCAACCTCCAGTCATTCAACAGTTTTAATAGTGACCCATCTTTATATTGATTACAGAGAGCTGAAAGATAAGGTTTGGCTTCAAGTAGCAAGTTCGTCTGAAGCTTGGAATAGCTTAGCTAGAAGAAAACCAGGTAATGCAACTGACATATGGCAGCTGACAATGAGCAACTACTTGTGATTTTGATTGCGGTGTAGCCTGTGGTTTGATTGAATGTGATTGATTATATTTACTCAGCCATTAAAACGTGGCCATTAAAAGTGTATACACCGATCGAACATTTGTCACATAAAATTGTTTTAATGCTGAGAAAATGACAAAATGAATAAAGATCATGTCTGGTGACATTTCACATCTATTGCGGGCATTTTAAACCTCGTGATAATAACTCAACTTTAGACATCTGAAATTGCTCAAAACCATAACGTGATGTCAGGATTTAGTTGCAGCAAATTGTGTATAATTGCATAGCTTTGTTAAAGGATATATCAAAATAAAAACAAAATGAAAAAGATGTGTTGCCGGCTAAGGCTGATTCATTCGGTACTAAGAGTAGGACATAGACGTAGGTAGATAAGTAGGACAAGTCCATCAACATGGCAACAGACATGACATATGATACAACACACAAGGAAGCTCAAAATTTGATTGTAGCCTCTAATAGATCAAAGATGTGTTGTCATCTCTTGCTAATGATGCACTTCAGTACTTTGAATAAGTAGGACGATCAAATTTCGTCTACATAACCAGGGGATATTCATCACATGACAAATGACACCACACAAAGGAGACCAAAAATTTAATAAAGCTTCAAACAGGTGCCGTGGAAATACATGTATTTATCAACGTTGACGGAGCCACTGTGTGATGGGATACGTCGCATGTCATGTTGTAAACAAATAGAAAAACATACATGGTTTTAATTTGACAATTATGCTGTGTTCTACAAAAATACTAAAAAAAGCAAACATTGTGAGTATTACAAGAACTTTATTGCATACATTCAATGTATTATAGAATTTATTTATATTTCATTAGATTGAGATGTCCGTAAATATACATATTTGTATGTAGGTCTCTGTGGTTTTACAGAAGTTGAACATCATCAAATGTTACAACAGGATATGCTTCTCGTCAGGACCAGCAGCCAGCAGCACTGCCAGTAACATTAACTGCAACACATCTACATATTCTGTTAATGTCTTTTGTTTGATTGCTATCTCACGGTTATAAAAACAATAAGGTCAATCGTGACACCATCCAATTCTTATTGATCTAGAGTGCTTTATGACAATGTATAAACTGCTATCCCATCATTAAATACACATATTGTGAGGATGTCATCCCTTTAACCACCATCATCCCAAAATGTATTGCACTTTACATTGGTGGAGTGCTTCAACAATACAACTTTTAAAAAACGTATTGTCGAATATTGATGCGGCATATTTATGCTTCGACAGAAACATTAGATAATTTTAGATTGTGTGTAAAAAAGGAAAAACAGGTTTATAACAATATTGAAATCTGGCATTCAGATGTTTTCATTTTATTGGAACAATCCATGCAAAAATTATTTTCATATATCATAATCACTTTGTCGGTAGCGTAACGTCCAAAGATGAACTATGGTCGATATCTTTAACATTTGATTGTAGCAGACTGAAATGATGACTTGATTTTAGGCTTAGTTCAGGATGTTTTGTGGTAATGTGGCTTTGTATGAACAATTTGTTTCTTCACAATGTCCCTTTTCTGATGATTCATTTTCAATACTGTTAACTTACCAACGAATACGATGTATTCATTGAGATATTTACATGATTCTCACAATTTTCATTACAATAGAATATTTTGAACCCTTACGTTGCGTATATATATTTTACCAATTTTAGCTCCTGTGGCGAAATTTACAGGCTCGCAGCTCGCAGCAGTAGTTTGGGCTTTGGCACTAACTAGCTCTGCTGGCGGAATTTCCAGGCGGCGATTCCGGTACCGTTTTTACAAAATATTCCGCATCTACATGGCGAATAAGGACTATATACGGGCGTTCAATACAAATTCAAGATGCGACACCCGTACACAAATAGCTAATTCACACCCGAAACTTTGAATGCATTTTCTATTAATTTTTCGTTTTTATTCTATTACTTTCGAAAGATTGTCTTTAATTCGGCCCTCGTAACATCATAAATACGAAACGAAAAAAATCCATTTATATAAGGAATTGAAGAAAATATGTTCAGCTTCACAATGATATAAAAATTATTAGAATGCAACCTTTGGTTATAATTCTATAGCTATGTAAAGTTTGTCTTTATTTCCACCTATCAAATCGTAAATACTTACAACATGTATGCGGCATTGCGAACGGTCGTTCATCGCACTTTTCCAAGAAATCATAATCTCGAACCAGTTGACAAATAAGCACATGTCAACCCAAATATGGTTATGTTGTTGGACCTTTCAAATAAAAGCTAACCTCGAACCATAACTGTTGAAAATATGTTGATTAGTTTGTGTGCCGTTTGGTTTCACATGCCTCTCAAAAAGGTAAAATTGTATCTTTATTTCTGTGAATAAATATGCGCATTTTATATTGAATAAAAGATTATTCTTTTCGGTTTATTGTGATATAAAAAATATGAAAATGCATTCAGTATTTTAGCCGTGATAAATGTGCAAGAAGTTGTGAAAATCGCCTATTGTTAAAGGGATTGTCGAAGTGTAAACGTGCCCTTTTCCACGGCGCTTGCTGTGTCTTTAGTATTTTTTTGACATTTGCTAATTTTATATGGGAATGTAGTCCATTCTTTCCCCTTTATTTTGCCGTATTTTTTTTAAAACAAACAATTCGCTCACATGATATGAAGTGCGGGAGTAAGGCCAGTTCCCGAGAGGCGAGATGCGAGGCAGATGGCAGGTACGGGCGAGGCAAACCCGAGGCAATGCAAACACATGGGTGAAAATAGCCTCAAGCGTAATTACGCTTCGGGGCGGAGCACGACAAAATTGGCCTTTTGTAAAGCTAATTATCGATGCGTTACGGGTCAACAATGCACACGCAAATTGGTGTGAATTTTGCTTGACATTCCGACCAGACACTGATCAAAGCTTCATTGTCACGGCTAACCGCGGAGCGTAAATACAGCCATTCTCATGGAGCGACTCACGGACACAATCGACTCGGGACCCGTTCCCAGGGCTTGCAATGCGAGAGAGAGCAGTGGAATTATTCTAAGTCTTGTATCGGGGATCCGTAATGAGGTACCTCTGACTTGCTTATAGCTCTCCCGGATAATTCCGGGATTCGCAAGTTTAATGAATAGGTGTACTCTCCAAATGACATGTCAACAGCTTATCATAGTGTCTGCTGGTCGTTTCACTTTCATACAGCTTCTGAACATAATTGGTTTTAATTTTTAGGGCTCAAGAGCAACCTCATGTTTTAAACCTCTAATTTAAGTTCAAGCCTTAAAATACTCCACAATCACGCACAAAACATTAGATGCCATACCGCTAATGACTAAGTGATACACAAAACCATATTGTTATGACCCCGAATCGGAGATTCCGGGGGTATATTGTTTTTCACCTGTCCGTCTGTCAGTCCGTCCGTCTGTCCGTCTGTGTGTTTGTCCACAAAAACTTTAACCTTGGCCATAACTTTGGATTGCTCAGAGCTAGGGCTTTCATACTTGGCATGTGCATACCTTGTGATGAGACCTTTCAGATGAGGTCATCATATTTGACCTTGTGACCTTAACCTTTACCTTGCTGCAGTGGACATCTTTAGTAAACTTTAACTTTGGCCATAACTTTAGATTGCTGAGAGCTACAGCCTTCATTCTTGGCATGTGCATACCTTCTGATGAGACCTTTCAGATGAGGTCATCATATTTGACCTTGTGACCTTGACCTTGCCGGAGTGTGGACAATATTTAGAAAACGTTAACCTTGGCCATTACTTTGGATTGCTCAGAGCTACGGCTTTCATACTTGGCATGTGCATACCTTGTGATGAGACCTTTCAGATGAGGTCATCATATTTGACCTTGTGACCTTGACCTTGCCACAATGAACATTTTCAGAAAACTTTAACCTTGGCCATAACTTTAGATTGCTCAGAGCTACGGCTTTCATACTTGGCATGTGCATACCTTGTGATGAGATCTTTCAGATGAGGTCATCATATTTGACCTTGTGACCTTGACCTTGCCCAGTGGACAATATTCAGAAAACTTTAACCTTGGCCATAACTTTGCTACATCCGGGGGCATCCGTGTTTAACAAACACATCTTGTTTTCATTTAACAATCCTTATAAATGTGCAGGGAGATTGAATGTATTCGCTCTTTGTTGTAATTCAAATGCGGAAGAAAGCCTACAAGATTGATATCATTGATTTATGGCACAACGTGAATTTAAGAAACACATTTATTTTTTATATGAGAACATTTTAAAGGAATTGAAGCACGGCTGAAATACAAATCAATACTTAATGTTGCTCTGCTACCCGCATCAAAGCATATTAAAGTATAAGAAGTCTTGTCGATTCTGTTTTTTTTCAAGTGTAATGCTGTTTTCTTTGCTAGGCAGCTGCTGTGAGTTTTACATGAAGAATGTAAATTGTCAAGGTAATTTAATTCTGGTATTTTCGTTCTTGGTATTTTAAGTTCTGATAGGAGACAATTCAGATTTATAGTTTGTAAACATTTTAGGCTATCCGCTCCTAACCCCTGATGGAACTTATACTATGTCCAATCATTTATCCATGAAGCTTCCACATACTTAACAACACTTACTGTATAAGTCATTTTCCCTACGTTTTCAAAAAGGAAGAAACCACATATGTCATATTGTCAGTTTAAAGAAGCAAACATTACTTTAAAAACCAAATGACGATGATACAAAGTAAAATAAAAAAATTAAAAATTAAATGTCAGATTGGCTTCGAAAACATATCTTAACATCTTTTGTGTAAAAATAGTACTGTTTTCTGAAGGAGCAAATTATAATTGATTTTTTAATTCAATAATAATATTGTGAACATTTTTTTCAGAATATGTAAACATAAATCGTTTTTGGAAACAGGATTAAAGTATCACATGTAATAATGAAAATGTAGGAGAACATTTTGTGAACCAATGCCCTACATGTAGGATAACCAAGGAGAAATGTTCATTCATGATAGAGCTGAATGTTGAAACATGAATGGCACATGAGGTGAATGGCAGATGGATATCATATGTTTCTTCATTCTTAAGCTTGACAGAATGTACATTGTGTTCCTGTATGGAAAGGAAATGAAACCGTCTTTATTATACAGCTATTATTGACCTTATTTCCGAACTGTTGTAGACTATAAAGCAGCTTTGTCAACATTAGTTCAGACATGGCTCTCAGGAAATGGAATTATTTTATACTTTATTCATATATAATGTATTATTCCTCTGTTATTTTCACAAGTTTGGGAATCATTGCTCTTGCTTATCTTTTATGATTTCTGATTAGCAATTGCTCAATATGTTGGGGTTTTTTTTACATCTTTGTCATCAGTAACTATTTGAAACATTCCCGTGAATTCACAGATTCTCTGTATACTGATATGTCTTCAAAAGATTGTTCTGGGATTGACAGTTGATAATAAAAAAAATGTAAAACAAAATAAAACAAACACAAACATGGTTTAACATTTTATCTTTTTTGGTCTACATTATGATCAATCAAATTTGTAATCATATGGTTGTCTATTTTCAGATTTAAAATCAAACTATTACAATACGTTTAGACATACGTTGATAATTCCTTTCATGAGTTAAAATGAGATATAAACGGAAAATCAGTCATATTGAAATGTATTAAACATGAAACCAAAGCAACACAATAATTTTAATTATGTGTCATCTTATTGAACTTGAACTGAATAGCGTGTCTTGGAGTCATGTGATGGCCAGAACACGAGACTACAATTGATTTATAACATATTTTGTTTGTAAAAATATTCTATATGTATTATGGCTTACTCTCTGAACTCATCGTACTGACTGTAAACGAGGATATGTCGTGTTTAAATTGATAATATGTGTTTTATTATATGTTTACAGGTAACATATACTAATTATTTCTCTTAAATGTAAGGAAATATAAACAGATATAGCTCGAAGCAATGTTGTGATGTTTATGATCTTACCGTCTGAGAAATAATAAACAGAGATTATTCCCCGAGGAAGTGTGTCATATGACTTTTACAAAACGAGTGTGAAATCTTGTATTGCCCGAGCGAGAGCGAGGGTTATACATAAATTTGCACGAGTTTCGTAAAAGTCATATGGCACACATTCGAGTGTAATAATTTCTTTATTACCCTTTCTATTCCATTTCATTCGCGTAAAAATAGTCAGGAAACGGTTCACTTCCATTGCGATGGCAAGCTAAGGTGACGTCACGAACAATCGTTTTATGACGTGACAGTCAACGTAATACGGTAAGTCGCGGTGAAACAATAGTTGCTAGGCAAAAGTGATATGTGCACATGTGCTCGTATCGAAAATATTAACTCGGTTATTTTCAACCATATGGGTAATAAATGAGGATATGTCGTGTTTAAATTGATAATATGTGTTTTATAATATGTTTACAGGTAACATATCCTGATTATTTCTCTTAAATATATAGAAATATATACAGACATAGCTCGAAGCAATGTTGTGATGTTTATGATCTTACCGTCTGAGAAATAACCTAGTTGAACTACATCGCGTGTCTTGAAGCCACATGATGTTTTAGAAAACAGGACTTCTACATGACTGATAATACACACGTGCATGAACATAGCGTTATAAATATTGACGTATATTTTTTTATTCACGTCTTTTGACATAGACAGATTGAGATAATACAACATGACAGTTGGCATGTAGTTTTACTATCACCAGTGGGAACACGAGTAAATGGACAGATTTTGACGAGACACAATCATTAATAATGCATATGCATGAACATGATGTTATATTACGTTCTTTAGAAATTTCCATTGTCTCTCAAAAGACTTCATATGAACATTTTCTTGCAATATATTCCTAGATGTCAACGATATCCTTTGTGTAACTAGGTTTCATGCCCTTAATGCTCATGACAAAACTGTGCCGTTCAGCTAATGATATCATACGGTTATGCTATATGTCCAACTGACTTTAATTTTAACCAAATTGATTGTAAAGGAGGATATATAATTCACAATTGACATGTTCCAGAATCCAGATTATTTATCATTAATGTATTCAGGTATTAACAACACAGGGTTGAGGCAAATAAACACTTTTTGGATAGAGAAAACGTAGCACAACTGATTAATTGGATAGATATGTTGAATATTTTACTTACCATTTGACCAGAACAAAATGATGTCACGACCGGAAGTCTTATACACTGATCAATACATGATTATTTTCATCAATTCATAACTGATTATTTTGTTAATTTCAAGTAATAAACCAATACAATTATAAAACCACAACAACAATTCTGTTAATGTCAATTACAAGTCATATTTTAATAAGTCAGGATCAAGTAGGTTAAGTAATGTAAATCATGTAAATAATTGTAAAGTTGACGTGTATTATATATTAGATAATCTTAAATTATTTTATTTAGAATACGGACCGAATGTTTTTATATGTGTTAAGTGTTGAATTAGCTACTAAAGGAATTGTTTTATGGAATTATAATTAATTTTCTTAAACCTTATCCATGGATTGAGTTATGTCAACGTTCAAATGATTGACCATGACTTGTCAAAGAATACTGTGGGAATGTGGGAATAACGATAACTTTGCTGAACGCAACAATATGGCGGCCGCCTGATGACGGTGTCGCTTATAACATAAAGAATGACGTCACTCATGCCCTTACATCATGAATTAGCTTACGCACTATGACAGCTGGAGTCGTCTCCCTTTAACTACCTTAGTAGAATCTGTGCGAAAATAAGCTGCCCGTTTAACATCAAATAATGAGATTATTTTCACATTAAACCTTATCCATGGATTGAGTTATGTCAACGTTCAAATGATTGACCATGACTTGTCAAAGAATACTGTGTGAATGTGGAAATAACGATAACTTTAAGAAATTCCTATCTATGTGAGTTTCAAAATATCGTTTTGCAGTCTCATGTTCGATTTGAATTGCCACTACATCTTGTGTTTAATTATTACTTTCAGGACCTTACACTGTCTGTATTTTAAGATGCTGACAGAAACATTTTAATTTGTTGGAGATGATCACTTATTTTATAATGATGATCTATGATTCAACAAACAGTTCACCACAGCAGGATTCATTTGAAGAGATAGCTATGAGGTCGTTTCTGAAATGCCAAATTGATGAATGAGAGATACTTCCAACTGCAGTGTTTCACCGTTTTGGGGTCTCATTTGATCACTTTCAGGTTTGTAACCTCAATTATTTATTTAGTGTTATTTTAATAACAACACAGACTCATTTAAAAACCACGTTTGTGCACATAAGCATTTAGTGAATTTCACATCCGCTATCACTGCTTGACAACAAGTGTATTCTTGCACATTGGACGAAGTTAAAAGGGCACTGTATAACCATATTAAACCGTCTCTGATTTTTCAGTAGCCAATCTTATACGAATAGTCCGCAATGTTATGGTAGAATTTCAGTTGTCCATCATATTCTAATGATACAAATATTCTATTAAAATTAAATAAAAAAATCATGTTTTCACTTGTTTGTACACCAGCGTCTAAGGTGACACCTCCTGCAATCAAGGAATTATAACTCTGTACTGTGGAACTCGTTTATCCATTCATCCAACTAACCTCTACATGCCTTTAAAGACGTAGTTCTAAGAAATTGATTTCCTGGTGAGAAGTGTAAGTGTTATGTAAGCATCTAACTGAGTGCGTCAGCTTAATTTGGGACCTTATCATACTGAATTAAGCTTAATTTTTTGCAAAGGTCAACTGATCCCCATTGGACTAGTACATGTACGTGGTCTGTCTGAGAGCATGCGAAACCATAACGAATAGTATCCTCATCAACGTATGTGACTTCAATGCCGTTGTTCTGTAACGAGTGCGTCAAAGTTACACTTAATCAAACAGTCAATATCAAAAGATAAGAACATCCCAAACATCCATGTTAGTGAACTCAATACCCATACTGTTGATTATCCGAGTTGCAGTGTTTTGGGTAAACTGCAGTGATAAATTTACCAGCGAGTCCTGCAGCAAATACTCATAAAATTTTGAAATATCTGTAAGTCCCCTGGACTCAAAGTATTTTTTATTTAGTATTTGCTTACTTATTGAGGGGCTCACTTATATCTGTTGGGACTCACAAGAGCTTGTGGTAGCGAGTTCCTTGACTCTGCATGTCATATTAGTAAATTTATCACTGAAAGTGGGCATTTTGACATAAAGCGAGAATATGAAAAATATATCCCAGGTTTGTGAATTCCCATGAAATTTTATCATGAATATTTGTTTCTAATAAGCAATATTTTCTTGATTGTTTGTGAACAGTAACAGTTTTTATTCAGAATATCTTATATATCATATTTTCTCAGAAATGTGAATAGATAATGTTTCGTTGTTTAGTTGGCTTCTGTAGACATTATGAATCCCTGTTTCAGTCATGCTTACCACGTGGGTTGAGTTCTCTTGTATTTTGAATGGTGACGTTTCTTTTGCGGTTGAGTGTATTGTGAGTAACTTTAAATGTATATATGAAAACAATATAAACTAATTTAATGAAATCATCAGCAAAAACATTTTAAGTTAAATTGATATTATGTTACATTGGAGATTATTATACTCATTAGCAGCAATGACTATGATCTCTTTGCGTATCGGCCTAAATGACTTTATTTCTGTCCATTCCCTACATGTAAAGCAGAAAATTACACCTCCTGCTATGTAAATTTCACGTAAACTATTTCCAAAAGAAAACTAAATCTATACATCTTCTTGATTTATTTGACGCAGCATGATTTCATTTCAAAATCGAAGAAACAATTTTGGAGATCACTTACAAAAGCAACACGGTATTAAAAGTAGCAGTAACGTCACATCAGGGGAAATATCATCTTTGATTTCAAATGACAAAGACAAAACATACATTGAAATTACAAAAGATCTGAATAGCATGACATTGATAGTGCACATCAAACAGAAACAGTAAATAACCAAAACAAATAATCAAAGGAAAACTTTTATAGAGGACAGTATTTTCTAAAATTGGTTGTGTATTGTATCAATGTGCTTAATATTGACTTGGCTAGCATCAATGAATTTGAATTTATTTTGGCATATTGTATCTGAAGTAAAATCCCCGGTATGGTCTCACTAGGTTTTGGTTTAATTTTTCTTTTTTTACCCTTTTCCATACATGCAACACAGAAAATTACACCTCCTGCTATGTAAGTTTCTTTCAAAATATTTAAAAATGAAATAAGAGAACTTTATCTTTACATCTTCTTGATAATCTAATTGACGCGGCATTATACATTTCAAAATCGAGGAGATCACTTTTCCTGAATGCATATATGCATCTTCAACGAGTATTTCTATCATGTTGCAACACGGAATCGAAAGTAGCAATAACGTCAGATCAGGGGAAATATCATCTTTCAAATTACAATAGCTCTGAATTACGGAAAGAACAACTTTTGATAGGAGACAGTATTTTCCATGTGCTTATGTGCTTAATATATTTTCAAATATTAAGTCTGTGATGGGTACTTAGACGAGGAATACATAAGAAAACAAGATTTCGGATAGTAACGTTTATATATACATGTATTTATTTTACATAAAGGATGCATATATAGTAATGTATGGGTGTTTTCATATCACATTCTGTATCAGTCCGAGACCCCAATATCAGCACGAGAGCTTTATATATATGTATTTTACATATAGAATGCAAGAGTATATAAACCGAAACATTGTGTATCTTCACAATAAATAATTTATTATCCGGAAAATCTGGTTTTCTTTTCAAATATTGTAAAAGTTTTGATAGTACAACTTAAAACTCTACCAAAAGGAATACTTTTGTCATTAAATATAGCGCTAAAACTTATTTTTTAAACCTCTACTGCTAGTTACTAATTCAGTCAAGTGTGTTAGGAGCATACCTCATAGAAGCATATAAAATCAAGTCTATCATATATCCTTGAATAATCACCTGACTTGAATACTCGCAGGTTAAACATTGCATTACACTTGTGAGTATCATGTATTCCTATATATGCTTCATTCACTTACACAGTAAAAACCTATATTACAACATTCTATTATAATATTTACAATCAATTAAAGAATAGTATCCTTTAGTATTTTCCTAAAACTTACATAACACATGTAATATGGCTTCGGTATTACGGTTTTCATATTTCCATGTAACCTTCAGTAATTTTACAGTTTTGGTGGTAATCCATGTACATTTTGATTACTTAGCACTTAACGAGATTGATTTTGGCTTCAGATAGCGAGTCTACGAGTATCTGAAGCAAGTAGCTTGAAAAACCCGGTAATGAGGCATATGAATGAATAGGCAAATTGCTTGTGATATTGAACATGATAGATCATTTGATGTGTACTCTAAAGACTGATTAAATGTGACTGTTTCATATTTACTCAGCAGTGTAGACGATAACGTGGCAATTAAAATTGAGTACAAAATAAAATATTTTGCAAAACATTGCTTGCATGCTTATGAAACAACGAATGGACAAATATCACGTCTGGTGACATTTCACATTTATTGCAGACATTTGAAAGCTTGTGAATAATGATAATAAATGTCAGAAATATCTAACTTTGTTGAACAACATACGGTGATGTAACGAGAAGATAGTCAAGGTGAGTAACCTATTGAAACTAACTGCAACAAATTATGTTTGGTTTCATCACTTTGGTACAGGATTCCAATTAAGCCTACTGATGAGGCTGATAGGAATTCGGTACTTAAGATACGTAGGTTAGAGTACATTGATGAGATCATGATGTGTGATTTCCTTTAAAATTGATTGACTGCTCCAATAAGAAAAATGAAACGGACAATATCGATTTGATGTATGTATGCTTCAATAGAAACAATGAATATGTTTAGATTGTGTTTAATCGTCGCTAATAGCAATCTTGTCATCTGGCATTTAGATTCGATATATGTTCCATTACAGACGTCCTCACAGAATCAGGAATCACAGAAAATACCTCAGGGTTATAGGCGCTTTTAAACTTTTCATAAAAGTTTGAAATTGATTTCTAAAACAAATAACAATGTTATGTTATAGTTATGTTGAGGTTTTGCGACAACGTTTACATCAGATTTCATGTCCGTAGTGAACCATCCGTGATGAAATATTATGATTGAGTTGTAAAACATTATCATTGTTGATATTTTAGCATGTACATCCAATACCATGCACCGCATCTATCAGCATGGATTATCTTACCAGTCTGGACATCAAACGACTCTCACATTCTTTTCTTAGCTGACGGTCCATTCTGTGAACGTTTACACAATCTCATTCATTCAGAATGGTGATGACATGATACATTCGATAACATCATAGACGATTCAAGGAGATTGGATAAGAACGCCCGCCCCTGGTTCCAAATTCTGAGATCTATGCCGTCTTAGTCTATTGAATTAGTGTATCAAACACTTTATAAATGTTGACGTTTTCATACTGATAAGCGTCAGGGCATGATGCCATATGGTGATTTTGATCATTGATTCGCAATTTGTGATATTTAACACTTGCATTTTCGAAATGGTACATGCTTCAGAGTAATATACGTTGTTCCTTTTTAGCAAGATTGTTAGGAAGAGGATGACACTCGGATGTCCTGAAACGTCAACAGGATTTGTTTGTTCTTGACAACATTCAGTGTTACGCCATGAAAAATCATTAAATCGAGGATGTCAGTAAATCTTATAGAGCATTATCAAATGTCTCAGAAATCAATGAAAGCATAAGACATAGTGATGGTTGAAACAAGATCGATTATGATATAGGTATTCGGAAAAGGGATTTACCATATTGGATGAATGATTGGTTCAAAATCAATAATTGCCCATATTCTGATTATATATACTGGAACTAAAAGTGACAAAGTTCAATCAGCAAACAGAGCTATAGCTTACTCCTGAGAATCGTATTGTTATTGTTTTGTATCACTGCAAGGTCTGGTTCTGAGATGGAGGAGGCAGGAGAGTTGCTGGTCCGTGTACTACATCTCCTCTTTATGGTAGTACATGCATCACTTGCCCCGGCAACAATAGGTGCTGGACTATTTATCACAGGTCCAAGTCGTTGTATATCGACAAGAATTAAATTTGCAGTGTAAAGGAATAATTATCGGGATATTGGAAAGGGAGTAAAATAAATGAGATAGAAGAAAGACATAAAGATAGATTTTCTAATAAAGGTTTCGTAATATTTGCCAAATATATATCTTTAGATGTTGTAACTAACTATTATTACCTGAAAGGCGTTTTCAAAATTATGTCTACAAGTTCATGTTTTCATTTATATATGTACTTATTAAGGATAGTAAACAGGTGGTTTATTAAAATGATTCCATTTGGGGTCTCTTTAATTTGTAGGAAGGATGAGACGTTAGGATAAATTTTTGACTTGTCTCATTTTCAAACCATTGACGGAAATTATTGATGGAGCATTCGAAAAATAAGTGTTTCCGTTTCACAAAAATAACAATATTGATCATCACAAAGTCTGATGTTATAGAGGAAGGATTTTGTAGATGTCATCCAGTGAAGTTAGGGGTGTTGGAAATTTCGAGTTGGATTATCAACAGTTGAGTTTTTATTGATTGCAAAGCATTTAGACAGTTTAAAGTTCTTACTTCCGCGAATCGTAGCTGCTCGCTAATCTAAACAGAGTGCTGTTTCACTAAACCCTAAGATCAATCGTAAGCCCATCCTTTAACATTAGCTAAAATTGATCGTAAGGAAGTTGAGCGTCACTTGGTAACTGCTGTTAATGATATTCTCCACATGTTTCTCCTCTTCGTGTTTACTCTGACGTCGATCAATAATCAATAGTGTTGATTTATTAACTAATAAGGTTCCAATCATTGGTTTTAGATCACTGTTAACTGGCGATTAGGGGCAAATGATAACACTTCTGAAGACATCCAATAAATCAGCTGATATACGGTAGCCAGGATACGGGGCTTATGAGGAAGAATTTTTTATTAGCAACACAGTCACTTCTCTTTTTTACAAAACTAGATGTTTCTGTAGTTATACATGCCAAAAGTCGTCAAGTGGAACTAACATAAAACCAATCAAAACAAACACATTCCAGACTCGATTTAAGCAAATTGTGTTTATTCAACTTTATTTCTCACCTGTTGAAGATATCACGGTTAAATAAATCTACCATGTTATTACATATTGTGGAATAACATCACGTGCCGCTGGAACTATTTTCACTGGGTCACATGACGGCTGTCACAACAATGTTGACCCTGCTCTGGAAAGTGTTGAACATGTAAAAACAGTTGGTTGGTCTAATCTTGGCGGGGCAGTTTCAGTAATCCACATTAATTCACATTCAGCCTAAGTCATCTGTGTATTACTTCAATGCTTTGAACTGTGGACGTTTCATGTTTCTGTCATATTCCGAATTTCAGTATTTCAGTTCGTATTCGCCTGATGAAGTAAAGGGGCAGGGAAAAGCCCTGAAACGTGCATAAAGAAGTTGTTATCCGTATAGTTGTCGTACACAGGTCATTTTTATTATGTTTCTTAGTATTGTCATGAGTATATTGAGTATGTCCTAGTGTTGTTTATCAAAAACTACATTAAGTTTTTGGGTGACACACATTTAAGTAAGAGGCACCTAGATTTGAACTCTAACTTCAGTTGAAAGGATGTGAGGTGAGGTGAGTATTTCACTAACATCGCGGCTGCTAGTATTATGGCAGGGAGAAAGCCCGCAACACCATGTGACTATGCATTTCGGTGAAACCTGGGAGCATCGGCTGGAACTAGCGAACCATGGGTGGTACTACGCTGCAATTCAGTGTAGCATTGCACCCAAACCTTACTGCGTGTAGAACAGTTCTCTACTGCAGACAAAGTTGCCGTGCCCCTGGCGAGATTCGAAATGGACCTCTTGATCCGAAGCTGAACGCGCTAATCACTGCGCTTTCCCGCCCAAAAGGATGTGTAACCAGCGGATATGCTGTGATACAGGTAAAGTTACTGCTGATATATGACATGTTGTTGGATGTAATGGAAGCTTCTGTGTCCTTCAACAAGTAGTTTATTATAAATTGGACGTTAAGAAATGGACACTATTCTATTTGAATATACATTTATTCCATTTCAACTTGGGTTTCTTCATCTGTAAACATTAAATGTGTGTTGTATTTATTACAATTTGAACAAAGAAAGATATGTTTGTTGTCATTTGCCGGTTTTCTCAGGGACATCCATCTGTTCTCTACCAATACAGATGTGTAAAACAGGTGTCCATTCTTCTCCCATACACCACTGACTAGAACGGTGTAATTTTTCCATAAAGTTGAGGAAAAACCAAAACCAATACCATTATCACATTTGATGCTCCAAGTCAGTAGCTAAAAGCATATTTGAAATCAGGAGACTTCTTTTCTCATTCTCTCAGTTGGTCAGTCATATTCAATAACAAAGGTTATTTGCCAAATTACATTTCTGAAAATCGTATGAGGGATGCTCTCCAGGTCAGACGCTTCAAGCAGGATGGTCTCAAAATTATGAATTTCTGCGGCACACTCTGGAAGTTCTATGATGACTGGAGGCGCAGAACCGTCAAGATACTTTAATGGACACGTTAATCTTCATCAATCTCGATAACTTGGGTTCTCACTATTGGTATTGGTTATTCCTGAAGCTGTATAAATGTCCAGAGCTTGCTCCAGCAAATGAGCATTTAACCCCTTCGTGCTAACAATGAACATATTATCAATCTGTGAATACATCCTTGTATAATATTGGAATGATACTTTACAATGAATGTTACTGCCTCGGATGTTTACAGTTTTCCATTATTCTGATATCAAATGACGGTGTGATTATATGGAAAGGAATAAAAACTATTAAACTCTTGAAACATGAATAGTTCATTCGCTATACTACACAAGAAAAGTTAAATGAATTCGCACATAAAGCCTATACATTGTGCTTTTTCGGCCACGAATAGTTCCTTCACAATGCCACTCAATACACAGAAGTGTGCAGTTATCTATATCAGTGCATGTTTATTTCTTTATTTAACCATATATGTTTAATTATTGGATTTCAATCGTTTCAAACCTGCCTGCTGGCTCAAATATCCGGATGTTATCTTTTCATTCATTTTTGGAATCATTTACAAGATGAAGGTGGATATTTTTATTTCGCCTGATACCACGATTTTGATTGACTTCACATAGCTAAACATTTAAAGAGTCCGTTAGCTGAAATACGTCGAGAACATAGAAATTTGTAATGTGAAATGTGTATTTAAACATAATTGTGAATATGAAATAAATAAGTGAATATAATATTTATTGCTACAATCCCAAAACTTACAATTTTGTCGCATTCATATCATATTATAGCACATGTAAATTGTGTCATCATAAACCATTTAATGTCTGCACCGATAAGGTGTACCAATAGGCGGGTGGCTTTAAAGTATTGGTTTTGGTAAAATATGTTTCACAGCTTTAGACATATTCATTTGTAGCTATTATTCCTGTGCAGGAAAGGGTCAGTGTCCGGTAAACAGGCGGCATTTAATCCTGTCAGCTTATTGACATCAAACAAAGATATTTTAAGCATAATTCCTTCAAGGGCCGTCAAAATCCCCATCTTACATGAATAATACGGAAAGTGGTTGACATCGATACACACATGGTCAAAATTATCCAAAGCAGCTGTTTAGTAAGCGAATAGTTCTCAACTGAGATTAGCAGCAATGACATAGTTATGTCGTGTGTTCTCAACCAAACAATAAATCGCATACTTTGTGACGGTTTTATAACAACACAACACATATCATTTCCAATGAATGAATGCGTTAAAGCAATGTGTTTTGTAACCGATTTATTTGTGGTTATTAATTTGCTGATGTTAAGAAAGTGCAATTATAATCTACTAACAGTATCAGCAGAAACTATCGTCAATGGGCCGTGACCATAAACTCCAACTACAACTGTGATATTCAAGGGAGATAAAGGATGTATAATCTAGAGAGATGATTTTAGAGCTTCATATAGAATACTAAACGATGTCCCGTTTGAAAACATGTTTATTAAACGAGTGGATGGTTTGGTATTTCACGAGATTCATAAACATGTTATCAAACGGGACCGATTTTAGTATTTTATTGGCCTAAGAGTAATTGAAGGGTCCAAATGACGGGGTGTCTAAAATAGCCATAAAATGCAACCAAACTCTTTAAAATTGCTCAGATGAATTTTTCTGATAGCTAAAATAAGTATCTATAGCATGATATATAACATGATATCTTTGAATTTGGTTGCAGATTATAACTTCACTTGGAAATCGGGTTATTTCGAAAATTGGTTGCAGTCCCTTTAGGCAACTGCAACCAAATTTTTAAACCATCAAAATACATGTTTTCATCAAACAGAACAGCCTTTACTTCACACAATTTGGTTGAAGAAGGAAAATAGCATGATCTGACGAATGTTGGAACTTACCTTGCCTTTTATTTCAATATTTACAGTTAGCAGAAACTTCTTTGCGATCGTTATCGAGTCCGGTTTTCGATCATGTCATATTATCATGTTGCTGTCTTTTCTAATGCTATAGATAAAACATTTCCTACCATAAGGCATGTCTTGGTAGGTACTTTTGACACATTTTGTCCAAATTTAAGCATTAATTTACGTTTTTATTTACAACCAGCTGACAACGTGGCCGCGAGATGAATTTGAATTGTTGTCAAATCTTATCACAATTCTGATTGGTTGTCATAGATATCTTTGATTGCTAAAATAGTTTTATAGGAAATAAACAGAATTAAGTTATTTTAATGAATAGTTTCTATCTAGAAACGTGAATAAAAGCAACTAGAATTAATAAACATGAATTTATTTATTTTTTGTTAGAAATGGTTGATACGGAATGTGCCAATGGGAGGATGCGTTAAATACATTGGTTTCGTTACGCCATACACTTAGCAAGAGAGAACTTGCCGAAATGATTCAGAAAATGTCATTGTATATTTGTCAACTTTAGTAAATTTGAAAACCTCTGCAACCAGACTAATCCTATGTGCTTGTCAACACACTATTTTTTTCTCTGCAACCAAATATTTATTTGCCAAGGTAGGAATAATGATGAATAATTGCTGCACTAAATACGATGTTTCAAGTACATTTCTGTCCTGCAACCAAATGTTCTGATGTTAGATATGATATGTCATGTTATAGAAAATCATCTCTGCTATTTTGATCACTTTGTATGATCAGTTTCTCTTACTTCAATGGCATTTAAACATCATTATGGAGCCCCCGTCATTTGGACCCTTCAATTACTCTTAGGCCATTTTATTTATTACTCAATGATGTAAATAGCGCTGAATTGCAAGACAATCGTTTTTAGCGACGCTGACTTGCAAATAGGTCCCCGGCTATTGCAGTCGCGCGGCTTACATTGTGACGTCAAGTTGAAAATGAAAACAAATCATTATAATAAAGGGTAGTTACATTTTCATATTCAATCTAACGAAACGTAAGTATCATTCCTCATTTTTTTATATTTTAATTATGTCTTTAAATCTGGATCATATCAAACCTGGGTCCATTTACTTCAAATTATTAAGAGAGGTGGGACGATGAAATGAACGATTTTAAATTCAAAATTGTAAGTTTATTTTTATGTCCTTTATCTAAAAATGTAATAAAGGTTGGGGGTCACCGAACGATTTAAAGCGTTATCAGCATTAATAATAACACTCCCGTCGGCAAATTACGACATTTTGGACTGATTTGATGTATTTATATGAAGCGCTCGCTTTCAAAAATTAAACTCAGAATCCTTTCGGATACAATGTACATTTAAGTCACGTACGGGGATTTAAAGCAAGTCTATATTTTTGAAATTAATGACATTGGAAAGACATTTTTACAATCTAAAAAACTTCCATTATGTTTTGACCTCTGAAATGATGAATGCCCAAAGGACAAAAAAATATCAATTGATGATATGATATGTATCTGATTTGAAGCACATTCCAATTGATATATCGAGGTTGCCTTAAAGCGTAAATCTGATGATTTTTCTCTGTAACATCAGAACATTTCTTTGAATCTTGAATCTGATGCCTTTTGAAGCACAAGTGACTGAAATGAGGTGAAAATGTATTACAAATACAGATGTTTTTCTTCGTCTGTCAAAACGAATTTTACATGACGAACAGTTGATAGTTATTTTGATGAAGAGTGATAACAGTAAATGCAATCAATATTTTGTATTGAGAAAAACATCATAAGCGGCATAAAAAGGAATGAAGTATAAAAAGTGAGTATGGCAGTTCCAAAGAGGTTATTCCCTTCAGATCTCCGACCCTAACCTCTGTTCTACATGGCCTGAATTCAGGGGCAGAACTTGAGTGTCCTGATTGGTTGCAATTGAATCTAGTTGTGCTATCAGCGACGCCGTTGTAAAAGTGACATTTGCCAATGACACGTCATAATGTAATGATAAAATAATAAAATAAATAAAAATAAATGTTGGATTGAATAATGAAGCCAGTACAATTTTTTAAAATAACCTTCTTCTCATAACTACCTGATTTCCACGACCATGGAATCAATCGTAGAAGCAAACAAACAATCATTTTACATTAAGATTGCATTGACATAGTACTGTCACCTGTCACAGAACCTGCATTCATCTGTGCGTTGTTTTGATCTTTGAAATCAGAGCATTGATCAAATGTTTTGTCTGACCCTTTCAACTCAATTGTTGCAAGTCAATCTCAGCTTTCTTTATTTGGGTACAGAAACCTGTGCTTGATTATGTATTGGTTGAATCGATCCTTACATGTAACTTGTTTTTCACGTAACTGAAGATGACATCGCGTGGTGTATATTAACTTGGGTTCATCAATATGTGTAGCTTAGATGTGGGATATATTTTTGTCGAATTATGTTCGAAGTAATTGACCAGTTTGCTCGAATTTTATGAGTAAACAATAAAACAATGAATCATGAAAACGAACTGAATGGACTAACTTAGAAACCCTGTAATTCTAAACCATAAGGTAAACGATTGATATTAACTTGTCATGTCTAGGTTATAACGTTCTCGCTGTATGCATGTGTTTAAACCCTCATAATCTTACCCAGTGCATACCATGTATGTTTATGAATGATTGTATGGACGTTTGTTCTTTGAACAATCTAAACAAAAAGAATAACGAGTTGTGTTGTTTGATGAACTGTATATCTTACCTAAATGCTGAAGATAAATTTCCACTTATTTGTGAAATAGTGATTGATGCAAATAAGTATTTAAATTGGGTAAACTATTTTTCAATTAACCACTCCGGTCGCAATCAATGTTTACAACTATCTTAAAACTAAAAGAACGTAATGGGTGTCTTTAACGAGACGAGGACTTGATGTTTTCATTTAAAACCTGTTCTCAAAGTAGGACACATGCTTATGCGCATATGCACATGCAATACATTCAACTACATCATCCATAGTGAATATATCAATCCTGTCAGTGTGATATCATCAACTATTCAATTATCAACGGGAACTCATTCATGGACCAATTTAAAAGTGATGACCAATTAATGATGTGCTGAGAGAATGTAATCAAATGGGTTGCATCAATTTGAAAAGGTAATGTTATCAGTTCAGAAAGGCTTCTGTTCTGTCTGTTCCATTTACTACATATTGGATCTGTTATTGAGTAATGCACTTTCCAATAAATCAATAAGTGTTATGTGTGTGTAATAAAGCGTGGATTTGTACACATAAAGTTGCTTAAATCTACTGACAAAATAACACTGAGAGTCAAAAGGCGCTTTTTGCTTCTTTTATGACGTCGGTAATGATGCGTCAAGTCAAAGAAGGTTATTTATGTTAAAGGTTATTTATGTAACATCTTTCACTAATTACATATCTACATTTTATAACTATTTTACTGATATGACAAAGTTTATGGTCAAAATGCTATTGTTGAAAATGTGATTTCAGCGTCCCAAGTGTATTTATGATAACATAACAATTAAAGCAAATTTTGCAAACTCAGAGCACGTTTTTACACAACATGTGCCTGTCAAAGACATTCAACATCGACTTTCTCCGACAGAAGTATTTCGTTTTTTACTTTTTTGAAAATGAAGTGACGCTTCTTTTGCGATTGAGTATACTATAATTAATTCTTAATGTAATTTACACTATGATTAAATACATAGTACTAGTGGAGCTTTCAATCAGTTTGTACCAACAAACTCTGTATGTACTGTATGGAAAAAGTTGGCTTTTATATGAAAACATGGCCCAACAAATCAATGATCATTGAAATTTCTATGGTTTTAATTTCATTGTTTCATGAAGCGATTGTCTCAAACTTGATTAACCAATGTTCTTAGATATATGTTTGTTGTTGAACATGTAAAACATGGCAGATTAAATGAAAAATTGAAAAAATGCATCACAAATCAATGTCAAAATCCATATCTTAACACAATACAGATGTGTAAAACAGGTTTCCGTTCTTCTTCTCTCATAACACGACTCATTCGATTGTGCAGTCGTTCAATGAAACTGTATGGGAAACCCAAATCAATCTCATAATCAGATTCGGTCTTACGCACATGAGTTGCTCCTTGTCGGTAACTACGGCCATAACATCATGTACTTCATCGGCGCAATGATGACATAAAAGGGCCTATTTATAAAAACGAAAAGAAAAGAATCTTTTACAATCAGAATCAGCCTTGATATCAGCATATTCATTCACGAAATAAGTTGTTATGGTTCACAATTCAGTAACAGACAGCACATTTGTAAACAATCCGAATATCATCTTTGACAGTTCATCATACTTTATCGCATAGAAAATCGTGTGCACACTAGAAAGGCAATAGCTGAAAGTGTAGTGAACTTCACGAGAATCCAGATGATCAATCATGTAAATTCACACAAGTAATATGCCAAAATGCCCTATTTACGGTCAGATGTACTGTTGCTCGTATAGTCAATTACTTCCTGTTGATGTATCACCCAAAGAGTGTGAATGAGTCCAGAAATCAGTATTTTTTGGTCAGTCTGGAAATTCTATAAATGACTTAAGACTCGCTTGCTTCAATGTACTTTAGTTGACACTTCTGGGTTGTCACTATTTGTATTGTCCATTCTTGAAGCTGTTTTGATGTCTAGAGGCTGCTCTAACACTTGAGCATTTCGTGTTGAATCAGTCTTTGTAAAATATTTGAAAACATAAAAGACTTTGGAAATTTACTGCTTCACATTTCTGCTGTTTTTCCCTTTATTTATTATCGGATGACAGTGTCGTTGAATAGTCATGTGATAATGAATATAAACAGTCCAACTCCTTTTTTGAATTTACAAACATAGCATTCAAAACATGATGTTTATCAAATCAAATTTCCTGAAATGTTTTACCACCATTATAGAAAATTAGGATAAATATCAGAAAACAATTTATTTCGGGAGAACCTGTGAAATATGAGTAGTAGACGAAAAGTCGCAATTGTATTGCTTTCATAACTTATATGTCTAAAAAAAGAAGTGATACTAATCTGTTTTGGCCAATAATACTCCATTCACTCAGCAACTCAATACAAACAAGCTACCACTTACCGGTATCAAGGAATCTGATTTCTTCGTCTAAAGTACGTTTGTTTGATATTAATCTTTAATCTATTATTGGATTTCAATCAAAATATTTTCTTTAATGCGAAAGAAGAACAACAAAGAAAAGAAATCAAAAGCCAGTTATATAAATGCTTTTGTTTTGTAAATGCAAATTATCTTGATGCGCTCTTTTCATATATTTTTGGAGCCATTGGTAAGCAGTTAAAAGAGCAAAGTAATCAAGAAATCAATATTTGTTCAAAGAATACTCCAGTTATCCTGCATTGTTTGCAGGAGTACGTTGTATTATCACATTTGTAACATTATTGTTGGTTAGTTGTATTTCATTGAAATAATGAATATGTTATTTATTACGGAATGTGTTACTTTTGGGAGAACGACATATTCGAAATGTAAATGGACGATGTTACTCTGATAAAGAAACGTGAAAATCACGTATGTTAACCTCCTTGTATGTAAGTATGTAAGCTTAATCTGGTCAAGTCTCAGTTGAAGTGGCTTTGTGTTTACTGACATTCTTACTATACACATCCATTTACTAAACATTTTGTTAGGGTTTGGATAATTTAGCCCTGAAGATGAAAACTTGCAAACGGGCTACAATCAATTAAAATTGGAACGTTATTGATGCCACGTGGCTTTTATATCAACTCCAATTCCAAAGAATATACAAAACATATCAATACCCTGCAAAGATTTCAGAATTAGCCCCAGAAATCTGAAAAGATGATATTCCATTTCGATGTCATGTAAGTGACATGCAAGCTCAAATTAAAATATCAATTTCATCTGTAACAAATGAACACTTCTTTGAAAAGAAATTGACCTAATAAAGTTTTAAGTAGAAGTGAGATGTAAAATGTATTTCCAGAACATAAATGTTATAGTTTGTCAAAACGAATCTTAGACAACGAAATGTTGATTGTTATTTTGATTAAACATCATAACGGTAAATAAGAACAGGAAAGTTTTCTGTATAACAGTTTCTTTAATGTGAACATGCATGAGGTTTAGGAGTATATGATTACTCCTACCTCGGGTGGAATGTAAGAATTAACACAATGGTATACATTTATACAGTAAAGCAACACGTTGTGAAACATAAAGTACATCGCAACTTCTGCGTATCTCCACTGACACATTTAGGAAATGAAAATTAGCTACATGTACTATCCTATCAAGAAAGTTTCATTTTCAAATCAGAGTAGATAACCTGACATCCTATAACTTCCGCCTCAGCCATCTATTTGACGTTTGAATACATTCCTCATCTTCATCTATCCTCTGAAGGTATTAACATCATATTAGGAACGTCAAGCTTGTGGAGTCTTAGTAACACTTTCCTATTTGCTAGTGTGCTTTGTTTTGATGACGTCAGTGTTACATAAACATGAATTTTCATTTAAGGTGATATTTAAGTGATTAAGTGATATTTAAATATCCATGGGCTTAAAGGGTTTCAACTTTTAGAAATTAATATGGAATCTGTTGGCCATATTCTTTTGCTTTATTGGCGATGGATTTATTTATTCAACCAGAAAAACTCTTGAGTACAAGTTGTCATATTATCTCGAGATAATGAAAACTTTCATATTTAAGTTATTAAGCAGTTTTAATTTCGTACAATGTTCGACCACAACGTGTTTTGTTATCATTGACACATTCACCATAGTCATAGCCAGGAGATTGACTCTGAAAAACAAAGCAACCATGACCATTTCACAATGTAGTGTCGATAATGCAGTTCTTTAAGGCAAGAGGTATTGTTAGATTATTTTTATTATTGTGAGATTGTTAGATAAAAGAAAACAGTCTGATACTGGTAGGAAACCTGATACGAAAAATGACAAGAAAGTTGCTATTCTACTGTTTCCTTTAGCTTATAGAATAACCAATTGAATAATCCATTCATTATCCCTCCGTATCCCCAATTAATGTGAATGTTCAATTACGACAGTCACACATACAAATAGTGCAAATGACTACTGATATATTCACAACACGAGGTGTTTTAGTATAATTCGAATGGATAGGGTGCACATCCGGATCATTGGGCTAACACGTTGAATGTAGATGTTGGTATTTAGAGGATAGGACTAAGACTGGAGCTTCAGAATAAAACAGTAGAATGAGTACAGATGATTATAATTGCATGATTAATAATTGCACTTTGTCTACGACATAACATGGACGTGGTCAGAGATTTGTGAAACTCGTTTTTCGTGATTTTTCTATCATTTTTAACAGTAGCCAATTCGGATGATCTTCACAACCGGACAGGTCTGAGTTTTATCTCGGTTGTGAAGCTTCGCTGAAGAAGCTGCGAATTTGAGTTTGTTACAAGCATTTTCATTGGTACGTTCAACCTCTCAGCGTAGAGCATGATGAGATAAAACAAAATCAATGTTATTCATTAAATCACAAGACCAAGTCGTATTTCATTCGAGGTATGAGTAGATTGAAATGTTTTTGGCGTTTGTCAACTGTTATTTTCAAGTACCAATATGTGAAAATTCCTAGCATATTTACATCATATGACGTTTACGTAATACGAATTTCAAAGTTATGTTTTAATCTTTTCTTTTCTTGTCTTTATCTTTGTGTAAGCTTTGTGTGTTTTCAAAGTAATGTGATGCATGTACTATACATGACGAATGAGGATTATATTGTGGATATACAATTACTATTTACACTGTGTAGACGATGATTTGACATAGATTCTAATGTCGTCCTCAAGCTGGAGCCACGTGGCAACAATGTTAACATACTTGAAAAGAAAACGAGATCACTGCTGGGAAAGAAAACCTCTGAATGCAAAAGGTGAAATTACCAATGGTGAAATGAAGGCCCTGGGGCAAGTCAGACATTACCCTTAAAACACTCTCGCCCCTCTCGACAATGGTAGAAGCACGATCATTATGATCATTATGATGCTGAGCAACTCCAACACTTACCAGCAGAAGATAGACCAGACCGCCCCGCTCTAGAGAGATTACCGAGCCATTCTGAAGCGAATACTTTACACTAACTATATAGGTCCAATCCCAAATAGGAAACCCATTGTCTAATACCATAATCCTGGCCCAAACAGATTCCACCAAAGCCCGCCTCCTCGTCTATTCCAGAAATACTGTACGCTATAGACGACACCTTGTACCACTTCGAAGAAGCCAGATCCATTGCCGTTGACTCCAGCAGGGTCGCCAAGAAGATCCGCTCCATTAACGAGCTAGGCATTCTCCTTAGCTACGAGGTGAAGGGTCGTTTCACCACTTGGGTGGCGACGACATTAGAATGTTTGTTGAAACGTCGACTACAAATATTAGGCAAGTTGTAGATCCATACCACAGCCCTCAGTGCTCGCCAAGAATGCCAATCAAAATAAATGAACCAAACATGCCATATGGATTCCTTAAATTTAAAGCGCAACTCCCGGATAAAATGGACCAAAATTCGTTTGACTAAACCAAGCTAAATTGTACACTAATGTGCATCTGTATGCATAGTATCTAGCTAAATATGATTTTTCGTTAGGTCATACCAATTTAAAAACAATAGATTATTTTATTATTTGCGATTATAAAAAATAGCGTCATTTACTTGCCGCGATCGTTTTGTTCCGGTGATGTAACCGGATGTGACGTCAACTGGGGCAAACAAACGTGACGTAACAGCCACGTGACAATGTAAACAACACAGCGCTTCACTTCGGTGATCGCGTTTTGACGATTTTGGTCACAAATAAAGTTAAACTGAGAGTGAAATTCGAATATCTGCTGTATGAAAGTATAATGGCAACGAGGAATTAGCTAAATATTTGTTTTGGTACATAATTATGAGAAGAATTCATGATTCGAAGGACAAGTCAAATTCTGTAGCCTAGTGAAGCAGTCGTTGTCCTCGGTCGACACGGAATGATTTCGGTAAGTGGGTCTTTGATGTCTTTCTTCTAACGATGCATAATTTGTTATGTGAATGGACATGTTCTTTCGAAAATATAAATATTACTTGAATTTTCAATCTGAGTCGAGGAAAACAACATTATCAGTCTGTCAAATCGTGGCTCTCGTCGAGTGTGTTTTGCAGATCTTATTTTCGATACGCGCTCACAATCTTCCAAAGTGATTTTTTAAAGAAATTTGTCTGGCCCACAGGGATGGCAGTATCCAAATTTTGATATCCATAGTAATTTTTACTAGCCTCGGTCTGAATGACTGGTGTTAATTTTAGCCCAGAGATTCATTAACATGTCAATTATGAGAACTTATACTTGTAATTAATTTGCACCATTTCTTTGGTAAAATGTTAATTATAAAATAATTGATTTGTCATCAACTTCAGGAAATTATTTTTTAAATATCGACATTTGCTTTCAATTAAATATATTAGACAGATATCAAATTCAAATCCATATAACAATGTAGTAGAAATTACTACTGGTATTTAAAAATTACAAATTAGAAGCCATCTGAGTTAGTGATCTTGGTTTAAACATATTTGTATTTCATAAAATGAAATAAGGATTGGTGAACAAGCCACAAGGCTTATTTGGACAACGTTCCTTTTTAGTGATCATGAATGTATATGCATATTTAAATTTTCAAAGAAATGGCTTTCCATAAAAGATTTCAATAATTTGTTTGATAACTATTCATTTGTTTGTGATGAAATTAGACTGAGGCTGTAGATGTTTAGAATTATTTCACTTGCCTGACATAAAAATATCAAAGGTCCTATACCAAATACCAAAACAAAAACATGTTATGAATTAATCATGTGTAAACATATGCAGCATCAAGAAAGATTTATTATTGTTGTTACAGGTGATGGGAGTCCCTAATACAAGATAACACATCAACAAAAAAAACCCATTAGGAATGGACTGTATGTGCAGTAAAATATTGGTGCTGAAGGTCTTTGATATCAGGAAATGATATATATAAACATTGTCATAAGAAGTGATATATATGCTGATTGTGTGAACTGATATCCAAATCATTATCTTCTCTTGGATATGAGAATGTGCCAATGTTTTAGAAATATTGTATTCAACTTTGCAGCAAACTTGAGCAAGACTACACAAAATAGTGTAATAGTAAATCAAATTAAAATTCAATTTAATTATGAGAGTAAATAAAATCAAATATTTCCCAAATTATTTAAAAATAAATTTTATGATAAAAATTAATTTCATGTGCACTGTTCCTTTGTAATTCCTAAAATGCAAACACTTAAACAAAATAATGTATACAAAATAATGTTCAATACATGTATACTTAGTTGAATAAATTTGGCTCTTATATTTGTTGTTTTATTCATGATTAAAAAGTGGAAATGCAATATTGCATCTTAAGTGACTTTAATGTCACAATAAAAATAGAAAACTTGAACATAATTTCTTTTCAGAATTCTTAGGTCTGTTTCAAGGTAAGTTTATTTGATATGCAGGTAGGTGTAGGCAAATGTAAAAACACAAGTCATGCTTACATAGGTATTTACACACTGTTACAAATCTATTTTATATAAATACATATCTTTGTCCCTTTGGATTATGCTATTTACAAAATTAATCATATGCATTGTGATGAAGTATATTTTTTATTTTCATATATATATCTGTAACTGAAAATACAGGTTAGTTAAAATTGCAGATTATATCAATAAATGTCTGAATTTTCCATTTGATCAGATAATATATAGTTGACAAATATACTCATAAAATATTATGTAAACTTTGAAATGAATAATGATTATCTTATCATTTAAATGAGATATCAATCACCAAAAATTCCATTATTCTTATTTATTTTATCCACTAAAATACAGATAAGTTAGATAAAATATTTTCATTCTTTCTTTCAATGTCTTTCAAAATTTATGAAACAATATCACTACAATTAAATTATTTCTATTGCAATACACTATTCATCCTTAAACAAAATTGGGTACGAGTTCAGCGAAACGTGTGGATATGCATTGGAGTTCACTGCATCCCGAGAAGATATCACGTGACCATGCAGGTACGGTAAAGTTATTTCGCCAAAAATGAAATAACCTTTTTATTATAGTCACCAAATTACAAAATATTTAACTACATTCATACACTATTAATGATGTATCTAAAATACGTAAGTTTGCCAGATATATCAGCACTGAAACACGTATGATATCAGCTGTTCGGTTAATTATTTGGGAATTTACTTCCGGGTTTAGTAAGAACCATTTTTAAAACTTTATCGCTGATATTGAGTATATTCCTTTTCTGATTCTCTTCAAGTTGTCATATGCAAATATATGGCAAGTTTTTACATTAAATGGTCGACTGGTTTGATTCCTATTGTCCGCGCAGTTTACTAGTCTGATAGTGTTCATGCTACGGCGGGCGCCATTTGCATTGGTTTGTGTTCTCCAGTTGACGTCATACATTCCTTCGGGGAAAATCGAGATTTTTCCGGTGTTCTCCGTAAAACAAGATGGCCGACACGTCAAAAAGCGACGTAAACAGACAGTTTTCTGACTTCTTTTACGATTTGCTAAAGTCACACATGATTTCAATGGTAATGGGATGCGAGAATTTGTTGTTTATAAACCGATTCACATAATTTTCATGTCTTTGCAATGTGCATGTAAACCATAGGCAGTTACTTGAAAGAAATTGGAGCAAAATCATCCGGGAGTTGCTCTTTAAGTAAAGCGGGTGTTAGGTTACTCTTTTAGATCGAACGTCTTTATACATGGAGAGTGATCTCTTGTCAGTCTATTCAAGGAGAAGATATTCCAGTGTTGTGTGCTAATTTAGCCATTAAGCTGTTGTATTAAAATAGAGCCCGGGCTAATTATGTTGTTACATTCTAGGAGTTATCAATAATGAATCCGGTTTAAACATATGTATATACATGGATTGGATTAGACAACAAGCTCACTGGAACTTATATGAAGACCGCTCCGGCTTATATCTATATATCAAACATTATCATGACAAGGAAACAACTTATAAACAGCAAACAAGATATCATATGAAAGAATAATGGGTTTTTTAATATTGGAAATATGATAGTTTGATACATTTATGACACTTGCGGAGAGAAATAGTTAGTAATACTATGTTGTTTGCGAGGCCACATAGTTTACTTTCAATAATAATTCATGATCTAAAAATATTAAAATAATATCAAAATGGATTTGGAATTCAAACACAATATCCTTTAGATCTATAACCATGCCATTCAGAATATAGAGACTCCATCTAAGTAATACCTCGTGAAGCAGCAGAGGTTTACGTGAATTACTTTTGTATACGTCACCATTTGTCACTAATTCTACTTGTTCTAAATATTCTGCTGTAAAACTTTCTCTGTATAATCATGACTGATTTATGTGAAGTTGATTTTAACTGCAATTAAGAATATTTCAATATTTAAATGTACTCCTTTATAAGCTCGGGCGACATGTGTTTGGTTGTCACGTGACACCATAGCACCTGTAACCTCCTGACACGTGAAACAATAATGTGGTTAATGATTTTCTGGTCATATATTTTAGCATGTGATTGTGTAGGCAGTTGTGACGGTTAATTGTCTCTTTAAAACTGCTCCTTTAATCAAAGATATTTCATTCTTGAAAATTCAGAACAAATTGGAAAATTGAGAAGTCAATCGCTTGTTTGTTAGGGCATCATCTTGAATATGCAATTATACAGTTAAAGTCGAGGATTCTTACACGAAACGTTGTACAACCCACACGTATCAATCAGAAAACCTTGCTTTTTTTGGTCAATCTATGGTTGTAAATATGGTTTCTAAAGAAAGGAACAGTTTCGTTAATCCATCGATTAAGGCCTCTTTGACTTTGAGGAACCGATGTTTGATGGATCAATAACGTTGCCGTACCTTGTAAAGATGGTTGTCTTTACCGTAACATTATAGTTTGATATGGTCACTATTCCGTATGCAATAACATGACTTCATCACCCTGACTACTTAACCATCGCATTGTCAATGATCTTAGCAAACAATTCAAATTCATTTTGATCCATCCATTAACCAGTGTAATCAATGAGATGTTAACTTAGCTCTTGAAGCTTTCACCATAACTTGACGAGGTTTATTTCGGAATGAAACTCGGTCAATGCTGCTAGTAAACTAATACAAGTTTATGCAGTATACCTTTTACTAAAAGGGTAAAACAGCTCATTCAGTGTTTTTCTTATCCGTAAAAAGTTGTTGTTAAAACATAAACTGCTAGAGGCCATCAAGTGTAAATATCCTTTATCAATTCGACGATGGAAAATCGATCAGCGTTTTTTAACTTAACCAAAACTGTCCATTCATTGATTGAGGAGAATTATTTTGCAATTGGTAAAAAAAAATCCCATTTTGTGAGCTCTTTATTTCCATTAAAAAAGTGCTAAAGCCCCTTTAAGATGTTTTATTCTGATCTCAATAATCTATCATAATGTCCTCATTGCTTTGAAGTTGAATTTCTCTGAGCAATAACATAAGTTTGTAAGTCCGCCCACTAGTGCCGTCTTCACATGCAGGATTTTAGAATTCCGTGGGCAGAAAGAACGATTTGAGCAGTAGAAGTGTCTCATGTCTGTGTCACATCGGCATTATTGAAACTAACGTTGTGCGATGTCAATTATTGATCAGACAGAATGAACCAA
This sequence comes from Gibbula magus, assembly GCA_936450465.1. Taxonomy (NCBI): domain Eukaryota; kingdom Metazoa; phylum Mollusca; class Gastropoda; order Trochida; family Trochidae; genus Gibbula; species Gibbula magus. The sequence goes on from OW388290.1 coordinate 100,140,020, forward strand.
ACTCTGTCATATTTTGTGTTTTGGTCTGAAAAATTAGGCATATTTGATATATGTATATCGCGTTCAATTGAATTTTAGATATTTATTTCTCTGTCTTGTTCTTTTTTAAACATGACCATTTAATTTAATTCTGGTCATGCTGTTTTTTTTATTAACCACTGTATAATGCCTGTCCTGTCTTTGGATCAGAGAAAAATATTCCTCTTGAAAAAGACACTTTTCTCAAAGGTGATTGCACTGTGACATTTACAGTTTATTTGCGCATATCAGGTATCAGTCAGACTTACAATTGCATATACTTTATATAGTAATATGTAGCATATCACATGATATCTCATCAAGTGCCTAAAAAACAGTTTGTTAGATTACTGATGCCTCGTATTTTCTTATGTAAACTGTTTCCCTTTTAACAATAGTAACCTTGACTCGAGAATATGTTAGCAACGATAATGTTGTATACAATATAATGCCATATGAAGTATATCTGTTAATAAATAACTTGCCATGAGTTTATTTGACTGCATAAACACACGTATTAAGATATTATTGAATAAAAATATAACAAACTAGAGAAGGAGCATATATTAAAGTCTTTAAATTATCTGGCGTTTATACACGTGTGCCATTATTCTTGATTTACTGCAAACTCTAGTAAGTCCTAAAACATGCCCTTCCAGTAATCTCCTGACACTACAAAGCAAGGCACATACATATGTTACAGATAATATCAACATGTCTGATACCTCTATTAGTGATGTATGGCCGTGCTGATCTGGGTATGTACTAGTAATGTGCTTGTTGGTTTACACAGCAGTTCTGTATACACTTTGATTCATCTGCGAATACCCCTTGTTTACATGAATCGATACTGTGGATAAAAAGACATGTACTCATAGCATATAGAAAGCTCCAAGCTGGTAATTTAGAAGTCATTCGCTCACATTTGTTATCAATACATTTACCATTGGGAATGACTTTACCCTTTGATTAATGTTTTCGAATGCTCTGTAGCACAGTCATTGTCAACTGTTATACTTTTCTTGGCGATCATCGTTATTATGAACATTAAGCTGACTATCTATGGATCAATCATTTAGAATCTGGACACGACAATTTCTAAATCTATATAATAACAGATTTTAGAATGTCCGTTTGAACATTTAATATTTATTATCGCAGCAAAAAATTGCAATAACATTATCACCAGTTACATATAATGATGTTATCAACGTTTAAGAAAATGTAATAGCTTCATCAAAATGATCACGTACCTGGAACAATTACACAAAAACAATAAAAAAAAAAGGTTTGGTTCTATCTACAATATAAAAGAAACAGGAATAACTGTCACTGGTGTCACTTGTCTGTGTCCTTGCTGCACTCATCTCCAACTTCATGGTGAACAACTCTGTTTGTTGCGTGCATCTTTACCATGCAATTTGGTCGTTAACCAACTTCTGCTAATGGTTACTCACTAGTACTATTGATTATAGCAGATCCAAACTTACTTTTATCTTCAAACAATAGATTAGTGAAAAATAACATTGACTAAATCTGATTTTGCCATATACATGTACCTTGAATCTATTACATCGCACTTCAAACCAGTAATTGATAGTAAGACAACTCAATACAACAAGCATCCACTTATCTTCTTTGTCTTTAGTACGTTTGTTTGATAGTACTACCTACTCTATTATAGGATTTCTATAAAATAAAAATTATTTTGTGAATGAGAAAGAACAACAAAGAAAATAATTGAAAAGCCAGTCATGTAATTGCTTAAATAACAGCTGGGCAAATTATCTCTTTTCATTTATTTCTGAAATCATTGAAACGAAGTTAAACGAGCAAAATTGATGTTTCCTTTCTCGAGTTAATAATGAGAAACTATAACGAAATCAATAAAATCAATATTTGTTCATAGAATACTCAGTGTATCCTGCATAGAATATGTTATAATCTTTAAATCGTAACATTAGTGTTGTTAAGTTGTATTTCATCAAAATACTGAAAAGTCTATTTATTACAGAATTGGTTACTATGTGAATAATCACATATTGAAAATGTAAATTGACATGTAAATCGGACAAGGAAACATAGTGAAAATCTCATATGCTAACCTCCTTGCAAGTATGCAAGCTAAATCAGGTCAAGTCTCAGTTGAAGTGACTCTGTATTTACTAACAGTCTTCCTATACACCATGCACGTCTTCCATTAACTTAACATTTTGTTAGGCTTTCAATAATTTACTAACAAAGATTTAATCTTTCTAAAAAGGTACAATCAGTTAAAAATGCCACATTATTGAAGCAACGTAGCTTATTGTTAGATATAACTGAGAAGAATTTCCATTTATAATAAGACGAATTGCTTTAAATCTAGTAATTCTATTCTTGTTATGTTGCCTTTGCATGAAAGAGTGAATGTCTGATACACAGGCGATTTATATTCTTGTACGTTGTCAGCGTCTCACTGTCCTTGCCCAGCGTAGACGGTCCAGGTGATGTTCGCGAGTCAGGGTCATTCCGTGGAACGATCGGTAAGCCCGAATACCGGAAGCTCGAAGACGTCTAAGACAGTGTTTCTGCTGATGTAGTGTCCTAAAGCCGTCGATGCCGTTGACGTCATGGTGAAGAATCAGTCGCTCAGATGCAGTGTGTGCAGTTGTCTATACTCTAAGCGCGCCCAAGTCATGTAGAAATTGAAAAAAAACTGATTTTCGAAAAAATCACTTTTACCTGAACTGTCATGCCTCGGATACGTTTTGACGATATAATTTCATTGTTTCCGTTCGTAATATTACGAAAATATATACAAAAATGCTACGTTGTAAATGAATATGAAATAATATGAAAATCTGTGGATGTGTACTTTCTTTGTACTTCAGTTTATAATACAAAATCATTTTATTACATAATTTGGAGTGAGATATTCGGTTCTATCAGTGAAATAAACCCTCTATCAAGCTACAGTGGTGATAACCTTTATCACCACTCTGCTGAGTGACGATAAACTTTATCGCCACTTGGGTGACGTCATCGGGACAATGTTTATGACGTCATAATGTCAGCTTGCGAAGGCTGTTCGTTTGCCGTTGAAATCACTTGACAACTCAACGTGAAACACAGATATAATGATATAATAAATAGAATATCTGTCTTTCCTTGACAAATACCATGTTTATCTCATCTCATGAGGTAGAAAAGTTAATATATTTCACTCGTGGCTGCGCCACTCGTGAAATACTTACTTTTCTACCTCACTCAATGAGATAAACATGGTATTTGTCAAGGAAAGACAGATATCCTCTATATCTCGTTTAATAAACAATGTGTGTCATGGATAGGGTGTATATGTTTATGTGTAGAGCAGTCGTTAACATTGCCGAGTTGGCATGGAAACTGACAGTTGATGACCCAAGAGTGTAAACAGAAGCATATGCATATGTCGTGTTGATCAGCCTGACAGATGTTGTGACCATGTAAATTGTATCATTGTCAATTACGACGTTCCGACTAAACTGAAGAACGCTTTCAGATATCGCACAGACATGTGACCCAAACTCGTTGATGGAATCAGTTTATCCATCCATCAATCTCTCTCACGTGTACAGAAGTGACAGACTAGGAATTAACCAGCACAGACATACACTGATACAAACAAGTATCAGGCTTTGTAGGCAGGTGGCTTGTCCCTGGATTTTTGTTAGATTTTAAATGGATGCAACATATGTTTTAACCTTTTTACCCCATTTAATGTTTTAAATTTAAATATGTGTCTAACTATTATCAAGAGTTTGCTAGCCAGCGAGAAACCTTGGACATGAATGCAACATTCTGATAAAAGGTATTTGATATTCATTTTTCACTGATTTTTTTTTCTGAAATACTAAAGAGTAGAAACAAGTAGGAGTCAACGTTTAACCTTTTAACTGGTTAGAATATTACACATCAGTCTTTTTTAAAAGAAAGCTTTGATTTGGTTTGTTCACAAAATCATAAAGAATAGAGTTGAACTGCATGATGTTTTACAGCACGATTACAGCATGATTGTTTTATATTCGGTATTATATTTTCTCTCAGTTTTGAATTTGTATAGATTGATAATATATCTCACCAGTATATGTCATAATTATATATATTTATTAAAGTCATATCATAATACAAATTTTATTAAGCTCCTTTCTGTTTGTTAGGCCTTCGGCGGCTCATAGACATTCGAGTTATAGGCATTACAATTCAAAATTTTAATCATATATCAATTGAATTCAAAAGTGATATATTTTCACATAGTATCTCGATTGGACTTTGAATGTGTAGATAATTGTCAAAGAAAATATTGTCAGAAGAAATTATTTATTTAGATTTATTTAAACGATAAAGTTGGAACCTTGGGAAGATACAAGAAACGGATTAAATTGCCGATAGACTAGGTCAGTCACACAAAACCATAACTGTGAAACAACAGAATTTTGAATTTGGGATGTCCTGTTTTACTTCATCTACATTGTCCTGATATTCAAATGTTCGGGAGACTACATAATGCATACATGTACATGTAGTTTCCCAAAAAAATTTCAAACATCGAATATAAGCTTTAATGAACTGTTTCTGTACAATCAAAACTTGTGATTCCCCAAATCTCTGATCCATAAAATAAAAATTGCTTGTACTTGTGACTTAAAACGTTTAAAACATAATATATATTTGCATTTAACATACATCCCATGACTTACACCCAAAAGAAACTTCAGGCAATTTAGGCCAGGGAATGATTTATTCTGATTTGAAAATCGTGCATTTGTCGAGCACTTCCCACTTGAAACTTTACTTATAATCTAATCATGTACACATCTACAGAAACTGCTTTTTCATTTCTAGTTCTTCAATTTGACACAGACGCGAGCTATTCTTCACGTCAAGCTCTGCTACTGAGATGGAGGAGACAGGAGATTAGAGTTATCCTCGCTTTGAATAATGTCATTTAATGGCGGCCGCCATTCGCATGTTTCTCGTCATCGAAATGTGTAAAACAAGTTAAACAACCTCATCAAATGTAAGTTTCAGATGAAAATGTGATAAATATTAATTGTAAGTGTTTTCGTAAATAACTTGTTATTTTATGAATGAATTCATGTTCGTTTTATGAATGAATAAAGTACAAAATGTAGCTGTTGTCAAGGCAGTGTCAAAGACCATCATTAGCCAATCAAATTACTTGAATGTCAATGATACATACACTGTATGTGTCATAACAGATTGTTATGAAACCCCTTTAACGAAGTACTATGTGGGTAATAACATGTGCTATTACACATTGTAAAGTGGCAACATCGACTCCTACTCAAGATTTGGGAGGTAATGAGCTCGCCTTTCTGACGAAGGACTTGAGTTGGAGAATGAGGAGCTTTCACTTTAAAAGATTTGCAAGATTGATGGAGATATGTCATTGTGTGTATGTTATGTACTTTTTTCTAGTTGTTTCAGGTTTTATTAAATGCACACAATCTAGCTTACCACACTGTATTATGGGCATGGCAGTTATGATGTTCAATTTTATGTTTTTTTATTTGTTTTAGTAATCTGGAATCTTATGATCTTATGTTTTAAACACTCACCAAATGTTTCAAGAGACAGAACTACTACAAGTTTTAATCAGGTGGAATGTTGTTATATGTTGTTAGTATAAAGTAAAGTATATTTTCTATACAATGTCACGTTTAATTGTACTTAATCATTAAAATTCAACTTTAAAAATAAGAGACACGTCGTATCAGACTGGTATATTTGAGAAAAGAAAAGGAGCACAACATCATAAAACGTAATTTAAAATGTCTGAGACTAGAAGGTTGAAGTAGTCCAACTTGGTTCTCGGGTTTAACGCTTTAAAACGAAGATTAAGGTCTTGATATAAGTACAGGATTGTGAACAAATCAAACAAGGATGTGTGCTAATTTCACACACTTTACATGACAGGATCTATTTACTATTGTTCCACTGGATATAAAGGACAGTTGCACACAAATGAAATGAATCAAACCCGTGTATTATATCCATAGATCATCTGGATCTTTATTTGTTATTAAATTCCTTCACCTGAAACTTATGTATATCGATAAATCTCTTATTTCGATATCAGACAAAGCATACTCTATATTATGGGTACATCTTTTGCTTTACAACTGTGCGAAATTGAGGTGTCAATTGCAAATGAATATCACCAGAAGGACAAATTAGCACACCCACTCACGTATAAGGGCCACTTTAAGTGACTGGTTACCAAGTAAGTCCCCTGTGTAGTTTGAACGATTCCACATCTAGTTGACTATCTCCCCCTGAATCCAGTCGATATGGAACGACTTGGACCTGTAATAAATATTCCAGCACCTATTGTTGTAGAGGAAAGTGATGCACGTATTACCATAAAGAGGAGATGTAGTGCACGGACCAGCAACTCTCCTGTCTCCTCCATCTCAGTAGCAGAGCTTTAAGTGAGGTATGAGACCGTCGCTTCATCCTGTACCTGATTATATTTTCGACCCAAAAATATCCTAGATATTTATCCATGTATCATGATTATTATTTAGAATATTTACTTGTAGCTCGACCATTCGACTTGCACATATGTTATTTATCTGATAATATTATTCAGATATAGTTGGATAAAGGCAGATTGCAGAATCACACAAATATAGTTTTCTACTCTTAGATTTCAGTAGTGAATACTGAAATTGTTTCTACAAAGAGTATCTTTAATTATGTTGCCTTACCTTTGCCTTAAGTTAAGTAATTAAATTTGCATGCATTTTTATTGGATAACTATCATCAGATATATATGTTCTGAATACGGAATTTGTGTATGCATAAATTAATAGATTTGTCACCTGTCTCCAAGTAGTTTCTATAAATGAGTTATAAAAGAGCAGATGTCTGATTTATTGATCATCTTTGTAAAGTTTATGTCTGGTTGGTTTGATCTCATTGTTGATGACATTAGTATAAGAATTGATAAATATAAACAATTTAAACGAAAAGGACTTAAATTGTGCATATACAAATTAGCATATCATGAACAAAAGGTATGAATGACATGAAAACAGGTATCCTGTGTATCGTAACTTCAACACATAATATGATCTAAGGGATACTGAAGTCTGAGGTTTGATGACTAAAGCGTGTAAACAGCAAGACATGCATCTATCACGTTGATCTGCCTGAAAGGAATTTTGTGACTATGAAAACTCGCATCATTGTTAATTACAATACAACAACTAAAGCGAAGAAAACTTTGAGATTCCACATTTAGAACTCACACAGACACGTTACCCAAACTCGTTGATGGGATCAGTTTATCAACCCATCAATCTCTCTTGTACAGGCGCATACACTGCTAAGTAACCAAGTATTTTCTTGACAATGATCTTCTGAACAACATCTAAACTTGTATATATAACCTTATCTAGTTATAGATAACTTTACTGTACAGTATAAACGTAATCGAGAATATTGTAAAGGTTAAACTAGATTTACCAAATGGTGTAGACAATAATATGAAACATTCAATAGTTATCACGTATAAAGAACGTAAACCAATCATATATACATATATTTACAATATAGAATTTTAATGTCCTGTACATCTAATATTATAATCTAAAAACACAATTTTTGTGTCATACATCATGATCATAGTATTTGTGTGTTTATCTGTTTAAGATGAATACGCATCTATTATCGTCGCCTGTCACAAGATCAGAACCATCGACTAATCCTAGCTCTACCTTACTCATGCGGATGATTGCCCTGGCGACCATGATGATGGAATCAGTTTATCCATCCATCAATCTCTCTCACGTGTACAGAAGTGACGGACTAGGAATTAACCAGCACTGACATATACTGTTACAAACAAGTATCAGGCTTTGTAGGCAGCAGGTCACTACTATTTTTTGTTTCGTTAGATGTTATTTTCTCAATCTTTTTAATTGATTAGATTAGAATAATACAAATGTATCCCTATGTCTTAAATCTATATATGTGTCTTATTAAACACGAATTTCTACTAGCTTTATTGAATTCCTTTCACTGTTTCGGTTTTAATATTAATTATCAAAACTCTCTACCAGAAATATAACTATCATCTACCCGAACAAAGCATTTATATTTAAGCAAGTGTTATATGTTAAAATCAGAAACTGCCAATAGTTTAAGCTGCTTAAACAGTCTGCACAGCATGACATTTTTTGATAATTTGTAGAACGTGACAAATATAGTAGTGTTCTCAAAAGTCTGTTTAAATGACCGGTGTAAGCTGTGCCGAGGTATAAGGTGCAGCTATCAGAGGCTGGGAAACCTTTCAAACAAACACGAACTACATGAGTGTCAGCAAGATCCAACAGTACAATGTCACGGCTTCATTTTTTCAAAATACGCAATTAACCATTGAAACCATTCATCATCAAGGAAGGATCGAGAAGCCTTTTTCTTTAATGTGTTTCGCAGTAGAAAGTTCATGCAATCTTGGCCAAGGAATGATTTATTTTGATTGGAAATATCGTGCATTTATCATGCAGCCACTTGGAGAAACGGGACGATGAAATAATTTATTTCAGAATTAGTTTATATCAAATAGTAAGTGTATTATTTGTTTAACCAAATCTCCTCAAGTCGTGGCAGAACGACAAACAAAAGTTTCCTAGTTTCGAACCAATAAATCAATCTGTATTTTCACACTGAAAGGCCACAGGCCTGTAGTACATATTACATTTATACATTTGTTGGTAGTAACACACTTTGTCTAAGTATGAAAGCTTTATGGATGTAGATGGAACATTTCTCTAATAGTTTCGATGTCCCTTCATTTCACTTACTCCATATTATATGGCCACAACCATCAGGTATAAAAGGTCATCATGCCTGAAATGTTTGGTTAGATATCAAACTGAAACACTAAAGAAGAAGCGACATTTAACTAACCTTGTTGGATTGGCTTCCAGCAGATTGAACCCTGCTTACATTTTAATAAAACAGGGTATATCCAGGATATAAAAATGAATAACATTATCGTCAAACATCAACGAGAATAGGCATTTCTGATGAGAAAGTACTCACAAATATTTGATGTTAAACAAGTACAAGTACAAAACAAATTTGAGCCCTTCTTCATCAGAAACGTTTTTCGAATCCTCTGATAATTCATCAAAACTTTATCCAAATTGCATTCTATCATGACGCATGAGGCTCCGAATGTTATCAACAGGTATCAATCTACGGTAGAATCAAACAAGGAATATCATTTTTGCTATAGTATCATAGCAAGGTGCAACCAGAACTAACATTCAATATACATTGAAGGCCATATGGAGACCTTCAGCACCTTCTCGAGTCGATTAAATTATAAAAAAAATAAACAATTCAAGATATGGTACCTTTGTAAACAATGTAGACTGTAAATAGTGTTTAAGTAATTGCTTTTAAAATATAATTTTAAACTAAAACATCTTAAAAGAAACAAATTGAACATTGTGTGTAATGCATTGAAACATTTGTTACGAGCTACTATGACTAATGAATAAATTAAACATGGGCGTTAAAATTATTAGGCTAAAGATGAATGACCTTCCTGGTTTCCATTGCTGATATTATCATATTTCTACATGTTATTGTTCCAACATGAACAACAATTATTTGTGGCAAAGAATATACAGTGTATGTAACAGTTTATGTTGATATATCCAGCCAATACATAGAGAATGTCACCAGAGTGTCTTATGATATTAAATATATCAACACGAGTTATTACTTTTATCAACTAGTGTGAGACACGAGGGTGTCTTATTACGTTTCAGTACAAAAAGTGAACATCTCTGGGCACAACTCTGCCATTTGACGTCCAATGCGGAGACGACATAGCACAGTGACGTCACCATGTTTATGACGTCATAGCACTGTGATGTCATTACTCGATGGCTACTGCCAAAGCGATATCTCCAAGGAGATATCGCTTGATCTGACACAAGTAATATCTCCTGTGGAACACAGTTTTTGATGATAAATGTATTGACTGATTCATTTAGGCAATGTGATGACTGAAAAATTGTTTACTGGTTTCCTCTGGTGACTTCATTGTATATTTGCTAATCGTAACACTAGGTTTATCATTACGAGGTTTCAGAATAACTTTTTTTTAACATTTCCAAACTTGTTTGTTTATTGATTCATTTCAATCTCATTATCACCATGGGAAGGGACTTTCCCTACTGTCTTTATCTTATTCCCAATTATTTCAGAAATGGATGATCAAAGTTTTCGGGAATATCCAATTTACAAAATATTGATTTTGTTGATTTATTGACATATTCTCTTACTTTGTTCTTTAATATCTCTCTTCCTCTGCTTTCTTCTTGTCTTAAGATCGAGAACTGAATGAACCGAATGAACAGAAGTAAAGGAATTGTCGGATAATTGAATCAAACGTTGATGTAAAATAAATGAAAAAAATTAAAAGTGTGTTTTTGCAATTGGAAGTCCATAATATAGTAGACATTGATAGTATTCAAACTTTAAGAAAAGGGAATCATTGATAATGATATATCTACTTGTGGGTGTTTTGTATTGAGTGGTCACGGGTTTGAAATTCACGTGACACAATAAGATGGTAAATTATTACAAAATGGAGAATAAAATTAGGATAAGTAGAATGTTTTTATGGATTGTTTACAAGGGAAATTCAAATAATTTTGGGGGTCTTTCTTTGTGACCACACACCACACAATACGTCGATAGTGAAATTAAAAGCAAAACAATACCAGTAATTTTCAGAAGTCAAACGTCATTTCCAATATTTGACAAGGACGAATTTATCATGGAGAAATTCAATTCCAATTCAGCTTCAAGAATAGCCAATAGGAACAGCGAACACCAAGAAGATTTCGAGCTTTATTAAGATTAAAATCCTGTAGTGTCAGTACATCTACTAAATAACGTTTCATGATTATGTTATAGCCTTTAACTACATGACAACAAAATGGTATGTATGTTTTGGCTTTCTTATAAAACAAATACATCTGAATGGTACATGCAGTTGTATATGTTTTAAAATACATGTATTTGAGAGAGTGAAAAGCATGCTATTGTTTGGCGTTATAGTTGTTGAATATAGCTCAGCAAACTAAATTTACATTACTAAACAAGAAAACAGTATTGCACATGATGGCAGTTTAGTAATCGAAAGGCGTGCTATGTCGAAACACAAAAGATAAATGGAACGTTATCCCAAATAAAACCATGTTATAAATGGAAGTTGTAATCAAGTAAATCAGTATCTGCACACAAGAAGCAGAGACAACCATACTTGTTAACCAAAACACTTTTCTCATAAAACGTTACCTGCAGGTAAACAGCTGATTTATCACATTTCTTTTTGTAGTGTTTTATGTGACGCCTAATCCCCAGTTAATAATGATATCATACTAATGATAGGAAATATATTAGTTAATAAATCAACAATATTGATTTTTGGTCGATGTGGAAGTAAACAGCAAGAGGAGAAACACGTGGAGAATAATATTAACAGCAGTTGCCTGGTGTCATTCGAGTTCTGATAGTTTTAATAAGAGCAAACCCCATCTAGTTCAGTATCTGTTTTAATCAGGATATTCTTGAGAAAATTTTAGTCGACATTAAATGATCTTGAAGCAAATCCACATTAAGAAAATAGCACCAGTCATGAACAGAGACGAAGGATACTACATCCCAAATGCCTACCATCACTTGCTACGTTAATCACTCATATTCATATTTACCTCATCTTTAATCACCATTTTGCTGTGTACATCTCCTAATTACCCCCAATTATCAATAATCATGTTGTTAAATCAATCTATATCCTTAAACAAGCTCTGTTCTTAATCTCCTTAACAAGCTGTGTACATCAACCTCATCTGCTGTATAAACACTGTAAATCATTCTCTCTGGCTTCTACTCAATATGTGTACATCAAGCCTATCTACTGTAATAACAACTCAAAATCTTCTCATCCTCCTGTATTGTATAAACACTACTTGTATATAAACCCTGGGAATTCGTTCAACTGTACCACCTGCTTGACAACGACATTAGTATCTATGTCGAAACGTCGCCTATACAGAATAAAGAAGTTGTGTATCCATAAAATTGTTCTTCATTCGTCATTATGAATGAATGTGATTGTTTATATTTACTCAGCCATTAAAACGTGGCCATTAAAAGTGTATACACCGACCGAACATTTGTCACATGAAATTGTTTTAATGCTCAGAAAATGACAAAATGAATAAAGATCATGTCTGGTGACATTTCACAAATGCGGACATTTTAAACTTCGTGATAATAACTCAATTTTAGATATCTGGATTTGCTCAAAACCATAACGTGATGTCAGGATTTAATTGCAGCAAATTGTGTATAATTGCATCGCTTTGTTACAGGATATATCAAAATAAAAACAAAATGAAAAAGATGTGTTGCCGGCTAAGGCTGATTCATTCGGTACTAAGAGTAGGACATAGACGTAGGTAGATAAGTAGGACAATTCCATCAACATGGCAACAGACATGACATATGACACCACACACAAGGAAGCTCAAAATTTGATTGTAGCCTCTAATAGATCTTAAACCATGGCTCTATTGTTAGTAAACGTTCTTTAATCAACCTATGAATTAGTTAAATTACGACCGGAACTATTTTCAATGAAGACAGAACGAGCGATTCAAAGTTTATTTTCAGTCAACAGTAAAACATTTCACTTTTTGATTACAACATTGAACGCAATTTCAACGCGTTCGCGATCCAGGGTGGTTACGGTTGATGTGGACGAGGATGTCGCCGTTTCCTCACACTTCCTCTTTGATGGTTGCCCTTGAATAATGCTGCTCAGTTGCCGCTCTTGTTCACTACTCTCACGCTTGTACTGTCTGATGGCGTTACTCCTGTGTCCAGTCTTCTTAGCTATCAGTTGCTCGTCAACACCCGACTGAAAGAGGCGGGTTGCGCATGTCGCCCTAAGCGAGTGGTTACTGAAAAATCCTGTAATGAAGAGAAATTCACTGTACTCGACAAAATCCTTCATTTGATTATAAAACAGCGCTCATATTTTAAACGTGCTCTTTATGTTTTGAATGAACTGAAAATGTATCTAAAACACCAATTTTGAAACTATGAAACGTAAATGCATCATGATATCTAGCGAGATTTAGATTAGATTAGTCATACAAAACAATGAATCTTACAGAGGATAGATAAAGAATGAAAGTATCTATTTAGGTTTTAATACCTTCAAATCCTGCATATCTGCACATTCTACCCACGGTTTTCTGGAGACTGTGGATGCCGATCGGCTGGACGCTGTACCACTGGTCGTCTCTAGGTTTAGTCAAAGGTCTCAAGTACATTGCAGATGGTGCATTCTCAGGTCGAAGACTCATGTATTTCCTGTAAATATGAATATCACAATAGTTACTTTTCATTTACATTTGGTTAAGAGTTTGGTCTATTTCAAAATTAATTATATCTCATTCTTTAATTCTAAGAAAAAAACATGTGCAATTCAAGCTAACTTCAAACTAATCCCCACACAACTAAATGTAATAATTTTGATTCTAAATTTAGACAAGCTTTGTAAAAATTACGCATAGCATGTATAGCATATTTAGGAAATTTATTTATAAATATTATCTCAAACATACCTGAAGAGTGTAACGATACACTTGCTAGTATCGTCATTTGCGTAAGCAACAACTGACTTTGGAGGAAGGCTGTAATCTTTGAGACCACGCTTGAAACACTTGCTTGTTTTCTCTGTATAGTTCAAATACTCTCCATTTTCGTTTCGGCCAATAGAGAGTTGTTCAACAATTAAATTACGATGTTCATCGCCACCTCTTAGTGCAAAATTTAGTCCAAGAAGGTATACCATAGTATCGATGAGAACTTGGGGGTTAGAAGAACCTAAGATGCCCTTTAGTCCAAGAAGGTATACCATAGTATCGATGAGAACTTGGGGGTTAGAAGAACCTAAGATGCCCTTTAGTCCAAGAAGGTATACCATAGTATCGATGAGAACTTGGGGGTTAGAAGAACCTAAGATGCCCTTTTCCCACAACGTTTGTTCTTGTTCAATGCTGATTATATTTGCCTTCTTTGTTATCAGTCCAATACCTTTGCTCGACTCTATCTTCATGACGTTATCTAATGTGTTGCGTAACTCAATGAAATTACCATCAGAGAGCAGCTTCAAGGGACGTCCATTTTGCGACAGATACAACTGAATCAGCAAAACCAATTGTCTCAATGTTTTAGGTGGATATTCAGTTCCATTTGGTTTTCTAACTTCACACACAAAACGACACAAGCAATAGTTCAACTCATCATCGTTGAGATCAGATAGAGTGTTGTTTATAAGACTCAACGAATTGAATGTTGTGTACTGATTGGAATTGATGTTTTCGTTAACTGGTCAATTTCGATGTCACTTTTTGGAACTGGAAACCTTGTGATTTCAAATGCATCAGAGCCCGCATTGGTATTAACTCCAGAAGTATTGTCATTACTTACGTCTCTGATGTCACTGACTACTTGAGGCGAGGCGGCGTTTGGTTTGTCCAATGCACTGCTTATAACGTCATCTTCACTTGAATCGAAATCAAATTGTGAAATCCTATCACTGGCGTATGTTATCTGTGATGAAGGAATTTCTTCATCCGAATAAGTTGCGTATGTTATCTGTGATGAAGGAATTTCTTCATCCGAATAAGTTGCGTGTGTTATCTGTGATGAAGGAATTTCTTCGTCCGAATTGTTATTACACATCTTTCAATCTAAGATGTCTTCTCACAATGACATGTGGTTACAAAATGAAGACGCTGCCGTGAGAAACCCGTGCACACGATGATTTGCTGTCATTGCCTTATATGGATGCGTATCTAAGCAACGGGGATATTTGCGTTGTGAAATTAAATTTCCACGTGCAAGCACGAGAACAGCAATCGTAAACATAACAACTCATGTGCTGACATATGACACAACGAATATAGTTCCACACGTTTCTAATTACAATTGATTAAATATGTGCTTACTGGTGAAATGGTTTACGTAGGTAATATGACTCGGACCTTGTTCTCTAGTTGTTGAAATGGTTAGAAAGAGTACTCGACGCTTCGCGTCTCGTACTCTTTCTAACCATTTCAACAACTAGAGAACAGGTCCTCGTCATATTACCATTACAAAGATGTGTTGTCATCTCTTGCTAATGATGCACTTCAGTACCTTGAATAAGTAGGACGATCAAATTTCGTCTACATAACCAGAGGATATTCATCACATGACAAATGACACCACACAAAGGAGACCAAAAATTTAATATAGCTTCAAACAGGTGCGCTGGAAAAACATTTATTTATCAACGTTGACGGAGACACTATGTGATGGGATACGTCGCATGTCTTGTTGTAAACAAATAGAAAACATGCATGGTTTTAATTTGACAATTATGCTGTGTTCTACAAAAGTACAAAAAAAAGAAACATTTTGAGTATTACAAGAACTTTATTGCATACATTCAATTTATTATTGAATTTATTTATATTTTACTACATTGAGATGTCTGCAAATATACATATTTGTATGTAGGTCTCTGTGGTTTTACAGAAGTTGAACATCATCAAATGTAACAGGATATGCTTCTCGTCAGGACCAGCAGCCAGCAGCACTGCCAGTAACATTAACTGCAACAAATCTACATATTCTGTTAATGTCTTTTGTTTGATTGCTATCTCACGGTTATAAAAACAATAAGGTCAATCGTGACACCATCCAATTCTTATTGATCTAGAGTGCTTTGTGACAATGTATAAACTGCTATCCCATCATTAAATACGCATATTGTGAGGATGTAATCCCTTAAACCACCACCATCCCAACATGTATTGCACTTTACATTGGTGGAGTGCTCCAACAATACAACTTTTAAAAAACGTATTGTCGAATATTGATGTGGTATGTTTATGCTTCGACAGAAACATTAGATGATTTTAGATTGTGTATAAAAAAGGAAAAACAGGTTTATAACAATATTGTAATCTGGCATTCAGATGTTTTCATTTTATCGGAACAATCCATGCAAACATTATTTTCATATATCATAATCACTTTGTCGGTAGCGTAACGTCCAGAAATGAACTATGGTCGATATCTTTAACATTTGATTGTAGCAGACTGGTAATGATGACTTGTATCCATAACTCCAAAGAGTATATGGATACAGAGACTATTATTTGTCATTGTTGCTTAAACAATGAAATACATGGAATAAGGATGAGGAATCTAATCTATATGCATTTTATGTTGGCTTCATGGATAAGTTGGGGCGACATGAATCTGTACTTTATTATTTGATTGTTTTACAGCCAATAAAATTAAAATTCATGCTTGAGACACCATTATTATTACCATTCATTCAGTTTTAGTCAGTGGAGTAGATTAAACAGAACGAAAACTGTTTTATAAAACATTGCTCAATCTCGTATGTAGTGAATAGCTCTGGTGCCAAAAATGCGGTGATGGTTGTTTGTCTGCGTTTAATCCATCCAAAGTTCTAATGTTTTGTCATTGTTATTATTATGATATTTTTATCTAAAATATATTAATTTTGCATGTAGTTAACCATGTTTCACATTTATTCAAAAGAGAGAACTTTTATTCTTAATATATGTTGAATATAACTCAGCAAACTACACATTAAAGAGGCAGTAGGACTTGTTTTGCTCAAATAAGTTGATGAAATATATTCGAAAAATAATGTCACTAATAGTAAAACACCCTTCTCTCTTCGGAAACTCAAGTTAAAAAATTAATATACATGGTTTTATATCATTATATAATATCGCTGAATATCAACAAATCAGAGTTGATCTATAAAGGTAAAGTAACTGTCCTCCTCCACCTTGATAGCCGAGTAGCAGGGTACTCTCCGAGTATGGAAGAATGAAACAAGCTCATTGTAGCAGGGAAGGAATATGTAAAAATTATGCAGAATTGTGCATTTTGTGACCAGTTCTTGAAATGTTGCATGATGATAGGTATGGGTACAAGATTTTCAGAAACCATCACAAACAATGTGAGATCGCCCTCTGGTGGCCTGTTTCAATCATAACAGAAAGCATTTAGCTGAGATGTGTATACAGGACGGTACCCACAGGACATGTAGGTTTGTCACAGTTAATTTCTATGGTAGCATTGCCAGCCGCTGCCTCCATGGACAGATCAATTGTCCAATATGAGCTCACAATAGTTGAGTGTTAAGTTATCACTGTGACTATAGATTTTATTCACAGGTTTGTTTTTTCGAAACTGTGCATACATAATTAGGTTTTAACCTGAACCGAGTCCACTTTATTCAGATTTTTATTTTAGTGCACTTAGAAAAACAAGGTATTCCATCAAACTAAGAGAATCTCGGTCAATGTGTATAATGTGTCAGATAGTGTTACTCCCCACTCACATTCTGAGGTTTAATGAATTCACAATCTGCATATTGATGGTGTTTATGGTGAATTTTGTAAATGTCTGTGATACAATGCAAATGTAAATAAACAGTAGAAAATATATTTGTATCAAGTGCATTTATCTTAAGTAAGATTACAGTATTGACAATTGTAGGAGACGTTGTGATACATAATATATGGTAAAAAGGAACCGCACTTAAAACTACAGTTTCCAGTGCAACTTTCTTCAGTCACACATTGTACCTGAAGCCGTATCAATCTAAGTGTTAACAAGTCAGTATTTATATTGGTTACGTTTCAAAATGTATATTAACTGTAGATTTAAAATAATGTCACGGTCATCAAATCAGTAGTTCATTTTCTCTTTGAACTGCTTTGTGTAAGATTTGATTAGAACCTAGTGAACGGTTCTTGATATAAATATGTGACCTTGAAATAGTTATCAACAAAGTTTTTAAATTTGAAATTTGAAATTTGAAAATTGATTTAAGGCTTAGTTCAGGATGTTTTGTGGTAATGTGGCTTTGTATGAACAATTTGTTTCTTCACAATGTCCCTTTTCTAATGATTCATTTTCAATACTGTTAACTTACCAACGAATACGATGTATCCATTGAGATATTTACATGATTCTCACACTTTTCATTACAATAGAATATTTTGAACCCACTTTAAGCAGTTTAATGAATAGGTGTACTCTCCAAATGACATGTCAACAGCTTATCATAGTGTCTGCTGGTCTTTTCACTTTCATACAGCTTCTGAACACAATTGGGTTTACTTTTTAGGGCTCAAGAGCAACCTCATGTTTTAAACCTCTAATTCAAGTTCAAGCCTTTAAATACTTCACAATCACGCGCAAAACATTAAATGCCATATCGCTAATGACTAAGTGATACCCAGAACCATATTGTTAACATTTAACAATCCTTATAAATATGCAGGGAGATTGAATGTATTCGCTCTTTGTTGTAATTCAAATGCGGAAGAAAGCCTACAAGATTGATATCATTGATTGATGGCACAACGTGAATTTAAGAAACAGATTTATTTGATATGAGAACATTCTAAAGGAATGGAAGCACGGCTGAAATTCAAATCAATACTTAATGATGCTCTGCTAGCCGCATCAAAGCATATTAAAGTATAAGAAGTCTTGTCGATTCTGGTTTTTTTCAAGAGTAATGCTGAGTTTTACATGAAGAATGTAAATTGTCAAGGTAATTTAACTCTGGTATTTTCGTTCATGGTATTATAAGTTCTGATAGGAGACAATTCAGATTTATAGTGTGCAATATTTAAGGCTATACGCTCTTAACCCCTGATGGAACTTACACTATGTCCAATCATTTATCCATGAAGCCTCCACATACTTAACAACACTTACTGTGTAAGACATTTTCCCTACGTTTTCAAAAAGGAAGAAACCACATATGTCATATTGTCAGTTTAAAGAAGCAGAAATTACTTTAAAAACCAAATGACGATGATACAAAGTAAAATATAAAAAATACAAAATTAAATGTCAGATTGGCTTTGAAAACATATCTTAACATCTATTGTGTAAAAATAGTACTGTTTTCTGAAGGAGCAATTTATAATTGATTTTTTAATTCAATAATAATATTGTGAACATATGTTTCAGAATATGTAAACATAAATCTTTTTTGGAAACAGGATTAAAGTATCACATGTAATAATGAAAATGTAGGAGAACATTTTGTGAACGAGTACCCTACATGTAGGATAACCAAGGAGAAATGTTCATTCATGATAGAGCTGAATGTTGAAACATGAATGGCACATGAGGTGAATGGCAGATGTCACTAGATCAGACAATCTTCAAATGTCTCTTGCGAAATAGATATCATATTTTTCATTCTTAAGCTTGACAGAATGTACATTGTGTTCCTGTATGGAACGGAAATGAAACCGTCTTTATTATACAGCTAATATTGACCTTATTTCCGAACTGTTGTAGACTATAAAGCAGCTTTGTCAACATTAGTTCAGACATGGCAACATCCTCTCAGGAGATTGAATTATTTTATACTTTATTCATATATAATGTATTATTCCTCTGTTGTTTTCACAAGTTTGGGAATCATTGCTCTTGCTTATCTTTTATGATTTCTGATTAGCAGTTGGTAAATATGTTGTGTTTTTTTTACATCTTTGTCATCAGTAACTATTTGAAACAATACAGAGAATTCACAGATTCTCTGTATACTGATATGTCATCAAAAGATTGTTCTTGGATTGACAGTTGATAACAAAAAAAATGTAAAACAAAATAAAACAAACACAAACATGTTTAACATTTTATCTTTTTTGGTCTACATTATGATCAATCAAATTTTTAATCATATGGTTGTCTATTTTCAGGTTTAAAATCAAACTATTACAATACGTTCAGAAATACGTTGATATTTCCTTTCATGAGTTAAAATTATATATAAACGGAAAATCAGTCGTATGGAAATATTTAAAACATAAAACCAAAGCAACACAATAATTTTAATTATGTGTGGTCTTTTTGCCTGAGGAATAACGTGGTGGAACTGAATAGCGTGTCTTGGAGTCATGTGATGACCAGAACACGAGACTACAATTGATTTATAACATATTTTGTAAAAATATTCTCTATGTATTATGGCTTACTCTCTGAACTCATTGTACTGACTGTAAATGGGGATATGTCGTGTTTAAATTGATAATTTGTGTTTTATAATATGTTTACATATCCTGATTATCCTGATTATTTCTCTTAAATGTATAGAGATAAATTATATACAGACAAAGCTCGAAGCAATGTTGTGGTGTTTATGATCTTACCGTCTGAGAAATAACCTAGTTGAACTACATCGCGTGTCTTGGAGCCACATGATGTTTTAGAAAACAGCACTTCTACATGACTGATAATACACACGTGCATGAACATAGCGTTATAAATATTGACGTATATTTTTTTTATTCACGTCTTTTGACATAGACAGTTTGAGATAATAAAACATGACAGTTGGAATGTAGTTTTACTATAACCAGTGGGAACAAGAGTAAATGGACAGATCTTGACGAGACACAATCATTAATAATGCATGATCATGAGGTTATATTACGTTCTTAAGACATTTCCATTGTCTCTCAAAAGACTTCATATGAACATTTTCCTGCAATATATTCCTAGATGTGAACGACATCCTTTGTGAAACTAGGTTTCATACCCTTAATGTTCATGACAAAATGTGCCGTTTAGTTAATGATATCATACGGTTACGCTATATGTCCGACTGACTTTAATTTTTAACCAAATTGACTGTAAAGGAGGATATATAATGTTAATATCATTATCAATAATATATGTTTCTTTTGTTCACAGATAAAACAAATTACTATTTACAATTGACATGTTCCAGAATCCGGATTATTTATCATTAATGTTTTAAGGTTTTAACAACACAGGGTAGAGGCAAATAAACACTTTATTGATAGAGAAAACGTAGCACATCTGATTAATTTTATAGACATGTTGAATATTGTACTTACCTTTTGACCAGAACAAAATGATGTCATGACCGGAAGTCTAATACACTGATCAATACATGATTATTTTCATCAATTCGTAAGTGATAATTGTGTATATTTCAAGTATTAAACCAATACAATTATAAAACCACAACAACAATTATGTTAATGTCAATTTCAAGTCATATTTTATTAAGTCAGGATCAAGTAGGTTAAGTAATGTAAATCATGTAAATCATATAAATCATGTAAATCATGTAAATAATTACATAATTACAAACATTATAACATAAAGAATGACGTCACTCACGCCCCTTACATCATGAATTAGCTTACGCACTATGACAGCTGGAGTTGTCTCCCTTTAACTACCTTAGTAGAATCTGTGCGAAAATAAGCTGCCCGTTTAACATCAAATAATGAGATTATTTTCACCTTAAACCTTATTCATGGATTGAGTTATGTCAACGTTCAAATGATTGACCATGACTTGTCAAAGAATACTGTGTGGATGTGGGAATAACAACTACTTTAAGAAATTCCTATCTATGTGAGTTTCAACATATCATCTCATGTTCGATTTGAATTGCCACTACATCGATCTTGTGTTTAATTACGACTTTCAGGACCTTACACTGTCTGTATTTTAAGATGCTGACAGAAACAATTTCATTTGTATGAGATGATCATTTATTTTATAATGATGATCTATGATTCAACAAACAGTTAACCACAGCAGGATTCATTTGAAGAGATAGCTTTGAGATTGTTTCTTAAATGCCAAATTGATGAATGAGAGATATTTCCAACTGCATTGTTTCACCGTTTTGGGGTCTCATTTGATCACTTTCAGAATTGTTACCTCAATTATTTATTTAGTGTTATTTTAATTACAACAAAGACTCATTTAAAACCACGTTTGTGCATATAAGCTTTTAGTGAATTTCACATCCGCTATCACTGCTTGACAACAAGTGTGTTCTTGCACATTGGACGAAGTAAACAGGGCACTGTATAGCCAAATTAAACAGTCTCTGATTGGTCAGTAGCCAATCTTATACGAATTGTCCGCAATGTTATGGTAGAATTTCAGTTGTCCACCATATTCTAATGATACAAATATTCTACTGAAATTAAATCCCAAATCATGTTTTCACTTGCTTGTTCTACAGCGTCTGAGGTGATCCTGCAATCAGGGAATTATAACTCCGTGGAACACGTTTCTCCATTCATCCAACTAACCTCTACCTGCCTATAAAGACGTAGTTCTAAGAAATTAATTTCCTGATGAGAAGTGTAAGTGTTATGTAAGCATCTCCCTGAGTGCATCAGCTTAATTTGGGACATTATCATACTGAATGAAGCTTAATTGTTTGCAAAGGTCAACTGATCCCCATTCGACTAGTACGTGATCTGTCTGAGAGTATGCGGAACCATAACAAATATTATCCTCATCAACGTATGAGACGTCAATGCCGTTGTTCTTTAACGAGTGCGTCAAAGTTACACTTAATCAAACAGTCAATATCAAAAGAACAGAACATCACAAACATCCATTTTAGTGAACTCAATACCCATACTGTTGATTATCCGAGTTGAAGTGTTTTGGGTAAACTGCAGTGATAAATTTACTATCGAGTCCTGCAGCAAATACTCATACAATTTGGAATTGACTAATTAAACAAATATCTGTAAGTCCCCTGGACTCAAAGTATTTTTTATTTAGTATTTGCTTACTTATTGATGGGCTCACTTTTATCTGCTGGGAGTCATACGAGCTTTTGGTAGCGAGTTCCTGGACTCTGCATGTCATATTTGTAAATTAATCACTGAAAGTGGGCATTTTGACATAAAGCGAGAATATGAAAAATGTTCCCAAGGTTTGTGAATTCCCATAAAATATTATCATGAATATTGTTTTCTTATAAGCAATATTTTCTTGATTGTTTGTGAACAGTAACAGTTTTTATTCAGAATATCTTATATATCATATTTTCTCAGAAATGTGAATAGATAACGTTTCGTAATTTCAAATTTAGTTTAGTTGGCTTCTATATACATTATGAATCCCTCTTTCAGTCATGCTTACAACGTGGGTTGAGTTCTCTTGTTTTTTGAATGGTGACGTTTCTTTTGCGGTTGAGTGTATTGTGAGTAACTTTAAATGTATAAATGAAAACAATATAAACTAAATTAATGAAATCATCAGCAAACGCTTTACATAAACATTTTAATTAAAGTGATATTATGTTACATTGGAGATTATAATACTCATTAGCAGCAATGACTATGGTCTCTTTGCGTATTGGCCTAAATGAGTTTATTTCTGTCCATTCCCTACATGTAAAGCAGAAAATTAAACCTCCTGCTATGTAAATTTCACGTAAACTATTTCCAAAAGAAAACTAAATCTATACATCTTCTTGATTTATTTGACGCAGCATGATTTCATTTCAAAATCGAAGAAAGAATTTTGGAGATCACTTACAAAAGCAACACGGTATTAAAGGTAGCAGTGACGTCACATCAGGGGAAATATCATCTTTGATTTCAAATGACAAATACAAAACATACATTGAAATTAATAAGATCTGAATGGCATGACATTGATAGTGCACATCAAACAGAAACAGTAAATAACCAAAACAAATAATCAAAGGAAAATTGTTTTAGAGGACAGTATTTTCTAAAATTGGTTGTGTATTGTATCAATGTGCTAAATATTGACTTGGCTAGCATCAATGAATTTGAATTTATTTTGGCATATTGTATATGAATTAAAACGGTCTTACTAGGTTTTGGTTTAATTTTTCTTTTTTTATCCTTTTCCATACATGCAAAACAGGAAATTACACTTCCTGCTATGTAAGTTTCTTTCAAAATATTTAAAAATGAAATAAGAGAACTTAATCTTTACATCTTCTTGATAATCTAATTGACGCGGCATTATACATTTCAAAATCGAGGAGATCGCTTTTCCTGAATGCATATATGCATCTTCAACGAGTGTTTCTACCATGTCGCAACACGGAATCGAAAGTAGCAATAACGTCGGATCAGGGGGAAATATCATCTTTGATCTCAAAGGACGAAGACAAATCATACTTTGAAATTACAATAGCTCTGAATGATGAACAGAAAAAGCTTTGAAAGGAGACAGTATTTTAAAAAATTGGTTGTGTATTGTATCAATGTGCTGAATATATTTTCAAATATTAAGTCTGTGATGGGTACTTAGAAGAGGTATACATAAGAAAAAAAGATTTCGGATAGTAACGTTTATATATATATATATATATATATATATATATATATATATATATATATATATATATATATATATATATATATATATATATATTACATATAGAATGCAAGAGCATATAAACCGAAACGTTGTGTATCTTCACAATAAAGAATTTGTTATCCGGAAAATCTGGTTTTCTTTTCAAATATTGTAAAAGTTTGGATAGTACAACTTAAAACTCTAACAAAAGGAATACTTTCGTCATTAAATATAGTGCTTAAAGATGATTTTTCAAATCTCAAATGCTAGTAACTAATTCAGTCAAGTGTGTTTAGGAGCATACCTCATAGCAGAATATAAAATCAAGTCTATCATATATCTTTGAATAATCACCTGGCTTGAATACTCGTCAGGTTAAACATTGCATTACACTTGTGAGTATCATGTATTCCTATATATGCTTCATTCACTTACACAGCAAGAACCTATATTACAACATTCTATTATAATATTTACAATCAATTCAAATAAAAAAATCGTATCCTTTTTTATTTTCCTAAAAATTACATAACACATGTAGTATGGGTTCGATATAACGGTTTTCATATTTCCATGTTACTTTCAGTCATATAAAATGTTGTTATGGTAATCCATGTACATTTTGATTGCTCAGCACTTAACGAGATTGATTTGGCTTCAGATAGCGAGTCTACGAGTATCTGAAGCAAGTACCTTGGAGCAACCAGGTAATGAGGCATATGATTGAATAAGCAAATTGCTTGTGATACTGAACATGATAGATCATTTGATGTGTACTCTAAAGATCTAATTAAATGTGACTGTTTCATATTTACTCAGCAGTGTAGATTATAACGTGGCAATTAAAATTGAGTACATAATAATATATTTGGCAAAAAGTTGCTTGTATGCTTATGAAACGACGAATGGACAAATATCACGTCTGGTGACATTTCACATTCATTGCAGACATTTGAAATCTTGTGAATCATGATAATAAACGTCAGAAATATCTAACTTTGTTGAAGAACAAAGGGTGATGTAACGAGAAGATAGTCAAGGTGAGTAACCTATTGAAACCAATTGCAGCAAATGATGTATGGTTTCATCACTTTGGTACAGGATTCAAAATAAATCTACTGATGAGGCTGATAGGAATTCGGTACTTTAGATAAGTAGGTTAGAATACATCGATGAGATCATGATTTGTGATTTCCTTGAAAACTGATGGACTGCTCCAATAAGAAAAATGAAACGGACGATATCGATTTAGCGTATGTATGCTTCAATAGAAACAATGAATATGCTTAGATTGTGTGTAATCGTCGCTAATAACAATCCTGTCATCTGGCATTCAGATTCGATATATGTTCCACTCCAGACGTCCTCACAGAATCAGGAATCGCAGAAAAAAACTCAGGGTTGTAGGCACTTTTAAACTTTTCATAAAAGTTTGAAATTGATTTCTGAAACAAGTAACACTCAGGCAAAACGGAGTTATGTTGAGGTTTTGCGACAAAGTTGACATCAGATTTCATGTCCGTTGTGAACCATCCATGATGAAATGTTATGATTGAGTTCTAAAACATTATTATTGTTGATATTTTAGCATGTACATCGAATACCATGCACCACATCTACCAGCATGGATTATATTTCCAGTCTGGACATCTAACGACTCTCACATTCTTTTAAAACCTTAGCTGACGGTCCATTCTGTGAACGTTTACACGTTCTCATTCACTCAGAATGGTGATGACATGATCCATTCGATAACATCTTAGAGGATTCAAGGAGATTGGATAAGAACGCCCGCCCCTGGTTTAAATTCTGAGATCTATACCGTCTTCGTCTATTGAATTTGTGTATCAAACACTTTATAAATGTTTCCGTTCTCATACTGATAAGCGTCAGGGCATGATGTCATATGGTGATGTTGATCATTGACTCGCAATTTGTGATATTTAACACATGCATTTTACAAATGGTACATGCTTCAGGGTAATATACGTTGTTCCTTTTTAGCAAGATTATTAAGAAGAGGATGACACTCGGATGTCCTGATAAGTCAACAGGATTTGTTTGTTCTTGACAACATTCAGTTTTACGTCATGAAAAATCATTAAATCGAAGATGTCAGTAAATCATATAGAGCAATATCAAAGGTCTCAGAAATTAATGAAAACATAGGAAATAGTGCTGGTTGTAACATGATCGATTAGGATATAGGTATTCGGAAATAGGATTTACCATATTGGATGAATGATAGTTGGTTCAAAATCAATAATTGCCCCAATTCTGAGTATATATACTGGAACTAAAAGTGACAAAGTTCAATCAGCAATCAGAGCTATAGAATACTCCTGAGAATCGTATTGTTATTGTTTTGTATCACTCCAAGCTCTGCTACTGAGATGGAGGAGACAGGAGAGTTGCTGGTCCGTGTACAGCATCTCTCTTTATGGTAATACATGCATCACTTTCCTCTACAACAATAGGTGCTGGAATATTCATCGCCGGTCCAAGTCATTGTATATCGACAATAATTAAATTTGCAGTGTAAAGGAATAATTATGGGGATATGGGAAAGGGAGTAAAATAAATGAGAGAGAAGATAGACATAAAGATAGATTTTCTAATAAAGGTTTCGTAATATTTGCCAAATATATATATTTATATGTTGTAACTAACTATTATTACCTGAAAGGCGTTTTCAAAATTACGTCTACAAGTGCATGTTTACATTTATATATGTACTTATTAAGGATAGTAAACAGGTGGTTTATTAAAATGCTTCCATTGGAGTCTCCAAGTAGGAAGGATGCGAAGTTAGTACAATTGTTCTACTGGTCTCATTTCCAAACCATTGAAAGAAATTATTGATTGGAGCATTCGAAAAATAAGTGTTTCCGTTTCACAAAAATAACAATATTGATCATCACTAAGTCCGATCTTATAGAGGAAGGATTTTGTAGGTGTTATCCAGTGAAGTTATGGGTGTTGTAAATTTCGAGTTGGATTATCAACAGTTGATTTTCTATTGATTGCAAAGCATTTAGTCAGTTAAAAGTTCTTACTTCCACGAATCGTAGCTGCTCTCTAATCTAAACAGAGTGCTGTTTCACTAAACAATTCTCAGCCCTAAGATCCATCGAAAGCCCATCCTTTAACATTAGTTAAAATTGATCGTAAGGAAGTTGAGCGTCACTTGGTAACTGCTGTTAACGATATTCTCCACATGTTTCTCCTCTTCTTGTTTACTCTGACGTCGACCAATAATCAATAGTGTTGATTTATTAACTAATAAGGTTCCAATCATTGGTTTTAGATCACTGTTAACTCGCGATTAGGGGCAAATTATAACACTTCTTAAGACATCCAATAAATCAGCTGATTTATGGTAGCCAGGATACGGGGTTTATGAGGAAGAAGTGTTTATTAGCAACACAGGCACTTTTCTTTTTACAAAACTAGATTTTTCTGTAGTTATACATGCCAAAAGTCGTCAAGTGGAACTAACATAAAACCAATCAAAACAACCACATTCCAGACTCGATATAAAGCAAATTGTGTTTATTCAACTTTATTACTCACCCGTTGAAGATATCACGGTTACATAAAGCTACCATGTTATTATATATTGTGGAATATCATCACGTGCCGCTGGAACTATTTGCACTGGGTCACATGACGGCTGTCACAACAATGTTGGCCCTGCTCAGGAAAGTGTTGAAAATGTAAAAACAGTTGGATGGCCTAATCTTTGCGGGGCAGTTGCAGTAATCCACATTAATTCACATTCAACCTAAGTCATCTGTGTATTACTTCAATGCTTTGAAGTGTGGACGTTTCATGTTTCTGTCATATTCCGAATTTCAGTATTTCAGTTCGTTTTCGCCTGATGAAGTAAAGGGGCAGGTAAAAGCCCTGAAACGTGCATAAAGAAGTTGTTATCCGTATAGTTGTCGTACACAGGTCATTTGTATTCTGTTTCTTAGTATTGTAATGAGTATATTGAGTATGTCCTAGTATTGTTTATCCTTAAAATAACAAAAACTACATGAAGTTGTTTGGGTGACACACATTTAGAGGCACCTAGATTTGAACACTAACTTCATTTGAAAGGATGTGAGGTGAGGTGAGTTGGGGTTAACGCCGCTTTCAAGAGTATTTCACTAATATCGCGGCTGCTAGTATTATGGCAGGGAGAAAGCCCGCAACACCATGTGACTATGCATTGCGGTGAAACCTGGGAGCATCATCTGGGTCTAGCGAACCATGGGTGGAACTACGCTGCAATTCAGTGTAGCATTGCACCCAAACCTTACTGCGTGTAATACATTTCTCTACTGCAGACAAAGTTGCCGTGCCCCTGGCGAGATTCGAAATGGACCTCTTGATCCGAAGCTGAACGCGCTAACCACTGCGCTTTCCCGCCCAAAAGGATGTGTAAGCAGCGGATGTGCTGTGATACAGGTAAAGTTACTGCTGATATATGACATGTTGTTGGATGTAATGGAAGCTTCTGTGTCCTTCAACAAGTAGTTTATTATAAATTGGACGTTAAGAAATGGACACTATTCTATTTGATTATACATTTATGCCATTTCAACTTGGATTTCTTCATCTGTAAACATTAAATGTGTGTTGTATCTAATACAATTTGAACAAAGAAAGACGTGTTTGTTGTCATTTGCCGGTTTTCTCAGGGACATCCATCTGTTCTCTACCAATACAGATGTGTAAAACAGGTGTCCATTCTTCACCCATACACCACTGACTAGAACGGTGTAATTTTTCCATAAAGTTGAGGAAAAACCTAAACCAATACCATTATCACATGTGATGCTCCAAGTCAGTAGCTACAAGCATATTTGAAATCAGGAGACTTCTTTTCTCATTCTCTCAGTTGGTCAGTCATATTCAATAACAAAGGTTATTTGCCAAATTACCTTTCTGACAATCATATGAGGGATGCTCTTCAGGTCAGACGCTTCAAGCAGGATGGTCTCAAAAATTATGAATTTCTGCGGCACACTCTGGAAGTTCTATGATGACTGGAGGCGCAGAACCGTCAAGGTACTTTAGTGGACACGTTAATCTTCATCAATCTCGATTACTTAGGTATTGGTTATTCCTGAAGCTGTATAAATGTCCAGAGCTTGCTTCAGCAAATGAGCATTTAACCCTAACAATGAACATATTATCAATGTGTGAATACATCCTTGTAAAATATTGGAATGATACTTTACAATGAATGTTACTGCCTCGGATGTTTACAGTATTCAATTATTCTAATATCAAATGACGGTGTGATTATATGGACAGGAATAAAAACTATTAAACTCTTGAAACATGAATAGTTCATTCGCTATACTACACAAGAAAAGTTAAATGAATTTGCACATAAAGCCTATTTATTGTGCTTTTTCGGCCACGAATAGTTCCAATAGTTAACAATGCCACTCAATACACAGAAGTGTGCAGTTATCTATATCAGTGCATGTTTATTTCTTTATTTAAACATAAATGTTTAATTATAGGATTTCAATCGTTTCAAACCTGCCTGCTGGCTCAAATATCCGGATGTTATCTTTTCATCCATTTTTGGAATCATTTACAAGAGGAAGGTGGATATTTTTCTTTCGCCTGATACCACGATTTTGATTAACTTCACATAGCTAAACATTTAAAGAGTCTGTTATCAGAAATACGTCGAGAACATAGAAATTTGTAATGTGAAATGTGTAATTTAAATATAATTGTGAATATAAAATAAATAAGTGAATATAATATTTTGCTTATATGTCCATTCTACATTGATTTAAGAAAATATTTATTGTTATAATCCCAAAACTTACAATTTTGTCGCATTCATATCATATCATAGCAAAATTGTAAATTGTAAATTGTGTCATCATAAACCATTTAATGTCTGCACCGATAAGGTGTACCAATAGGCGGGTGGCTTTTAAGTATTAGTTTTGGTAAAATATGTTTCACAGCTTTAGACATATTCATTTGTAGTTACTATTCCTGTACAGGAAAGGGTCAGTGTCCGGTAAACAGGCGGCATTTAATCCTGTCAGCTTATTGACATCAAACAAAGATATTTTAAGCATAATTCCTTCAAGGGCCGTCAAAATCCCCATCTTACATGTATAATACGGAAAGTGGTTGACATCGATACACACATGGTCAAAATTATCCAAAGCAGCTGTTTAGTAAGCGAATAGTTCTCAACTGAGATTAGCAGCAATGACATAGTTATGTCGTGTGTTCTCAACCAAACAATAAATCGCATACTTTGTGACGGTTTTATAACAACACAACACATATCATTTCCAATGAATGAATGCGTTAAAGCAATGTGTTTTGTAACCGATTTATTTGTGGTTATTAATTTGCTGATGTTAAGAAAGTGCAATTATTATCTACTAACAGTATCAGCAGAAACTATCGTCAATGGGCCGTCACCATAAACTCCAATTACAACTGTGATATTCAAGGGAGATAAAGGATGTATAATCTAGAGAGATGATTTTAGAGCTTCATATAGAATACTAAACGATGTCCCGTTTGAAAACATGTTTATTAAACGAGTGGATGGTTTGGTATTTCAACAAGCGAAAGCAAGTTAAATACCGATGCCATTCACGAGTTCCATAAACATGTTATCAAACGGGACCGAGTTTAGTATTTTATTGGCCTAAGAGTAATTGAAGGGTCCAAATGACGGGGTGTCTAAAATAGCCATAAAATGCAACCAAACTCTTTAAAATTGCTCAGATGAAGTTTTTCTGATAGCTAAAATAAGTTTCTATAGCATGATATATAACATGATATCTTTGCAGATTATAACTTCACTTGGAAATCGGGTTATTTCGCAAATTTGTTGCAGTGCAACTGCAACCAAATTTTTAAACCATCAAAATACATGTTTTCATCAAACAGAACAGCCTTGACTTGACACAATTTGGTTGTAGAAGGAAAATATCATGATCTGACGAATGTTGGAACTTACCTTGCCTTTTATTTCAATATTTACAGTTAGCGTAAACTTCTTAGCGATCGTTATCGAGTCCGGTTTTCGATCATGTCATATTATCATGTTGCTGTCATTTCTAATGCTATAGATAGAAACATTTCCTACCATAAGGCATGTCTTGGTAGGTACTTTTGACACATTTTGTCCAAATTTAAGCATTCATTTACGTTTTTATTTACAACCAGCTGACAACACGGCCGCGAAATGAATTTGAATTGTTGTCAAATCTTATCACAATTCTGATTGGTTGTCATAGATATCTTTGATTGCTAAAATAGTTTTATAGGAAATTAACAGAATTAAGTTATTTTAATGAATAGTTTCTATCTAGAAACGTGAATAAAAGCATGTGTGTAACCATGTGTGTAACCAACTCATTGTTATCTAATGAGTGATCTCACCACGGTTGAATTTATTTATTTTTTGTTAGAAATGGTTGATACGGAATGAGCCAATGGGAGGATGCGTTACATACATTGGTTTCATTGCGCCATACACTTAGCAAGAGAGAACTTGCCGAAATGATTCAGAAAATGTCATCGTATTTTTGGCAACTTCAGTAAATTTGAAAACCTGTGCAACCAGACTAATCCTATGTGCTTGTCAACACACTATTTTTTTCTCTGCAACCAAATATTGTTTTGCCAAGGTAGGAATAATGATGAATAATTGCTGCACTAAATACGATGTTTCAAGTACATTTCTGTCCTGCAACCAAATTTTCTGATGTTAGATATGATATGTCATGTTATAGAAAATCATCTCTGCTATTTTGATCACTTTGTATGATCAGTTTCTCTTACTTCAATAGCATTTAAACATCATTATGGAGCCCCCGTTATTTGGACCCTTCAATTACTCTTAGGCCATTTTATTTATTACTCAATGATGTAAATAGCGCTGAATTGCAAGACAATCGTTGTAAGTGACGCTGACTTGCAAAAAGTTCAACAGAGGCAAACATTGTGACGTCAACCAAAAAGGACTATGACGTCACGCGCCGATTATGACGTTATGGCGGCACGCGATGGTTTCACACATGTGTGTAACCAACTCCTTGTTATCTAATGAGTGATCTCACCACGGTTGAGTAATAAATATAGAATACTAAACGATGTCACGTTTGATAACATGTTTATGAAATGAGTGAACGGTTTGGTATTTTAACGAGCGAAAGCGAGTTAAATACCGATGCCATTCACGAGTTTCATAAACATGTTATCAAACGGGACCGAGTTTAGTATTTTATGTATTACTCAATGATGTAAATACCGCTGAATTACAAGAAAATCGTTTTTAGCGACGCTGACTTGCAAATAGGTCCCCGGCTATTGCAGTCGCGCGGCTTACATTGTGACTTCAAACAAAAACGATTATGACGTCACGCGTCGATTATGATTATGATGCAGTAGTTCAACATTTTCTTCCCTTATCTGTGAGCATGTACAAACACAGAGACTTAGATATAAATAGTCAAGTTGAAAATGAAAACAAATCATTATAATAAAGGGTAGTTTCATATTCATTCTAACGAACGTAAGTATCATTCCTCATTTTTTTTTTTTAGTTATGTCTTTAAATCTGGATCATATCAAACCTTTGTCCATTTACTTCAAATTATTAGGAGAGATGGGACGATGAAATAAAATATTTTAAATTCGTTTCTTTTGTCAAAATTGTAAGTTTATTTTTATGTCCTTTATCTAAAAATGTAAGAAAAGTTGGGGGTCACCGAACGATTTAAAGCATTATCAGCATTAATAATAACACTCCCGTCGGCAAATTACGACATTTTGGACTAATTTGATGTATTTAAATGAAGCGCTCGCTTTCAAAGAATAAACTCCTTTCGAATACAATGTACATTTAAGTCACATACGGGGATGTAAAGCAAGTCTATATTTTGAAAATTAATGACACTGGAAAGACATTTTTACAATCTAAAAAACTTCAATTATGTTTTTGACCTCTGAAATGATGAATGCCCAAAGGACAACAAAATATCAATTGATGATATGATATGTATCTGATTTGAAGCATATTCCAATTGATATATCGAGGTTGCCTTAAGGCGTAAATCTGATGAGTTTTCTCTGTAACAACAGAACATTTCCTTAAGTCTTAAATATGACGACTTTTGAAGCACAAGTGACTGATGTGAGGTGAGAAATGTATTTCCAATACAGATGTAACTCGTCATCTATCAAAACGAATTTTACACGACGAACAGTTGATATTTATTTTGATGAAAAGTGAAAACAGTAAATGCAATCAATATATTGTATTCTCAAATATTGCCGGTTCCTGTAGAATCCTGAAGAATACGGAAGGATCCGGCAAGTAGATTCCATCAATGTTTGTCATGTGTCTTTGATGGAATAAAAAGGAATTAAGTATAAAAAGTGAGTATGGCAGTTACCATTTCAATCCCAAAGTGGTTATTCCCTTCAGATGTTCGATCCTAAACTCTGTTCTAATTGCGAATGCATTGAAGAAGAAGTTGTCTACATCCAGAGGTTTTCACGATTTTAAGATGTAAGAGCACAGTTTGGTATTAACAGCCAGCTCATTTTTCATAACGTCTTAATCGAAAGGTTTCTAAAATCGTTTTTGATGACGTTTTGTTACAATAAACAGTCAAACAAAATAAAGTGAAAGTTAACATATATTATCGTTTGTACCTTTTTTTAAATAACCTTCCCCTCATAACTTCCTGATTCCCCGACCACGGAATCAATCGTAGAAGCAAACACACAATCATTTTACATTAAGGTTGCATTGACATAGCACTGTCACCTCTGTCACAGAACCTTCATTCATCTGTGCGTTGTCTTTGATCTTTGAAATCAGAGCATAGATCAAATGTTTTGTCTGACCCTTTCAACTCAATTGTTGCCAGTCAATCTCAACTTTCTCTATTTGGGTACAGAAACCTGTGCTTGATTATGCATTGGTTGAATCGATCCTTAACTTGTTTTTCACGTAACTGAAAATGACATCTCGTGGTGTCTATTAAATTGGGTCCATCAATATGTGTAGCTTAGATATGGGATATTTTTTTTTGGTCAAATTATTTTCGAAGTAATTGACCAGTTTACTCGAATTTTATGAGTAAACAATAAAACAATGAATCATGAAAACAAACTGAATGGACTAACTTAGAAACCCTGTAAATCTAAACCATAAGGTAAAAATATTATACTAACTTGTCATTTCTAGGTTATAACGTTCTCGCTGTATGCATGTGTTTAAACCCTCATAATCTTACCAAGTGCATTTCATGTATGTTTATGAATGATTGTATGGATGTTTGTTCCTTGAAGAATCTAAACAAAAAAGATAATATGTTTGTGTTATTTGATGAAGTGTATATCTTACGTAAATGCTGAAGATAAATTTCCACTTATTTATGAAATAGTGCTTGATGCAAATAAGTATTTAAATTTGGTAAACTATTTTGCAAGTAACCTTTCCGGTCGCAATCAATGTTTACAACTATCCTAAAACTAAAAGAACGTAATGAGAGACATATTGACATGAGAGGATGTTTTCATTTAAAACCTGTTCTCCAAGTAGGACACATGCTTATGCACATATGCACATGCAATACATTCAACTACATCATCCATAGGGAATATATCAATCCTGTTATTGTGATATCATCAACTATTCAATTATCAACGGGAACCCATTCATCGAACCATTTAAAAGTAGATTGTTTGTTAAATCACCTTGTTACTACAGTGACTATGCAGAACATATCCCGATAGGGAGAATCATCTATGTTGGATTTACGTGATGACCAATTAATGATGTGCTGAGAGAATGTAATCAAATAGGTTGCATCATTTTAAAAGGCAATGTTATCAGTTCAGAAAGGCTTCTGTTCTGTTTGTTCCATTTATTACGCATTGGATCTGTTATTGAGTAATGCACTTTCCAATAAATCAGTAAGTGTTATGTGTGTGTAATAAAGCGTGGATTTGTACACATAAAGTTGCTTGAATCTACTGACAAAATAACACTGAGAGTCAAAAGGCGCTTTTTGCTTCTTTTATGACGTCGGTAATGCTGCGTCAAGTCAAAGAAGGTTATTTATGTTATAGGTTATTTATGTAACATCTTTCACTAATTACATATCTACATTTTATAACTTTTTTACTGATATGACAAAGTTTATGGTCAAAATTCTATTGTTGAAAATCTGATTTCAGCGTCCCAAGTGTATTTATGATAACATAACAAATAAAAGCATCATATTGCGATTTTGCAACTCAGAGTACGTTTTTACACAACATGTGCCTGTCAAAGACATTCAACATCGACTTTCTCCGACAGAAGTATTTCGTTTTTTACTTCTTTGAAAATGAAGTGACGCTTCTTTTGCGATTGAGTATACTATAATTAATTCTTAATGTAATTTACACTATGATTAAATACATAGTACTAGTGGAGCTTTCAATCAGTTTGTACCAACATGTACTGTATGTGCTGTATGGAAAAAATTGGCTTTTATATGAAAACTTGGCCCAACAAATCAATGATCATTGAAATTTCTATGGTTTTAATTTCATTGTTTCATGAAGTGATTGTCTCAAACTTGATTAACCAATGTTCTTAGATATATGTTTGTTGTTGAACATGTAAAACATGACAGATCAAATGAAAAATTGAAAAAATACATCACAAATCAATGTCAAAATCCATATCTTAACACAATACAGATGTGTAAAACAGGTTTCCGTTCTTCTTCTCTCATAACACGACTCATTCGATTGTGCAGTCGTTCAATGAAACTGTATGGGAAACCCAAATCAATCTCATAATCAGATTCGGTCTTACGCACATGAGTTGCTCCTTGTCGGTAACTACGGCCATAACATCATTTACTTCATCGGCGCAATGATTACATAAAAGGGCCTATTTATAAAAACGAAAAGAAAAGAATCTTTTACAATCAGAATCAGCCTTGATATCAGCATATTCATTCACGAAATAAGTTGTTATGGTTCACAATTCAGTAACAGACAGCACATTTGTAAACAATCCGAATATCATCTTTGACAGTTCATCATACTTTATCGCATAGAAAATCGTGTGCACACTAGAAAGGCAATAGCTGAAAGTGTAGTGAACTTCACGAGAATCCAGATGATCAATCATGTAAATTCACACAAGTAATATGCCAAAATGCCCTATTTACGGTCAGATGTACTGTTGCTCGTATAGTCAATTACTTCCTGTTGATGTATCACCCAAAGAGTGTGAATGAGTCCAGAAATCAGTATTTTTCGGTCAGTCTGGAAATTCTATAAATGACTTAAGACTCGCTTGCTTCAATGTACTTTAGTTGACACTTCTGGGTTGTCACTATTTGTATTGTCCATTCTTGAAGCTGTTTAGATGTCTAGAGGCTGCTCTAACACTTGAGCATTTCGTGATGAATCAGTCTTTGTAAAATATTTGAAAACATAAAAGACTTTGGAAATTTACTGCTTCACATTTCTGCTGTTTTTCCCTTTATTTATTATCGGATGACAGTGTCGTTGAATAGTCATGTGATAATGAATATAAACAGTCCAACTCCTTTTTTGAATTTACAAACATAGCATTCAAAACATGATGTTTATCAAATCAAATTTCCTGAAATGTTTTACCACCATTATAGAAAATTAGGATAAATATCAGAAAACAATTTATTTCGGGAGAACCTGTGAAATATGAGTAGTAGACGAAAAGTCGCAATTGTATTGCTTTCATAACTTATATGTCTAAAAAAAGAAGTGATACTAATCTGTTTTGGCCAATAATACTCCATTCACTCAGCAACTCAATACAAACAAGCTACCACTTACCGGTATCAAGGAATCTGATTTCTTCGTCTAAAGTACGTTTGTTTGATATTAATCTTTAATCTATTATTGGATTTCAATCAAAATATTTTCTTTAATGCGAAAGAAGAACAACAAAGAAAAGAAATCAAAAGCCAGTTATATAAATGCTTTTGTTTTGTAAATGCAAATTATCTTGATGCGCTCTTTTCATATATTTTTGGAGCCATTGATAAGCAGTTAAAAGAGCAAAGTAATCAAGAAATCAATATTTGTTCAAAGAATACTCCAGTTATCCTGCATTGTTTGCAGGAGTACGTTGTATTATCACATTTGTAACATTATTGTTGGTTAGTTGTATTTCATTGAAATAATGAATATGTTATTTATTACAGAATGTGTTACTTTTGGGAAGATGAAAATTTGCAAACGGGCTACAATCAATTAAAATTGGAACGTTGTTGATGCCACGTGGCTTCTATATCTACTCCAATTCCAAAGAATATACAAAACATATCAATACCCTGCAAAGGTTTCAGAATTAGCCCCAGAAATCTGAAAAGATGATATTCCATTTCGATGTCATGTAAGTGACATGCAAGCTCAAATTAAAATATCGATTTCACCTGTAACAAATGAACACTTCTTTGAAAAGAAATTGACCTAATAAAGTTTTAAGTAGAAGTGAGATGTAAAATGTATTTCCAGAACATAAATGTTATAGTTTGTCAAAACGAATCTTAGACAACGAAATGTTGAATGTTATTTTGATTAAACATCATAACGGTAAATAAGAACAGAAAAGTGTTCTGTATAACAGTTTCTTTAATGTGAACATGCATGAGGTTTAGGAGTATATGATTACTCCTACATAGGGTGGAATGTAAGGATTAACACAATGGTATACATTTATACAGTAAAGCAACACGTTGTGAAACATAAAGTACATCGCAACTTCTGCATATCTCCACTGACACATTTAGGAAATGAAAATTAGCTACATGTACTATCCTATCAAGAAAGTTTTATTTTCAAATCAGAGTAGATAGCCTGACATCCTATAACTTCCGCCTCAGCCATCTATTTGACGTTTGAATACATTCCTCATCTTCATCTATCCTCTGAAGGTATTAACATCATATTAGGAACGTCAAGCTTGTGGAGGCTTAGTAACACTTTCCTATGTGCTAGTGTGCTTTGTTTTGATGACGTCAGTGTTACATAAACATACATTTTCATTTAAGGTGATATTTAAGTGATTAAGTGATATTTAAATATCCATGGACTTAAAGGGTTTCAACTTTTAGAAATTAATATGGAATCTGTTGGCCATATTCTTTGCTTTATTGGCGATGGATGTATTTATTCAACCAGAAAAACTCTTGAGTACAATTTGTCATATTATCTCGAGATAATGAAAACTTTCATATTTAAGCTATTAAGCAGTTTTAATTTCGTACAATGTTCGACCACAACGTGTTTTGTTATCATTGACACGTTCACCATAGTCATAGCCAGTAGGTTGACACTGAAAAACAAAGCAACCATGACCATTTCACAATGTAGTGTCGATAATGCAGTTCTTTAAGGCAAGAGGTATTGTAAGATTATTATTATTATTATTGTGAGATTGTTAGATAAAAGAAAACAGTCTGATACTGGTAGGAAACCTGATACGAAAAATGACAAGAAAGTTGTTATTCTACTGTTTCCTTTAGCTTATAGAATAACCAATTGAATAATCCATTCCTTATCCCTCCGTATCCCCCAATTAATGTGAATGTTCAATTACGACAGTCACACATACAAATAGTGCAAGTGACTACTGATATATTCACAACACGAGGTGTTTAAGTATAATTCGAATGGATAGGGTGCACATCCGGATCATTTGGCTAACACGTTGAATGTAGATGTTGGTATTTAGAGGATAAGACTAAGACTGGAGCTTCAGAACGAAACAGTAGAATGAGTACAGATGATTATAACTGCATGATTAATAATTGCACTTTGTCTACGACATAACATGGACGTGGTCAGAGATTTGTGAAACTCGTTTTTCGTGATTTTTCTATCATTTTTAACAGTAGCCAATTCGGATGATCTTCACAACCGGACAGGTCTGAGTTTTATCTCGGTTGTGAAGCTTCGCTGAAGAAGCTGCGAATGTGAGTTTGTTACAAGCATTTTCATTGGTACGTTCTCTCAGCGTAGAGCATGATGAGATAAAACAAAATCAATGTTATTCATGAAATCACAAGACCAAGTCGTATTTAATTCCAGGTATGAGTAGATTGAAATGTTTTTGGCGTTTGTCAACTGTTATTTTCAAGTACCAATATGTGAACATTCCTAGCATATTTACATCATATGACGTTCACGTAATACGAATTTCAAAGTTATGTTTTTAATCTTTTCTTTTCTTGTCTTTATCTTTGTGTAAGCTTTGTGTGTTTTCAAAGTAATGTGATGCATGTACTATACATGACGAATGAGGATTATATTGTGGATATACAATTACTATTTACACTGTGTAGACGATGATTTGACATAGATTCTAATGTCGTCCTCAAGCTGGAACCACGTGGCAACAATGTTAACATACTTGAAAAGAAAACGAGATCACTGCTGGGAAAGAAAACCTCTGAATGCAAAAGGTGAAATTACCAATGGTGAAATGAAGGCCCTGGGGCAAGTCAGACATTACCCTTAAAACACTCTCGCCCCTCTCGACAATGGTAGACCCACGATCATTATGATGCTGAGCAACTCCAACACATACCAGCAGAAGATAGACCAGATCGGCCCGCTCTAGAGAGATTACCGAGCCATTCTGAAGCGAATACTTGACACTAACTATATAGGTCCAATCCCAAATAGGAAACCCATTGTCTTATACCATAATCCTGGCCCAAACAGATTCCACCAAAGCCCGCCTCCTCGTCTATTCAGGAAATACTGTACGCTATAGACGACACCTTGTTCCACTTCGAAGAAGCCAGATCCATTGCCGTTGACTCCAGCAGGGTCGCCAAGAAGATCCGCTCCATTAACGAGCTAGGCAATCTCCTTGGCTACGAGGTGAAGGGTCGTTTCACCACTTGGGTGGCGACGACATTAGAATGTTTGTTGAAACGTCGACTACAAATATTAGGCAAGTTGTAGATCCATACCACAGCCCTCAGTGCTCGCCAAGAATGCCAATCAAAATAAATGAACCAAACATGCCATATGGATTCCTTAAATTTAAGTAAAGCGGGTGTTAGGTTACTCTTTTAGATCGAACGTCTTTATACATGGAGAGTGATCTCTTGTCAGTCTATTCAAGGAGAAGATATTCCAGTGTTGTGCGCTAAATTAGCCATTAGGCTGTTGTATTAAAATAGAGCCCGGGCTAATTTTGTTGTTACAGTCTAGGAGTTATCAATAATGAATCTGGTTTAAACATATGTATATACATGGATTGGATTAGACAGCAAGCTCACTGGAACGTATATGAAGACCGCTCCGGCTTATATCTATATATCAAACATTATCATGACAAGGAAACAACTTATAAACCGCAAACAAGATATCAGATGAAAGAATAATGGTTTTTTTAAAATATTTGAAATATGATAGTTTGATACATTTATGACACTTGCGGAGAGAAACAGTTAGTATTACTATGTTGTTTGCAAGGCCAAATAGTTTACTTTCAATAATAATTTATGATATAAAAATAATAAAATAATATCAAAATGGATTTGGAATTCAAACACAATATCCTTTATATCTATAACAATGCCATTCAGAATATAGAGACTCCACCTAAGTAATACCTCGTGAAGCAGCAGAGGTATACGTTAATTACTTGTGTATACGTCACCGTTTGTCACTTATTCTACTTGTTCTAAATATTCTGCTGTAAAACTTTCTCTGTATAATCATGACTGATTTATGTGAAGTTGATTTTAACTGCAATTAAGAATATTTCAATATTTAAATGTACTCCTTTAGAAGCTCGGGCAACATGTGTATGGTTTTCACGTGGCACCATAGCACCTGTAGCCTCCTGACACGTGAAACAATAATGTGGTTAATGATTTTCTGGTCGTAAATTTTAGCATGTGATTGTGTAGGCAGTTGTGAAGGTTAATTGTCTCTTTAAAACTGCACCTTTAATCAAAGATATTTCATTCTTGAAAAATCAGAACAAATTGGAAAATTGAGAAGTCAATCGCTTGTTTGTTAGGGCATCATCTTGAATATGCAATTATACAGTTAAAGTCGAGGATTCTTACACGAAACGTTGTACAACCCACACGTATCAATCAGAAAACCTTGCTTTTTTTGGTCAATCTATGGTTGTAAATATGGTTTCTAAAGAAAGGAACAGTTTCGTTAATCCATCGATTAAGGCCTCTTTGACTTTGAGGAACCAATGTTTGATGGATCAATAACGTTGCCGTACTTTGTAAAGATGGTTGTCTTTACCGTAACATTATGGTTTGATATGGTCACTATTCCGTATGCGATAACATGACTTCATCACCCTGACTACTTAACCATCGCATTCTCAATGATCTTAGCAAACAATTCATCTTCATTTTGATCCATCCATTAACCAGTGTAATCAATGATATGTTAACTTAGCTCTTGAAGCTTTCACCATAACTTGACGAGGTTTATTTCGGAATGAAACTCGGTCAATGCTGTTAGTAAAGTAATACAAGTTTATGCAGTATACCTTTTACTAAAAGGGTAAAACAGCTCCTTCAGTGTTTCTGTTATTCGTAAAAAGTTGTTGTTAAAACATAAACTGCTAGAGGCCATCAAGTGTAAATACCCTTTATCAATTCGACGATGGAAAATGGATCAGCGTTTTTTAACTGAACCAAAACCGTCCATTCATTGATTGAGGAGAATTGTTTTGCAATTTGTGACATTTTTCCCCATTTTGTGAGCTCTTTATTTCTATTAAAAAGTGTTAAAGCACCTTTAAGATGTTTTATTCTGATCTCAATAATCTATCATAATGTCCTCATTGCTTTGAAGTTGAATTTCTCTGAGCAATAACAGAAGTCTGTACCGCCCACGAGTGCCGTCTTCAGATTGATGTGAAACATGCATGATTTTAGAATTTCGTGGGCAGCAAGAACGATCAGTTTGAGCAGTAGAAGCGTCTCATGTCTGTGTCACATTGGCATTATTGAAACAAACGTTGTGCAATGTCACGTGATTGATCAGACAGAATGATCCAAACTCGGTCATGTTTTGTGTTTTGGTCTGAAAAATTAGTCATATTTGACTTAAGAAATAGAAGACGAGTTGGCGTGCTTTATCGTTGAATAGCCCTGAGTGTTGTATGCTCTCTGCTATGTTTTATTCTACCATTAAGCACAACAACGAGTCTTCTATTTCTTATATGAGATGCCCTTAAACAGTTACTCGCTTTTATATAAAATCCGTGCAGATATTATGTTGTTTGTATATATTAAAAAATTTTTTAATAGTAATGCCTCCCGTCGTAGAACACGTTCACTAGCATTGAACAATCAAAGTGACGTAACATGTGACGTCATTTGCTAAGCTACGCTCAAATTGACGTCTAAAATCACGAGCATGTCTTATTGTCTCATAAAGCACGCTGTCGGTCCCATTGACCGCCTGTGTTTTATTGCCGTGGGTATCTTACATATATGTATATCACGCTTAATTTAATACAAAGTGGTTTGGAATCGTTGACATATTCATCATAGTCAAAACCAGTAGGTTGACACTGAAAT
The DNA here is from genome assembly GCA_936450465.1 of Gibbula magus. Taxonomy (NCBI): domain Eukaryota; kingdom Metazoa; phylum Mollusca; class Gastropoda; order Trochida; family Trochidae; genus Gibbula; species Gibbula magus. The sequence goes on from OW388290.1 coordinate 100,183,003, forward strand.
CATAGCAACAATCACCATTTCACAATGAAGTGTCGATAATGAAGTTGACAACGGCTAGAGGTATACTCAGCTGTCAGATTATAGCATACAGTTTAATACTAGTAAGAAGCCTGATACCAGAGATGACAAGAAAGTTGCTATTCTACTGGTTACCTCATCGCATTATTAGCCAGCTAGCTTATAGAATCTCAAAATTGCATTATCCATCCTTTTCCCTCCATTAATGTGAATGTTACAAATAACGACTGTCACACATAGCAATAGTGTCAATGACTACTGATATATTAACAACACGAGGTGTTTAAGGATAATTCGAATGTATAGGTTGCACACCCAAGATCAGTGGGCGTAAACGCTGAATGTAAACGTTTGTATTCAGAGGAAAAGGTTAAATTACCAAAGCTGAAATGGTTGCAAGTTAGATTTTACCCTTAAAACACTCGCCCATGGTAGAACCACGGTCATTATGATGCTGACAACTCCAACACTTACCAGCAGCAGAAGATAGGCCAGACCGCCCAGCTCTAGAGAGATTACCGAGCCTTTCTGAAGCAAATACTTGACACTTATTATATAGGTCCCATCCCAAATAGGAAACCTATTATCTAACACCATAATCCTAGCCCAAACAGATTCCACCAAAGTCCGCCTCCTCGTCTATTCCAGGAATATTGTACGCTATAGCCGACACCTTGTCCCGAAGATAGCCAAATCCGTTGCCGTCGACTCCAGCGACTTCCGTAAGAAGATCCGCGCCATTAACGAGCTAGGACAGCTCCTTAGCTACGAGTTTTTCAACACTTGCATAAAGACGATATTAGAATATATGTTGTAACGTCATAGATCCTGTCACCTATATCCTTCCAAAAGAATTTATCAAATTCAGCAGTGAAGCCGTCGGAGCCAGGATTTTCCCCATTTTTCATATGTTTTAAGGCTTGTAAGCATTCATTAAGAGAAATATCACCTTCAAAGCTTTCTCACTTTTCAACAGATCAGCTAGTATCCAGTCAACAAACATATCGAGGTCTTTTTCCCAATGTGTATCCTGTTTAGTTGTATACAGACTTCGATGGAAGTGCAACATTTCATTTGGTTTCTATCGGTTATTGTTATATTGTTTTATCTATTAGTTCAGTTGAGATTTCTTTTCTTGTATAGCTTGCTATTGCTTGTGGATTGTTTCTCTGTTTATAAGTATACGTGTCCTTAACATAGTCTTGAACCACGTCGCAGTCCCCAGCCATGCACGGAATTACCGGTAGATGTAACACTATTTCAAGTAGAGATTTAAATAGGTCGAAGGTGTCGGTATTCGGGTTGTAGATATTTGTAATAGAGAAACGAATATTTCAACAGTTATATCGAGAATAAGAGATTTTCATCACTTATGATATCATGGATAGAGTACTCGAAATTATGTTTTAAAAGATTTATTTGAAGTTGACATTTACTGCAATTGAGTTTATTTGAAGATTGAAATGTACTCCTTTATAAGCTCGGGCGGTATGTGTATGGTTGTCACTTTGCACCATAGCACATGCAGCCCTCTGACAATAACGTTGAAACATGTAAAACAATAGTTATATTCGAGGATTCTTACACGAAACGTTGTACCACCCACAAGAGTCCAAAAGAAAACCTTGCTTTGTTGTCGGTCAATCTATGGTTGTAAATATGGTTTCCAAAGAAAGGAACAGTTTCGTTAATCCGTCGATTTAGACCTCTTTGACTTTGACGGACCAATGTTGGATGGATCAATAACCCTGCCGTAATTTGTAAAGGTGATTGTCTTTACCGTAACATGATATGGTCACTATTTCATATGGAATAACATGACTTCATCACCCTGACTACTTAACCATCGCATTGTCAATAATCTTAGCAAACAATTCATCTTCATTTTGATCCATCCATTTACCAGTGTAAGCAATGCTATTTAAACTAGCTCTTAAACATTTCACCATAACGTGACGAGGTTTATTTTGGAATGAAACTCGGCCCATACCGCTAGTAAACTAATTCTCTATCGCAATTTTAAATCTTCTAATTGGCAGTTTGTAATACAAGTTTATTCAGTATACCTTTGATTAAGAGGGTAAACAGCCCATTCAGTAACCCTGTTATCCGTAGTTCGTAAACACGTTTGTGGTAAAACTGCTAGAGGCCATTTAAGTGTGAACAGCTTTTATCAATTCGACGATCGAAAATTGATCCGCGTTGTTTAATTCAATTTATTGATTGAGGACACTTTTTTTTACATTTGGTAAAAGAAAATCCATTTTGTGAAATCCATTAGATAAAAGTACTACAGCGCCATTATGATTAGTTATTCTGATGTCAATAATCTATCATAATATCCAGACTTGAAATTTGATTTCTCTAAGTAGTAAGATACGTTTGTACAGCCCACGGGTGCCCTCTTCAGTTTGATGTGAAATATGCATTGTATTTCTCTAGACTTCCGTGGGCAGCAAGATATATCACGAGTTGAGCAGTAGAAATGTCTAATGTCTGTGTCACATTGGCATTATTCCAAAACATATGATTGATCAGACAGAATGAATGAAATTCTGTCATGTTTTGTGTTTTGGTCTGAAAAATGAAGCATATTTAACATTTGTATATCGCGGTTTTGGAGATATTTATTTCTCTGTAATGTTCTCTTTTTAACATGGCCATTATTATGATAATATGATCATATGCTGTTTTTTTATAATCACTGTATAGTGCCAGCCCTGTATTTGGATTACAGAAAATGTACACTTTTCTCAAAGGTGATTGCACTATATGACATTTACAGGTTATTTGCGCATGTCAGGTATAAGTAAGACTGATGTACAATTGTATATATTTTCTATAGTAATATGTAACATATTATCACACATTTTATGATATATGTAAGTTCAATTTACCTCATTAATTGTCTAACACACATTTGTTAGATTACTGATACCTCATATTTGTTTATGTAAAGTATGGAAATGCATTTCCTATTTAAAAATAGTAACCTAAATTCGTAAATATGTAAGCAACAGCAACGTTGTATCCACTACAATGCCAATTAGCTTTGGCATATATAAATTATATAATACAACAACATATAAAGCTGAAATTAATGGATAATTTCCATGAGTTTATTTGCCTACATAAACACACGTATTTAGCAATCATTGAATAAAAATATAACACACGAGAGAAGGAGCATACATGAAAGTCTGTAAGTTATCTGGCGTTTATACATGTGTGCCATTAATCTTCATTTACTGCAAACTCTGGTAGGTCCTAAAACATGCCCTTCCAGTAATCTCCTGACACTAAAAAGCAAGACACATACATACGTTACAGATAATATTAACATGTCTGATACCTCTATTAGTGATGTATGGCCATGCTGATCTGGGGATGTAATAGTAATGTGCTTGTTGATTTACACAGCAGATCTGTATGCACTTTGATTCATCTGCGTATAACCCTTGTTAACATGAACCCATACAGCCAAACTGTGGATATCTACTCATAGCATACTGACAGCTCCAAGACGGCCATTCAGCAGTGATGCGTTCACATGTTTTTATCAAAACATTTACCCCTTGGAATGAGTTAACTCTTTTATTTATATTTTGCTCTGTGGGACTGTCATCATCAATTCAATGTGTTGTGTTTTGCTGCTGAACGTTGTTATTATGAACGTTAGGCTGATTGTCTACACATCGATCATCTAAGATCTGGACACGACAATTTCTTAATGAAGGGAGATAGAGCGAGTTTTACGGATGGTCAACTCAACAGTAAAGATTCTTACTCCCTTTATAAGCATATGGTATGTTTCTTTGTTTGTAAAACATCACTACAGGAAAATACTCACTTGATTCCCCGTTTAGTTTCCAAACCTTTATACTAACAACTTTTAAAATGTGCATTTGAACATTTATCTTGTTTATGCAGCAGTCTTAGAGTCTTTAAATTTGAAATTCTTTCTTTATGTGAATGGAATTAAGTTAGACTATATATTGCTTGTTAGCAAGAATGAAGACATACATGTATGTGTATGTGTATGTGTATGTGTATGTGTATATGTATATGTGTATGTATATGTCAAGATATAGTATACTACTTAAAAAAAGAAACGCACAGCACATATATTCAGGTCTAGTCACTTGAGGTTTATCGCATGTATATATTAGTTTCATACCGTGACAATAGTCATTTTCTTTACCACTTTGAATCCCATGTCGAAGAATTTGATCTCCCAAACTCAACCGAAATTGATTTTTTAAGTAAATGCCACAAAAGACGGGGATTCATGGAAATTGACATTTTTCCTTTGCACATGCACTTCGTGCATGATTACCAATAAAAGCCCTGGATACTGGTCATGTCAGTGTCAGTATTTACAGGTGTAGTGAGTTGTACAGTCATGCCTAGACTTACTGAGGCTCAACGGAACAATGCAGTTGGTCATTTGGAGGCTGGTGAATCACAGTCATCGGTTGCAAGGCGACTACACGTATCCCTGAGTACAATAGGGAGACTGTGTGGCATCGTTATCAACAGCAAGGAAACACAAGGGATAGAGCCCGGCCCGGAGGACCACGTGTCACCACACCCGCCCAAGACAGATGCATCCGCTTACAGCATTCCCTTACTGCTTCCTCTTCCACAAACTCAGTGCCTGGGCTCCGGAGAATCTCGGACCAGACCGTTAGGAAACGTCTACGTGACGTCGGTATTCGTCCCCGGAGACCAGTGCGAGGAACCATTCTCACACGTCAACATCGTCGGTTACGACGAGAATGGTGTGTCTAACATCGACCATGACCTTTACAGAGATGGAGAACTGTCATTTTCAGTGACGAATCAAGGTTTTTACTGAGACCTCCAGATGGACGAGCACGTGTTTACAGATGACGTAATGAACGTTTTTCTGCATACTGTGTCCAGAAAGTTTCTTCTTTTCATATTTGGGGGTGGTAGTGTTATGGTGTGGGCAGGCATTTCATACACTGGCAGGAAAGATCTTGTTCAGATTCATGGTAATCTCACAGCTCAACGTTATTGTGATGAGGTCACCAGGCCACACGTCATTCCATTCATGATTAGACGAAACACCATATTGCAACATGATAATGCTCGACCACATACGGCACGACTGACTACAGGATTCCTGCACAGAACACCATTCAGGTTCTCCAATGGCCTTCACGATCACCGGATCTTAAACCCATTGAACACTTGTTGGACGAACTGGATAGAAGTGTGCGCCGACGTTATCCACAGCCACAGACACTTCCAGGGCTGTTTTTTGCATTGGGAGAGGAGTATCGGAACATTCCCGGGCCTGTCATCCGGAATCTGATTCTGTCCATGGGTAGACGCTGTCAGGCAGTGATCGACTCTAACGGTGGCCATAATCGTTACTGATTTCCTCTGACCTTGACCTTCTTGCACAGTGAAATGTGTTGTCTACCTACACAATCTAGTGTAATCATTGCAGTATCTTTACATTGTGTGTTTTCCATGTGTTGCTCATATTTCTGTAGTAAATTTCAGTCAGTTACACCAGTTGCATTGCTTATTTGTTACCTCGATGAGACGTAGAGACAGAAAAAAATGTAATTTATGTATCTGGCGTTGAACAGTTTAATATTTGTTAGGATTATCTTGATAACATGGGTTTATTATAACAAAATGTGTATCAATACATGTCCAACTAAAGAAAGTTATTCGACGATAGTGACGATAGTGACGATACAAGTCCGTACTAGGTATGCACTCAGCAACCGAGTGCAACTGTATCAACTGTAGCAACTGTAGCAACTCATCGCTAACAATTGCAATCCTACCAATATTATATTACTAAAGTACAGCACAACTTTTAACTAAATTTAGGGTTGAAAAAAGTTATTTCCCTTGTATTTTGGCGCGGTATAACAATTATGGAGCAATTATGTTTAGAGCCCTCTTGCATAACCAATTTTAAAATCATAACCTCCAGACATGACTCAAATTGTATACCAGACCAGAAATGTTCCATGAAAAACGAAAGTGGCATAAAAAAAATTGCTCATCTTATATATTAATGCCTCTCCCTTACATATGCATATGATATCTAACGAGCTTCCTCTTTCATATCAAGTTTGGGTCCCGAGTGAAAAAAGTTTGCTTTGTCTCGAGCCTTGGCGAAAGACAAACCAAAATTATTTCACTAGGGACATAAACTTGATATGAAAGGGGGACGAGTTATGTATCCTATTTATTACCAACTTGTATTTCATACGATTTATTGTGTTTTAAAATATATTTGTGATTTCCCTATAAAGGAACGGAACTGCGGATTAATATCAATTAATTAATATTGCGATGTTAAATATTTACACTTCTAGAATCAAACCATTCTATAATTCGTGATGGTCGGTATGGCGAAACCAATTGCACTAGTCATTTTGAAGGAAGCGTACGTAATATGACATCCCTCTGCTCGAGGACAGGAGATGAGAATGATCCGTCCTTTGAATAACGTCATGTCATGTCATTGTCATGTTTCTCATCGTCGGAATGTGTAAACAAGCTAAAACAACCTCGTTAAATGTAAGTTTTAGATTAACATCGTCGTTGAAATGGCTTTCCTTTCGGTTATGTTTGTCTTGTGAGTATAAAGTCACTGTGCACCAATACGAACACGTTGTTTTCACCGAGAGACTGAGCGTTTCGTTGCAATGTCATTAAAGATCCCAACGGTAGGAGTGAGAGCAAAACCTCTTGCTGCATTCTCAAATTTGTGCTTATTAGTTCTGCTCTAGTCATAATGTTTTTGTTAATTATTCATTGAAATCAATCATTGTGGTGAGTACAATTTTATGAAGTAACTGAATCATGATAAAATGTTAATTATTATGTAAGTATTGTCGTAAAATATTTGTAAGTTCATGAATGAATTCACGTTCTTTTTATGAATGAAGTAGTCCGGGCAGTGTCAAAGGTCATCGTTAGCCAATCAAATTATTTGGAGGTGTTATGACACACTTTGTTATGAAACCCCTATACGATGTACGTGGGTTATAAATAGAGATTATTACCCCAGGAAGTCTGTCATATGAATTTTACGAAACGAGTGTGAATTGTATGTAATTGTGTGTGTTGCCCGGGCGAGAGAGAAGGTTATACATACATCTTCACGAGTGTTTTGCATAGGTGCTCATATCAATAATATTAACTCGGTTATTTTTTACACTTTCATGAAAAGTTTAACTTCAATATTACAAATACTGAGATAAATCACCCTACTTCCATCGTGTTTGCATTGCAGACGAGGCTTGCGCATGGTCTAGTGATTGCACACAGTGTACGACATGAATTAGAGGAGGAAGTCCCAATACACGTGCAATTTTCACATTACCAGTACCAAGTTCCCAATACACGTGCGGTTTTCACATTACCAGTACCAAGTTCCAAATACACGTGCGGTTTTCACATTACCAGTACCAAGTTCCCAATACACGTGCGATTTTCACAATACCAGTACCAAGTTCCCAATACACGTGCGGTTTTCACATTACCAGTACCAAGTTCCAAATACACGTGCGGTTTTCACATTACCAGTACCAAGTTCCAAATACACGTGCGGTTTTCACATTACCAGTACCAAGTTCCAAATACACGTGCGGTTTTCACATTACTAGTACCAAGTTCCAAATACACGTGCGGTTTTCACATTACCAGTACCAAGTTCCCAATACACGTGCGGTTTTCACATTACCAGTACCAAGTTCCAAATACACGTGCGGTTTTCACATTACCAGTACCAAGTTCCAAATACACGTGCGGTTTTCACATTACCAGTACCAAGTTCCCAATACACGTGCGGTTTTCACATTACCAGTACCACATTCCCAATACACGTGCGGTTTTCACATTACCAGTACCAAGTTCCCAATACACGTGCGGTTTTCACATTACCAGTACCAAGCTCCCAGTACACGTACGATGTTCTCTACACACGAATCTTGCATCTCGAAAATTGGTAGAAAAACAATGACGACGGCAACAGTATCTTTAAGAGATTTGATTTATTCACTCGCAGATCTCCGTAATAAATCAAAACGTTTCGAAATATCTCGTTGGGATATGTTAGGGTCTAATTGATCCTGTTGTTTAATGGTGACATGGAGAACACAGATAGAGACAGAAGCGTGTCTGAAGAATTCAATAATTTCCTCCACAGGGACTTAATTAGTACTGAAATCAGTGACGGTGATGTGTTGGACTTCCCCAAGTCTGTGTAGGAGTATAGCAAGTTCGTTTGAATTACATCCATGAGAGACAGAAATATTTTGAAATAACAAGAAAGATCAACAGTGTTATTATATTTGATATAGTGTATACCCGCTGTACTTTAATGTTCCCCGTATGCTCGATAACGGAATAAATATAGGTAAAATTGCAGGAAGGATATATTGTTTAAATCCAGAGATTGAAGATAACATTTTATGAAATATTGAAATGAAAAATGTGCCAAAAAACAAGCCATAAACCTTTTTTGACTCTCCTATCTCCTATCTCCTGACTACTTCAGCTATAAAGTATGTTACATTATACACTCGTCATTAAACGTATGTGCTGATTATTGGTTTTTATGGATTGTCACATCAAATGTCGTGTGACTGTGAAGTATCCATCTGGAACAACATTGTATATTATAAACCGACTGTTTCTAAGCATTATTTTGGAGTTCAACCCCTGTCATCCGCGGCATACGAAAAACAGTGTTCCGTATTCATCTGCTAGACGATGAGTTTCAAATTCTGATCGTGTTGAATATATACTAAATGAACTTAAAGATATATTGCTACAAAGACACTATCCGAGACAAATTATTGATGACGCCATTTGCAAAGCTAGGCGGCAAAATCGAATTGATATTCTTCCAATAAAAGAACAAGTACAAGAAAAGATACTACCATCAACATTTAACCCTGGAAATTCTTAAATATTCTCTAAACTAAAAGAAATTAAACGCTCAACTCCTTTCAGAAGCACAAACCCTTAAAGGTCAACTTTCACAGGTATCACTTATTAAAAGTAAAAGGAAGAGCCGAAGTATCAAACAAATATTAACTAGGGCTAAACTTGACCAGTCTAGTTAGGATGACACATCAATAAGGACAAATTGTGGTACTTGCCGGTACGTACTTATTACAAGGGAAAAAAGATAATTTTTAATGTGGCCATTTATTTCATGTACGGGAAAATATGACATGCGCATCGCAAAACCTGATTTATGTTATAAAAATGCAGTGGATGTAGCGGGGATTATATTGGACAAACGGGAGATACACTCAGGTCAAGAGTGAGGTCCACAATCAACAAATAAGGGACCCCTCCTGCTATTTACCACTCAGTGGACACATAGAAACATTATCCGGGAACAAAACTCAAAAGTTTAGAATATTCCCATTTTACAAAGTCATGTCAAACAGTGATGAAAAGTGAAAAATCTAAGTAAATTATTTCATTAGACTCTTCAAACCACGATTAAATAGCATCAATTCCACATGATACTGTCAATATACAAGTTTCTAAACTGCTTTAATATGTAAGTGATGTCTGTACACCCATGACGTCATTCAAAAGTGGGTACGCATTGTTATGCACCCATTGTTCTGTGACGTCATAGCATGACAACGTCATAAAGACCCCATGGTGATCGCTACATAGTCTCAAACCGGTCGGGGATTCAAACATTTCCAGACTTTTGTTTTTTTATTTATCTATCACTTGAGCTATGAAGAAGTTTGTTTATGTACTATTTATGATATATTTCCCAAACGGATGTTGTCCGATACGTTAGCGGCGCGCCGTGGTCAGGAGTAACAATGAAGTTCAGCAAGTCGTGACGTTTACTGCTGGACGCATGACACAAATCATGACATCTGCAGCACGTTGTCAGAACTGTTGCAAGAATCGCCATTTCCCATAAGGTCCCATGATATGTTAGTGTAGCATAAATAATTTTCATGATCGCGACAGTGAACGAAAACTTCAAACATGATTTTAATCTAACATCTTGAGATTATGTTTATAATATTCAAATTCATTAATTTTGAGCATGGTTTTGGAAAACGGCAACATATTGACTGGGTATTTTTACAGTAACGTCACTTCCCCATTGCCACCATTATATAAGCAGACTTAAGGGGCTGAAACAATGGACATTCCTCAGTAATAATTAACCGTTTTGTTGAATAACGTTGTATCCAAAATCCAAAATTGTGTACGTGTTGCGAGTAGATTTCTTGTCTCCATGTACATTTTCAGTGACATATTTAGAAAATTGAGATAATTAAAATTATCTATGCTGCACTGAAATAACATGGGACTTTATGGGAAAACGGTGATTCTTGCAACACTTTTGGCACCGTGCTGTAATAGTCTGATGAGTGATGACTGATGAGACTTGTACAAGAGCGTGTATACACAATCACCCACTACCTGCTGCAGGTCATGTTGTTTAATGACAGGTTTTCATTATTTGTTGAATATAAACTAACATAAGTTTGTGTAACCCGACGCTCTGAAAGTATTGAAGAAACAACTTGTTTCAAGTGAAGTTCTTAGAGTCAACATGTGCTGACCCGAACACATACTCCTCAGCTAATGGTTATCTAATAACAGTGATACGGAAAGTAATCATCCAATAAATCACAGTGATAGATTCGAATATCAATAACGTCTGGATAAACAAGCTGAGGAGAAAGACGTGTGCGCGTGATGGAGTATCGAGATTAAAGTGGAGTTGGTCCAACATCTGGATTGTTTACATCGCAATATCTACTTATTAAATCTGACATTAATCTAATAAAACAACAATATTAAATAAGTGTAAAGTATTTTCACTGCATTCCCGACAAATATTATAATTTAATTATTTGTGTATTTCTTTTCTTTAAAAGCTGTTCATATGTAACTGTCAATTTTCGAATGCTACTTTCTGCTGAGACGTTCGCCTGCAGGTGGTTCTGAGATGGAGGAGGCACTATAGTTGATGGTTGTGTGTGCTAGAGCTGATGGTTGTGTGTGCTAGAGCTGATGGTTGTGTGTGCTAGAGCTGATGGTTGTGTGTGCTAGAGCTGATGGTTGTGTGTGCTAGAGCTGATGGTTGTGTGTGCTAGAGCTGATGGTTGTATGTGCTAGAGTTGATGTTTGTGTGTGCTAGAGTTGATGGTTGTGTGTGCTAGAGTTGATGGTTGTGTGTGCTAGAGTTGATGGTTGTGTGTGCTAGAGTTGATGGTTGTGTGTGCTAGATTCGATACCGATTTATATCATTCGAAGCCTCACGCTGACGCGTTCGGCTCCGAATGATAAAAATCGGTATCGAATCTACGTTAGACTCTCAAAAAGTTAAAAACACAGTAGGTTTATCTCCTAAATCGCCTCTGTCTGATGCTACTTGATTTGTCTTCAAAGTCATGATTTTATTTCAACGGTAGTTTAGACATTTCATCTTAGGCTAAAATAATTTGATTTTTGTTCAATTAACTGTTTTAAATTGGTTATATTTGCATAATTATTTGTATTAAAAAGACTACATTACTATGGAGTCCACAACAAACCCCTATAGGGAAACGTAAAACGGTGTCCTCCGACATATGGCTTGTTCCATGCTAGGAGAGTGTTCTCAAAATATTCAAAGTTTTTTATCGGAGACTTGCATAACTGGCTGTTAGTCTTGTCCAGTTTATAGAACAGCAAGTGTTAAATAGTTTCACATACTGTAAGTTGAAGGTGAGCTTTCAAGAGTATTTCACTTATATCGCGGCTGCTAGTATGCACAAAAAGTAGGGGATAATTAATTTTTGGAACATATCACTAGCCTATGGAACTGAATACGAAGCAAGTCACTATAGATCGTTAAAGAAGAAACATTTTCAGTTACTTCTGTCACCAAAACGCAACAATAGCAACTGCAGGGTATGCACGTGATGCTCGTAATGATCATGGGGTCGAAACCAAGATTTGCACGACTTTGAATTTGAGGGTTACAACTCCTGTGGAATGAAATTTGAAGGTGGAAACATCAGTTCAGTTGCTTTGGATACCAGGAACAAAAGGGTGATATGCGTCGACTAACCCAAAATGAAAGATTACGTGCCCTTGGCATGCTACAGGTTGGCACAACACAGACGGTTGTGGCACGGACAATGAACGTTTCTCTATCTGTCATAAGGAGATCATGGTCCAGATATCGTAGAAGTAATCTTGATTTTACATGATATAAACCAGATATTGAAGTACAATAAAAGTAAATAGATGACTCATTTCATTCAGTATTTTATTGCCAAAACCATTTATATCGGAAAGGAAATTAAATAAGAAGGCAATTAATAGCAACTGTGGATTTTTTCTGGGTTCAATCGACACGGACATAATCAATGGTTATGGATAGATCTGTCTATGTATATGTATCTTTCTCTTTTGTTCTGAAAATCTCAAAGATTAGTGATTCAGAGGCATTTCATAGATGAAGTGCTTCGTAGGGTTTCAGTGTTGAGTTGATGTTCATAGCCTAAACGTTGTAGAGAATGTATTGAGATATTGTGTACCATCTGGAATATGACACACCTCATGTACGACTAATGACATTACAGCTTGTACCTTTTGGAGTGCGTTAAGCAGTTCATGTGTGGCAACACGACCCAAGCTATTTTAGTATATACCTATATGTTCAGCCGTTCACGCACGGCCCTATATACAAGCTATCCTATATCCTATAGTCTGTAGTGCGTACCTTCTAGAATAGGGTCAGCGGTTCATTTACGACTCACGATACAATCTATAATATACTCATGGTATAAATGGTTGACACCCCTAAACAGAAAATGGATTTTACAAATTGAGTGGATGGACAATTAATATTGTTCGATATTAAGGTATTTTCGAAATTAAATGACACAAAGACATGCTGTAAACTATATAAGTCTTGCCATGAATGTATTGTGTGCGAACGAGACTCCATGAAAGATTTTTTGATATTTGGATTCAGTGGAATTTGTTTTTCAAATGCAACTTTTCATTATTTATTAGAACCAACATGAGTACACTCAACTACTGTAGGAATGTACCAATGCCAATATCTCAAGACACAAGGAATGAACTCTTTTGAATAAATTAAATTTTTCTTATATTCCTCTTTTTTTGGTATTTTACAGTACAAGTAGAGAAATAGCAAATGCTCAAGGACACTATTCACAAAAAGACATCCAGTAGCAACAAGTTTTACCAAAACAATAACCATAACCGACACGTTACGTTGTTTAAATAACATTTCATTCCTATAACTTTTAGGGGGTGTCAACCATTATTACCATGAGTATATGTTATATATGTCGGCGTTTTTACGATTAGTCAAGACTTAAGTTTATAGATATTGCAAACATTTAAAATGTCGGTTTGTAATATTAATATGGCCGTCATTAATATAGTATTTACAATTTATCGAGAATTTAAAATGTTAAGATCGTGACGTTACACAAATAAAAAGAACTAATGCTCACAAACGAGATTCTTTTATTTCGATCCAATGCTACAAGGATATTTCATATTTGATTAAAGTCTTATATAACTGTCACAACATACCACTTTGATACCTAATATACATAAGTTCGTATTATATCTGAATATCACGGTCCTCGAAAATCACATTGAAAGTTAGTTTAAAATATACAGTTTTTATAATTAATATAATTGGTTTATATATTAGTTTGACAGTTTACAAACAAATGTTAAAACGTGAAATAAATGAGGACGTAGCTGATGAATATTAGTGTACTTTTTCATCACTCTCTTGTGTAATGAAGAGTAATGGACAAAGTTGGGAGTTGTAATTCAAACTGGGTTTTTTTTTAGGTACAGACTTCACATGAACCGAGTAGTGTTCTGAAAGTTGTTGCTGGTACTAATGAAAAATTTTGCGTTGCATTGAGTATTTTGTACAGCACGTGCATAACCCTTTCTTGTGAAGGAAAACTTCAAATTTGCCCGCCTCAGTCCTGTAGTTTTATACGTTATGTTTCAATATATTTTGTTTCAATACATGACATTACATTTACAGACAGCACTCTCCACTACATGCGGTTCTCCTTGTACAACTGTGCTATATGTTGCTTGAACCTCTGTCTCAGCTGGGGACGCTTGTTCTTGAAGGTCGGAGTCAGCAGTCCGTTCTCCTGGGTAAAGGGCTCCGGGTGCAAGCAGATGTCCTTTACCTGGGGAATAATGATTGTGTAAGTGGTTAAGTGATTGAGTAAATACTGTACTGGGTATATTACGTTCTCATTGGTGTGGTTAATATACTCAACCGTAAAGAAACGTCACTATATTTTCAGCAGTGTAAAAAAACGAAATACTGCTGCCCTGAGAAAGTCGATTTTGACTGCTTTTGACATGATTTGTAAAGAGGAACCCGCAATTTCATACATTAAAGATTAATACTTATATTTGTATGTCTGTTCAAGTCCACATCGGATGTTGAAATCGCTTTTTCCTTTTTGTCAGAATGTTGGCATTTAACTTAAAAATTCATAAAATTAATAAAAGATGGTGTCGACATAAAATAAAACATCTTAGACTTAAATGTGTTGATGCATCTTTACTTCAGGACGTCCTGAAATAAAGAAAAAAGCCCGTTTTGACTCTCCTATCTCGTCTAGTGAAAGTGATTCGAAAACGACGATTTACTAACAGTGTGTTTCTCAGATATACGAACAGATAATGTTTTGAAATTTCAAATGTAGTTTAATTGGTTGCTGAAGATATGGCGTATCTCTGTTTCAGTAGTATTGATCATTCGTGATTTAAACTATTTTGCATTTTGTATGGTGACGTTTCTTTTGCTGTTGAGTGTACTCTCCTGGGTGTGCCGTGGTGAGGCTTGAATAAGGTTTCCTTAAAGGGGCAGTAGCACGTTTTTTGCAAAATTTATTTTTTCAAATTTCCCATTTTTAATGATAGTTTATGTCATTTAAATTAACTTTAGAGGGCAAAACATCTTATTACACAAACCAATTATCTGTAGTGGTAAAAACTATGTTGCGTATAAAGCAAAAATTGCATGACGGCCATTTTATTGTGAACACAATTTATTATTTTGTATTACAAAAACGATTCCCATGGCTTTACCGAAACATGTACCATCAGAGAGAAGGATGTTTTACTATTGGTGAAATTATTTTTCAAATACATTTCATCAACTTATTTGAGCGAAAAAAACGTGCTACTGCTCCTTTAAGCTTAGGTAATATACAATCTCATTAAAATCATATCTTTGATTCGTTCGTAAGGCTAGACCTATTTGGGTTGTCACTCATCCAACTTAGATGAGTGACAACCCTATTTTTTAAAGTTTAACCTCGGGAACGAATTTTATGATATGATTTTAATGAGATTGAGGTTATATATTATTTAAGTGAATTATAACGTATAAAATACACGATGTGGAGAGATTCTCGATTCATTAATATTCACATCAAATTTTTCCTTACTGAAATGTAGGTCATCGACCCTACAAGTGAAGGTTCCATTTGCATGACTAGACAACTACAGTACTTTAATATGGAAAATAAAGTGAGTTATTCATTGATAATCTTATGCTGACATAAGAAACTTAAATTATAGTTTTATTTAGAGTATGAAAGTAAAGTATGAATAAGGTATATTGTTCAAGCGCAGTTGGGTCACGCACATTTTCAAATAACTTTCTGAACGTTATACACACAACGTTTAATGGTATTAACCGACGACCTTGTGAAGATATAGCGCTTTGATAAGTTGCATAAGCAACGAATATCGTCGAATCAATGTACATCTTAAGCTGTAACGAATGACGCACCTGTTCAAATCCTTTGAGACCGTTTTTCTTTCCAATAGCGAGCACGTCCTTCAGTATGACTTGTTTTATTTCCTATAAAGATAAAATCATGATCTCATTAGGCAGTGCGTGTTAGTTGAGCATGCATGGTTTATGTAATGTAGTCAAGCGGATGGTAACTTGTCCAGGTAGAAAATTTAAAATATCATTACTGTTTATGAATACAGACCTGAGACTGGCAGATCGTCGTCATTTCGTTCTTGAAGCCGTTGTTAGGGGCCCAGGTTGCCATGACATCAGCGTCCGGTATTACGATACCCATACACGATGTCTGCAGTGGAGAGGGAGATGAATGTCTCAATTCAAGAATATCATTTAAAGTTAGCTCCGAAAAATACCAAAATGATTTTCATTTATGCTTTCTGAGTTTCCATATCGTTTTTTGTTCACAAAGAAGGAATACAGTGTCTTTGAATCTGAAAACAGTCACACGTATTTGTTTGTTTTGCGGGGTTCTTTTTTGTCACGATAACATGCTGTAATCATTAAATCTACGAAGTAAGGACTTAAAGATACATCCAATGTGTTGTTGGGGATCACATATTCCAAACGTTATAAATTGTGTTACATTAACGAGAAGTACCGACTGTTACCAAAAACTACCATTTTGCTGATAGTTGACTCAGTATATTGACGTCATGAGTAAAAGTAAAAGTAGTGATTTCTGATCGAAAACCGGACATTCCATCGCGATTGACGCGCGCCTATGAGTCAAACGTAATTTTTGGAATCTTATTTCTAACAGACAAACTGACAAATTTGGGTTGATAATGTTTAATAGGTCATATAACTATTGTGCATGTAAATGGGACGTGCAGTTACGTGTTCTACACATGCATAATGATGTTACTCGAATTTAATGTGAAAGCAGTAATTATGACATATTTGGCGATTGGGGATAAATATGCAACCTGAGTGAATTTATTTGTACTGTTAACAGCACATATGGTGTGTTGGAATGTATTAAACCCAAATCAAATTTTATGAAACACAATGGATGCACCTTTAAGGAAATTAAAAAATGGAATAAATAAAAATAAAATATTTCTGGATAACAACTTAGATAGTGTGTTGATACACGGCGTATCGGAGTATATGTTTATTCTTTCATCAGGTGGAATGTGGGGTATAACAAGTTAGGAATAACGATTTGCATCTCACCTCCAGACTGTCCCCATCTACAAACACCTGTCCTACATAGGAACTGGATGCGTAGAATGACTCGATCTTCTCTGGGGCGACGTACTCTCCCTGGCAACATTGAGTTTTACACACGTTTAGGAAACAGTGTCCTACTTGTCATTTATGACAGAATTTTAAATTAATTAGTGACAATTTCAATTGTATCATCATGACATGATATATTATAGCTGCTAAATGAAAAACTTCTTTGACGTACCTGTGACAGTTTAAATATGTGTTTTTTTCTGTCGATGATTTTCAAGGCTCCATTCTGTTGACAAACAAAAACGATGAAAAGGATAAAGATTTCGGTTCTTCAAATGGGTTTTTAAAGCATCGACAGTACATATAGTATGCATTAAATTATGTTTATTAATTCAGGAAAACGCTGTTATTAATTTTGTTATGGATTTGAATAATCATGAAGAGCGTACCGGAAGCCACATGCCAATATCCCCAGTATGAAGCCAGCCATCCTTGTCTATAGCTTCAGCAGTCTTCTCCGGGTTCTTGTAGTAGCCGGGGGTCACGTTAGGGCCGTACACACAAACCTGTTGTAACAATAGAACACGTCAGTCGGGAGGTCATTAACTTTAATCCACAAAGCGTAGTTTTTGTCTCATGTGAATATAGTGGACGAAGGGAGTAGAATGCCTATTTTGAAATACAGTTGTAAACTCGAGACGAAGTATTCTGAAATGTTACCCACCTGTTGTTGGTGGGAACGATGGTTTCACAGCCATGTAACAGGTGCACCCTTCATTTAAACTTACGAGGTAAAGAGAATGTTGTATCTGATTTACAGACTTACCTCCCCTTTATTGTCCTCTTCGAAGTACCCCATCTCCGGAACTCCGACCAGCTTGACCAGGTTACAGACCATAGGGCTTCCAACATGGCCTGTAACAGTGCCAGGAAATGAGACATAGCTGTAGATGGCGGGTCAGGACACCGGTACCATTACTGACTGGACGACAATATCATGTGATAACTTCAACTGTTTGAGATGCTTTATTAAAGAGTCGCCGTCGACTTTTTGTATGGGACCCATATTTATATATGCTCTGCAATCTCAGCAGTGAAGCGTAGTTTGGTTCGTCAGCAGACAGGCTAATCAGCCCAGGTCTATAATTATTGGCCCTTCAACGGCGACTCGCTTTAAGGACAGATATGACCATTCTCTCTCCATCTAGGTTACTCAAATTATATCCTGGCTACGTTAGAGGATAATAATGTGTCACCTTGTCAAATTATGCGACAATTTTTCAACGTGCTGACATTATTACATCGACGGCATTGTACTTTCGAAACACCCATAAGCTCTACAAGATACTAGATTCGTACATACGACATTCATTGTACATTGTTCATTGAAGTGACTTGCAACAGTAAGAGAAACAGGTCACAAATATTAGGTATAAGGATTCGAACTTGAGTCTTTTATGTATTGATCTTTACAGCAGTCCGATTAAAATCGACTCTGTTCCGAGGGATACACGTTGCATCTATCGGGACACGATTTAGTTCGATAGATTACTTTACTAAATGTCTAAAAACGTTCTGTATGCATATGGGAGCATATTTTAATCTTTTAATGACGGCAAAACCTAGTTCCATCGAACCGTTTACAACTATCGCCATTTTGAATGCATTCGGAATCATTCTCGAACACAATTCCAGAAACATACACATACACAGCCCCAGACACTCGCGCTGAAACTGAACTACAGTATACAGTAACCATTTAACCGCGTGGAGAGTAATCGTCTTGCTTCCATAGCTGCACTATTTTACTCGAACAGGATATATTTTAAACAGATTGACCTTTATACTGTCTTAAAACAGCAGTGTTTCCATTGTTTAATACGAGATTGAAATATGTAATATTTCTTTGAGGAGGGAAAATGGTTGCTATGATTGGCGAAAGTATTAAAACTAGTCCGGGTCATTACAATTTCTGGGTAATACAAAGTACCAAGGTGGCAGCCCAGTTAGATCTCCTCACTAAAATGTTAAAACAACCCGTTCTATATTGAGGGACATGATGTTGTAATGTCTAACTTTGAAGTTTACACGTATTCTCGAATGTTGGTTCATTGAGAGCAAGGTCATGTGATCTAAATTTCAAGGAGCATTACCCTAGATATCTTAGTCGTTCATACTTGTATGAACCTTATCTAGGTGGATTGAACTTTCCCCTTTACTAATTTCATGATTTTCGTCAATGTCCAACGGTAACCTGATAGCTGTTTGTTTGTAACTTTTTATACCAAACGATTTTTCACTTACCGAAAGTTGTATCTCCGGCTGTTGTTACACACACTCCTGCCACAGCCTCGGTTTGACCATAGCCCTCCGTCACCTGCATAAAAGAGCCTCGTTATGACATGTGGACTCACGTCAACTTTTATCATCAAGCTTTAATCCTAAAAATGAAACAAATAAATCGATTTATGTTTATTCCTTAAAATTGCATGAATAACTGATATTGTATTAGCTGTCCCCACTTCCTTGATGAAGTCGATCCAATGACTCACACTCTAACGCTGAAAGTATGCATATTTTGTATTATATTGCTGGTTTGTTTAAATCTACCATAATACTCATAGACTTTCACGTACACTCATAAGGGTGAATATCATCAAATCGCATATTTGAACACCACATCACAATGACTACTTACAGGACAGCCCATGGCGCACTTGTAGAAGTTCATGGTGTCTGCGGGTATGGGAGCAGACCCGGTGAAGACCATGTTCACTCGTCCTCCGTGCAGAGCCTGGATCTTGGAGAAGATGAGTCGGTCCCAGATGCTGTTCTTCCTGGAGATACCACTGGATGGGGAAATACAGGTGCTTTGTTGAATACAACTTATATTTATTATACTAAAGAAACACAAGAGCATTTAACCATAGGGAATTGACAACACACCCGATATCTTATATTATTGCAAACATGTATAACGCATCCTCAACCATCTATACCAAAAAAGGTTGGGAGACGGGGAGGGACAACCGCCATCTTGGAATCGTTATTTAAAGTCCGACTCGACTGCAGTCAACTAAAAGCTGTTCAATTGATAAGACCTCTTCTGTACATTGTGCGATTTGTGGATACCAAGTATAGTATATCAATCTGTAGCTTCTGTACAATTTGTAACTACACGAGTTAAAATGAATTTATACAACGCTCTCTAATGATGAGTACTCAGACATGTAAGTAAAGGTGTACATCACTAGTAGAAAACTCATAGTTCATTCAACATTAATCTTATTTGGATGTTATTATGTAAAATACGAGGGTTTATATATTTTGGAAAGTCATTTTGATTCACATATCACTGATATACAAATATCCATAAACAGTTTTAAACTTCTTCCAACTCCCAGGTGTCATATAGCAAAAATAAAATGTTCGAAGAAATTACGATGATTTAATCAGATTCACAAGCATGCTTTCGACCATTACGGGTCTCATCAGGTGAATGACGTTAAGTCGGTTGATGCGTCATAAAGTGTAAGTATGACGTCACAATACATTGCATAGATACATTCATAGATACAATGCATAGAAATAGATGTACATTGAGTATGACATTACATTTTAGAATTGAGTCTTGGCTTATATTTAAGAATTGACTTCAAAATTTATTAAGTTCATGGAGGTATAAACTTAAAAAACGCTGTGCAAACTGTGTAAATCCGCGTAGCGGATTTACGCCAAGTTTGCACAGCGTTTTGAAGTTCATACCTCCATGAACTTAATAAATTTTGAAGTCAATACTTATAAATAAATATATTCATACCTGATGTTTTGAAGAGGTTTCATTGCTACAAATATACAAATTTGCGACAATTTAAAGCTGTACAATTTACGCGTATGAAGACACCAAATATTAGCCCCGTCTACAACGTGTTCATCAGCCAATGAAAATGCACAACGCAACTAGCCGTGAACCTGACGTCATGGGGGCGTGGCTAAATGTGATGTGACGTCACGAAATTAAGTTCATGCAGGTATGAAGTGAATCTCTGTGAGAGTATTCAGCGAATCAGATTCACACAAAGCAATTGATATTTATTTATTTATTTATTAATAAACAATAATTCTTTTTCTGCCAAGCAATCAGATTCAGTTGAATCAACTTTGTATATCGGAAAAACAGAATATTTATTTTTTCCACATAGTTCAAGATGCGCACTAAGAGGATAGTACGATTGTGTTTTTGCTTAATTTGAGAACGATGAAGATTCATTCTTCTTTTTAATTTCAATTCTGTTTTACCATATATATATATATATGTATATATATATATATATATATATGGGCATGATCACGTGTAAACGTTCGTTTGACCTCACCGATTCACCTCCTTCATCTTACTGGACACGCCCCAGTCTAGGAGGAAGCTTTTCACTCGACTCTGTCTCGCACCTGCGTACACCTGAAATATAGCTTCCAGGTAAAGCACATTCCTCTAGCGCCTTCACTGGTGGCTTGAATGTATACTTATGATGTAGCTCTGATTGAAACATGAAGGGATTCAGTGGCGGATGCAGGGGCGGGTCAAGGGGGGTCTGAACACCCCCCCCCCCCCCCCCCCCCCCCTCCAAAACAAATGTTTTGAATGGAATGAGGGCCCCAAGAGAAGGCCCCCACCCCTTGGATCCGCTACTGAGATTATATGACATTTTATCAAAACCATAGATTTGGATTTGTTAAAAGGTACATCCATTGTGTTGTTGGGGGTCACATACTGCAAACGTTATAAATGGTGTTACTTTATCGAGAAGTACCGACTGTTACCGAAAACTATTATTTTGATGATAGTAGACTTAGCATATTGATGATATGAAGGTAAAAGTAGTGATTTCTGATCGAAAACCGGACAATGCACAGCGTGTGGCGCGCGCCAATGAGTCAAACGTAATTTTGGAATCTTATTTATAACAGACAAAAAGACAATTTTGAGTTGATAATGTTAAATAGGTCCCATAACTACTGTACATGTAAATGGGACGTGCAGTTTCGGTTTCTGCACATGCATAAAGATGTTGCTAAATTTTGATTGGAAACTAATAATTATGATATATTTGGCGATTGGGGATAAATATGCAAGCTGAGTGAATTTATTTGTATTGTAGACAGCACACGCGGTGAGTTGGAACGTATTAAAGTCAAAATAAATGTTTTGAAACACAATGGATGCACCTTTAAACGCTTGTCTTATCTTCATCGTTATCGCTTTGATACAAATAGAATCAGGGTTCGTTACTCTCTGCATCCATTTGTAACATGTAAAACCCTGTATAACTCCTCAATCTAAAATTTAAATTCTTGCCTTGTCTTTAATTCTGTTCATCAGTCTGGGTACAGAAGGGAAGATGGTTGGCTTCAATGTCTGAATGTCATCAAACAGTTTGAGAATATCTCCTTGAGCGAAGCCAATATGGCCTCCATAAGACAAGATGAACAATTGCACGATTCGCTCATACATGTGGGCAAGGGGCAGGTAGGAGATGTGGCAATCGCTGGACTGCAGTTTTCTTGACTCCTGCAAACAGAGAATGAAAACGAGAACGTCAACAATCTTTTTTTTCTATTGATATTTGCAAACTATCTTTTGTAATATTCACGATAGATAAACCAAGTTAAAGAATCGTTGAGTATGTTGATTGGACATATCGGAAAATTGCCAAAACTCTATCTCATTGAAATCTATACATTTAATTTTTCGCAGATTTGTTCGACCCAAAATAAGCGCAGAAACGCAATAATTAGTAAGGATGTTTTCCAGTCTAAATATAGATCAAGTCTATTATTATCAAGCGCAAAGCATGGCGGTCTACCACACATTCTTTAAATAAGTACAACAAAGAAAATTATTAAATAAATTGAAATATATTATTTTTGCCGTTTATTTATTTGCAATGTCATCCAATTATGTATTTCCTGCAGATATTGAAATAAATGTTTTACCCAATTAGGTATCTTACCTGAATTGTTTAATCAATGAGAATTTATTAGTTATAGTTTGCTGGGATTATCGCATTAAAAGTATCATTTAACAGGTAAAATGTAAATAAATTGTTTATTCACAGGTCATGTAGAACATGTTAATATACACAAAGAAAAAAGTTAAGCACCCCCTGATATTTCTATATAGCTGAATGTCAGAAACAAGTAAGCTCTGCTATAGTCTGATTAAAATCGACCTTGTTCCGAGGAATAAAATTTACAAAATAATGCATCTACGGGATACGAAATGGTTCCGTAGATTCCTCGCCACAAGGTCTGAGAACATCCCGTATAGGCATGTTTTTCAAACCAGTTTAGCGGAGACGAAGCTCAGTCAAATATCTGACCAATCACATCATAGTTGGTAAACGGTTGCCGTTTTGAAAGCTTTCGGAACAGACAAAAGGATAGCTGTTTGGAGTTATCTGCCCCTAGCTTCTCGCACCGAAAGCTTTTGTTGGAGGTCTTGTGATTGGTTAACTGACATTACGACAGAACATGCGACCGTACGCGCTGTTATCAGACGGTTTAACGAGGAAACATCCGAACAATATGAGTTCGTATCCCAGTAGATGCACTATTTTGTAATTTTTAATCAGACTGGCTCTGCTATGACCCTAAATACTTAGTCTGAGATTTTTTTCGAGATAGAACTGCCATCTGGCAAGACAAAAACGCAACAATATGTAGCTGGTATTATCAATTAATAGCGATGATGTCATGTTTACACGGGTGCTGTTTTTACCATGAAACAATGTCCACAAAAGTATGGAGCTGCAAGTGAAACAAAACACATTCGTATTAATATTGTCACTTCTAATTGTTCTTTGTAGACCCTAGTGTACATGTTCAATAAGAATGATCAGTATCTGGTAGGACCGCCACGTACCCGGATGACACACTGCACCCTACGTCTCATGCCTCCAGTCAGACGTCGGATCTGTTCATGTGTCAATAACATCTTCTCATCGTGCACAGCTACCTCCAACTCATGTAAATTCTGTCCTGGAGGGTTCCGAGCCTTGAGTCGCCGCCCTAGATAATCCCAGAATGCTCCAGAGGGTTCAGATCTGGGCTTACTGCTGGCCAAGGTAAAGTGTCACTGCGTTGGCTCTCATGTAATCGACAACGGCACGTGATCGGTGAGGCCGGGCGTTGTCATCCATGTACTGTGGTCGTTTAGCAAGTGCATGGTAATCGAAATGAGGGACAACGACCGGCTGTAGCACGTATAAGCTGTATTCTTCTGTCTCCAAACACGTGCAAGCCCATCAGTAAAATGGAGCAGACCAATGGATTTTCCGCCAGGTCCTCAGATTTCAGTGTTGTCTGTGTAAACATCATGCCAAACGTGCACGTTTATGATGGTCTCTCAACAAGGGACGTTTAATTACCCTTCTTGCCTTTAGTCCTGCCGATTTGAGGCGATTTCTGACTGTTCTGGTGCTGATGTTTCGATTTGGTAACCACAGACGTTTCAGCTGAGGACTGTTCAGGGAGGGTTCTCTGCGTACATGTCGAAGAAGGTGCCGGTCCTCTCGAGGCGTAGTGACAGTAGGTCTTCCAGACCTTGGACGGTCTATTGCACTTCCTGTCTGCGCATGCTTCCGGACTAAACGACTAACAACAGTGTAATGGTAGCCCAGATTTCGTCCTATCGCCTTAAAGGACATTCCTGCAGAGTGCATACCAATAATTTGATTTCTGAGATCCATTGACAATCGTCTTCGTGCCATGTTCAATAGATATGCTTGAATGGCTATGGAAAGCAACGTAACATACCACAAAATGCAGTTGGGCCAAAACTGTTTTTTGTGATCCTCGAGCGTAGCATGTTGCAAGTGCATGCCCTGAACGTGTAGGCGCGACTGTCACGCATCACTGGTCGGAACGTATCGCACAAACACTTCTCTCCTCATAAATGAACCTTGTTAAACTATTTAAAATAATCTCGAGAAGATATCATCACAAAGCAGGGGGTGCTTAACTTGTTTCTTTGTGTATATAACAATCGTTACATTCAGTAATGGGTGACAAGGGTGTACTTGTTTTTAAACCAAAATTTGATAAGACTGTTTTGATATGAAATTTATTTAGTTGAGTTTAAACATATTTTAACGGATTGGGCACAAGAAAAGCCCTCTATATAATACGAAAGATAGAGAAAATAGAGAGTAAGACAACAGAGTAAAGAATTGTAATTAAAAGGCACACTTAAATCTCTTTGTTTCTTGAATATACGCAGACAGACAGACAGACAGATGTTTTATTAGAGTCTCACCTCACATAGAATACATGCATACATAAATGTATAACTTTCACACCCATACTCATTCTTAAACATTCGATGCGGTCTTAAGTTATTCCGTCCCGTTCTACCGCTTGGCTCATGCAACGATTCATACCAATCACTGGTATATTTCTGCATACATACAGCTTGCACACGTTCACATACGCGCTTAACACTGACGTCATTTTCAACACTCACTTCCCATTCTTCCAACTTCGCTTTCACTCGGAAACTCCAAAAATCTGGCAGGCGTAGTTTAAAATTTACATTATTTATCATATGTCAGTGTTGTAGATAAAATATTTCTCTAGCGATGACTATGTTTTTAAAACCATAATATTCTTTTTGAAACACTAACGAACTCGATGGCTCTTTAATAGGTCAAGTTCATTGGGATTGGGATTGGTGTACACATAGACGTTCGAAATAAAATAAAAAATGTCAAATTCTGTTGAGATATTTCATTAAACAGTTACCGTGAGAGTGTACTGAAGTCCGGCTAACTGAGCAGCCAGATTACCGTGTGTCAACATCACACCTTTTGGGTTTCCTGAAATGAGAAAAGTGCGCTAAAAGTTATAACCGCAGTTTCCTATACTGGCAGAGTGAGAAATAGAGAAATACACACGCAGAAACATACAGATAGAGAGAAACATTCAAATAGAGAGATACCTTTAAATAGAGGAAACATTTAAATAGAGGGATACATTTAAATAGAAAGATACATTTAAATAGAAAGATACATTTAAATAGAGAGAAGCATTTAAATAGAGACAAACATCTAAATAGAGAGAAGCATTTAAATAGAGAGATACCTTTAAATAGAGAGATACATTTAAATAGAGAGATACCTTTAAATAGAGAGATACATTTAAATAGAGAGATACCTTTAAATAGAGAGATACCTTTAAATAGAGAGATACCTTTAAATAGAGAGATACCTTTAAATAGAGAGAAGCATTTAAATAGAGGGATACCTTTAAATAGAGAGATACATTTAAATAGAGAGAAGCATTTAAATAGAGACAAACATCTAAATAGAGAGATACCTTTAAATAGAGAGATACCTTTAAATAGAGAGATACATTTAAATAGAGAGAAGCATTTAAATAGAGAGATAATTTAAATAGAGAGATACATTTAAATAGAGAGATACATTTAAATAGAGAGATACATTTAAATAGAGAGAAACATTTAAATAGAGGGATACATTTAAACAGATACATACCCTACTCCTAGCTAACTTTATTTCTTCAGTTTGGCTGTCATTGGCCCTTATTACATACGTTTGAAACCGAGTAATATTTTATATACGTTCACGTTTCATACATACACAAAGTACACACATACCTTGTACATATATACATTATATACATTAAATATATACATACATACATACATAAATACATATATGCATACATACATACATACATACATATATACATATATACATACATACATACATACATAAATACATATATACAATGTACATACGTACGTACATACATACATAAATACATACATACATAAATACATATATACATACATACATATATACATACATAAATACATATATACATACATACATAGATACATACATACATAAATACATATATATATACATACATAGATACATACATACATAAATACATACATACATACATACATACATAGATACATACATACATAAATACATATATACATACATACATACATGTACATACATACATGACCGGCTTGTTGCGACATATGCTGTCATGTTCGGTGTAAGTTATTGTTTCTAAATCAGTATGTTCTTACCTGTCGTCCCACTGGTGAAGCACACTGTCGCTAGGTCGGATGGCTTAGGTGGCTGAAGTTGTATGGAATGGTAAGGTAAATATTACAAACTCAAGTAATGTACAAGATTTATTCACGATAAATGATATTGTTTTCAAATTATCGTTGAGAATGTTTTTCTTAAAATGTAAACACAACTAGCTTTGGTCAAGTTTTAAACTCTTACAGATAGTATTAATCATTACACTTAATTCAGAGTGCATACATGCCAACATACGATATGTGCTGATTTTAGTTCAAATCATTTGTCTCCCGCGAAAGTACATGTGTACTAGTTTCATGAACCATTTAACACTACCAACCCGTTTCAGCCTTCCGATCTGATGTAGATAAGTTTCAAAATTAAGTTTGGCTATAATTTTCAGCAACAGAAAAAAACCACAATTGGTAACGTTTGACAAAAGTCAACTCAACAGAGCATATAATGGCACTCTGAATATTTAAAAAAAAACATCTCGAAATCTTTTCTCGAAATCAATGTGAACCATTTTGAAATAAAAACGAAACTATGTACTGCAATAATAATTTTTTTCTGAAAGGTAGTTTACTTTTGAAATACATAAACCATGATTAAATTATACTCACGACAGGTTCTTGAAGCTTGTTTTTCCCGTTTGTCTGTTTTAAAATAAATCCATCAAAGCAAACATAAATATCCTTTAACTGATCAAAAAGAAAATGTTATGAGTTGTGTTTTTAAAAGAGGAAAATATGATATATTTAGAAATCTTGAATCCAAGTTCAATATTGCATATTAAGAACGATAAAGAATAAAAGTTTATTCGTCAGTACAATTTGACTTTATTTCAACTACTTTACAAATAATTACCTCGACATCTGCATAAGATATTATCTGTATACTATGAGACTCTGCATGCTTTGTGACGTCACTAGTTTTGTCATCCATGATGATTATCGTCTTGAGGGAAGGCGTGTGATGAGCCGAATCAAGCAGAGACTGAGCCTTCACTGATGTGTCACAGACTACTGTCGTCAGCTCCACTGGGGACACGGACAAGATTCAGATGAAATATCAAGCAATATGAAATCAGTTTATGATTATGTAATATCACAAAAAAAGTAACACACTTCAAGAAATCAACTTATATACTTCATGTCATCGACCAGAAGCAAGATGTGATTAGGACATGATAAAACAATAAAATACACAGAGAATAACAAGTGTAAGCACCAACAGCTTGGATCAATGATTACATTCCCCATGCCTGGAAAGGCACATACTGTAACACTACGTACTGAGGTTGATAACAAACTGTAACACTACGTACTGTGGTTGATAACATACTGTAACACTACGTACTGTGGTTGATAACATACTGTAACACTACGTACTGTGGTTGATAAAAAACTATAACACTACGTACTGAGGTTGATAACATACTGTAACACTACGTACTGAGGTTGATAACAAACTGTAACACTACGTACTGAGGTTGATAACATACTGTAGCACTACGTACTGTGGTTGATAACATACTGTAACACTACGTACTGTTGTTGATAATATACTGTAACACTACGTACTGTGGTTGATAACACAATGTAACACTACGTACTGTGGTTGATAACACACTGTAACACTACGTACTGTGGTTGATAACACACTGTAACACTACGTACTGTGGTTGCAATTAACATACTGTAACACTACGTACTGTGGTTGATAACATACTGGCAGGCTTCAGGTCCGAGAATATCGTATACTGTAACACTACGTACTGTGGTTGATAACATACTGGCAGGCTTCAGGTCCGAGAGTATCGTATACTGTAACACTACGTACTGTGGTTGATAACACACTGTAACACTAAGTACTGTGGTTGATAACACACTGTAACACTACGTACTGTGGTTGATAACATACTGGCAGGCTTCAGGTCCGAGAGTATCGTATACTGTAACACTACGTACTGTGGTTGATAACATACTGGCAGGCTTCAGGTCCGAGAATATCGTATACTGTAACACTACGTACTGTGGTTGATAACATACTGGCAGGCTTCAGGTCCGAGAGTATCGTATACTGTAACACTACGTACTGTGGTTGATAACACACTGTAACACTACGTACTGTGGTTGATAACACACTGTAACACTACGTACTGTGGTTGATAACATACTGGCAGGCTTCAGGTCCGAGAGTATCGTACAGAGGAACCAGAACCATCGAGTACGTGTTGCACGCCTGCTCTGTTATCACCCACTGCAACAAGAAGTGATATATAAACGATGCAATATAACCATCGAGATGTTCGATAAAGAAATGTATCATCCAAAACTGGCTCCCACAGTAGATCGCTTGTGTGAGATCAAGCGATATCTACATTGTAGATATAGCAACAATCAAATCGTCAAAATGCTACTACATCATCAGTTAATGACATCACAAGACTTTGATATCACTAAGAACACTGCTGACAATGTTATGACGTCACAAAGTTGATGACATAACAATTCTATGATGCCACAATGCAGATGACGTCATAATGCTGTGACATCACTGAGCTCACTGCTGAAGTAATCAAATGGCAGTTTTGTGTTGCAGATATGTTTATTATTTTGCTAATAATTTTTGAAGAATGATTTTAAATGATAAATAAAAGCTTACCCTGATATATAATCAAATATATCAACACTCGTTAATTAAAATAAAATAATATCCTCGGCAAGCCTGGGATATTTGTAACTTTAATCAACTCGTGTGATATATTTGATGTCAGAAGACACTTTGGTGAGATTCTCTATGTAACCATTAAACACAAATATTATGGCATCACATGTTGCAGAAGACATGTTGTTTGAGTTATAAGTATGTAATACTATCATCAGTTATCCTGTACTGTAACATGATATATTGGGATATACCATCTAAGGGTTACTATGCA
This sequence comes from Gibbula magus, assembly GCA_936450465.1. NCBI lineage: Eukaryota > Metazoa > Mollusca > Gastropoda > Trochida > Trochidae > Gibbula > Gibbula magus. The sequence continues at coordinate 100,213,163 of OW388290.1, forward strand.
AAATAAGTGTATATTTACATCCGCTGCAACGTCAGAGATGTGGAGACCGGAATGTAACTATGTAACATGAGATAACATAACATATTATTATGGATTGCAAAACAAGCGAATGTTGAATATCAAACATATAGTCTAATGGTTTTAATTTATTCAATGACTGATGCGAGTAACTCGTGAACAATAACAATCACACTTTGCGTTGTTGTTCGAGTTTACAGAAAGCATACCTCGGGCTTGTTTTTACTGTAAACTCCAATGAAAGTGTCTGGTTGAGGCTTCAAACCAAGAGTCATCAGCCCTGATCCAAATGCTCTTGCTCTGTCGTACACCTGTAAATAACGCTCTAATGTCGGTAAACACAATAAAAAGTCACAAAAAGATTAATACATATTTATAAATTCAGACTTTGAATTTTAAGTGAATAGCTCTTTGTTCATTTGATTTAACAAGGTCATGTGAACGGTATACATCCTCATGAACACGAAAACACGAACAGTTAAAAAACGATAACCTTCATAATTTGAAGTTTATACAAAATAACATTGCATCATAACAAAGTATCATTGCACAATTATGACACTGCGTTATCATGCGGTTTTCTTATATTGTTATGCATTTTAAAAACCTTCCAACGAGAATTATACTTATGGCTAAAGGTTTTATTAATACAGCAAGTTATAACGATACACTAAATATGTTGACTATATGTCATGTGGCGACATAGGAGTTTTGTGGTGTAATATTGGGCGAAGCTTAGCACCAGATCTAAGAATTAATTTGATACCCTTATAGTGAAAATATTTGCTCATTTCTTCCAGAATAACAAGTTTACTGTATAATAACTTCTTCATTAAAGGGACAGAAGCACGTTTTTAGCAAATTTAATTTTTTCAATTTTTCCATTTATAATGATAGTTTATGTCATTTATAATTAATTTAGAAGGTAAATAGAGATTAATACATGAGCGTAGATGTAATATTGTATTTACAACATGAGTGACTGAAAAATAATATTTCCCGAGCGAGAGCGAGGGAAATATTATTTTTCTGGCACGAGTGTTGTAAATACAATATGACATCTACGCGAGTGTGTTAATTTCTTTATTATCCATACTCTTTACGAGGTTTTATTGCAAACTAAACCAGAAATTCTTATTGAGAGGCGATCTAAATATAGCCTAACGCGTATGAATACATCGACACCAAGGCCAAGGTCACTGCGCACTGATTGGACAGTTGTTGGACTAAAATCTAACGCCGATTTGAAATAGTCAAATTCGGACACATCAATGCAAGACGTCAAACAGTGTTGACTTCAATTATCAAATTTACTTGCTATTGATCATTTTTAAACTTGAAGATCTCCCGTTATGTTTCAATTCTCTTTGTAACCTTCCATTTGGTGAGCGGTGGATTGCGATCACGTGGGTTACGTAGTAACGTCACTGTCGATTCAACCAGAGGTTTGACGGCACACACTGAAGTGACAACGTGAATAGTTCACAGAAAGAAAAAAAAGGACAAGATAGATCGTATCGGTTAAACAACACGTTTAATTTGGACAAAATGACTGTCATAAATGGAATGAATTGAAGACTTTAATGAGTTTATTCGTCATCCGACGAATCTGAAAAAACAACAGGACAGATTCGCCGACGCTTGGGTTTCGGTTCACTCGCACTCGTGTGATCAGCTGATTGAACGACACTTGCAGTCGCACCCGTTGCATTTCCAACAGTGATGTTGAATACACCTCCGTAGATTGGCCCAGCAAAGATTGTGCGGATAATTTCAGAAGAAATTGCTTTATTGTTGTTTTGGACTGCCACGACTTGTGAATTATTCTTTGACTGGACAAGGCTTGAATCGGGAAATGCATCGTTACGACAGTTGGGGAGAGACAACTGCCGGTTTGCCTGTGTTGGGACCGACAGAAGAGAGCCAATATCTCTATGCTGAGCATCCGACAGTCGTGAATAATTGTTCACACTTTGCACATTTTTATGCCCAGACAACTGCATAATATGCGTGGGAGGAACAGCATTGTCCTGCAACTTTTGAATCAGGTGTTTCCTGGCCCTGTGGTTTGTGAGATGTTTGTCACCCGTGATACCCGCTTTCGAAACCATGATTTTCATAATCGCACCAAGCTTGTTCCGACCGATAGGCTGCCGTTTGAACCAATGCTGACCTGGCAGTGGTGTGCATTTGCAAGAAGTGGCAAGATAAAATGGACTATCATCTTTACAAAAATCAACAGGCCTTAGTGATTTGTACAGTTTGTACATTTGAATTGGACATCTTTCAGGATTATTTGTGTTTTCCCATACCCGAGGACAAAGATTTCTAGTGTTTCGTGGATCGGACCCTGGATTCGTGTTTTTGTTTGACGCTCACACATCTCAAGGAATTCTAGGCCATTTGTGTCAGTTTTAAGTGTGATATCCCCCCAGCATAGATTGCGATGTGGTGTGCAAGATCGCATCCCAAAATACACAGTGTTTTGCCACCATAGGGTATTTATAATCGATTCAGGATTATCACTGCCTAATTGTTTTGAGGACCACAGCTTTTCCACCTCCTCATCGGATAACGGCTCTGCTCTATTCGGTAAGTTACCCTTCCCATCCCTTTTCAATTGTCTTTGTTTTGATGTCGACAGCTTTCATTTGGCCGAAAATTGGGTCAGTTGCCAGACACTTCCCGTAATTTTTGTGTTTGAGATGTCTATCGAAACTTGCTAGCATCCCCCTTAAAGTCAAGGGTTGGTACTCTTCGCCATTAGCCTTTCTCACACTCACGAAAAATCGTGACAAAATGTCATTGAGTTCATTTGGAGGAATGTCATGAATTTGCCGGTTATCATGTTCTACAGTTTTAATGTAGTTATCCAAAATGGCCAGGTCATATTTTGTTTTCTTCAAAGTATTCTCATTTTCGTTTTCTGTTAGGAAAGTTGCAATGTCAGAATTTGTGACAGGACGAAATCTAGGATTTTTAGGGGGAACATCATCATTCATGAGATCATAAGCAACTTCCTGGGGTATGAAACTGTCATAGTCATTGTCACGATGAACACTCACGGTCTCGGGAATTAATTGAAGTCTGTATCTTGGAACTTGGACACGTCCGTTGTCTGTCTTGACAGTGTAAACATTAAATGTCCCAAGCGGTTGCACAACGTCAATAACTCTTCCTTTTAATTGACCATCAATTTTAACGAGACTGTTAATTGTAATGTTCTCAGATTGAGCAGCCATTTTGTCGTCTGCTAATTAGTCTAGTGTACGTAGATATTTTATTATCATCTTATGAAAAAAGTCGAAATGTTTTTGTTTAAGAATATGCCTAATTATAAACTCGTTCAAAATGTTATGTGTGTTATGTTTTTTTTACATTAATGATTATTTTTTGTGTTCATCGATCCGTCGGATTGAGGAAAACGAGAGTAACTGTTGTAGTAAAAAAAAATTATCCGTAGTAAAAGTTATGAATGAAAAAAGTAGTTCCGCATTCCGATGTCACGTGATTTACTTTCGACCAATGACATTGCCGCTAGGGTTTATTATACATGTGCAACATATCGGAATTTATGTCATGACTTATTTCAACACATATGGATAATAAAACATCTTATTACACAAACCAATTATCTGTAATGGTAATAACGGTGTTGCGTATAAATGCATGGCGGCCATTTTATTGTGAACACAACTTATTATTTCGAATGGCAAAAGAAATACCCATGGCTTTAAGGAAACATGACCACTCATTTTTTAACTTGATTTTTCCGAAGAGAGAAGTGTGTTTTACTATTGGTGACATTATTTTTCAAATACATTTCATCGACTTATTTTCAGCGAAAAAACGTGCTACTGCCCCTTTAAGAACGTTAAATGACATTTCGGAGCGTATGCTTCCTCCTGCATCAAATGCATTGTATGGAATAAAAAAAATAATACATATACAGGTATACATTAATGCATAACAAAGAACAGTAGCTTTTCAAAAATGTATTCTAAGGAATTGACTATAATTACCTGTTGATACGTCTGGAAGACGTACCCTTTGTTCGGTCCGGTCCTAGCTCCAAGACACTTCTCGTTTCCTGGTGGCATAAACTTACGACTCTAAGTTCGTCCTCAAAGGAAGTCGATATTTCAGATACATTATTTCAATGTTGACACTATGACGATATGTCACGTTTAAGTAGTTTAACAGCTGAAAAGTATGTTGAGAACCTACTGGATTTCTTCAGACCAGAGAGGAAGATAGAGTGCAAGGTATCCAGATCATCAGAGAGGCGTTCTAGAGGAGCCGTCCGACCCATCTCCTTCAGTAGGGGGGAACATCGCACTCCGTTCTGGAACAACATAGCAGAGTTTGTGAGACTTTAAAATGCAATACACACTATACATAACAATACTTTCTTTGAATCAGCTGCATTGTCTTACAAAGGGGGGGAGGGGGGGTGTATTATACTCCGAAAATACTCTGAAAATATTGCTTTCAACCTTGATGTACATGTATCTATTCTGAAACGAACTCTGTAGTGACCAAGGACACAAGTAGAGAGCAAATTCATGTATATTCCAAACATTTTGTTAATGAGAATTCGAATAGTTCTTGTGTTGATCTAGTCATGGATGAGAGCAACACTGCGGTATGTAGAAATATAAACAGATGTTTTTAAAAAGGCAGAACTTGATAATAAAAAAAATCTTAACAATCAAGCCCAACTTAACGTATTGATCTTAAAGACTATGTTACTGCTAAGACAGTTTCTAGACTTTAGATACTGGATTACTGCGCTAAATTGTCGGGGTTTTTTTATTTTGTTAAGATCATTGATATTTACTTGGAAAGAAAGACGTGTTTGAGCAAGAAACATCTGTTGCTCTTACCCCAAGATCCACGGTCTGATTGTTGACGTCAAAGGCGGGCTTGATTGGCTCTGAACCAGAAGACATCATGTACGAAACAGCGGCTACCCCGGCAACTGCAACTGCCCCTGCTCCGATCTGCCCCAGGCGGGTGTCCATCACGCACTGAACTCTTGCTTGGAGATTCTAAAATATTATACAATAATTTTATCATGTTTGCATTGATATCCATTAACGTAAAGTACACGTGATTGGATGGCAATATTTTAGATGTTGATCACATCGAGGCAAATCGTCCAATATGAACTTCCCACTATTCAATATGAACTTCCCAATGTCCAATATGAACTTCCAATGTTCAATATGAACTTCCCACTATTCAATATGAACTTCCAAATGTTCAATATGAACTTCCCAATGTTCAATATGAACTTCCCAATGTTCAATATGAACTTACAAATGTTAAATATATGAACTTACAAATGTTCAGTATAAACACATATACACTGCATCGATAATTATACCCCAGCCTTACAGCGTAAGCGGGGGTATATAGCGTTCAATTCTTTCCGTCCGTCCGTCCGTCCGTCTGTCCGTCTTTCCCAAAACTTTGTGCGGAGCAGATCTCCAAAACTATGCATGCTAGCTTCATCAAACTTCATACAAATGTCAACCATGATCCCTAGTTGTGCCTTTTGAGGGTTAGAACTATTTCTGAATTTTAATTTTTGCGGTTTCCATGGAAACGTGACTAAAAAGTACTAAAAAGTGACTCTTTGAGGAAGTCATTTTGTGCGGAGCAGATCTCCAAAACTATGCATGTTGGCTTCATCAAACTTCATACAAATGTCAACCATGATCCCTAGTTGTGCCTTTTGAGGGTTAGAACTATTTCTGAATTTTAATTTTTGCGGTTTCCATGAAAACGTGACATAAACAGGGACTCTATAGAGAAGTCTTGTTGTCCGGACAATATCTCCCATACTATGCATGTCAGCTTCACTTAACTTGATACAGAGGTTAACCATGATCCTTAGATGTGTCTTTTGAGGGTAATACCAATATGCAAATGCTATTTTTGGATGGTTGCTATGGAAACATGACTTCAACGGTGACTATGTAGAAGTCAGTTTGTCCTAAGCATATCTCCTGTATTACATTTGAAAGCACCACCAAACTTGAAACACATGTCAGCCATGATCCCTAGATGTGCCTTTTGACAACTGGACCTTAATTATAAAGCTTACATCTTCCAATGTTATGTAGAAACATCTGAAGCTATGTGATCCACTTCATCAAACTGTATTGATATGTTAATCAATAGTCACAGATTTATAATTTGCTTATTTGAAACTTCTTTGACCTAAGCGGGAAGCGGGGGTATGGGATCATTGGTCGCTTCTACACTTGTTTCCAATGCGCTCTCAGATAGTACACAATGTCATGAAAATGTCATAAGCTGAATCAGCATACAGTTACATTTACTGATTTGGGTAAGTTACAAAAGTGAAACAGCACATATATGTACACGTAGTAGTGATATTTACTTATGTACATACATCACAAATGATGAACCAGGGTGTAGTGACATCTACTTATAGTCTGATTAAAATCGACCTTGTTCCGAGGAACAAAATTTGCAAAATAATGCATCTACGGGATACGAACTGGTTCTGTAGATTCCTCGCCACAAGGTCTGAGAACATCCCGTATAGGCATGTGTTCCAAACTAGTTAAGCGGAAACGAAGCCCAGCCAAATATCTGACCAATCACATCATCATAGTCAAAAGGATAGCTGTTTGGAGTTATCTGCCCCTAGCTTCTCGCCCCGAAAACTTGTGTTGGATGTCTTGTGATTGGTTAACTGACATACGACAGAACATTTAGACGGTTTAACGAGGAAACCTCCGAATAATATAAGTAATCAGACTGCATTTACTTATATACGTAAATCACGAAAGATGAACCAGTACATGTATGTAGTTATAGTACATTTACTTATATACGTAAAATACAGGAAGTAGTTACATTAAATTTACTTATAAACGTAAATCATAAAAGACGAACCAGTATGTAGTTACGTACATTTACTGTCATACGTAAATTCCAAAATCAAAAAGCATGTACAATTAATTATAAATGGAAATCACAAAATATGAAACAGTATTCAGTTACATTTACTTGTGTATGTAAATTACATAAGTGAACCAGCATGAAGTTAGATTTACTTATACACGTAAATCATAAAGATGAGCCAGCATTTACGTCCACCTAAATCACAAATCCACAAAACACGTTGTATCCATAGAACAGACACACGATTATGTAGTAAATAATGACTAGGTGCCGAGCGGTTATGGCATATAAACTCGCGAGGGCGTCAGCCCGAGCTGAGTTTATTGCCATAACGCGAGGCAATCGGGTAATTATTTGCCTTATACTCCCATGGAACACTCTATTTATAAAATAATTGTATATATGCATTTTAAAGGGGTATTTTGTTGATTTATACGACATGATCAAAATATATCAGTGAAGTATTTCCCAATACACTCATTACTGACTCGAAAGGAAGGTTTCAAACTGAATCCTTCATTCCATACACAAATTAGACATAAATTGGTACATATACATAGGAACCGGGGGGAAAATTTGCACCCCGCCCCCTTGATTTTGCTAGGTACCTAAAAAATGTCAGTTTTTTTGGGATGTAGCGGTTCTTGAGAAGGCGAAAGTGTCATATTTTAAGGACTAATACGGCATTGTCAAACACCAAAAATATGATCTGGTTTCAAATCATTGGGCAAACTGTAGTAATATTCATTGCTAAAAGGTTATCTGACGCTCAAATTACACCTTGGCGTCTCTATAACAACCCACACTTTGTCAAGCGTATACATGTGCTTCCTAGTCTTTCGTCTCCAAACTTAATACCTACTTTTTGTTTTTCTGCTATCTAACTAGGTCTCAGCCGTAACATGAGCACTCATACAACCATTAACTTGAACACTCCACGGTATGCAGTCACGGTATCTACATACTGTACTCTGGAAACATTGTTATGGAGTTTGTGATAACAGTGGTCACTGAATATTCCTTATCATGACATGGTGTAGGCCTTCTTTGTCATTAGGTCATTGAGGCCTCACAATTTATGATGTGTTGCCATGGTTGCTACACAACGGAAACCGATGTGGAGAATATGATAGCATGATCCATGACAAGAAGACTACACGAAAATATGTAGATAAAAAAAACTAAGAATGCAACACTTGATAGCACAAAAATCCTTATTCGTCGATGCGTGACGCCAAGTAAAGGTTGACCTAACACAGTCGGGGTCATCTACAAAGCTGGCCTGTAAACAAGTACAAGTCTCGTGAAGCATGCATTGTCTACGTGTCTCAACACCAGACAAGGATGTGTGCACAGGGCAGGGGCGGATCACAGTAGTCACATTCGGTGGATGTCTACATTTGATCCTATGGTATATTTTACATAATTAAGGGCTTTACTTTAATTCTAAACCATCACATTATTAACATGGTAGATAAAGACAACGTATATCGTAAAACATTTCCATACTGCAACTAAAATTAAAGCTGTGTGAGTTGCATCAATATCCAAAGCAAAAATCACTACAAGTTAATCATACATAGGAAAGACTGGGAATTATCAACAGTTTGTCTCAGCAGTATCGGTCATGTAATACTCATGACACTGCGTTTAAGCTCGCATTTAAACAGGGAAGTATAAATCAGGACATTCGTTCCACATGACTGCCCCAAATAGGAATTTACATTGTTAAATTCATGATTGCCACAGGTAGTTAAATACCTCGATCTGCACAAACTTACTGAGGCTGACTTAAGTTTGCAAGACCAGTTCATTTACAGTTTTAATGTTTTTGTATTTTTAAGGGCCTTAAAACAGATATCCTTTACACACTAGTTCACTACGTTAGGTAATTATGAAGCTATCAAACGGGGTCAAACTGACATTCACTTTCAACTAAAAACCGTTGAGGTATTACCTGGAATAAACCCTTTGATGACTCAATCATTTAAAGGCCTACCTGTACAAGTCCTGCTCCAAGGTCGGTCATCTGAGGTGTCTGACCTGTCGAGCTGTTCCACCTGAAGTTACCTGTAGCGTCTCTCGTGCGGGTAAGGTAAAGGTATAAGCATGCACAATGGAGAGTCTGTGAACCTGAACACACGGGACGGGGATCTACCTACACTGACTCGCAGTCCCACATGGGGAAGTTTTCGAATGGTATTTTAAAAGTAAGTGGTATGATATGACACTGTTTCAGGGGTGTTCAATCCCGTTTTGTTCACAATGCCACGGTATAGTGTTGGTATTGAACTGTACATACTTTGATCACTGAAACTATTGTGGAAATGAAGACGTTGCTCATCCATAAACCATTGCTATCGTTATCTTCATAATGTATATCTTATTCTATAAGTATGTGTCATGTTTCTCATTGTTAGTGTCATCGAAACAGAATGTGATGAAATAGTGGATGCAGAATGAGGAATGATAAAGCACTGACAGACCATGCAGCTTGTGTGTGGATCTTGTGTAGATCTAACACGTAGTCACTGCGCACATGGGTCACGGTTCAAACTGGTTAAGTCTGTCCATGTATACCTGTAACTTACCTGTATATACTTATATAACGCTCAGATGTACAGAATCCCCGCTGTACAGTGTCTGACCTCACAACTCCTTACTTAATGTGTGAATGTCGAAATTCGTTGATATCCTTTTTGTTGCAATCCGATTTTCAAATTCTTAATAACCTTTCTGATAGCACTGTTCTATATTTATATAGTGGTTTTCAACATAAGTCTTTTTAACTTTCTCACAAATGATTTAAAAAGGTTGGTGTAGAAATAATCCTGACATTCACATTAAATGCATAAACGGATAGGTGAAGCGATAAACTATCAAGAAACACTTTGATACATAAAATATCTATTATTACACGATGAGTATACATTAACAACCTTGTTGTTCCTGCTTACCTGTTACTCCTAAAACACATCTTAACAAAGAGTCAGAACTGAAGTGAAATTGGAGTTGATAGTTTCTCATTTATGTCCTTCACTATACGGTTTATATGTGTACACATGTGTACATGACAAGTTGAAATTTATCATTATATTTAATTATAATTTATTATTAACTTTATAAAATATTCATAAACATAATTTCCACAAACTGTTTTAAAATCGCATCAAATATCAAATGTTAATGTTGGAATTGAGGTTTGCATCGCTAAAAGTTTTTTAATTATATTTGTTGTTTAATCATAAGTGTTGTCAGTCGTGTCGTGACTGTTCAACATCAATGTATCGATTAACAAATCTGTTTTGAATTCATTTCTTTATTCTTTTCACTACAATGAAGCCTGCGTTGAAGCAAACGTTACGTAAAGTCGAAATTGCCTTAAAGTCACTTCCACTTTCGGTAACATACTCGATGCGGCAATTGAAAATCCCGCCGGATTAATGTACGTATAGAGACCATCGTCAAGTCCCAAGTGGCAGTTCCAAATGGAAATTCTCAAACTAAACCATAAAAGAAATCAAGGATTAGTTTACGCCAGTTGTGCTTTATAATTATATATACACAATATATATATAAATATATAACACCATGGACAGCCAGCTGTTTTTGTCTTTCGGACCTCATCAACATGATGTGTGTGATAATGGATAAGAAATATGATGTCATAGATGTGTCGTAATATCTGTTCTTCGTACTTTTCTTCCTATACTTTTCTTCATGTGTTTTTTTTAGATGTTCCTACATCTTTTGTTTATCAACATTTCAAGTTTTTCAATTATAAAATAAATAGTTCCGGCATTCATTGTTAACAACAGATGTAAATGTAGTTTAAAACCGACGACGGTATGAGGTGTTAAATAACAATGAATCCCGGAAAGTTTACAAACGCAACTATGTATCGATATTATAACATGACCGTTAGCGTTTGGACGCGATCTCTATTTTTGCGTACGTATCTCTGAGTGGAAAAGACTTTGCGACTCTTCCATTTTTGTAAGAGCTGTGGTCAGGTCAAAACAAATGTAAATACTCGGCGTAATATGTACATAAACAGTAAGGAGTAGATAAGAACAGACCCAAAAAGACCGACATGTTGGGATGTAGAGCTTATTGTGTCTCTGCAACTTTCATCATCATCATCATCAGCAGCAGCAGCAGCAGCAGCAGCAGCAGACCTTCGCCTTTATCTGTAATAACTACCATGATGAAGTAAATAAAACATCTCCATGACGACATCCTCTTGTGTGTCTCCAGAACAGTTTCACCAGGTATAGGTTACATTGGGCCATCCTCGGAGGGTATAAAAGACACTGGTCGGTTTGCTGGGATGAGTAGTTATGGTACACCGCTTCTCAACAATGGATTACTGGCCATTTTATAAGGTTAATGTTGAATTATCCATCGGTAAATTGTTGAAGAAGGATTTTTACCATGACATTTCATTCTGCATATTCAATACAAATCATTTGTTACACATCCATTTTGAGTCTGATATTGTTTAAATAACAGGCAGTGTTTATAATAAGCACATATCAACACAGATGACATCACATATGACGAATATAATACATGGTAATATTTAGTATTAGGACTACAAATGACATCAGATTTCATTTCTACATATTGATAACAATACAAATTCTTACCATCGATGTTTACAAAATGTACAAAATTATGAACTTAACAAATTTACAGAATGTAGCGTTGTCCAGATACATTAATGGCATGCTGTCGTTTCGAAGACTTAACTTCAAATTGTCGAACCGTTTTCCTATGTCCATGTACTTCTTCTATTTGGGAAGCAGTATTCGGCTAGCTCTGTACTGAAACAATTAAGCTTCATTATACCTTCACATCTGCCAAGAACCTACATGACCATCTCGCAGAGGTTGGGATGTTCTTGAGACGGCCGTGCCAACGCTGGAGGCTGTTGTTGGTGGCAGTTGTTGGTGACAGTTGTCTTCACCTCCAATCTCTGAAGAGTTTCATTCATGTAAACATTAATCATATAGAATTAAAGATTGATCATACAAATTTGAATTTGATCATTCAACACGACTGAACGATCCACGACATGTAATTGTTGAAGGGCATTTAGAAGTGGTATCATATTTGAAACACAATTGTGTTGCAAATTCTCATTGTATAACTTACACATGAATTTTAACCTACTTGGAAATTGTTTCCTCTTTATTGTTCAAATTTTCAATAAATGTATCCCACCTTGCTATACGCCACGTTCCATCTGATGATACATGTACTACAAGGCATCCTGTTGCATCACAATAAAGGAGTAGCAATCTAGACAACTTTAGTTTTTCACAATATGAAGTCAAGAATCTCGTTCTAACCGGAAGTGAAGAATATCCAGCACGGGAGTGTGTTGGTCCGGCTGTTACAACTGGAGAGTAAAACAACGTGAGAAATATCGGTTTTCTGTCATCTGGGTTCGATACTGAAGGTATTTCCGCAACTGATACTTCTCACAACATCTTTGTAATGGATGTCACTTCTTTGAGATCAAATTATATACATGTATCTTTTGACCTTTGACCATGTATATTATTATAACGACAAACTGTGTAACTCGCAATTATTTGATTACGTCACATTCAAATGACCTTACTGAAATGTGTCACGTCACGCTCGTAAAACCTATGCTTTCTGTTGATTTAATTATCCGTGTGATTTACTCAATAACAGATGACTCATGGTTGATAATGTAAACTGGTTCTACGTCATTGGTCATGGTCCCTGAATCTGTCAAGAATGGTATATAAGTGCAGATTGATTTAAATATGAACACATTTCAATTATAAGCCGCACAATTAAGCGTCAATGCGTTACTTCACATGTTTTATTCTCAATTTCTCAATTTCAAACAACCTGCTACCGACTCTCTGACCTCCAGTTGTTGGCTGCTCAGTAGACTAGTTCCCGACTCTCTCGGACTCATCGCCTGGAGACGCTGTGTGATCAACATCAATGTTAGGAGGATATATTTTCTTCAAAATATGACGACACATTTTAACGTACTAAAACTATGAGCTATTCATTTAATGTAATGTATTTAATATAATTCAAATATTCTGTTGACTGTAAATTTCAATCACCGATTTAATATGGGAACTGCACTACTTTTTCTCCAAAATGCTTTCAAAAAACAGCATCGAGTTACTAGGAAATTCACCCAATAATGATTCGCAGCAATTTATTTACAATAAATACTTAAAGAGATTTGTCTAGTTACTATACAATTACTCAATCATTACCCTGAGGGTTTGGTCTTACGTCATGTAAAGTCCCAGTAGATGGAACTAGACGTTATAGTACGGAGTGTTGGCGCCATGCTTCTTAGCAAGGAAATCATAAGTTCAAATGGGACTGCACCCTAGTCGTAGTAGCAGCTGCCACTCTATACCAATCAGCTGTAGTTCGTTCACTTTGATATCCAGACACATGTACACTGACATATTAGCTTATCTTATATACATATAGTGAGTATTGGGGAATAAGCAAGATTGAGCAATGTTAATGTTTGAATCTGATTAGAATTTATACATTTTAGTCAGTTCTCTATAGCTGAAGTTTCCAAAAATGAGTTTATGAAACTGACATGATAAGCATATCAAAGTGTTTGTTCTTTAGTCGGAGTTCCATGTTTGTATAGGATGTAGGTAGCCAGTTTTGATGGTTTAGGGAATTGGAACACAATGGCATCGGGGGTTGAATGGGTTGAATATAATGATGTTGTTGGATCTACTACATGTGGTCAAATAGAACCCGCAACATCACTTATTCTTTTGGATTGTTTGAAAAGAATTATGGAGGGTCATGTTAGATTGGGTTTTTTTTTTAATTTTGACAGAATGAATTCATCAGGACCCGTTTACGTTCTCAAAAAAGAAAGCATCATTCTGCGATATACTTTGATTATGTGGAACTGCGAGAGAAAGGACTATGAATCTCGATTCTTAAATATGAATTGGGTAAATTGTAATAATTGCAATAATCTCACATTAATTTGGGAGAAAATCACACGTACCAGAAAGTATTCAGGTTTTTCCTTGCCTAGTTCCTGAAAATCTTCTTAGGATATTATAACTGTCAACGTATTAGGAAATAATATAAAAAACTGCATCTGCATTCGGTTTCGTTTCTTGAAATGTATGTAATACTATGTAAATGGTCTTTAAAAGCATGCGAACAGGTGCAGTGTAGTCCTTACGAAAAATATTATTCATAGGAAGCGCACTTAAAATTGCACGTCACTGCGCAAAGCAATATAGATTTGCATACACTTACATATTTTATGGCAATTAACGAAGTTGTCGAGGGTTATAGAAATGATCTCCTCCGTCTGTCTGTTCGTGTGTCCGTATTTTTTTCCAGACTAGAACTATAAAACAATCATCATGTGTAGATGTTGGGTTTTTTCTCCGTTTTTTTTCACCTTTTTCGGACTTTTAATTCTAAACTTATATATATAGTCGACTCTGTCTGCTAGTTAATTATTCCAAATGTTATTACGAGACGATGGACTGTCAAGCGTTATGACAGAGTTTGAAATTTAAACGAAACAGATAAAATAAACCAGTAGGTCAATGTGTAGGGGCGCGGACTTTAATTTCCGTGGTAGGGGGTTTCTAAATGGCGCAGCGCATTTCACATCAACAGTAAAATTTGACGGTAAATATTGAGAACCCTCGTACGGGGTCGTACAGAGGAACTGTCGCTTTCGTATACATGTTGTTAGCTTGCCACTACTATCCGTAGTTGCGACATTAACATCCACACATACACCTGTGCTACAGTTTGACTATGAATGGATATGTTTTGTTTAGTCCTTGACCGCGTCACGACGTGAAGCTTACTTACTTCGACATTTAACTGATATTATACTTCTATGAAATGAATTACGAACTCTTTTACGTCACACCTGAAACTTTTTGTGAAGAGGATATGGAGTCCTAGTCCACGAGGTGAGGCGTGAAGAAACACTGGGTCTATAGTTTAGAGGTTTAACTGATTAGGGACGTTCAGTGATCATTAAAATTGCCAAACTCTAAAACGAGGTGTTATCGTTAACCAAAAGGTTTAAAAATGGATGCTTTATTTAATACCAGTAAGCTAGGACTCTCAACATTCTGTAAAGTTGTATGTCTTTATTTAAGAACCTCCCACATGGATCTTAATTAAAGGTATCACCTGTACATAACGTTTATAGTGTATGTTGTATTAATGTAAATATATGTATGTACCTTATACTGCAGTTT
The DNA here is from genome assembly GCA_936450465.1 of Gibbula magus. NCBI lineage: Eukaryota > Metazoa > Mollusca > Gastropoda > Trochida > Trochidae > Gibbula > Gibbula magus. The sequence goes on from OW388290.1 coordinate 100,228,402, forward strand.
GAACCCTGAGTTAATTCAAGTTCTGTTCAGTTCACAATATATCAAGAAACCTTGTGTTTCTTATGTGCTCTACCCCTTGTCATGAAGGGTGGAAACGTTTTGTAGATCGGTAGTTGTTGGAGGCAACACTTATAATTGTGTTTTATAACATTATTATGTCCATAAACCCCGTTATCGTGGAGTGTCATTATGATTTGATGTAGCATGACATCGACACAAGGACTCTTTTTCACCTCGGTTTCACCTGGTGCTTTCAGAAACTTTAAAAAATAAGTAAAACATTACTTTCTTGATTACAACCATGATCTTGTTCAGTACATAGATACAGAAGTATCGTAATAACTATTTAATTCATAATCAAGTCTGGATATTGCAGATAATAAAATTAAAACTGACTACAGACAAATACAAATATGTTTTATTTTGAAATACTTTTCTCAATGATTTTCTAAAAACGTAGAAAACTAATTTACGTAACTGATTCTTTTTTACACAAAAAAGAACGTGGAACATATTAATACAATGTTTACTAAACTGCCATAAAGTTTCTTAAAACAAATGCATGTTCTTTTTAAAAGACAAGACATTCATCATCATTTACGTTACTATATTCCATTTATAGAGAATTTAATTAATGGATTATTAAACATAGTTCTTACACAATTAGTCTTATCTTTTAACTACATGTATATTTAATTTTAAAGGGTTACATTTTTATTTTTTTTATTTTTTATATATACTTGAATACAATCAACATACACAAAAGTGATTAATTATTCCTCTGCCTTTTAGGCAAGGCATAACATGTATTACTAAAAATCTCGCAATCTCGAAATGAAGCACGAAATGCATATGAACACAGAAAATCTGGGTAATAATATACATTTAGATATAGTATCAGCCAGCACATTTAAATGAGTAATCTATGTACATCATCACGTTTCAATGTATGTACAATACTACAATGTACATTTATGGAGACGCCAATGTATATCCTCCCCATGTCTATATAGTTGACGCAAAAGCGGTTCAAGAAGTATTTATCATGTCATGTTCCTGTATAATCAGCAGGAGGTCCATGACGATTATACCATTCAAAGTTATTTGTAGAATACACATAGTGCTAAACTATTACTTCTTGACAGGTATGCGTTGGTAATACACAGAGTGCTAAATCATTACTTCTTGACAGGTATGCGTTGGTTGGTAATACACATAGTGCTAAACCATTACTTCTTGACAGGTATGCGTTGGTAATACACATGGTGCTAAACCATTACTTCTTGACAGGTATGCGTTGGTAATACACATGGTGCTAAATCATTACTTCTTGACAGGTATGCGTTGGTAATACACATGGTGCTAAACCATTACTTCTTGACAGGTATGCGTTGGTAATACTATATTACTTCTTGACAGGTATGCGTTGGTAATAAACATGGTGCTAAACCATTACTTCTTGACAGGTATGCGTTGGCAATACACATAGTGCTAAACCATTACTTCTTGACAGGTATGCGTTGGAGCTTTTGGTCTTCAGCAGTTTTGTTCTAAGCCAGGCTTTTCTGGTGACGACAATTGCTTCTAATAGGAAACATTGCGTCAACTTAATATTGAAATCAAATCAAATACTGGACTTACTTTTGTCTGTAGCGACGTTTAGCCCAGACAAAAGTAAGTCCACTATTTGATTTAATATCAATCATTTGGATAATACAACTTGATGATTGAAAAAATTCCATAATTGCATCAACTTGTTTTGTGAGGCAAGCTCCGGGCAATGCAATTACCAACGTGTTTCTTAAATGGTACACACCGTCGGCAAGTTTCTGAAAGGTTAGTTTTTGGCATAAAGATCGTCAACGTGTTTCTGGAATGTTTTCCTCAAGGCGGGTCTCTTGTTCTTGAAGCTGGGGGTGAGCAGTCCGTTGTCGATGGAGAACAATTCAGGGTGAATGTAGATGTCCTTTACCTGGGGGAATAGAACGATTCTGGTCACAATACAACGTTATGCTGTGTTCAGTTTAATTTATTTCGAATACGATAATTAGTTCAAGTAATGTCTCTCCCGGAGTTGTACGAATCTGTTTTAATTGAATTTGGCTGTTGATGCATGGGACCTTTTGTAATAGTTTTGTATAATATCTTCACTTGCGGAATGAAAGCTTACAAGAACCCGATATAGTTATGGAAACCTGGTTGTACAATAACATACCAAATAGACCAACAATAGTGAGGTATATCGAACGTCTATTTTTTACAATTTAAGTAAGAACTTTCTATTCTTTACTGGAAGTGAAATGCGGTTACCCTTGTCCATGGAAATGCTCATGAAAATCGAGAAACCTTGTCAATACGAATTCAAATAACAAAATGATTGACAGATTGGTGTGAGACAAAAATAGTTTGTTACCTTCAGTCATATAGTAACACATATATATGGCAAAACATCAACCAAACTATGCGGTTAACACAGTTTGCACAGCGTTAATTAAGTTTATACCTCCATGAACTTAATAAATTTTGAAGTCACCTGTTCGAATCCCTTGAGGCCTCCTTCTTTACCAGCAGACAGCATATCCTTCAGCACTGCTGTCTTCACTTCCTGGAAGAACATTATATATTGGTTAAATACCTCAAGCAGCTTACCATTGTAAATATGTTCGCTTGATTCTGAATCTTGATGTAGCTTAACCTCTCTTCCAATGGCGAAACAGATAAAATAGGATACAATTTATAGATCCTTGAAAATATGAGTACGGTTCCTATTGTTTATGTTGTTTAGATAAAAACACCTATACCGTATCCTTTAGACCATTATTGACAATAGGAAAATTGATAAAAGATCTGACTACCGGAAGTGCTGCCAGTTCTTCCATCGTCTTGTTGAGGTCGTGTTGTTTGCTCCACTTGGTCATGTATTCTTCATCCAGAGTGACTACCGCCATGATGGTGGACTAGAGACGAGGTGACACAGTTATATACATGGTCATAGCAATAACAGACATTTTTCTGCACACAGGACTGAAAATATCGAATACATTGGCAGCATGTGTTTCCAAATATTGTAGTAATATAGATATAAAACGTTAATAACGTATAAAACATTTCAGAAGAGTTGATATTTATTTTCTGAAGTTGAGAGGCTACCACGGGCTGTTCAAAACATTTACACAGTTAAAACCACGTGACATCATCCTAGTCTCTCATTGGCTGTATCTCACCTCTGTACTCTTCCCTTCCACAAAACACTGCCCAATCATCTCACTGCGCATGTACACATTCTCGATCTTTTCACATGCGATGTATTCTCCCTGTGTGTAAAAGTAGTTCACCATGTGTATACAACACTTTACGCATACAATAGATAACAGATGATTTCTTTACATTCAACAGTACACGTTTTATGTTTAATACAATACAAACAATCTATAATGATCGAATTAAACAAATGAGAGAAGTTTTAATCATAAGATTTGTCTTGTATAACCAAAACCAACGTCTTAATGCCTTCAATGGATTCCCTAAGACGATATTGATATAAAACGTGTCATATTACATTAACTTTTTGTGGAATAGTTGATTATTGCATTTTACTACTTCAGTAACACGTATGCCGATATTTGTAATGTTTTTAATTTCTTAATTCAAATTGCCAAAACTAGACGGCATTTTTGAAAGAAGATAAGACTAAGTATACCTGTGCCAGTTTGAAGATGTTCTTCTTCCGGTCAATGATCCTTAGTGTGCCCTCCTGCAATCGTCCAGTCACACAGTATATATATTGAATGTATATAGTTAATTAATATAACTTATCTACTTGATCATGTTTGTGGAGCTTTTAATAACTCGCGAATACGACAAGATAGTTAGATGTAACTGACTGAGACTTTATTGAATTAATGAAACAAGTAAATCGTATATTATTCAGACTATTTATCACCAGGGTCCCGTTCCACAAAGCAATCGTATATTAGTTACACTCAAATGCCCCCCATTCATTTAACATAGGCTACAACTGATTGTAATGCAACCATCAATGAAATTGTTTTGGGGAAAAGCACCATGCTACCATCAATTGACGTGTTTTGGGGAACGGCATCCTAAACAAGTTCATCATACATCCTAACTACCCGTTAACCACATACCGGCAACCATTCCCCAACATCCCCGGTGTGCAGCCAACCCTCCTCGTCTACCGCCTCCCTCGTCTTCTCCGGGTTGTTGTAGTAGCCGAGGAAGACGTTAGGGCCCCGGATACACACCTGGTGACAGAGAAACATACTCATACACACCTGGTGAAAGAGAAACGTAATCACACACACCTTGTGACAAAGAAACGTAATCATACACACCTGGTGACATAGAAACGTAATCATACACACCTGGTGACAGAGAAACGTAATCGCACACACCTGGTGACATAGAAACGTAATCACATACACCTGGTGACATACAAACGTTATCATACACACCAGGTGACATAGAAACGTTATCACACACACCTGGTGACATACAAACGTTATCATACACACCAGGTGACATAGAAACGTAACCATACACACCAGGTGACATAGAAACGTAACCATACACACCTGGTGACATAGAAACGTAACCATACACACCTGGTGACATACAAACGTTATCATACACACCAGGTGACATAGAAACGTAACCATACACACCTGGTGACATTGAAACGTAACCATACACACCTGGTGACATACAAACGTAACCATACACACCTGGTGACATACAAACGTTATCATACACACCAGGTGACATAGAAACGTAACCATACACACCAGGTGACATAGAAACGTAACCATACACACCTGGTGACAGAGAAACGTAATCACACACACTGTCCATATAGATGACAGTACGACATGAGAGGACCAACCGACAACGGTTACTGAACATACGTTGCAAATGTTTCCAATAAAATGTAATGCTATATCTTAAATGCGCACACAGCACTAAATCACTGGAATCAAAAGGGTGTGCATGTGGTACAACTGTCTATGATCTTTAAACATGTTTTTATCTCATGTCCCAAAAGTTGACAGTGAGAGACGAACTATATAACAAAGTATTTGACCTCATGGGTGTTACATGCTTTGCTAACTTGTGGTCAAAAGATGACGAATTCATAATCTCATTTCTCCTTGGTGGATTTCTAGAAACTAAGAGAAACTAAGTGCCAAATAATGATAATTGTGGCTGAATTTCTAACTAAATGTGATTTTCATTAACTGTTTAATGCAGTAAAAAAAATAACTTTTTTGTGTATATACACAAAGAAAAAAGTTAATCACCCCCTGATATTTGAGAATATTTTAAATAGTTAAACAAGGTTCATTTATGAGAAGAGTAGTGTTTGTGCGATACGTTCCCTACAGTGACGCGTGACAGTCGCGCCTACACGTTCGGGACGTGCACTTGCAACATGCTACGCTCGACGATCACAAAAAATAGTTTGGCCCAACTGCATTTGGTGGTATGTAACGTTGCTTTCAATAGCCATTCAAGCATATCTATTGAACATGGCACGAATACAATTGTCAATGGATCTCAGAAATCAAATTATTGGTATGCACTCTGCAGGAATGTCCTTTGAGGCGATAGGGCGAAATATGGGCTACCATTACACCTACACCTACACCTCGAGAGGACCGGCAACTTCTTCGACGTGTACGCCGAGAACCCTTCCTGACAAGTCCTCAGCTTAAACGTCTGCGGTTACCAAATCGAAACATCAGCACCAGAACAGGATCGGAAGGACTAAAGGCAAGAAGGGTAATTAAACTTCCTTTGTTTGGCATGGTGTTTGGACAGACAACTGGAATCTGAGGACCTGGCGGAAAATCCATTGGTCTGACGAGAGTCGATTCTTGCTCCATGTTACTGATGGGCGTGCACGTGTTTGGCGACAGAAGAACACAGCTTATACCCACAGGACAAAAAGTGGTGGAATCCGCTTGCCGGATCCTTCCGGAATCTCAAGGATCCGCCAATATTTGGGAGAATTCGGAGGGATCCGGCAAATGGATTCCACCACTTTTTGTCCTGTGACCCCCAGGAACATCCAGCCAATTGTTGCGCATGGAGGTTGCTCTGTTATGGTATGGGAATGCCTGCCTCATGACTGCAAGCTGGATTTGGTCACCATCAGGGGCAACTTAACGGGAGCTCAATACATCCGGAACGTGCTACAGTCGGTCGTTGTTCCATGCACGACCACAGTTTATGGACGACAACGCCCAGCCTTATCGATCACGTTCCGTTGTCGATTACATGCGAGCCAACGCCGTGACAACTTTACCCTGGCCAGCGGTAAGCCTAGATCTGAACCCTCTGGAGCATGTGTGGGATATTCTAGGGCGGCGACTCCAGGCTCGGAACCCTCCAGTACAGAATTTATATGAGTTGGAGGCAGCTCTGCACGCTTAGTGGATGTTATTGACACAAGAATAGATCCGACGTCTGACTGGAGGCATGAGACGTAGGGTGCAGTGTGTCATCCGGGTACGTGGCGGTCATACCAGATACTAATCATTCGTATTGAACATGTACACTAGGGTCTACAAAGAACATTTAAAAGTGACAATACCAATGCGAATGTGTTTTGTTTCAAAAAAATATCATGGGGTGCTTAACTGTTTTCTTTGTGTATATCATATGATACCCTACTACCTATTACTACTGATCTTCATTATTGGAGTTAATGAAGCCAACCTATCTAGAACTATCATGTTTGTATTTCCTCCTTGGTTCCTCACGGTTTTCCCAGTTCTCCTAAACCTGCTTACCTCCCCTTGGTTGTTCTTGGAGTAGTAATCCATTTCGGGTACGTCGAACAGTCGGACCTCATTACAGGCTAGTGGGGCTCCGCAATGTCCTAAAATGAAATAGTTCTTATTGAATAACTATCTTTGTCAAAATGTGGCTCACGCTTGCATTACTACGGTTCTAACCATACATCTTTACTTGATAACGGTGTTATTATCTACACCGAAATACCGCATTCATTGCGAAAAAGGAAGTTGACTATCCATAAATATTGATTTTCCTTCATCATATATCATATTTACATCATGTTAGTTATAAACATAATAAGTTACCATTAACTACTCAGACACAAAGTCAAAGAAACCTAAAATTACCTGACATACTCTCCCCGGGCACATTGAAAGAAATACCTGCCGAGGCTTCCGTCTGCCCATAACCCTCCAGAACCTGGATAAAACAGCAAATTATTTTTGTAAAGATCTGATTTTAACATCATGTGTCTTTATCGTAGTAAGTATAATTTATATATGAACTACGATAGCTCCTAAGAGTATGTAGAATTCGAATATCTTCTACAAGAAGAATCAGAGGGATGTCAAGCGACAAATGAATCCAAACAGCGTGAAGGAATCACTTAAATCAGTGATTACACTATAATCCCATAACCCACAACTATTATTTTGCCAGGCTGGACGCCAGTTGAGTGTCAGAAACACGGCGTTTAATGACGCAGAAGCAGATGAAGAATAAGTTTTATGTAAAATACAGTTTTATGTAATAATAATAATAATATATTGAACATCCGTTCTTTCAATCGTTGCTAAAACTTATCATTATGACAGCACACCTCCCTGTCATTAATCTAGAATGTCATATTCCACTCACCAAACAGCCGAAAGCGGCTCTCATGAAATCGAGAACTTTAGGGGACAGCGGAGCGGAACCGGAAATGATCAGCTTAATCTTCCCTCCAAGGGTCTTCTGGATCTTCTTGAAAAGTATCATGTCCCATATGGTATTCTTCCGGACGATGCAGCTGGTGGAATGTTGAAGATAGGGAATTTACATTTATGTTACACAAACTGCATTATATACGTTTTTTACTCATTGTCATTCCGGAAAGATGTTATAAACGACCATCAGGTCGGTACTCACTCTCTGACCTCAATAAGTTTGCTGTTGACAGCCCATGTGAGAAGTGTAGACTTGATGCGGCTCCCTCGGACTCCAGCCATCACCTGGTTAATAGTGCCAGCATATTGTGTGATTATGATACTTACATGAGTATTGCGTTAGATATTTTGAAAAACCGGAGGCATGTGCTCAAAGACATTACATGTTTAATCTCCAGCAATGATCTTCAAAATGCAAATCAGCGATTGTTGCCACACTTTGATCACAGAGAGAATTCATTTTTTTAGTATATGAAGAGAAAAATTATATTACTTCGCCGATTGCATTTATGTGCTATTCAGATCCCAGTTGAATGGGTCAGGTGCTGGGACTCTTAGAGCTGGAGACGAGATGCCTAACTTCGTAAATGTGGTCTCATGGGTATAGTCCCGGCATTCGATCTCACGAAGTATCAGATGTGTACATCTTATGTTGTAATTGCTAGTCACTCAGAATGCATTTAAGTACATCCATAGCATTTTGGTTTGGTGTAAACGGTGTTCAGACATACATGTAGTTAGTAACCTAGAGTTTTGATTTTTTTTTTTTTATAATTTTTTTTATTCACTAGAGTTTTGAATTGATTCTTGTGTATCATTCCAAAAGGTTTGAAATGGATTTAAAACCATGTTTTACAATTTGCATTAATCTGTAGTCAATAATCTTAGAACAAATAAGGAAACACAAACATAAGCAACAGGTGTTTGAGATAATCGCATGTAATCAAGACATTGGTGTCATTATATGTCGAAATACATTGTTTACAATTCACTTTTGACAAGGAGTGAAAATCTAGTAAGGGTTTGATACAATCTGGCAATCGCATTTACCATACAAATGTGAACGTTTTTAAGGCATTTAAGACAAGTTTGTAGGATGTAGCAGACTCATTCGTCTAATGCAACTTTCCTGATACAGGAAATGATATTGTTTGATACATTTTAGATGTGGTAGATTTAAACTTATTTCAGAGACTGGTAGATATAGCATTGTCCCCTATGAATTAAGAGTTTGTACTTTTTGTAAAAAATCTAATCTTAATCAAATTGAAGATAAAGTACACGTCCTACTTTATTGTGATGCCTACCTAGATATAAGGAATATATTTCTTGATAAATATTTGAGACCCCCAGTATCACAATACAGTTTTGTTAATCTCATGTCTTCAACAAATATAAATGTTATAAATAATTTATGCCTATTTTTATATCATGCAAGAAAAATAATAAAAAATCGGATGTTTTTTTTTGTAAAGCTCATGTAATATATGTTGTAGATATGTCTGTATTTTGGGCCAATGGCCTTTTACTGAATAAAATGTCTGTCTGTCTGTCTGTCTAAAATGATATCTACAACGTCTCGTTCTTGCAATATAAACTGAGTTGGTTTTATCATATGTTTGATTTTCAATTACAAATATCTTATGTTTCCGAAGTCGTACTCTGAAACTGAAGAGTGCAGGCGTTTAGCCATCAGCAAAGGAATGAGTCTATGTGGTTTTAATGTTTTTTGAAAAAATAAAATTTTAAATTCATAGATTCTTCCAAAAACTTTTCATCGACATATAAGACATCTGCTAAGTGAAAATCAATAAATGTGCCTCATTCTGCACACATTAACAACATTATAAACATAGTAGGGGTCATGTTGGTGTAAAAATGAGTTTATACCCTTTGGTCCTTTCAGTGACTCTAACTCTGCATGTTTGAAAAAAACGAGTATGATTGTTTGTCGAATCAGTCAACATTGAACATTAAACACTATCCCGGTTCTACCATACCAATTTGTTTTGTTATTTGTACTGTATGAGTGAAACAATAGGGTGTAATGTTTCTTTTGTACCTCAGTTTAGAAGATGTCAAACATTTATCCGCTTGATCTTTAAGGCACTGTAGCACATTTTTTTGCATATTATATTTTTTCAAATTTGCCATTTATTATCAAAGTTGTGTACAATATAGTGTTATATTAGAGGGTAAAACATCTCATTACACGACCCATATCCAAATTGGTTGGCAATGGTGAGACGTATAAAGTGACTGTTTTTGGAACTCTTCAGTGTGACAGATATATCTGTAGGTCACATGCAAATTTGAGAGTTCAGACAAAAAGAAGGTTGGCCATTCCATCATGGTGTCATGTTTAAAATTCTTCTCTCTGAGTTTTAAGTATCGCTGCAACCGTCAGATCACTTGAACTACCTTCCAGAGGCAATTTTAGTGTGAAACACTCAATCTGTACACTGCAGGCCTACTTGTCTGTACAATAAGGAAACTAATTTGTGTAATGATTTATGATGTAGCCTTGTGTAAAGTCACCTTATCATACATTCTGTTCAGTAGCCTGGGCACTGTGGGGAAGAAGGAAGGTTTGAGAGTCTGCATGTCGTCAGTTAGCAGTTTGATGTTTCCGGAGTAGAACCCAATCTGTGCGCCCTCAGTGAACAGTAGTATCTGTGGAACAAACACAGTGCAGTGGAGACATGCTTAGAGGCGTGATATAATGTGTTGATATATTGTCTAAAAAGATCATTCTTAAGGATTCTACACCCATTGGCAAACGAAACGATACCCAATTGTTAACAGTTTCAAACACAAAATAATTCTGCCGGATAAAGTCGATTTTGAATGTATGTAATGAGGATATAGCTCGTAAAGAGAGAATACAAATTACATTCAAGACAGTATGATGTTTGATATTTTACATGTGTTTATCTGTTCAACACCCATGGAGTGCTGACATTGCTTTTTCAAAGAGTTTGAAACGATATTGAATATTTAAGGTGAAATTTTATGGGATACGGAAATTATGTACATGATGTTATCTGCATATTGTACCTTCTTGGACTAGAAATCTATGACGCATCGTTGCTGTATGATGTCAGAAAACTCCTATCACAACTTGTTGGGGAGATTTCAAAACGACTGAGTTTTTTTCAAAACGATTTTTTTTCAGAAACATGAACAGATAAGGTTTCAAAAAGTACAAATTAAAATTTAGTTGGCTTTAAGAGACAAGGTGTAACTATGTGTCAGTCGTGTCTATCCCTCGTGAATCAAAATATTATTGTTGTTGGTATTGTTTCTTTTGCCCCTGAGTGTAGCGTATATGTCCCTGTTTGTGTTGCTGGTACATAGCATGATTGTGTCCAACAAAGTATTCCAAATTACACTTAATGTCATTAATGTTTGTAAATTTACATCTTCAATGTCAGACAGATTACTGATTTTCCTGGGGTTAAACTTTGGGCTGACCCTTAAGGTACAAATTGTACCGTAGCCTTCTAAGGTTACAATAAATCATCTTTGGAGTTTTTGTAACCCCAACAAATTTAGAATTTTTTCCAGGTATGTTGAAGCGTAAAATAAGGCATACACACCTGCATCCCTCGCTCGAACACGTGCGCTAGCGGCAGGTAAGACAGGTGTCTATCTGCAGGTGTGATGTCCACGTTTTGCTGGAAATAGAAATATGTATAATCTAATCCATTTTGTCATAGTCCTTCCATTGATTTCATCATTTTGATTGACCTAATTAGATGACATAGTTCCCCCATGAAATATTAAAGTATTATGACCCACCTCGATCCTAGACTTTACTCGTATTATACCACTAGGGTCCGTTATGTCTATTGTTCTCAGAGGGGTTATTTCACATAACCTTGATAACCGCCCTAGGGCAATTATTTGAATTAAAAAAAACATTTTTTTTCACTTGTAATGATCATTTTCTTTACATCTCATTCATTAAACGTACGTAAAAACAATATTCCCACGTGGTATAAGCTGTTTAATCACCCAAAACTGCGATAGTTATTTAGATTAACTCTGCTCGGGCTAACGCCCTCGCATAGTTAATCTATATAACTACCTTGTTAGGGTGATTAACCTATACTTATACAATGTGCACATACGGCATGCCGAATTTAAACCCGCCCTCTTGACGAGAGTTACAAACCTCCAGTGACGTCACACCACTATACTGCCTATAACATTATACTCAATAATTCCTATGTGGGGTTCTAACGTAATTTCCCTCTACCCAGGGTAATAATATATTTAAGATTAAAGTTAGTGTATGTTATGTCTAACTTTATTGGAAAACAACTGTTAATTCAAACATCAATCTCCAAATATCTGTTGCAATAACCCGTCACGAACCCGAAACCTCGATACTCCTGCACACCAAGCGCAGCGATGATACCACTGTGCTACAGGGACTAGGCTGATGGGCTTGTTTCCTAAGTTCCCTATATACCCTACTGCCTTTCACAAAAAGGGGATATTTTACGGACGACTCCTTTACTTTTTCGCACTATGAATTAGCATAGATTAAACATGAAATTTAACCACTGGTTTATCCCTCGGGTTGCGGGTTTTAAATCTCATAAACACCCTTTTGCATGTTTTATCCTATACAAACACAAAGAGCACCAATAACATATGCAATCATTGTCATGTACACCTGTTATATATTCAAACTTTGGTAAATGTCGACATCTGGAGATTTATATGAGATTTATATGATTTTTATATGATAAAGAAACATTTGATGAAACTGAATCAAACCTGCACGTGGAACTTGACAGCGCCGATGTTACAGATGAGGTTAGAGTGAGACATCATCACCCCCTTAGGGTCCCCTGCAACACAGAGTAGAGGGTTTCAATGTCATTTACTTTAACATGGAGTGCGATATTTTATTTTATAAATTGTTGTGACATACTCGATTGGAACGGTGAAATAAACCCATTATCAACTATTATCAAGCTACAGCGGCGATAATCTTTATCCCCACTCAACTGATTGGCGATAAACGTTATCGCCACTCGCGTTACGTCATCGGATCACTGTTATGACATCATAGTTTCAGCTTGCGAGGGTTGTACGTTTACCGTTGAAATCAGTCCACTTCAACATGAAACACATACATAATGATATAATAAATAGAATATCTGTTCTTTCCCACGCCACTCGTAAAATATCTACTTTTCTAACTCACTCGATGAGATAAACATGGTATTTGTCTATGTATCGTACTCTTATATATATGTTCACCTACAACACGAGGGGGTTACGTTTTATCTACTTTAAAATAAAGTACGATATTGCATCCCGCTATATTTGCGCTAAGATCTAAGATAATGAGGATACACCGACACTCATAAAGCCACACCCCCTAATATACAGTATCTGTTTATGTTTAGCTAGTGTAATATTGTAACTAAAATAAAATGTCTGAATGCGTCTAAAGATGGGCATTTATCCCACTTAATGGTGCATCTATTGTGTTTCATAAAACTTTATTTGGCTTTAATACGTTCCAACTCACCACATGTGTTGTCTACAATACAAATAAATTTACTCAACTTGCATATGTATCCCCAATCGCCACATATATCATAATTACTAGTCCAATTAATATTGAGTAACATCATTATGCATGTGCAGAAACCGAAAATGCACGTCCCATTTACATGCACAGTAGCTATGTGACCTATTAAACATTATTAACTCAAATTTGTCTTTTTGTCTGTTTTAAATGAGATTCCAAAATTACGTTTGACTCATTGGCGGGCGCATTGTCCGGTTTTCGATCAGAAATCACTACTTTTAACTTCATATCGACAATATGTTAAGTCTACTATCATCAAAATGGTGGTTTTCGGTAACAGTCGGTACTTCTCGATAAAGTAACACCATTTATAACGTTTGGAATATGTGACCCCCAACAACACAATGGATGTAGGCCTACCTTTAAGAAAGCATTACTAAATGTTCATAATGTTATCGAAAATGTTGCAATATGTTGGAGCAACGTTTAATAAATGTCATTTACTTCTTCGTATTCCGTCGTGTCTAATTTGTCTGACTGTACCGATATGTGAGTTAATATAAACATATACGTCAAACAATTAAATGTCAAACTGAACGAAATTGTGGACCATTATAATGAGATTACTTCAGTAGATCTATTTCTTTCTGATATTGAACTTCATGGTCAATTAGAAGTCGTTACTATAACAAATGATAAAGAATATATGTATACATAACGTTTATGTAAATAACGATAAATATTTATTACGTAATCCTGAAAACGTATGTTAGAGTTTCATTTGATTTAGACGGTATAATCTTATTCCATTTCTCCAAACATTATCTTCCCACAGAATTTACTCACTTCAAATTTCAAATATTGTAATTTCTGAGTTTCATATTGAACTTTTCAAAAAAATTATGATATAAATACATTGTGCATTATTATCCACGTTATGAACGTTATGTAAAGTACACATGATTTATAGGCCTGGTATTTCGAAGAGGTGAAGTGTATTACCCTCCCGCAGCCCCACCCGAAAACCTCCACCTCACCTGTTGTTCCGCTGGTGTAACAGATGGTTGCCAGATCGGAGGGTTTGGGGAGCTGTAACATAATGGCATCACGTAACAAGTTGTAAGTCAATTGGGAAAGGGTGTTTCTCTACTACGTCTTCTTGAATGATTGGAAGTTGATCAAGTCGGATGGTTAAGGGAGCTTCAATCATACAAAAGGTAAATAAGTGTTACCGATAGTTAAATAATAACCAAGCGGCATCAATAAAGAGAGTTCTATAACGAAATGCGAGTGTATTTCCATCTAGCGGCCAGTTTAAGGTGTTCACATTAAAATGGCCGCTCGAAGGTACTGTAGTTCTGATGTAGCAATACCTAAACACTCAGAATGGAGTTTTAAATATGACAGCATGATGGAACCATCTTACTGTTTGAACTCTTAAAATCGCATGAAACCTACAAATCTTCCCCTTACACTGAAGAGTTTCACTAAGTTATCGCTTTATACGTTGCACCATTTTCTTCAAATACACCTTGCCTTTTGCTATGCTAAAACGTGTCTTGTTAAGAGTTTTTTACTCTCTGAAGTAACAATATGATGCATAATCTTTAATAATAAATCGCAAACTATAAAATAAATAACATGCTACAGCGCCTTTAACATAATGCTAGTAGAATGCGTTGTTTATAGAATCATATTTACGTGTCTTAGTTACTTCTATGTGTAATGGTTTGATAAACTCACCAACAATTCCTTCGGGTTTTCCTTTCCAAGGTCCTGAAAGTGAAACCAGAAAGGGAACATTGTCGATGAATATAAAAGCTAAATCATCCATCCATTATGATTGTTGCAGTGGCTATGTGATGATCCGCAGTTTAAGAAAAATAGAAACCTGTTTTACTTACAAGTATGCATTTTGTTATATTTATACACACAAATACATAAGAGCAGATGATGGTACCTCAGTCTGTATGTTCGGAGAATTAGGCAGATTCCCATTATTCAATATGTTGTCTTTCATTAGAGCTACTAATATTGGATGGGATTACTGAATATGGCGTTACACAGGTTTCCTCAAACAATGTCATGATATGATGATTTTTTAGAATAACAATGAAAAAAATTGTGGGGTGACTGGAAGCATCAATCCTGGTCAGAATCTATAACATTATCAACCATGTATTCAGACAATGAAACTCTGTGAAATGTTTTGAACCAGGATTTTCTCTAAATTCTAATTTCAGCCCAGACTAGCTTTACCATTTTCACAACCATCCCCCCTTTTAACACTCTTATAATTGGAAAACGTAGAATTAACGTTACCATAAAATCTATTGCCTTTGGGGACTATCCAGTATGAATAGTTGTTATTCAAATCTCAACACTCTCACGTACCAAATAGCATATTTAATGCAACAACATGTTTATCATAATCCACTTGCCGCACTTCTCCAAAATGTATTTACGGCGTATGTCATTTTGTAAATGTTATAAATATGAAACATATATATATTTTAACTCATATTTTATCACATTTTAACTCGTAAACGTTTTTAGGAAAGTAGTGTCTCATTACTTTTATATTAAAATGTATTTGACTGACTGAATGTTGTTGATATGTTGTGTGACACTTAAATAATTTTCTTCTCCGCACCTCGACCTGTTTGAAGGTGACCATCTCTATCCCATGCTTGTCGGCCGTCTCCTGGTTCTGTGAGGATATCCCCTCCACCACCACGATCAGCTTCAGACACAGGATGTGTTCTGCTTGGTCCAACAGGAGCTGGGCTTTAGCAGGACTGTCACAGAGAACTGCTCTCAACTCGCCTAGAATATAAGTAATACATATATATCAGCTTGAGCAGGACGGTCACAGAGAACTGCTCTCAACTCGCCTAGAATATAAGTAATACATATATATCAGCTTTAGCAGGACTGTCACAGAGAACTGCTCTCAACTCGCCTAGAATATAAGTAATACATAATAAATTATATATATCAGCTTTAGCAGGACTGTCACAGAGAACTGCTTTCAGAGGGGTTTTACATGGGCTCTCACAGAACCATTTCATTTCGCCTTAAACATAAGAAATACATTATAAGCTTTCGATGGCCTCCACCAGCAATCTGTTGTCGTTTGAACGGGGATATAGGCCACCATGTTTATAACATTGTTTTCTATAAACAAAGTGAACGAATAAAGAACGTCAACTTCAACGACTCCAGAACGCATTCTCTTTTCACAGAGGCTACTTCTAAAGTATCATCATCCAACATAGTACATGTTACAATAAATCTATTTTCGATCTATAGTAAGTTTGAATCTGACTTAAATAAGATTTGTACACTATAAAACAATTTCAATTGCTGCTGAACATAATTTGATTGCTATACCAAGATCCTAGGCCTCTCATGGTAATACAAGCTACAGGCGTGAGAGAACGCAATTTATTTGACTACAACAACCTTTACCCACGGAGAATGTCTTAATGGTTACTGTTTATATATCCAACTCACACTGGTTGATGATGTATATAGAAGACTTGATGCCCAGAGTGTCGTACAGAGGAACCGTCACCATCGAGAACATGTTGTTAGCTTGCTCCGCTACTGACCACTGTGGTGCAAATAGAACATAAACTCTTGACTTTCACGTATTGATGATGTCAAAAAATGACAGCAAAAAATGAACCTACTCATATCTAAGTGCAAGTAACCTACGACAATACGACATGTTTATAACACGGCATGTATTACCCATCATCGTCGCATGTAGTGTTGCAAACCAGGCAGGAAGAACCGCCTTTTAGAAACATTCTCATATGGCATTGTTTCTTACACCCAGTCGTTTGATGAATATGAACCTTATATGTGTGTTATATACGAAATAACGTTGATACAATGTATTATTATACTTTTTCATGTGTAATAACATGAATATTATCATATTTTGTCATATGTTATATATAACATGGATGTTATCATATTTTGTCATATGTTATAACATGGATGTTATTATATTTTGCAAAACTATTAGCATGATCAGTGGATGGTTGACAACAAAATGTAAAAGGATATTAAACAGTTTTTTTTTATTTATATGAGGGTATGTCACCAATTTGGTAATACCATAATACAAAACGACATCCTCACCTCTACAAGGTTCCTACTGTAGATGCCGACCCGCGTTTCTGTCCCGGGTTCGAGTCCTTTGTGCAGTAAACCTGACCCATAACACCGAGCCTTCTCGTACACCTGTACACAGAGGATAACTACAGGTGAGTTTGATCAGGTACATACAAGGGCTGAAGTTTAAAAGGGCTGTAACACTTTCTATGCCAATTTTATCTTTATAATTTATAATGATAGTTTATGTCATTTATATTTACTTTAGAGGGTAAAACATCTTATTACACAAACCAATTATCCGTAGTGGTAATAATGGAGATGCGTATAAAGCAAAAATGGCATGGCGGCCATTTTAATGTGAACACATTTTAGTATTTAGAATTACAAAAAAACAAGTCACATGGCTTTACCGAACCATTTATATTAATTTTTTACTTGATTTTCCGAAGAGAGAAAGGTGTTTTACTATTGGTGACATATTTTCAAATACATTTCATCGACTTATTTGAGCGAAAAAACTACTTCCACTTATTAACCTTAACCTAAAACTTTCACGCAAAGCGATGTGATTGACAGCTGAAACTCTGCCTATCCATGCTGTCTCCGTACGTTTTCGGTCTTGAATAGAACGCGGGATGCTTACTGACAAACAATCATAAGGTTTCTAAGAGCGTCTGTTAGCCTAATGGCTAGGAGCGCTGACTACCAAACGTAGGGTTGCATGTTTGAATCCAGATTCATGCATTACAAAACTTAATTTCTCGTTGAGATATTTTAAGATCATATTCAGATATACCAACACAAAATACATCAGTCTCGAAAAAATCCATCATTTTTGTGCTGTGCTAACACCCCTCCTGACTAGGACAGTCAATGACAAGTAAATTCTTAAATTATAATCAACTGATAACGCAATAGAGTGACGTCATGTCCATGGATTAAGTACATTCAATAAATGTAACACTGTTCTCATATATCAATATACATGTACTGTAACACTTTAGTTAAATGCATTCACCTGCTTGTATGACAACCAGTCGTACTCTTTGTTGGGTATTAACGTAGATTTAAAAAAGTATTTTGCTAGACGATCAGCAAAAACAATTAGTTGTAAATCATTATGAAGCAAGAAGTATATTGGAAGAATATTGATGACCAAAGATAAATTTATTAGATAGTGAATCTAAAACCTTTTTAGTAAGAGAAGAGTTCTACTGTTGGTAAAATATCCTATACATATTTTACTTTCAATTAATGTAGCGTTCTTTGAGTATATAAATATTGCATTCACCTGCTTGTATGACAGCCATTCATACTCTCTGTTAGGTCCTGTCCTCGCGCCCAAACATGGCCCATTGTCTACAAACATGGGAGGAGAACATGAGCTACTGTCCTCGATTATTTCAATTGAGTTTCTCTGTTGATCATGTTCAGAATTTGCTAAGAAGGTGGCACACATGATTTCTTGAAATCAATTTTGAATAAGACTAAAGCTGGTGCCCTTCGTGACTCTGTTGACCTTCTACTAACGTTCAGAGTGGTTGAGTTGTAGAGAAAGGCTCATGTTGTCACAGAGCCAACAAATGTACACTTTATAATCCTCATTGACCAAATAGTCTTTACAACAGATTTCAGAACCAGTGGAAAAGTAAACCATGTAGTCAAAGACCAGGCACTAGAAGACAAGGTATTATAAGAAACAAAATTCATCCATGGATTACTTTGTTACAAATTCGGCTTATCTTACTACAATGTATCTAAATGCTAAATGGTTTTGTTGTTGTTTTGATAATTGTTTCTTGAGGTTTTGTATCTGTAAGGTAATGTCTTATCAGATACTCTTACGAGATTACGTATATGTTTTAAAGGTACACAAATTCAAGACATAATGTATAAAGTAACTTTAAGTCGTCATACAAGCCCTGATAAGAATTTTGAAAGGCGAAACGAGTTCTATACATTAATTAATCAATGTCCAATGATTTTGCAAAACCACACACCCGAAACCCTAATGCCCCTCTGGAAGGCATCGTAGAGTGTGCGCACATCTTCGTACAGAAAGTGCATGAGGCCATCACCATTTTCTGTCTCACTTCCGGTCTTGGGTCGCTTGTATGATGTTACCCTGCTTCCATCCTAGAGACAGGCAGAAAATATACATATTTTAAATGAGCTTGGCCTAGATTTTCCAAGCTCTCGATGTGTCAAGATCGTCATCAATTAATAGTGGCTCACGACTATCTTTCCGAGGGGACTTCGAAGAAATAGACAAAAGAATTTAGATTAATTATTTTACTCATTTTCAGGTTTGTCATTAACTAAAACTCTGAATGGAAAATGTGAGCATTTTTAACACCGCACAGTGATAACATCTCACAGAGACATCATAACCTTGATCATGACGTATTGACTGCTAAAAAAGACAAGAAGTAGGTGCAGTATCTTGGTATAAGCTAGAGTCTCACGGCTATAAGACATGTACTCGCTTCAGGGTGTTATCATGTTTATGGTAAAGTGAAGGGTTGACACTAATTCAGGAGACTATGAGATTATATCTCGCCGCCTTAACATGATAACAATCCTGAAGATAGCATGTCAACATCACGGAGACGGTTATTACTCTGGTCTCAATCTGATGTCAAACAAGACTGGACATAGTGATATGTAAGTATACATTCGCAGCAACTCCTCACCTCGAGTATTGTCGACTGACTGGCCAGGTCAACTGGCGGGGTCAAAGGTCGAGCCCTGGAGTTCATGTAGTAGCTAGCGGCGGCAAGTCCGACCACAGTGAGAGCGCCGACACCAATGAGACCAACGTTCTGCTCGTACAAGGACTGGAGGGTTGTCTCCTCGTCTGTGGGCATGCTGGAACAGTGTACATGTAGCGATAACACTGCTGTAGATTGTTATGAAACCCCTTTACGAAGTACCACGTGGGTAATAATGAGATAGTTGCTATCGCCTTTTCATCATTCACTGGAGTCACATATGTCGAGGCAGGTGTTAAGGGAGAGGTACTTACTGTAGCCGAAACTTACAATGTTAATGCTGGTCGTTTCAGTGTAGTGACACTATAGAGTAATGATCTCTGACCGAAAACACTACTTTTATATTGACATCGTTAATTATAGGTCATATAGCATGCGCATGTTAATGGCACGTGTGGTTTCGCAGATGTAAAGTTGTTGCGCGATTGTTATTGGAAACAAGTTATTATCATTATTTGGTGATTTGGGGCCATTATGAGGCCGGGTGTAATTATTAGAACTCAAATTAGATATATATTTGATATTAACCCCCCCCCCCCCCCCCCCCTTTCACCACTAGGCTCAATAACAATAAAAGCTGTCATCAGATGCGTTACACATATCCATTTACATGTCACTTGTCCCAATGCAAGTCGTGTGTCTGTCGATGTGATGACAGATTCTATAGTTGTATCAGTTTTGAAATAAATGTTTGAAGGCAAAATGTACTCATGCTTTTTAGAAGATAATCTTATTCAAACATATAGACTGGATTGACAAGTATTTTCATCTTAATTTCACTGACTCTATTATATTAGTCTGTCATCCAGACCAAAGAGCAAACCGATTTGTCCAGACTAGAGAATTATAGCAAGTCTAGGCATTAAAGTCCAGGCATCTTTAGGGCTCCATGTTCTATGACTATTTGAATTGTTGGTAAACTTGTGTTATTGATAAGAAAAAAACTTATTTCTGAGACTAAATGTTAGTCTACCGATATATAGGAACCGCTTGCAAATCACGTAATGATTTGGGTCAGAAATGCTCATTTCTCTAGTGCTCCTATCTAATATTTAATAATTGAGTATTTTTGTCTTATAAATGAAAGACCGTTTCACAGACTAAGTGTCAGTGTATTTAGAAGACAGTCAGATTCATCCGAAACTTGTTGTCGCATTTAAACTAGTTTATAATTCTTCGTAAAACATTGTTCATCGCCTAACGATATATGTGAAAACGAGACACACACGTGGGAATGTCTTCGCTGTTGCTCGACAATGCCACTTCTGTGTAGCACATCGTGTGTTTGCCTTTACTGCGTCTTGCTTCTCAAACTTTAGGTTACTTAAACGACTGATGATATTCCTGTTTATATTGCTCACATAAAGGATCAAGAACGCCATTACTACCTAATCTAAGACTGCTTTATACCCCTGCTCCATTAGCAGCGTATCACATCTTACAGCTAAAATCACTCTGGACTAGATCCAAGCTAACGTACTCTCAGCGGGAGTTGTATAACCATCACACTCCACTCTTTTTTTATCGCATCTTATTGCATGTGTTCGTATTAAAATGGAGTCTACGATATAGTCACAGTCGTTTAGATTGTCTCTTAGTCGATATGGAGACTTTTGTAATGGTTATAAACAAAGTTTACTTGCCTAAGGAATTCATAGAAGTTCTTGAATCGGAGGTATACTGCATGTAGACTACACATATCTGAGAGTGCTATTTTTAAACAGGATAAGCGCTGCCAAGCGTAAGGAATATATGATGGGATATCAGGATATAGAGAGCCTTAGTTAATCTTGGTTTACCAGTATTGCAATCTGCAAATATTAATCCTCCATGTTTGATAAAGTTAATCAAAATGAAGTCAAAGGTTAAGGTCAATAGTAAATATTCCTAGTTGAAGACTCACTAAATGATATACTCACAACAACTATCGCTAGCGATGATATCCTCTCTAACTGAGGGGATGTAACGTTACCGTTTCATTTGACATTTACCCACAATTCATTACAACAATTTACAACAGGAAACGTTTGAAGAGAATGTCACTTGACCAAATAAAAATCGTGTCATCAGACATACAATACAGTACACATTGATAATAGAAGTGTATGTTACATACATATGTAAGTCGTAATGCGACGCGTCCAGTCATGATTAAAATGATATCTACAGCATTTTAACATAGAGGCGTGATGTGATATGTAAATTTAAAAAACCTGCACAAAAAATACCAGAAATAGGTTTTCTAAACAAGACAATATGACACTTTCAAACAAATTCTGGGTGTTCTGAATAGCCTGATGGCACTGTGCTGAGGGAGATAGAGACATGCAGCTGTGACCTAGAGATCTGTTTACATGTTTACATAGTGCACCGTACTTCAAGTATCATGCATAATGTATGCATATATAGATAGAGGTTAAAGCCTTAGTGAGCATGTGCATGTGCAGATGTGGTACATACAGAAAGGATGCATGCTAGGGCATGTGTAAGTAAATGCATGTGTGTCAATCAATCGTGTCACGTGAACTGCTATCCTCCCAACTCTCCCCCCCCCCCCCCCCCCCCCCTCGCCCGGCCCCTGATCCACGTTTCACAAAACATGCCATGGATCATTTCAGACAAAAAGGGTGTCAAGTGTCAAATATTAACTGTTTGCAAGCCTGTTCTGTCCTAAAAAGTAAATACATATGTTCTCATATTATCCCTAGCCGTGGTAAGCAGCCAAGCTATGGTGTAGGGCAGTCTGACCGAGACTCGGTCACTGCGCCCTTTCATACAAGAGTGATCGGCTACAAGTGCGAAAGTAAGGGAGGAAGATGTGTGGTGTACTGTTGTTATATTATTGACAGTTGAACAAGTAAATTAAGGGAATGCTAAACATATCATCTTAGTTTTGTTGACAGTGAACCTGTATATGTATGGAAGTTTCCATAAGTTGTTTCTCGTTGATTATTTTGTTTATTTTTTTAATAAAAAGAGCCCCAGGAGGATCTCTGTATCCATTGTAAACACATCATCATAAAGTATAAGAAAATATTCACGCATGCGCTGTATATATTATACTTTAGAGGACACGAGATCTAACGGATACCATTATAAAAATGGGATGTGATTATATATTGGTCGGAATGTCACTAAACTGATGTAACCTGACACATGCAACCTACCTGGATGTACTGTGTTGGCTCCACTTCTTATATAAAAGAATCCACTACACGCTGTCAAGTTGGCGAAGGTCAAGAGGCAGATTTTGTCGTGTGTGTACAGCAACTTCGATAAACAAAAGTGGGCGTGTCTGGTGGAGATTCCTTAAATCAGTAAATATGAACAATGTGGAGAATCCTGGGGGTGGTGGAGAAGTAGTGTGGATAATACAAACACGTGTTAAGTGGACGTGGACATAGCATTACACTGCACAACACATACACCACTGCACAACACATACACCACTGCACTACACATCGATATGTACCCGTACATATATCTATCTACATGTGATATACAAACTTCTGTGGCGATAACACAATCCATTGTCCATTGAACTATTCAGATAAGTTATCATCCTATGGTTACTTGACCTACAACTCACTCCGAAAGCAAACTGCAATATTTACATCATCAACTGGGCCTTTGAGCTTATGTATAACCTATTTAGTCATTCTACTTCCTTATATGCCAATTTGCTTTATCTGGAAACAAACACAACCGGAAATAGTTTGCAATGACACCACTAAAGGCTAAATCTATGCGAAACGAGGACCAGGACTCCTTTAATTTAATTAGGCTGTCATTTTTACATGGCAACCACTTGGATAAGTTTCAAGTACTTTGACCTCAACATGTTGTTGATATGTGTAGTTTCCGAAAGTTGGTGTCCATTTATTTAGAATATTAAGTGTATGTCATTGTATATCAAAAAAGTTTGTATGATGAGTAAAATAACCGCTATGAAGTAACAAACCCTGGGTGGACATTTGTATTTTATCTTGCAATTTGTAACTCTGAAATAAAATATGTTTAATAGTATTTGGAGCACAGTCAAATGCTTTCGTCCAATCATATGATTGTATTGTGGTCACGTGGAGTACATTTATATCCCGATAGATGTACGGTTGTCTGGTTGCGTTCGGGTATCATGCTCATAAAACTGGTTCACAGACTTCCATAAAAACAACAAACAATTGCAATGTCAACTGAATGTTTTATTTATGTGGATAATACACAATTAACAATTATTACATTGACAAATGATCTGCTGTGTAAAATCGCTTCCGTCGGTGGGGGTCTTCTATGTTAAGGAGCTTGATATTCCTAAAAGAAGAATAAAATCATGTAAATAAAGCAAGTAATGTGAGGTCAATTGGAAATTTTCAAGTGTATTTCATTTATATCACGAGTAAGTGAAACAACGACAAGCATCAAACCATGTTACAAATGTTTTATATATATTCAACCAAGATATTAAAAATAATATTCAGACGTAAAACGACATAAACAATTAGAAGAAAGTGATATAAAAGTACCTTTTTGGGGTGTTAGAGGATGGAGGCTGCATTGTCGTCTCTATGAAACCCCTGTATCGCCAGAGCGATGTCCAGTACGACGTTACATTCTTTCCAGTAGACAGTTCGAGTAAAATTCCGTTACTGCAGTAACCTGAAATAATTCATATGCAATATAGATGGGATGCACAATAGCATATGCAACAATAGATATTACAACTCGCAGCTCAACAAACAAACTAAAATATTTGAAATACAAAAAACAATAACTTTTATTAAATAAACCAATTTAATGAAATTTACTTTGAATTTTAAAAATATACACTTTAAAAAGTAAGGAGTAAAAAAATAAAGTTACCTTTCCTGAATAAATAGTGTACTTGTCCTTGGACTGTCCATGATGAAGCCATTGTATGAACTGATTCATTCTAAAAACCACTCAGTCTTTATAGGCAATGAAATGTATTACTGCTCAATGTTGCTGAATAAAAACGTGCTTAAAACATGCATGTTCGTGATTCAAGTACGACGCCTATGCTGTAGCACGACTCGTACGCTTTATATAAAATGTACGCCTCATGCACCTCGGACAATTTAAGAAATTCAGTGCTCACAGTGCTGATGATGACGTCAATGTCCCTAACATTTGCATATGAAAATGAGAAATGTAATTGTTTTTCATGTTGTGTTCGAGAGACTGTTTCACAAATTTGTTGACAATTCATTTGAAATATATTCATTTTAAGACATTTTCTTGACGACTCAAGCATTTGACTGTGCTCTAAGATAGATAGAGAACTCGCAGCAGTACATTATCGGGATATAAATGTACGGGTTTGATAGGGTTAGGCTCGGCTAACGCCTCGCCCAACCCTCTCAAACCCGTACATTTATATCCCGATAATGTACTGCTACTCGTCCTCTATCTGTTACGAAGAATGCTTATTTAAGATGAAATAATTACTTTGATTTTATGCATTTCTCCTGAAATAAATGTTCATGTTTTAGTGATACCATGGGGGTCGAGATTGTCGAATTGTCTTATAATGTCTAGGTGCTATAAGTGTAGGTACACAAAGTCTTCGAAGGGAATTTAGAATCATTATGGCATACATCAGAAAGCAATATTTTCGGGATAACAACGTCAGTGAGAAGATACATGAAGGCCCTTCTGCACCAACTCTTTCAGCGGTCGAAATGGTCCTCTGTGACGTACACCAGTACAGGTGCTTTTAAATTCAGTGTCTGTACCCGTCCTCCATTCCAATAAAACCGCCTGACTGTCTACACGCTAATAACAAAATCATTTGCTTAGATTTACGTTTCACTTAATCCCTCGAAATGTAGATTGTGTCTTTTCTTCTTCTGTAGTAGGATCGGTGGAGATCTGAACTGTATCTCTTCAGGAGTTGGCGATATTGATGTTTGATCCTAGTTTCCTTATCTCTATAACTAATTTGTTTGTAAATGACATCGGGATGCTTGAGTTTTCTGGGTGATATCATTTTTGCTTTTAGTCATTGCAGAAAAATATCTACCAGATAGTGGGTAAGTTTCTGGCTAAAATTTGATAAGTCAATGGGACAATTTAGTCCTATTTAGGCACGTTAACATGTTGAGAGGTTTGATAAAATTATCGTCTACCCTCTGTAAGTCCTGTCACAGTGCGAGAAGTGCTGGAAAGTTTTTCAAACCACATTTCTCACTCATGATAGTGATCACTGAACGTACATGGACAAACTATCGTTTCTACAAGGGGGCTTAATAAGGGACAAGAATATTCCATGGTAAATAATGTGTACATTTTCATATCATTACTTGTAATGTACTGTTACTAGTAATCACAATATGTAAATGCACCAGTCCAATAATTGAGTGTTGCATTTTGTTCGATGTTTGGAAATAACCTATCAGTATAATTTTATGTTTCACAACATTGAAATATGAACCGTTCAGTCCAAGATCCGATAAACAGAATATATTGTAGTTTGTGTCGGTTGTTGTTGTCCTTCTGTGTGTTGTGTTGATCGGATAAGAAGTCCTCAAAATAGTACACTTTGAGCGAGACGGTGGAAGGGAGGTAAGTCTGTTATGCACTCTACATCTAAGCTTCTATAACTATATAACGAGCATGGGGAGGAGTGATTTTATGGTGGATGTTGGATAAGCGAAACATAACTGTAAAAGAAGATTACAGACGAAACATCATCAATATGTTACAACTGAGCATAAATACACTAACAGATACATAGGGTTTCATCGGTGCAAAGAAGATGAGTTCCTGATTTTGTACGAGTTTATATCAGCCTATTACATCCCACTTAGACCTCGTAGTCCGTGGCAACCATTCATAAAACTGTCCTGTTCATTATCGATATCGGGACTCTTTAGGGTGAAAGAGTCCTGATATTGGATACACGGACACTTTTTTTAAAACTATTTTTAACAAGGTTACATAAACAATTTCAACGACAACACATCAACAAAATGAGCTAAATGTTTCATTGAATGAGGTCATGGCGTAAGAAAAAGAATGTTAATGCTTCATTTATCAATAATATCGATACAACAAAAAAAGTTTAATCAACGTATTCAATTTGACAGATGTTGCGCTGGAAAGAATTGAACGAACAAATGTACATAGGTTCTGATAAACCTAGCCCTGAACGACAACATTCGTAATTGCAGTAAATTAAATGTTAATCTAGAAATCAATGAATAAACCAGTTTGAAACATTAGTCGTTTTAATGAACAATATTAATACATATCATATAAAGAAATAACAAGTGTCAGTTACATATATAGTGAATATATTTCTATTAAGAATCCATTTCGAAATTTCACTGGCGGTATATGCAACATAGATGTACGTCCGATTCCTGAGAAGCACGTGCTAAAATCGCTCAGGCTGAACATCCATAGTACTACACACTTTATTCATAACAGGGTGAAGGGGTCACAAAATGGTTGTGAAAATTTTCATAATTTTAACACTTTTATTTTTTTCATGTTAATTCACTCGAAATAAATGAGAGGTAAGTCAGTTATTACCATAGTCTCCTCGTTGCATCGGGAAATACAGGACCAAGGCCTCGGCCGGGGCCTCTCGGACAAACTATCCTGGTATTTCCCGATACAACTTGGAAACTATGGCAGTAACTATAACGTGTATGCTCTATACAACTACTACCATGCTGGCAGCATCAGACTAACACATCAGCAGTCTTACATGTCATCAATGTGGAATATTGATCATCGACGTATTTACATTAAGATGCGTCAAGACGTTTTTAAACTCAAACCAATTAATGAATAATGAAACAAATGAAAAACATTGTACGTTTTAATTGATAAAAGTTATTCTATAAAGCTTAGAACTATATTCGAGGGAACTACAAACCAAAGTCGTTTGTGACACATCGGCTGATAATGTCGGATGAAGTTTAAGACATGTAAGTTGTGTCACACATTTGAGTCAAACATCAATTGCAACAACGAAACATTCCTCAAGTTGGATTTTAACATCATAAATAATGAAACCATGATTAATGTAATGAAATAAAAGAATGATATATCATCTGAAAAGAGTATTGTACTAAATATAATATTAAGAGAAACAACATTCAAAACATTTACATCAGCAATAATATAGACAACACAAACATCAACAATCGAACTGGAGTTCGTTTTGCTTTTAAAGGTTTACTGCCATAGACCCATGACCATACCTACCAATAGTCAGTGCTCCAAATACTTCAAAATGTCATGATTGTCAAACATATCGAATTTGTTCGAATTTTGAAGAAATCAAGATTTTGATAATATCCAGCGTTTCAAAACTATTATACAAGTGGAACACAAGAAATTTGCAAACTAATTCATATTCACTTTGTACATTTATATATAACATGTATCTTTTTTCACTTTTACATATAACCTACACGGCTGTCAATTTTATACTTATAAGTATGATACGGCCGGAAATAATGCCGTTATGATTTATAAACGGAGAGTGAAACGACCACACGTTTGATATGATCATTGATGAACCATAGTGTGAACCAGAGAGTTTCAAAAGTAACCATGGAGTTAAAATATGAACCATTGAGTTAAAATATTAACCATATGGTTAAAATATGAACCATATGGTTAAAATATGAACCATATGGTTAAAATATGAACCATAGGGTTAAAATATGAACCGTGGAGATACAATATGAACCATTGAATTAAAATATGAACCTTGGAATTAAAATATGAACCATAGGGTTAGATTTTGAACCATGAGTTTAATATATGAACCATAGAGTTAATATATGAACCATAGAGTTAAAATATGAACCGTAGAGTTAAAATATGAACCATAGAGTTAAAATATGAACCATAGAGTTAAAATATGAACCATCGAGTTAAAATGTGAACCATCGAGTTAAAATGCGAATCATTGAGTTGAAATGCGAACCATTGAGTTTCATGATAAAATAGAAATGTATATAAAAATACACTGACAAGATATGGACCAATCGTTCTGCTTACCGCTCAAACTGTTTCTCAACTTATTTGTAGAATGTATTTTGAATAAAGCTTCCCGCTTCCAAGATCTAATAAACAGAATAATATTGTAGTTTGTGTTGGTTATTGGTGTCCTTCTGTGTGTTGTGTTGATCAGATAAGGTCTGAGGAAGTCCTCAAAATAGTACACTGTGGAAGGGAGGTAAGTCTGTTATGCACTCTACATCTAAGCTTCTAAAACTATATAACGAGCATGGGGAGGAGTGATTTTACTGTGAATGTTGGATAAGCGAAACATAACTACAAAAGAAGATTACAGACGAAACACCATGACGATCTGATAACTGAACATAACTAGAATAGAGGATAACAGACGGAACATCATAACGATCTGATAACTGAACATAACTAGAATAGAGCATAAATGACGGAAAATCATAACGATCTGATAACTGAACATAACTAGAATAGAGGATAACAGACGGAACATCATAACGATCTGACAACTGAACATAACTAGAATAGAGGATAACAGACGGAACATCATAACGATCTGACAACTGAACATAACTAGAATAGAGGATAACAGACGGAACATCATAACGATCTGACAACTGAACATAACTAGAATAGAGGATAACAGACGGAACATCATAACGATCTGATAACTGAACATAACTAGAATAGAGGATAACAGACGGAACATCATAACGATCTGATAACTGAACATTACTTGAACAGAGGATTAATGACGGAACACCATAACGATCCGATAACTGAAAAAACCTAAAATAGAGGATAAAAGACGGAACATCATAACGATCTGATAACTGAACATAACTAGAACAGAGGATAACAGACGGAACATCATAACGATCTGATAACTGAGCATAACTAGAACAGAGGATAACAGACGGAACATCATGACGATCTGATAACTGAGCATAACTAGAAGAGAGGATAACAGATGGAACATCATAACGATCTGATAACTGAAAATAACTAGAAGAGAGGATAACAGACGGAACATCATAACGATCTGATAACTGAACATTACTAGAATAGAGGATAACAGACGGAACATCATAACGATCTGATAACTGAACATAACTAGAACAGAGGATAAATGACGGAACACCATAACGATCCGATAACTGAAAAAACCTAGAATAGAGGATAAAAGGCGGAACATCATAACGATCTGATAACTGAACATAACTAGAATAGAGGATAACAGACGGAACATCATAACGATCTGATAACTGAACATAACTAGAACAGAGGATAACAGACGGAACATCATAACGATCTGATAACTGATACATAACAAGAACAGAGGATAACAGACGGAACATCATAACGATCTGATAACTGAACATAACTAGAATAGAGGATAACAGACGGAACATCATAACGATCTGATAACTGAACATAACTAGAACAGAGGATAAATGACGGAACACCATAACGATCCGATAACTGAAAAAACCTAGAATAGAGGATAAAAGACGAAACATCATAACGATCTGATAACTGAACATAACTAGAATAGAGGATAACAGACGGAACATCATAACGATCTGACAACTGAACATAACTAGAACAGAGGATAACAGACAGAACATCATAACGATCTGATAACTGAACATAACTAGAATAGAGGATAACAGACGGAACATCATAACGATCTGACAACTGAACATAACTAGAATAGAGGATAACAGACGGAACATCATAACGATCTGATAACTGAACATAACTAGAATAGAGGATAACAGACGGAACATCATAACGATCTGATAACTGAACATAACTAGAATAGAGGATAACAGACGGAACATCATAACGATCTGATAACTGAACATAACTTGAACAGAGGATAAATGACGGAAAACCATAACGATCCGATAACTGAAAAAACCTAGAATAGAGGATAAAAGACGGAACATCATAACGATCTGATAACTGAACATAACTAGAACAGAGGATAACAGACGGAACATCATAACGATCTGATAACTGAGCATAACTAGAACAGAGGATAACAGACGGAACATCATAACGATCTGATAACTGAGCATAACTAGAACAGAGGATAACAGACGGAACATCATAACGATCTGATAACTGAACATAACTAGAACAGGCTTTTTATTCCTTTTGAATCATTGATTATCAGTTCTTCAATTTACAATATAGTAATTCCAAAATACAATAGGGGTGGAATATCTGATGAACTTCCCGATAATGTGTTGCAGTTAATCATTGTGTTGTGTTTGCATATAATCATCATGTTGTGTCTTGCAGTTAATTATCGTGTTGTGTCTTGCAGTTAATCATTGTGTTGTGTCTTGCAGTTAATCATTGTGTTGTGTCTTGCAGTTAATTATCGTGTTGTGTCTTTCAGTTAATCATCATGTTGTGTCTTGCAGTAAATCATTGTGTTGTGTCTTTCAGTTAATCATTGTGTTGTGTCTTGCAGTTAATCATCATGTTGTGTCTTGCAGTTAATCATTGTGTTGTATCTTGCAGTTAATCATCATGTTGTGTCTTGCAGTTAATCATTGTGTTGTGTCTTGCAGTTAATCATTGTGTTGTGTCTTGCAGTTAATTGTGTTGTGTCGTCTTCGCAGGGTACAAAGGAAATAGTTCAGATAAAAATTGCGATGTAGATAAAATATTTACAAAGAACAAAATGGATCGGATTCAGTCGTGTGTATACAAACTGTGCTGTGGAGACATATTATGTGGCGCGATATTCGTCAAGGAAGAGTGAGCAAGAACGTACTGTTGTAACATTACAATGGATCGCCAGACTTTAGATGACATACAAGTCTCAGGTGATAACGACACAGGTAAAAGACACACAACACCGTGATACACATTTAGTTGAACTCTCGTTCAAACTGTTGAGGCTGCTGTTTTAAGGTATGGTTTTATTCGTGTCCCTTATTGTAACATTATTTCAACATATCCATAACTCATATAACGGGAAATGACCGGTGACAGACTGTGTACCAAGTGATGTGGATGATGTTGTCATAAGGTTGGTTCGTATATATGGTTGATTGTTCTCTCGAGACGTGCATGGTGGTGAGAACATACAAGACGTTAAAAAGTATATGATTTTTTATGATACCCCGATATGACACCCTGATAATCTTCCAAAATCTTGAGATGATTTCTTTGAAAGGCGTATATGATGATGATCCCTTATGTGAATAAGGTAGTGCGATTGTTCACTCATGATTTAATTTACAGACTGTTCGATATGAGAACTTGAAAGACGACATGACACCCTGATGACCTTCAAAAGCTTGAATTAACAATAAGTTTGATATTGTAAAGCTTGTTATGACAATATGATGACCTTCAAAAGCTTGATATAACACAACGTTGACCTTCAAAATCTTGATTTAACAATATGATGACCTTCAAACGCTTGGTATGACAATCTGATCCCCTTCTAAAGCTTGATATGAAGCTTTTCAATGACTTGCTTTAAAGCCTGGTGCATTGATGCAAATGTAGTAGGTGATGTCGGGTTTTCAGAAGAATTATCTATTATAGTAACACTCCTAACTAGTTTTCCAGCTTGACAAAAAAACAACCTCTTTATTTAGTTGGTCCTGTGGTATTTCCCGTGGGTCAGTCGATGTTTGTTGTCACTCATATGCAATGTTCAGTTATACACCCGACTATTCGTTCATCCTTTTATATACTATCTACTGTTGCTGCTTCCCTAAACTGGTAAACAGTGGCTTAATGCATGAACACACCCGCTGTAGAGGAGCAAGTGGACTGTAAAGGTCAGCCATATCGTGCGACTGACTACATGCTGTTTATGGTCTTTCCAGCAGGTACTTGTACCATACTAAACACGGTTCAGTCCTTATCTTGTCATAGCGTGTGTACACAACACACAACAAGGACAACCGACCAGGTCGGGACTGTGGTCAAGCAGGTTGGTTGACGTAGTTAACTGTTCTGTTTTAAAAGTCGGATAGAAACTACACCATGTATATGTGTCAGTGTGCTTCAGCATGTGTGTCAGTGTGTTGTTAACTTACAAATGTACAGTATCTATTACCATAGCTTTTGGACTCACGTGATCTCAAATTTATCAATGTGTATAGTTTCCTATGTTTCTCACATATTCATATTACTAGAAAGCACGAAGAAAGGCTTATTCAATAAACCGCAAAAATGCTACTTATTGCTACAACGCCTGTCAACACAACCCCCTCAGTGGCGGATCCAGGAATGTTTAAAGGGGGGCAGAGACACCAGCACTTCTAAGCAACCCGAGAGGATGAATCTGCCAGATTCCTTGTGGTTGTCGACTACGCTGTCGGCAATTTAGCTTGATTATTTGTGGCAAGTAATAAACAGAATACTAAACTTCCTCCCATATATTTCATATAATACCAGTTTTATCAAACTCATGAACGATTTTGTCGCTTTTGCTAGTACTAAATCATTTACTCGTTTAATAAAAGTTGTATGAAATGGGTATTCACCGAAGAATATATATCAAATTACATCATATTACACCAATTATATGAATACATACAGATTTATTTACAGCAATCATGGACATGAAGTGTATTATTCATTGTAGATTTTAAGAAAATAAGGTTTAAGGTTATGCACGTACAGTGAAAATCGTAATAAAATGTTTTCCCATAATAATGTACCTATTGAGAGATAACATACGCATGCATCTTCATTCTTATCATTTTGCTACGATTAGCAAATTATATAATGAAATCCCCAGAGGAAAACCAGCAAATGAAAACAATTAAGTCTTATATTATTCAATTTATAAGTAATAAAACACACAATTAATCAGGTTAAAAATAAAGATTTTCATTAAGAAATAATAGAGATGCAATTGAATCACAAATACGTTATATTCTAAAAGCTGTAACTGTCTTTAAACTATAGAATGTCAGTCCTATCCATGAACAGCTCTATTCATAGTCTTTAACTGTCTCTGGAAAGTCAACATTCCATAAGACTGGCTGTGAACAATCTAATGATAAACTGAACCTTGTGATGTATCTGAACCAAGCAACACAAAGGGAAGTAACTCTGAAACATGTGTGTATCCTGTAACTAGTTTCAAATCCTGTCACTGTTACAGTTCAAATGCTAGTGATCATAAATTAAGTGTTTGTGACCCCCAAAACAACTAAATGTAGTTATTCAACACTACTAAATGTAGTTATTCAACACTACTAAATGTAGTTATTCAACACTACTAAATGTAGTTATTCAACACTACTAAATGTAGTTATTCAACACTACTAAATGTAGTTATTCAACACTACTAAAAACACACCCCTATTCCATACTGCAGTATTTTAATCTCCTTGATTCAGTTTCCTCACAAGTGTTAATATTCTGTAGGAATGTGTCCAGTATTGTTATTCCCAACATCCCATCTGAGGAAGGAGAAAGCATATACTCGGACACGACGACATACGTTCACCAGATATTCTTGTATTCTTGAGAAATCCAAAGTAGTTATCGAAATTAATACAAACATGGTCATCCATAGTATGGATATATTTTGAACGGTATACTTACTTTACTGTTTGAAAACTTGCATATAGTTGTTTCTACTTCTGTGAGTATTTGGCTCAGGTTATTCTGTTGCTTTCAAATTTCATCGAATAACCCACTGGAGGTGTAACACGTTAGACACGTGTAAGACATTATTGAATTCAAACTGAGGGTCTATGAAAGGAATTATTGAATTCCTCAGCGACAGCTTTACATTGTCGGCCAAAAGAAACGCATGCCGTAACCAGACATCTTATCAGATTTCGTAAAAACTACAATGAACAGTTTAGCAATATTACAGCATTATAAAGTCGCACCATTTCTGTATAATATATTTAAATTTCAGAAGTTGTCATGTCACAAAAGAATGGCGATTGTTGAAATGATACAACATAAATTGTTCAGTTTTCGATCAGTGTTTGATCAGAAAAACATTTGAAACAGATGTTCATACATCCACGAGCAACAATACAAGCATGCATTCGCATCAAATTGCTGATGACGTTACAAATGTACGTGGTTATGGTGCGCAAGTGAATCAACCGAAAATAGCGGTCTTCATTGGGCGTGGTTGAATGTTATTGACTCGAATCACCGTTTTTCCACGATTTCAATGGATTGTTCATATTAGTTATTGTTTCAGCATAACGTGGAGACCGCCATTAATTATACTTCAGCAATTATTTCATCTTTCATTTTAAGGAAAATGAAGTAGGCGTTTCTTTTGGCCGACAGTGTACATGAAATATAACAAAAAGATTAAAATTATTTTCATGAAAGAACTCGGGAGATCCTGGGGTGTTATTTGCTGTATTTGCAATATGTGTATGTCATGAATTGATGAATAAATAATAATATAGAGGATATTATATGAGTGTCTATGTCATACTATGTCATGAATTGATGAATAAATATAAAATGGTTTGACTCACAAAAGGTGTTAATGTTAAACAAGATGCATTCGTATTGGCATACACAGTTTATAAATGAATTTAGAATTGCAAATAGTTTGGACGGCTATAGAAAGCATATTCAAATCTTTGGTAAAACAGAGTTTTGATCCAAAAGAAACGAAATCTTAAAAGTGGGGACGTTTTCTTAAAAAGGAAGCCAGCCCCTCGCCGGCATGATCTTTTAAACCATACATCATGCTTACGGCAAGTGATATCTTTGTCATTAAATTTACATCTACATACCTTTAAAAATTATCTTAAGCAAACAGTTATTGCAATGGCTAAAACAGTATATAAATGTAGCGTTTATGTTTAAACATTTCATGAAACGACATATCATTGTCATCAATGTTGGAACGCATATGAGCTGCATTCAAGTTATCTCTCTCACGTAGCATCCTCATTGAAACGTCGCACTCCTGCAATAAAGAAGTCGTGTATTCACTTGTTCTCTGTCAGTATTGAAGTACTAACGACTACTGCGTGGACATGTTATTGTTGACAATCACATGAAGAAATCTCGCCCAGGAAAGTCATTATGAACTGAACAGAAGTGTGTTTACTCTCAGGCCACAGACATCCATGAAGCTACATGCTATACTCAAAAACAACTAAAAACATTCACGATGAATATGATAAATACTTAGTCCAATGATTATTAACGACTTCTTTAAAAACACGTATATTTACATCACAGAACAAGGCAAATATGAGTAGTGTATTTTTAGTGGGAGAGAGAATGTGTTAATATATGTCTTATCTCATACATACGAATAATTAATACATGTCAATATAATACAAATGTACAAGCCGCCAAAAGAAAAAATACAATAACATGTCATCATAAGATTTTTCAAAGTATATGTAAACATAATATAAAGATGCAGTTGGGATGTTTTGTATTTAAGTGGAGTGTCCGTGCGGCACGCGTGTTGAAATAAAAACTAGATTGTACCAGGATCTGCACGAGTGCTTTCACAGCTCACTGTGCTTGGTTGTTAAATCTAGACAATGGTCCAAGCCGAGCTATCAGTCTGCATTACATCCTCGCTTATATCATATGTCTTCACTTGGTGAAACTTGGTCTGGATGGCACACCACTGACAGTTGATACTTTGTAACGCGGACAGCATCTGGCAGGCAACACGTTAGGTTCGTATTTCAGCCTTCTTTTAGAGTTATTTATTCACAAAATATAGTTTTCTTATGAAAATCACATTATATGTCATCGTTTATCGCGAACGAAATTAATATTTTGTGAAATCTCTGGGATAGCCCAGTGGTTAGCGCGTTCGGCTTCGGATCAAGAGGTCCGTTTCGAATCCCGCCAGGGGCACGGCAACTTTGTCTGCAGTAGAGAACTGTTCTACACGCAGTAAGGTTTGGGTGCATTGCTAAACTGAATTTCAGAGTAGTACCACCCATGGTTCGCTAGTTCCAGTCACTGCTCGCAGGTTTCACCGCAATGCATAGCCACATGGCGTTGTAGGCTTTCTCCCTGCCGTAATACTAGCAGCCGCGATATAAGTGAAATACTCTTGAAAGCGGCGTTAAACCCCAACTCACCTCACCTCTTTTTGGACATTCAAAATTGTGCATCATACGCACAATCTGACCGGTAATAAACGTTATGTTAGCAGTATGTGTGAACGTTATATTGATACCTTGTTAGCTTATACCAGTGAAATATTACCTAATATAGTGAAGAAATCTTGTATATAATTTAGAGTAGTGTTTGTTATATTCCATGCGACATTTAGTCGAGGTAAGGTGGCCGATTGGATAAGGTGTAGGGACAGTCAGTGCTGGCGGTTGCTAAGTGATTCTGAAGGTATGGGTTCGAATTTCGCAAGGGCCTCGCCCCGAAAAGTACACAAACGTGTACTATTGCAGTTATCTTACGCTTGTACTTCTGCAATGCTCTTAAATCGGTTGACGTCCGTTTAAGCAATATTTTCTAAATTTATTTACGTGCTCTGTAATGTGGTACGAATCCCTATCAAGAGCACTCTAAATGATAATGGCTGATATTTCTTGTTGAATTGATCATGTATTTTCATGAATGTCTTCACCATAATTAGTTATTATTTATGCTTACAGACAGAAAAATCGTCTCCCCAGATCATGGTTTTATTCACCAAAATGAAATGACTCTTTTGCTTATGACGTCATGGACAATGACATAGACGTTGTTTATTTTTATTAATGCACTGCGATTTGAAGTCATTGAATAAAAATTGCATTAAGGATATCAACTTGTGAACCCCATATAATTTTCAAGGGACCAGGAGTGACAAAAGACCATGGACAACATTCGAGCAACAGCCCGGACCCTGATGGAGACCCGAATGGGGCAGATCGGAGCTGGAGCAGTTGCTGTAGCAGGAGTAGCCGCTGTATCGTATCTCGTATCACCCGGACCACAGCCTATTGAACATAGAATTGATATCAACAACCAGAGTGTAGATATGGGGGTATGTTCAATTCACAATTCAAAACTTCATTTGACCATTGAAACATCTGCTATTTTTCAGTTACATTAGACTATTTCATAACAAATATGTAACTTTATATACAGGAAAATAACTTTGTTCAATTGTGGATTTCACAGGCTGAAATCGTACACATAAACTACAAGCCAACTGATTGTCCTACAACTCCACCGCTCTTTATAGCGAAGTGTTGAGTGAGTGTTGAGTGAGTGTTGAGTGAGTGTTGAGCGTTTTTAATTGCTACTGTCAAATCACGACATTGCAACCATTTAAAAACTAGAACCACTGAGGGTATTTACAGCTTGAAGAGTAGTAAAATAGTGCACATGGAACAGAAGAGAGTCGATATATTTCCAGAACCTATTCAGTATCAATCAAATTGTTGACACATTGACACCCTCGTCAACACATGTAGACCAAAGCCTCAAAAGTTAAACAATAGTCTACTAGAACCGATTTATTGTTCCCTTTAGAAAAAATGTCAGTGAAATTGGTTTACTCTTACTGTTAGTTACTCGTGGTCTCCACTGCTGAGGATTTCTTTTTCAAATCGAGGCTCGTGTACTTGAGACTTATGCACAGTTGACATGTTTCTTAACAGTGTTCAGTCCATAGGGCGTGTATTGTTGTTGTCGACACTACACGCCCCTGTGGTTCTGCCAATAATGCCCTCGCTGTCTCTGTCTCGCTATTGATAAATACCAAATGCCTCCTGCTCCAGAAGGGAGTGCGCTGTTCCCCCCTACTGAAGGAGATGGGTCTGTCAGCTCCTCTAGAACGGATCTCTGATGATATGGACACTCTCCACTCTATCTTCCTCTCCGGTCTGAAGCAATCCAGTAAGTTCAACAACTCATTCTTTACACATTGGTTGCATACTCGTGTATAGGTAACGATACTCTACATCAAGCTAAAACTGTTAACTTTCTTTTGAGAAGAATGGTGATAATACATGTATATAATTTTTAAAAACTCAAACGAATCGAACTTCTTTTAAAAAATATAATCGATATTTTCTCAATTATAAATTACTATATATTGTACCACTTTTCAATATAAACTTTGTTATCTTCAAAATATGAACACAAGCTATTCTAAGTTATCTTATCTATCTTATTTATCCCAGGAAACGAGAAATGTCTTGGAACACGAAGCGGTCCCAACAAGGAGTATGTTTTTCAAACTTACCAACAGGTGCGTGTTCTTTCTCTTATTGGTCACTGAAGCAAGTGCCATTCTTATACCTTGAAATGCGTGTCTGGTACATTTCTGTTTATTTCACTGTGTTTTTGAATGTTTGTGAATGTCGGGGATCGTAATGGTAGAAAGGCTCCTTCGCATGTTTCAAATTACCTTCACAACTGATTTGCTGTTAAAGGTGACTGTGCAATGATCAGACAAGTATATGAAGATTTTCGATTGCAGATATATGACAGAGCGAGATTGGTTGGCACAGGACTTATCAGTTTGGGACTGAAACCTCAGCCAACCACTTTTGTTGGGATATACAGCAAAAACAGACCAGAGGTACTTATTCTTCTCTTATTACCTGAAACAGTACCCAATTGCTCTCAACATTTACTCATTCAGTTGATTTCATTGCCTTAATTTGCATTTGCATACGTAGAACATTTCTTGTCATCAAAGTTAATAGTTGGATGACAAAATAGCACAGCTGTGCATGGGTGCAGGTGAATCATATATCCAAACCTGGTGTTCATCCGGTGATGACAGACAATAGGGTAACATAGTTACATTTCACACCTTCTTTGTTGTGGGTTATGGATGGTAACTGTCATATCTCTTGTTGCAGTGGGTGATAACAGAGCAGGCGTGCAACACGTACTCGATGGTTCTGGTTCCTCTGTACGATACTCTCGGACCTGAAGCCTGCCAGTATGTTATCAACCACAGTACGTAGTGTTACAGTGTGTTATCAACCACAGTACGTAGTGTTACAGTGTGTTATCAACCACAGTACGTAGTGTTACAGTATGTTATCAACCACAGTACGTAGTGTTACAGTATGTTATCAACCACAGTACGTAGTGTAACAGTATGTTATCAACCACAGTACGTAGTGTTACAGTATGTTATCAACCACAGTACGTAGTGTAACAGTATGTTATCAACCACAGTACGTAGTCTTACAGTATGTTATCAACCACAGTACGTAGTGTTACAGTATGTTATCAACCACAGTACGTAGTGTTACAGTATGTTATCAACAACATTACGTAGTGTTACAGTATGTTAACAACCAGAGTACGTAGTGTTACAGTATGTTATCAACCACAGTACGTTATCAACCACAGTACGTAGTGTTACAGTATGTTATCAACCACAGTACGTAGTGTTACAGTATGTTATCAACCACAGTACGTAGTGTTACAGTATGTCATCAACCACAGTACGTAGTGTTACAGTATGTTATCAACCACAGTACGTAGTGTTACAGTATGTCATCAACCGCAGGTTGTATTGTTACAGTATGTTATCAACCACAGTACGTAGTGTTACAGAATGTTATCAACCACAGTACGTAGTGTTACAGTATGTTATCAACCACAGTACGTAGTGTTACGGTATGTTTTTTTAATTACGTAGTGTTGACATACTTAAAATGTACCCCAGTAAGTAACAGTGTGGAACAATGTAATCTTTATGAGAAACTATTGTTTTGTTTTGATTCAAATTATCACCATACTGTGGCATCCCGAGGGGCGCCTTATGCGAGTGGTTCAAGGTACCAGAGGAACAATCCAGCGACCATAACGTGTCAGTAGTGTTTCAATATGTAACCGGTCTTGGAAAGGCCTTGGAATCAACTTCGTTTTTCGTCGCTATTATCATCAATTAGTATACCACTCTTGATTTTCTAATTGACATATCTTATCTACTTTAATAATAATTTTATATTTGAATCTTGTCCGTGTTCCCAGTGGAGCTGACCACAGTAGTCTGTGACACATCAGTGAAGGCTCAGTCTCTGCTTGATTCGGCTCATCACACGCCTTCCCTCAAGACGATGATCATCATGGATGACATCACTAGTGACGTCACAAAGCATGCTGAATCGCACGGGATACAGATAATATCTTATGCAGATGTCGAGGTAAGGGTATGATGAAACGAAATATTTCTATGTTTTATTAACTTTGTCTGACTTAATTATATTGATATAAAATCATACCTGACGGCGTTAGTGGAGTCACTAACACTTTATCCAAATGATATAGGTATCATCTTACGTAAATATTGAGTAATTCGTACATTACCATAATAGTTAAAGTTAGATCTTATTTTTTAGATTACATTTTTTTTTTCTATTTGAATCATGTATGTCATAGAAAAGTAACACAGGCATACAGTACACACCCGTCAATATGATTTAATAGATGAAGCGCCATAAAATAACACGCATTCCGTTATCATACTTGAAAACGTTTAAACACAAAGTTCGAATACAACAAATACAAGAACAGAATTGTTTAGAACATTGCATATTTATATGAAGATATTATAAAATATATGTTTTCACTTAGTAACATTCAGTATATCAAACTGCTTCTTCTTCAGGAAAGTGCTAAAAGCAAGCTGGAAATACCTGTTGTAAGTATCCAATTATCAATATACGTCCAGTAAAATCATATCATTTTCTATTTGATTTGTAAACAGTTATATGTTATATGTTATATGTTAATCCAATATACGCGATCCTTGCAAAATGCAAGATATGTTAATCCACGAGTGTTAAATACGACTGAAACATAGTTACACCATGGTTCTCTAGACGCAACGGAACTGGGTTTTTTTATTTTTTGAAACATTATCTGGTGATATTTCTGAAAAACACGCCCAGGAAGTCATTTTGAAATAGCGAGTTCAGCATCCAATATGATTTTGAATATACAAAACGATTTAAATAATAATACTTTGGTTAATGACATAACGTATATATATACGTCTTATACATGTATACGTATATACTTCAAACACATCAGTGTCTAAGCCATTCAAAATCGACTTTATCTGATAGAATGAATTTATTGTTGACTCTATGAAAATATGGTATTGTTTCTTGTGCCTGATAGTCAATGTAAACGTTAATGTAAATATCAACTAATCATTTCGTCCATCCAGCCACCCAAACCAGCTGATCTGGCTACAGTGTGCTTCACCAGTGGAACAACGGGTAGGGCATGCAATTTGTTATAACTTTGGTATTCAAATTGGTTTAACATATTTGAAATCTATTTGTATAATCACTTGAGCGCCAGTTTTACAACTTTATCATCTAAAGAATGTCAAAGTCTATCTGATACTAAAAAGGAACATACCATTTATATGTCGTGACAAACTTGAACCTGCATCGATAGTAAAGATCATTGAATCTACCATCATATTATCTGCTTTTCCTTTTTATGAAGGCATACCAACCTAAGATCTAAGACCTATTTTTTCTCATTTTACTCCTCGTGTTTTAAATGCAATATTCGGGAATATGTCACATTTAAAATCTTGGAAGAAATATTTGAAATATTGTTATAAGTGATGCCATATTTACCTAGCATATGTAAATATTTCTCTTGCAAACATAACACGATCACTTTAAAACACTTAATATACCTTTGTGACTAATAGTTGTATCCTGATATTTTAATCTTGATAAACATAACATAATATATCCAACCCCTTTTTGATGCTCTTACACTTCACTGCATGTCCTGGCAACTGGACTATGAATTCAGGATAATGAACCACAACATTAAACTACATAACATTTAACTACATTTGGTTGATGTTAAACCAGGCGACCCTAAAGGAGTAATGCTGACCCACGGGAACCTCGCGGCACAGATGGCGGCCCTGCACTTCGCTCTCAAGGTGCGCTTCTGGGATAGTGACATACTCAGCACTGATCATGTCATTGGTTCAGCAGTAACTCATGCTATGTCAAATAACTGATTCAACATAAACTCATGCTATGAAGTCAAAATTATTCATTGATGCAACACATAGACATGTGTTCAATGAGCCAAAGAAAGGCTATGCTGTACACATTTCTCAAGAGTATCTCAATACCTACTGAAATACTTTGCCAGAAAGCAGTTGAATGATTTTTTCAGTGAGGTAAAATTTATGATTTTATGACACTTCGCGAATTGTCAACGTAACGACAAAACGTTACATTCAAATTTCAATTTCAAATTTAATTTCTAAGTTTGTGATTCTTTTAGGAACATGTGGAAGAAGTTGAAATGAATTTGTTTTGCTTTGTCAGCACAGAATACGACATTATTGTAGACCACATGGGCTTGTATTGGTCAAAATAAACAGTTCTTAGGTCCAATACTTCGATACGACACACCTTATTTTTAGTATCGAAGTATTGGACCAAGAACTGTTTATTTTCATCAACATATACAAGCTCCTCTGTTGTAGACATTGTCCTATTATTATATTATCAAGGAACATTAAGCCAGTATTATACCCCCGCTACGAAGTAGTCGGGGGTATATAGCGCTCAGCGCGTCCGTCCGTCCGGAA
Source organism: Gibbula magus (assembly GCA_936450465.1). Lineage (NCBI taxonomy): Eukaryota > Metazoa > Mollusca > Gastropoda > Trochida > Trochidae > Gibbula > Gibbula magus. The sequence continues at coordinate 100,272,178 of OW388290.1, forward strand.
CACTTTTGGTTCCGCTCATAACTCAAATACTACTTGTTCAATTGTTATGAAACTTTATACATGTACACTTTATGGTCCCTAGATGTGCCTTTTCTATGTTTCCCTCAGATTCCATGATTATTTTTTCAGATTTTCCACTTTTAAGCGTCTTTGTGTGCGCGTCTATGGTCACACTTTTGGTTCCGCTCATAACTCAAATACTACTTGTTCAATTGTTATGAAACTTTATACATGTACACTTTATGGTCCCGAGATGTGCCTTTTCTATGTTTCCCTCAGATTCCATGATTATTTTTTCAGATTTTCCACTTTTTAGCGTCTTTGTGTGCGCGTCTATGCTTACACTTTCGGTTCCGCTCATAACTCAAATACTACTTGTTCAATTGTTATGAAACTTTATGTATGTACACTTTATGGTCCCCACATGTGCCTTTTGTGTGTTTCGTACTCTAATTTGCATAATTTATGCAAATTTTCTCCGTATTTCGACTTTGCCATTCAGTTTTTGATCCACTCATAACTCAAATACTAATTGTTCAAATGTCTTGTAACTTGATACATATAATCATCACGATGTGTACATCTGCCTTTTGTATGTTTCATACCCTCATTTGCATAATTTATGCAAATATTCTCCGTTTTCGACTTAACCATTCACACTTTTTGTTCCACTCATAACTCTGAAAGCAGTTGTCCAAATGTTAAGAAACTTGATATGTACAATCACCGTACATCTGCCTTTTGTATGTTTCATACCCTCATTTGCATAATTTATGCAAATTTTCTCCGTTTTTCATCCTCGCCATTCACACTTTTTGTTCCACTCATAACTCAGACACTTATTGTTCAAATGTGACGAAACCACTGATGTGTACATCTGTCATTTTTATATTTCATACCCTCATTTGCATATTTGTATGTTTCATACCCACATTTGCATATTTAATGACATTTTTCAAATTGTTCGACTTTTACTTCCAAAACATGCTTACAAGTGTAATACTTACTCTGCTTTAATAATACTTATATATAATGGTCTGTTCTAAAAAAGTTTAAACATTGATGCCCTTTTGCTATTTTCAAACATTTCTTTTTTACCAATGTTAAAAGCGGGGGTATCATGAGTGAGCTGTGCTCACTAATTCTCTTGTTACATCTGTGTCGAAAACAACATAAGACCAATGAATCAACGGTTTAACAATCCTATTCCTGCAGGGGAGGAAGCGGTTGGACCAGAGCGACTGTCACCTTTCCTTCCTGCCCCTCCCCCACATGTTCGAGCGCGTCATCCAGATGCTCATCTTCTCGTACGGCGCCCACATCGGTTTCTTCCAAGGGGAGATAACTCAGTTGTTTGAAGATATGCAGGCTCTCAGACCTACCCTGCTTCCCTGTGTGCCGCGACTCATGAACAGAATCAAAGATAAGGTGGGGATTATAGTACTTGTAACAGTTCCAAACATGCAGTATTGGCCAAACATCCTTAGACATAACTCGTTCACCCACCTTTGTGCCTCTTGCGCGTTTTTCATTGAGAACTTCATATTTTCAAATTGATGTCAAACATTAACTTCTCAGGATCAATATTTTACCCTGAACACATTCCTACATTGATATACACGGTTGCAGTGATTGTCCACGTAAATGTAGAAATTATATATGACAATAAATCTTATTTCACATTAGAAATTACCATTTTCCGTTTTAAGAAAAAAAGGTAGTTGAATTAAAAACATATTATGGGAAGCAATAAACTCTCTGCTATCAACATATGGTACTACGTTCTGAAGAAGATCCTTGCGATTTACCTTTTTAACCAGCATTTTAACATTCAAAAATGGTAATAATTACCAGTTTCAACTGAACCGAGAATCTGTGTCGTATGCACTGTGTAGCATAATCAATCAAGGTGTAGACGGATATGATATGTGTTACCATTCCAGGTATACGCTGGTGCAAGACAAAGCAAGTTGAAGAGTCTATTGCTCAGCTGGGGCGTATCGAGCAAGTTGGCGGAAGTGAAAAGGTGAGGAATATGTATATTGCTATAACTTCACTATTATTGAATTAATGCTCCTTGTTGGACGAAGCCATTTGTTTTCTGATAGATGTATGAATATACAAATGTATACTACAGTGTTTTTGTTGAAGCACATACTTTGAATTTTATTTGATAGTTTTCATCTTTGTTATGATGAAGGTTTGATTCGAGAATGAGTAACAGTAAACGATTGTGGCTGTTATTTCGAGTTTAGTAATCTTACCTTATCTGATGCTGTTGATAGATTCATTTTTATTAACCGAATTTATCAAAATTGTTAAAGATGATAAAATAAATTTCGCAAAACTTTACAAGAAATTGACAGGTACTCATGAAATGTAACATGGAATATGTGTTGATGTTAGAATATCGGAGGCAAACCCTTGAAATGTTACTCAATGTAAGCAAAGCAAACTTTCTGTTTACACGACTACAGAAGCATACTCCGGAAGGACAGTATTTGGGACCGACTAATATTCTCCAAGGTCCAGGCCCTGCACGGAGGTCGTGTGGATATGGTGATCACCGGGTCTGCTCCCATACCAGTCGATACTCTCAACTTCTACAAGTGTGCCATGGGGTGCACGGTAAGTATGGAATGGGTGTCCTTTTTCCTTGAAGATTAGAAGGGAGACCTTTTGGATAAAGATATGTTAAGTTCTGTAAATGGACTAATCATGTACAAAACCGCCAACAGATATGGAATTGTTGCGTTTTGGAGCAGGTGCTCGTGTTTCATGGTTTCTAACTTTTGATATACTTGTGCCTGCCTGTGTTATTTCGTTGCGTTTGTTCAGTGTTGCCATGTGTGATTAGCAATGTGTATAGATTTGGTATATGCAACATAAGCAACAGCTGACATTTTGGGTGGTAGGGGAGATGAGGGTCACAGAAGTAATGACCTTATATTTCCAGGTAATTGAAGGTTACGGTCAAACTGAGGCTGTCGCTGCAGTTACTGTACAAACCCCTGGCGATCCCGTTTCCGGTAAGCATTGCAATGGACACGTCTAATAAGCATGAAGGTTATATATAAGGCGAAATGGTTTCAAGGTTTCATGCTTGAAATAAAGATAAAAATAATAAGATAGCACCAAGGTAAACCCCGACAGTGAACGTACCTAATTAAGTACATGTTTGGTTCATAAAAAAACATCATATTTCAGTTCAAAGTGTCACTGTAGTGTTTCTTAGTTCAACGACGAATATATAGAGTCCTCTAACCTTGGGCGTCCCCAAGTAAATTCATGGTCATATTTCATTTCAAAATGTCACTGTAAAGTAAGCTGGAAGATTGATAGAAGGTATTATCTATTACACAGGCCATGTGGGAGGCCCTGTTGTGTGTAACCTCGTCAAGCTGGAGGAGGTGCCGGACATGGGCTACTACGCTGCTGACCATAAGGGAGAGGTCAGTCTTCACCTCTATTGCTTCATGATATGCTACCATTTTCGTTATAAACTATAATAGAACTATATAGTCGGTAAGTATGTTATTTAGTTGGGGTCTATTTTTCAGTTCAGTGTCGCGATATGCAACATTTATCTTGGACTACTATTATGGTACTTAAATCGATATTCTCAGGCCATTAATAGTCTTAGACTTACAACTGCCTTTAACTTTTGAGATTATTTGGATGATCTACCAATTATCAACATGCATAGACCCTCTATATACAGATTTTAACCATCTTTTAGGTTTGTGTGTACGGCCCAAACGTCACTCCCGGCTACTACAAGAACCCGCTGAAGACTGCTGAAGCTATAGACAAAGATGGCTGGCTTCATACTGGGGATATTGGCATGTGGCTTCCGGTAGGTGGTGGCTGCAATACTGCCGAAGCGGCGTTAAACAATAACTCACTCCGGTAGGTGCTAGACTAACTGTCAAGAGAATAAAACTTGTACAATTTGTTGTATTATATGTTATTAAAAAAAATTGCTTCGGTTTGGTTGACATTTTAAAAGGTATTTGTTCCTAATGATATTACGTAAATACAGAAAAATCTGAATATCAAACATATTATGAAGCAAATGTGTATAGAATTCTTTAAAAAACCTGTAAATCCTGAGAAACAAACATACAATAAGAAATTTAAGAAAGGGTGTTGAGGGTTTCTTATGCACCCGAATATAAGTTGTCTTCTACCAACAGAACGGAGCCCTGAAGATCATTGATAGGAAGAAGCACATCTTTAAACTGTCACAGGTAAGTTAGGTAACACGCAATGGTTCGAACACCTTTTATACACGTTATAGCAAAGTTGGTTTACTAGAAGGACTTCCTGTCATACTGTGTATTTTTTTTAAATAACAAGGTCTTTAGTATTTATATCAACATGTTTGTCAATCAATGATGTTTTGATATTTATTGTTATGCAAGTCAGTTTATGAAGAACATTTTCATTCATTAATGATATCTCAATAAATACGTAAGAAACAAGTAGGTGTCACTAAGGTGACATGATCCCCCGCCACAAATTAATACTTCAAAATTTAAAAATAATGTCAAGATCAGCAAAATCGACTGAGCCCTGAATTTTCCCTAAAAGAACCACTGGTGTAAGATAATGATGAGAATCCAATGAATAGTTCTTGTGATATCGATGCCCCTGACATTAACATGTTGACAAACTCAAAGTTCTGATGTAACCTGAGAATAATGTCAAGGTCACAAATATCTTATCAGCCCTTTGTCTTCCCTATGAGGTGCTTTGTGTAAGATCTGATGAAATTCCGGTAAATGGTTTTTGAAATATCCCGCTGACAAGTTTAACATGTACATTAACATGTCGAACAATTCAAAGTTCCGCTGTGAATTTGAGAATTATGTCAAGGTCACCAAAATCTAACCAGCCCTTTGCCTTCCCTAGGAGATGCTTTGTGTAAGATCTGATGAAATTCCGGTAAATGGTTCTTGAAATATCCCGCTGACAAGCTTTACATGTACATTAACATGTCGAACAATTCAAAGTTCCGCTGTGAATTTGAGAATTATGTCAAGGTCACCAAAATCTAACCAGCCCTTTGCCTTCCCTAGGAGATGCTTTGTGTAAGATCTGATGAAATTCCGGTAAATGGTTCTTGAAATATCCCGCTGACAAGCTTTACATGTACATTAACATGTCGAACAATTCAAAGTTACGCTGTGAACTTGAGAATTATGTCAAGGTCACCAAAATCTAATCAGCCCTTTGTCTTTCTTGGAGAAGTTATATATAAGATATAAAGAGAATCCAGTGAATGGTTCTTGAAATATCCCGCTGACAATGGTACGGACGGACGGACGCAGCCGAATAATATATATATAATAAAGTAAGAAGACTTGGACGCATGGCACTTAGAAGAATAAGAAGCCAATGGTGGTTAACTAGCTGCGTACATCCTTCTCTCTTCAGGGAGAATACGTGGCCCCGGAGAAGATCGAGTCTTTCTATGCAACCAGCGACTTCGTGGGGCAGGTGTTTGTAGATGGCGACAGTCTGGAGGTATGTCGTTGATATGATAATATGTATCATTCATATATGAATCTATTAGTCTCACTATAAAATTCAGTATTTCGTATTGACCTAGTTACAGCTACTATCTTGACATTTTGGAACAAAACGATGAAACTATAACTGGTCCATCGCCGAAGACGTAATCAATGGCATTTCGGTTTCTGTGTTTTATATGGATCATAGTAATATAAGGTTTATTTCCATAAAATCATAACCATAAACGAGATGAAGGTGTTGAAAGAATTGGATATCTCTGACAACGAAGAATACATACTATTTAGATGCTGTTCCTCCATTTATGACGGTATATTTTACCAACTATTCCCTAATATCACCAACAATGTAGCTATCATCATTAGCAGCTCCGACTTAGTCGGAGCTGCTATCAGTTTTTGTGCAGTTTCCGTCGCCGCCGCCGCGTTTTGTATTCGCTATAACTTTTTTCCTAGAAGGTTTTGAGAACTCATATACATAACTTCTCACTTATGCTCCTGGGGAATTTTTTTGACATGTTCATATTCAAGGTCAAAGGTCAAGGTCACGAGTTCTGAAATCGCTAAAAAAAATCCTTGTAAACACGATAACTTGAAAAATATTTGTACTATAAGGCTCTTATTTGGTGTATATCAACTATGGAGAAAGGCCAAGATTTGAAATGGTTTTCGCTAACATCCATCAAAGGTCAAGGTCACAGCGAGGGCACGACTTAGGCATGCTTTTGCGAAAATGTCTTATTTCAACTATTAACACTTTGAATCATTACATGATTGTTATACACAATGCAAGTGATCACTGATTGTGTGACCTTAAATTTAAAAGGTCAAGGTCATAGCTTCTTTCTTATAAACCTGGTGGATGATTTTGACATGTTCACGTTCAAGGTCAAAGGTCAAGGTCACGAGTTCTGAAATCGCTAAAAAAAATCCTTGTAAACACGATAACTTGAAAAATATTTATGCTATCAGGCTCTTATTTGGTGTATATCAACTATAGAGAAAGACTGAGATTTGAAAAGGTTTTCGCTAAAATCTGTCCAAGGTCAAGGTCACAGCGAGGTCACAACTAAAGCATGCAGTTGCGAACTTTCCTTATTTTTACTATTAGCAATTTGAATCATTACATGATTTTTATACACAATTAAAAGTGATCATTGACTTGTGACCTTGAAGATCAAAGGTCAGGAGATATGGTCATGGTGACCAGTTAAATAATCCCTAAGTAACTTTTTTCCAAAAAGGTATTAACACCTCATTTTCATAGCTTCTTTCTTATAAATCTGGTGAATGATTTTGACATGTTCACATTCAAGGTCAAAGTTCAATGACATTCATGAGTTCTTAAATCACTACAATAATTCTTGTAAACACGATAACTTGACAAATATTTGTGCTATCAGGCTCTTATTTAGTGTATATCAACTATGGAGAAAGACTGAGATTTGAAAAGGTTTTCGCTAAAATCTGTCCAAGGTCAAGGTCACAGCGAGGTCACAACTTAAGCATGCAGTTGCGAACTTTCCTTATTTTTACTATTAACAATTTGAATCATTACATGATTTTTTTTAAAAATGAAAAGTGATCATTGACTGTGTGACCTTGAAGATCAAAGGTCAAGGTCAGGAGACATGGTCATGGTGACCAGTTCGATTCAATAATCCCTAAGTAACTTTTTTCCAAAAAGGTATTAACACCTCATATACATAGCTTCTTTCTTATAAATCTGGTGAATGATTTTGACATGTTCACATTCAAGGTCAAAGTTCAATGTCATGAGTTCTTAAATCACTACAATAATCCTTGTAAACACTATAACTTCAAACATGTTTGTGCTGTCAGGCTCTTATTTGGTATATATCAACTATGGAGAAAGACCAAGATTTGAAAATGTTTTTGCTAAAATCTGTCAAAGGTCAAGGTCACAGCAAGGTCACAACTTAAGCGTGCTATTGTGAATATGCCTTATGTTAACAATGAACACTTTGAGTCATTGCATGATTGTTATACACAATGAAAAGTAATCATTAATGGTGTGACCTTGATGGTCAAAGTTCAAGGTCATGAGATATTGGTTAAGGCCATGTTAATCTTTTGATCCAATTTTGAAATCAGAAATAGGTTTTAAGAACAAAGTTGTGAAAAGTGACCCCAGTGATGATTCACCTTGTAAGAAAAACTGGAATAATGAACAATTTTTTGTCCAAAAAAATTCCCATTTTATTTATGCTGAGGAGAAGGCGGAACAGGGAAAGGCGAGACCCAAAGTTTCGGAGCTGCTCTGCTTTTGCGGTGTCCCGCAAACGCTCTTCTAGTTGAAATAGTTTTTTAAAAAGTTAATTCGTTTTTTCTTAATCTGACCAACTTCTACAATGTCCCGTAATACCCACCTCCCTCTCCACTGCAGACCTTAATCTGACCAACTTCTACAACGTCCCGTAATACCCACCTCCCTCTCCACTGCAGACCTTAATCTGACCAACTTCTACAATGTCCCGTTATACCCACCTCCCTCTCCACTGCAGACCTTAATCTGACCAACTTCTACAATGTCCCGTAATACCCACCTCCCTCTCCACTGCAGACCTTAATCTGACCAACGTCTACAACGTCCCGTAATACCCACCTCCCTCTCCACTGCAGACCTTAATCTGACCAACTTCTACAATGTCCCGTAATACCCACCTCCCTCTCCACTGCAGACCTTAATCTGACCAACTTCTACAATGTCCCGTAATACCCACCTCCCTCTCCACTGCAGACCTTAATCTGACCAACTTCTACAATGTCCCGTAATACCCACCTCCCTCTCCACTGCAGACCTTAATCTGACCAACTTCTACAATGTCCCGTAATACCCACCTCCCTCTCCACTGCAGACCTTAATCTGACCAACTTCTACAATGTCCCGTAATACCCACCTCCCTCTCCACTGCAGACCTTAATCTGACCAACTTCTACAATGTCCCGTAATACCCACCTCCCTCTCCACTGCAGACCTTAATCTGACCAACTTCTACAATGTCCCGTAATACCCACCTCCCTCTCCACTGCAGACCTTAATCTGACCAACTTCTACAATGTCCCGTAATACCCACCTCCCTCTCCACTGCAGACCTTAATCTGACCAACTTCTACAACGTCCCGTAATACCCACCTCCCTCTCCATTGCAGACCTTAATCTGACCAACTTCTACAACGTCCCGTAATACCAATCTCGCTCTCCACTGCAGACCTTAATCTGACCAACTTCTACAATGTCCCGTAATACCCACCTCCCTCTCCACTGCAGACCTTAATCTGACCAACTTCTACAATGTCCCGTAATACCCACCTCCCTCTCCACTGCAGACCTTAATCTGACCAACTTCTACAATGTCCCGAAATACCCACCTCCCTCTCCACTGCAGACCTTAATCTGACCAACTTCTACAACGTCCCGTAATACCCACCTCCCTCTCCACTGCAGACCTTAATCTGACCAACTTCTACAATGTCCCGTAATACCCACCTCCCTCTCCACTGCAGACCTTAATCTGACCAACTTCTACAATGTCCCGTAATACCCACCTCCCTCTCCACTGCAGACCTTAATCTGACCAACTTCTACAACGTCCCGTAATACCCACCTCCCTCTCCATTGCAGACCTTAATCTGACCAACTTCTACAATGTCCCGTAATACCCACCTCCCTCTCCACTGCAGACCTTAATCTGACCAACTTCTACAACGTCCCGTAATACCCACCTCCCTCTCCACTGCAGACCTTAATCTGACCAACTTCTACAATGTCCCGTAATACCCACCTCCCTCTCCACTGCAGACCTTAATCTGACCAACTTCTACAATGTCCCGTAATACCCACCTCCCTCTCCACTGCAGACCTTAATCTGACCAACTTCTACAACGTCCCGTAATACCCACCTCCCTCTCCACTGCAGACCTTAATCTGACCAACTTCTACAATGTCCCGTAATACCCACCTCCCTCTCCACTGCAGACCTTAATCTGACCAACTTCTACAACGTCCCGTAATACCCACCTCCCTCTCCACTGCAGACCTTAATCTGACCAACTTCTACAACGTCCCGTAATACCCACCTCCCTCTCCACTGCAGACCTTAATCTGACCAACTTCTACAATGTCCCGTAATACCCACCTCCCTCTCCACTGCAGACCTTAATCTGACCAACTTCTACAATGTCCCGTAATACCCACCTCCCTCTCCATTGCAGACCTTAATCTGACCAACTTCTACAATGTCCCGTAATACCCACCTCCCTCTCCACTGCAGACCTTAATCTGACCAACTTCTACATGGCCCGTAATACCAACCTCCCTCTCCACTGCAGACCTTAATCTGACCAACTTCTACAACGTCCCGTAATACCCACCTCCCTCTCCACTGCAGACCTTAATCTGACCAACTTCTACAACGTCCCGTAATACCCACCTCCCTCTCCACTGCAGACCTTAATCTGACCAACTTCTACAACGTCCCGTAATACCCACCTCCCTCTCCACTGCAGACCTTAATCTGACCAACTTCTACAATGTCCCGTAATACCCACCTCCCTCTCCACTGCAGACCTTAATCTGACCAACTTCTACAATGTCCCGTAATACCCACCTCCCTCTCCACTGCAGACCTTAATCTGACCAACTTCTACAACGTCCCGTAATACCCACCTCCCTCTCCACTGCAGACCTTAATCTGACCAACTTCTACAATGTCCCGTAATACCCACCTCCCTCTCCACTGCAGACCTTAATCTGACCAACTTCTACATGGCCCGTAATACCAACCTCGCTCTCCACTGCAGACCTTAATCTGACCAACTTCTACAACGTCCCGTAATACCCACCTCCCTCTCCACTGCAGACCTTAATCTGACCAACTTCTACAACGTCCCGTAATACCCACCTCCCTCTCCACTGCAGACCTTAATCTGACCAACTTCTACAACGTCCCGTAATACCCACCTCCCTCTCCACTGCAGACCTTAATCTGACCAACTTCTACAACGTCCCGTAATACCCACCTCCCTCTCCACTGCAGACCTTAATCTGACCAACTTCTACAACGTCCCGTAATACCCACCTCCCTCTCCACTGCAGACCTTAATCTGACCAACTTCTACAATGTCCCGTAATACCCACCTCCCTCTCCACTGCAGACCACGTGTATGGGTATCGTAGTACCGGACGCTGATGTCATGGCAGCCTGGGCTCCCAACAACGGCTTCAAGAATGACATGGCGACAATCTGCCAGTCTCAGGTGAGACTCAATGATCCTGTTCTCCGTCCAAGATCTTTACGTTGTCCATACCACATTTTAATGATTCAATTTGCCGAAGAACGAAATGATGCTAAAGCTGATGGTGCCGACGTGTCTGGAATGGATCGTTTTGTTAGATCTTTAACATCAAAATACATATCATATATATTTAAATCAATACTTATACCGTTCGCACAACATACATTTGATTTTGTCATGCGAAATCCAAGAGTTTCAAATACCCAATTTAATTATTGTTCAATGTTTCCAAATGCAATGTAACTGGCACTTATGTTTTGTGATAAAATAGTTCATTTCCATTAACATACTTCTTGTTTGTAGGATATAAAGAACATCATCCTCGAGAACATACGTGCGATAGGCAAGAAGAACGGTCTTCATGGCTTTGAACAGGTAATGTTCCACATCGTGAATACTTTAATATTCAATGTCCAAAGGACACCCCATCATTCCAACTATTACAGACGGTTACAGGCACAATTGTACATTTCTTAGTTGAGCCAATAGTGAAAGGGATATATTGTCGAACTATCGCTATTTCATTATTAATTTGAACATTTAATTTTTATTCTATTGACTTGTTACGTTCATATGTTGTGCACAAAATATATTAAAGCTTTCTTAATGCATTATTTGTTTGTAATATGTTGTAATATTGTGTACAAAGGACCGTTCTCCCTGTACGATTTGTAGTTGCTACTTGAAGGAACCAACTTCAGTTGCACTGTGAGAACATCCATGTCCTACATCGACTTCTCCTCTGAAGTACATGCAAAGTGTATCGATACTACATGTTGATACTACATGTTGATATTACAAGTTGAAACTTCAAATCGCACCGTGTGAATGGGCCTTAACTGAACAGCCAATACTTGTAAATGTGCTCGTCTGATATCTCTCAATACTATGTTGCCACATGTTCCAGTACCAGCGAGCTTTTTCAGTGGAAACAGACTCTTATCAGATCTTCTTGTTTGTGTGTTAATACTGTAAAGGCTTATCAAAAATAATTTATGCAATATGTTTCATGTGTGCCTGTGTTACCAGTTCATCACTAGCGTGTGTGCAATAAAAACATATAATGCTCTTGTAGTTCGTAGACAATCTACATTCCGCAATCGTAATATCCATTTACATTTACATAGTATATCAGTTTGTAAGTTTGCCTTGTATAGAAGTAACAGTGTATTTCGTTGTACAAACGTCGTCCTGTGGTTTGTTTAATTTAATCTTGTCAGAGGGAAATGAAATATGGTTATATGATATAGAACCTCCAAACAGTATCCATCTTGCGATTAGATAGATTAAGTGTGACGAGCTCAAAGCAAATATTTCGCTGTAACATCTCCTCGAATATAACCCAGGTTTATTCATCAGATTATTTCATCAATCAATCTACGTATTTCCCAGGTAAAGGACATCTGCTTGCACCCGGAGCCCTTTACCCAGGAGAACGGACTGCTGACTCCGACCTTCAAGAACAAGCGTCCCCAGCTGAGACAGAGGTTCAAGCAACAGATAGCACAGTTGTACAAGGAGAACCGCATGTAGTGGAGAGTGCTGTCTGTAATGTGCCAGTTATCTAAATCTGCACCAAGGTTGAGTTGCACCTGAAGAACAACATGTATCTGAGAGTGGGGTCTGTAAATGTGATATGTCAGTTATCTAAAACAACGCCAAGTTTGAGTTGCACCTGAAGAACAGCATGTAATGGACCATACCATACTATGCTAATTATTCATAATAACAGCAAATAGAGCAACTGAATCTATTCAGACATGATATGTCAGAGAAAAGGTCTGATAAACATGAAGATGCAACAACACTATAATAGGAAGAACGTGATGTTAATGTAGTGAAGATGATATCGCTTCCAACAACTATCCAAGGTCTTTGTAAATCGAGACTGAAGCGCATCTCTCCTAAACGAGACATATGTGACAAATGTATAATAAAGAATCGACGCGAGAGATACAAATATGCGAGTAACAAGTATTGGTTAAAGTACTGCAATCGTAAAAACCTGAAACGTGCTTTCTAATTTCTCATTATAAGTCATATCGTTAAAGATATAAGTATGCTCAACTGGATACTGAATATATGTGTATTATATTGGGAATACTAAATCTAAATTCTTAGTCAGGGATTGTATATTGTTAATGCAAATAGGTTTGTAAGAACTGATAAACAGATCATTGTCATTGTTTGAACTTGCCATTCGGTTTTTGTACATGTATGAAATGTAGATTATTTTGAATGACTTTGTTAAGATTAATGTATGTATATTATGAAATATTTGTTTACCTTTGTAAACATACCATGTCATGTAGTATAATAATAGTTCTCCGAATAAAGAAATATTTGAATTTTGCAACGATGATTACTCTTACTATTTTTCTTAATTTCCCACGTTTTGTCAGAAAATGGGTTAAAAATACATGGTAAACACTTGCTGTCAACTTTAGCAGTCGTAAAATCAGGAAGGACATCGAGAATTAACATATCTCTAAAAAAAACACGGGGAAGAAAGCAATCTACTTCCCTATTTCGAAACTACACATTGTTTCCTAGTCTTGTCGATTCACGTTGAGTTTCTCCTCCTATACATGTATATTCTGAGTGATAAACCGAACATAGTAAACCTAATACACTGAGGTGTTATACAGTTTAGATCAAAATGGATTTAATTGTCACAGCGTTCCTTGAGTTTACATGACGATTACATTGTGTCGCCCTAGCTAATGGGTCGACTGCCAATATCGAAATCGTAAGTTGTCAATATTTTACTATCACTCAAACTTGTACGTGTTTACTTGTTCACCTTTGCTCAGTACCTGTAAACAAATCATACAGTCTAGCATGTGCAATAGTGTCACCATAACGTTATGATCATGCTTGTTTCAACACGTTCACCCCCCCCCCCCCCCCCCCCCCCAAACTTAATAAGAGGTATGCCGTACAGTGTCCTGTGCGATATAGGTCAGTATTTCCCCAAGGTAGTGTTATCACCCGGTCGACACGGGTAGTGAGTGTGATACCATACACGGGAAGGAACTGCCGGGTACATGCATAAAAACACACAGTCCTTCCATAAACAGGTATGTGTCGTCTGTACTAATTAAGTAGCTCTAGTTTAGTTCTGCATGGTTCAACTGAATCATGTCAAGTCTATATAGTCTCTCACTCAGACACTGAAAAGAGTATCTGTTAGTAAAATATCATATTTTGTTAAATATTGGGAATGAGCCTATGAAAAATTGAATTATCAGAAAACGGGGCTTCCTTGCCATATTGTTTTCAGAGTCCAAGTGTTAGACCATGTCAAGTCATATGAGGGCCGGGTCCTGATGTCCCACATTCGACAGTGAAGGCCGCTATCAGTAGACTATAGTCATGTATATTGTACTGCTGCGTGTGACCTCTCGCTTTCTGCTCTATATTTACATTAGGAGTTCTGAATGTACGGACCATGGACCGGTACCCGCAGTTATCGGTCAAGTTCGCATGTTGCATAATTTATAATAGAATGTCAATGTTCAGAACTTAGAGCTTTTGTTAAAGTTGAAGGTCTACGATTTATGAGATAAGCAACCGATACAATCAAACTGATCTGTAGACTTTCATAATTTCATCAAATAGTAATTCCATATAAAGATAACGTGGGATTCGATCACTGAACCTTTATACATCGCCTTTACCACCTGACACACATCACAGTATACCATGGCTACAAATACAACCCAGGACATGACCAATTAAGTGGTCAAGTGTACACATAACAGGTAAATATCAAGTTATTTTTACGAATAGAATATAAAAAATTGTGGAATTATAATCCAAATGATGATATGCCAATATTCTCGACTATTTCGATCTCGGATCGTGCTCTTATTTACACACATATATATATATATATATATATATATATATATATATATATATATATATATATATATATATATATATATATATATATATATATATATATTGACAAAATGATATAAAACTTTTTAAAGCTTAAAACGTGTTTGTCATTCGTCAAATACCTTATTTTTGCTTATAGCCTGACAGCAGTTTTAATTACATATTTTTCACTCCTTTAAATATGTTGTGAAATAGCCCTAGTTTTAATATGATAGTGTCGTATTTCAGAGATGGCAGTGTATTATGGCAAGATGATAGCGTCTTTCATTAAACTATCTCATGAGATAAGACCATTGTGTCCTATAGGTGTAGATCAAAGCTATGTCAGGAGTATAATCGACCTGGACATGGACGAGCAAGGACAGCTCGTACTGTCCAAGGTATAGGATTCATACGACAGCAACCACATATTTCTGCATTGACACTGTGGGGAGGCTCATCTTATGCTGTTCTTGCTCTCCTCAACTCACTTAAAGGGGATGTATCACGTTTATAATGGAACATGAAGATCTCACAAAATGCAAGAGAAGAGTTACCAATTTCAAAACAATTCTCCTCAATCAATATTTTTTAAACACATGCCCTCGCCGCTATGGATGCGATACTGCCGAAGCGGCGTTAACCAATAACTCACTCACTCCTATGGTTGGGTTAAGCAACGCAGGGCCTTTTCCCATCCTCGAATTATTAAAATGTGTTCACACAAAAATGGACTTTAGATGTTTTCGTTATATACGTGAATCCGTTTTCTATGACTATGGATAATCGGGTCGTGCTGTGGGCTGTCTACCTTCTTAAGTACAAATGTAGTAGTATTGCCTACACTTTATTATATTTGACAAATTTGAAAATATGAAAAATAACAAAAACGTGCTACAGTGCCTTAAATCTCTTGTATCTGAGAAAGACTTGTAATTTATGCTAAGTGTACATTTACAACTGAGGTATCGACTCATATAGAACGTAACCATAAACTGTATTGACACAATATTGTCCGCTGAATAGGGAGTCTATAAATGTATTTGAGTACGTTCAGTCATCTGCAAGACGCTGTGTCACGGAATGCACGCACATACAGTCTACATATGAACAGTACAACATGACTAAACGTGCATCTGCGGTCTATTGGGTGCGTTGTACAGTGTACTGAATACAAGAACAGGTACACATGCATGTATAGCTAACGTTAGCGTGTAATGATAAAAAATATCCGAAAGTGTGTTATATGATAATTATTAACTTAACTTATGTGTTTTAGATATATCCATTCATGAAGAAACAGTCTGTACTTGTATATATCTACGCGTGTTGATATAGTCTATATACACGCCATTTATATAGTGGGAATGATGTAAAATTTCTTACATTTTTAATGCATTAAGATTAAAAATTCCATTAACTTTACTTAAATAAGAACTAGTTCATTGCACCGTCATATAGTAGTCATTTTTCTGTCAGTATTTCCATTAAAACATATGAACCACAATGTGTTCGCCCTTTTATTTGATAAAGGGGTTTAAAGACTGACAGTCGAATGCAATTTGACAAGTAATTATTGGCATAAAATAAAACTAAATTAAGAATAAAAATAAATTAATTAATTAATATGAATAGTTAACGATTGACGAAAATTGTATTGAAAATGAGTACAATGAATTTGATGAGCATTCACTGAGTAACAGGTTAATTTAACGAACACCGACATCACACTCATAACACTGACATCACAATCATAACACTGACATCATAATCACGACATCGATATCACAATCACAACACCGACATCGTAATAACGATCCTGACAGCACAATCACGACACTGACATCACAATCACAACACTGACATCACAATCACAACACCGACAGCTCAATCACGACACTGACAGCTCAATCACGACACTGACATCACAATCATAACACGGACAGCACAATCACAACACTGACAACATATTCACAACACTGACAACACAATCACAATACCGACATCACAATCACGACCCTGACATCACAATCACGACCCTGACAACACAATCACGACCCTGACAGCACAATCACGACCCTGATAGCACAGTCACAACACTGACAACACATTCACAACACTGACAACACAATTATAATACCGACATCACAATCACAACCCTGACATCACAATCACGACCCTGACAACACAATCACAACCCTGACAACACAATCACAACACTGACAACACAATCACAACACAATCACAACACCGACATCACAATCACGACCCTGACAGCACAAACACGATCCTTATCGCACAAAAGCCACACTGGCCGCTCACATCCATGTACGGATAATTACATGGTTATATCACGTGTCTGTCACGTGGAATTACTCTTCGATTCATATGTACCGATGGCAAATTTAATTGGTTTTATGAGCATCCATTAATACGAAATTGGCATAATGATTAGTTGACTGACAATTTAAATTTCACATGACCTATCACCATATCTAAAAGCAGCCATTGAATTTATTATTCATTTATTTCGGACTTTTTTTCAGGCAAGTTTCAAGTTCAGGCAGTGAACACTCGGAAGTGTCCTTCAAAACTTCATTACAATATTAATCATTAAATGCGCTGTAGTACAGCACTTATGTTTGTTTTTTTCTTCAAATTTGTCATTTATTATCAAAGCTTATACGATTTGATGTGACGTTCATAATTAAAACTCTACTCTGAGTGTTTAGGAATCGCTACATCAAATTAGCCAAATCACTTGAACTGCCTTCGAGCGATCATTTTAATGTTAACACATTAAAATGTCGACTCCAAGGGTAATGAATTCGCGCGGCTTAACCGAACCATATACAGGCGTTTATGGGGACGTAGCTCAGTTGGTAGAGTGTCCGCTCATCACCAGGAAGACCGGGGTTCGATTCCCGGTCGCGTCATACCAAAAGACGTTAAAAGATGGGAGTTGTTGCTGCCTTACTCAGCATTATAAGGACAGAACAACGCTTGAACTGGCGCTGCACTGTGGCTGCCGGGTGCTATTTGCACACAATGAATTTCCCATGCACACTGTATTACGGACAATAAAGAGTTATTATTATTATTATATCTACATGTATTTGTATTGATTCAGGAGTATTATTAAGCTATTGGTAACACTTATTTACCTATTACTGAAGTCACTTTATTTCATTACGAACGGCGTGCTACAGCGCCTTTAAAATTAAATGGTCTTGTTTTGTACACAGTCCTGGAGCAGAACCCAGAGACATATGGCTCTGACGATTTACATCAATAAAGGGCACATGATTTGAAAATTCTCAATGATACTAAAATCGCTATCTAATCATGATTTGACAATTCTAAATGATATTCAAATCACTGTCGAATCATGCTATCATTCTATTCAAATCACTATCGATTCACGACTTGAAAATTTTCAATGATATTTAAAATCATAATTTCAATATCTTTAAACTACCGAGTACTCGCTTCCGATTCGAGTAATTACCCGCGGTACTCGATTCTCAACATTTCCTGTACTGTCCCATCCAAACCAACTGACGACTTCCCATACTCTTTATCCGGGGTCATTTAAAATCAAACGAGTCGTAAACATTGACAACAAATAATAAATATAAAAGTGGTAATTAGTTTGTAAACATTAATTTATCAACATATGGACATAATCACCAATCATGTACATTTCATTTTAAACGTTAATTGCAGGCAACAACAGCTTTAATTAACGAGCATAATTATTTCAGACATTTCATGCAGACACGTACGGGTGAACAGACAGACAGACAGACAGACTGACAACCCTCCCGACTAGGTGCAGTATCGCGGGTCCGTCTGTCCATCTCAAAGTCCACAGTCAGGTCCTCGTGTGGAGACGGTGGGAGAGAGTCGAGGACGTAGTGAACACGAGGTCACTCCACCGGCATGTACATGTGCTGGGACTGAATGAGCTGCAGGCAGAGCTGCGTGTCAACGTGACCTACATAATCTACACTTCGATCCTGTACAGTGCCCGGTTCAAAGGGGAAGATTATACAACTCCTGGTTTCTATTGTTCTATAACACTTGTCAGAGGCTCCAGTGTAGCAACAATTCCTCTACTGTAAGGTGCATATAGGTAGGTAAGTTAATTAGGTGTGTCTTTGGTTTTATAAGAAGAATATCTATATCTTTATACCTACGTCTTAATCCGGTTTGTTGTGGCTTATATATGATAACATGTTAAGAACGATATATACATGTACGTAACATGTAGTTTACAGCCTACGTTAGAAGAAATGGGCATTCGATGACATATGGGTGTCCTATTTATTACATAAGGGGTAAATGCGACGCATTTCGACATTTATTCGTATACAACTCTCAGTTAGTCTGCAGTGTCTGGTCTTACACACTCCAGGTAGGATGACATTCTCTGTGTGAAGGTGAAAAGGTAAAAGTTACTACATATACGTGCTGGTTCTTTATAGTTTGTCATATATCTAACTTCAAATGACTAAAGGCTACATATAGAAAATGTGGTTAAGGTATTAATTTTGATGTTAAAGTATGTTTTGTTTGCAGAGTGTTTTTCTTGGTTCTTTGCTTGTGTCCTATTTCTTACTAATATATGTATTTAGTTCATTTCGATAGCTGTAACCTCTTTTTGAATCAATACAGTATTTCCAATGGCAATCAAGAAGTCACGATCGTAATTATTAATAAAGTACATGATTAAAAGAACATTCATCTTTATCATCCAGTTGATGTAAGGTTCCAGTATATATCTCATCACGGTGTTGCTATCTGACATGTGGATTAATAATATAGATAGGCGTGGATTAACACTATGACATCATAAGATAAGTTATAAATTACATAGGTTTATAAGCAAACACGATGTACAGACTATCCTTGACCATTTATACGCATTGAATCATTTATTTCACAAATTCATGTAAAGGAAATGATTTTATATTTCCTTGTAGCCCATTCAGTAAATATTAGCATGTAACGTCTTGTTATAAATATTCACGTCATACCCTTGATAATGTGTGTCAATTGATCTGGTGATCTGTCAAAGTCCAACTTATTAACCTCATTAATTAGTCTGGTATTCATTTAACGTTCGTCTTGTAAATGTTCGATGTCAAACAATATGCAAGTATAGGGTTTCCGCTGAATAATGTTATCTGATTTACCATAGCATTTAGTGAACCTGTTTTGCGTAAATAAATCACGTATTGAATGCAGGAACTGATAAAATGATATTTTATAATCTGCTTCCTGATGTAGAAATTAATTTCTCTACAATTTTATCATTCCAATAACCTGTTATATTTACTTTTAAAATTAATTATTTTAAACGACTATCATAGACCAGTATTAGACCATAGCCAAAACTCCTACAAAAAGTGAGGGCAGAATTATGCAATTACCTATTTTATAATGGAAAGCCCAGGATATGTTTTAATGTAATTTGCCAAAACTTCTACAGCTGATTGAAGAAGGGGTAGAGGATTACTGGAACAGAGGATTAACATGTCCAGCTTATTACTTACTAAGAAAGATGAGAGAGTATTTGTGTTTATTAATATTTGTAAATATTACATATAAATATAAATATTTTGTTTCATAATTCGTACGTCACATACGACATTTTTCGCAATTGTTACAATTGTTATCCATATAGTACGTGGAAGGGGGAATTTATAAACAGGGATGTATACACCTATATGTTTATCTCTCCCCGCTTGCCTGAGTCAATAGATGTACAAACAGAATCCAGAATTTTTAAAATAGTCTCATCAGATAAATCATTGTTACCACAGCTTTCAAATTGAATTCATTAACATAAATTAATAATAGCTCTTTGATCTAATGCGTGAATAGTTTTGGCAGATGAAATGGTAGTTGCATAATGGTGGTTGCATAGGCAAGTAGCAGACTTTTCTATAACCCTATCAAATTTGTGGTCACACATTTATATATTAGATATTAGATTAAACAGTTAAACAGCCTACAACCTCCTGTGATACGTATGTCTATTATTCACTCGAAGCCTAATGTAGAAGTTTTGGCACATTAATCAGACCAGTCCATTCTTACTTGAGGTAATGACCGTGTGCAGTGGACCCTGAACTGTGTTGTTTTAGTCAGTAGATTTTTGGCATGTAGAAGTTTTGGGAGGTTACCATCTAAAAGACATAATGGAATTACATGAAGCACGGATGATTAGCCCTCACCAAACAGTGTGCATAGGATTAAGAACGTTATTACACATGGTATTATGTGTTATAATTTTCCTTTTCATTGAATGCAAGAGGATTACCTCACCAGGTACAGTCAATCTTATGTTTCTAATCATATTATCTCATTCGTTCTCTTTTCACTTTGCAGACCACACAGTACAAGGGTAGTCGACAATGGAGGAGTTGAGAACTGCGGTGGGAGGTATGCTGGAGACGCGGGTACTCCAGGTGGGGGCCGGGGCTGTGGCTGTGGCCGGTGCTGTCGCCGCGTCCTATCTGCTGTCCCCGGGTCAGGAGCCAGTCGTCCCTGTCGTGGACCCAAACAAACAGTCAGTGGACATCGGGGTACGTTCAGCATAGATGCCGGTTTCGTATTTGAATGGAGTCTCCGAGTATTTACTGCTTAATCAGCTAGTGTGGTAAACAGGGCTCCGTTCCATAACAGCGAGCGCTTATAATCGCTCATTGATTGCTCAATGTAGCTCTCAAGTAGCGCTCATTCTCTCCTGAACGACACAGTGCAAAACCTCAAAGTTCGGTCGCTTTGCTACGTGCTACATTGAGCAATCGCGTTCAAGAGAGGTTTAAAAGTAATCGCTAATTGAGCTATTACTTTGAAACCTATCTTGAACACGGCCCCGGTGTCCACTTTTAGTATACTACTAATCTTCAAAGACTAACTGTCTCCAGCGTATGTATGCATCTACTTTGTTTCTATTTTATTCTGAAATATATATCGTGAAAAGGGAGGTTATATTCTTCTGAAAAGTCATTGCTGCCACTGCGTTCAAAGTGTAAAGCTTGTAGGGGTCTATACGAAGCAGTTTTTTACAGTTGTTGTTCATTGCATCGTAAATAGTTTTCATGGTTGAATTATTTTAGGTTTCTTAGGCATGTTTGATTCACATTCTATGTCGTATTGTTTCAATCTTATTTGAGTTCAGCGATGTCAATAAGTATCGGGGTGGCAATAGCTGATTTCTTTGTAAAATTACACCATTGCATTTTGACAATGCCACCGACTGACACAATCATTAACGCAGTACACTGTCTACCAACTGAGATTACCCCTCCACTACTATTCCAGGGCGGTGTCCGCGCCTCCCCCCTTCAGTCCGAGTGCAAGGACGGAGCTCTGCTGCACTGCCTCACCAACGAGTACGGAGAATTGGATACTCTCTACACCATCTTCATGTCAGGGCTCTCAATATCGCGTGTGTACATTTAATACAATTATAAGACACGTATTGTGCACGTTGATGCCTTTCATCGCCAGAGATAGTTATGCATTTGAGCCCGATTCTCAATTTGAACCGACTAAAACAATTTTGTACCTGTCTTTTATATCACCAAAATATTTATTTAGATGATATATAACACGACAACTAAATCATTTAATTATGATAACTTGTTTAACACAACATAAAGTGTCCTTTCATATTCAAATATCATAATTATTCAAAATTATATTGGCTATAAATATAACAATAACACGATCCCAGTTTAATGCATAAGTCAAATTATAAGTGGATATAAAAAATTACAATCCTTAATTTAAATATTTATTATTATAATCATGATCATAAATAAATTTCTATTGAAGTTGTTTAAAAGGACCACAATATATTGTTATGATAATGACACAAATCTATTAGGAGTAGAAATTCATTGGACTTTGGATCGAATTAACTGTAATTGATAAGGTTGTTCGTTGTATCGAGGTCAAAGGTCAGGCCACACTTCAGTAAGCTTCTTATAATAAGTGTATGTATGAATAAAAAATCCATAACAAAAATCAATAATATTTAGGAATGTGTTCCATATCATTTTAAAATTTTTAATTGTTGTGTATAAATGTGTTGTATCTTTTAACAATAACCGATGTCCAATGAACCTAGTCATGTGTCCTCATTGACAATTTATTTTGTTCAGTATTAATGAAATTTAAGGACACTGCGCTAATGTATTGATTTTTCTTTAACGAAGCTTTACTGCATTGGTCAAGATTCAGATATAAATAAATAATATATATAGATAAATGATTATTTGTAAATAGCGCCTCATCCACCTGTCATATGCTCAAAGCGTTGTACACTCCTAAGAAGGGAAAGCTCTAATGCCAGTATATGATCCGTCCAGGCTTTGCTTCCAGATTATCTGGACAATTAAAATAATATTGTCTTTGAAAAACATCTGACTTACATCTAACTAGACATCCATATGATGAAAGAGTTAGCTTATACTCCGAAATGTCGTGTATGTTCACATGGCACCACTTTTACATGTATTCCATGTTTATTGGACATTTCTACACGTTTTAGTACTACAAGATTAGATAGTGTGTAAATAACTGTACATTAAATGTCACAATTATCACTACATTTAAAGAATCTGTTTTCCAGAAAAGTGTGCTTGATGTTATTTCAGGTGACGGGAGATGTATAGGAGCGAGGACAGGACCCAAGAAGGAGTACGAGTTTATGACGTATCAGCAGGTGCGTGTACAGTCTCGCTCAGTCATTCTTCGTTTCCTTGCAGCAATACTAATGAAAGTAACATTGTTATATTTAGGGTCACATGATATCCAATAGTACAAATAACTTTACTTTTCTTCATGTCGAGTCCCTTGTGGAATTCGAACCCACACCCTTTGAGCCAGACGCCAACCCAGCACTGATCAACAGCTTATGCTTTGAACATATATTGTATATATATATATTTCAATTAAAACTGTACCAAGTAATTACGTTTTGAAGGACATTTTGAAGTGGAAAACACAAGGGAAGGGAAGATTTTCGGATACAAAATTCTATATCGTACTTCCTTTGAACATATATTGTAATTTTCAATTAAAAATGTATCAAGTTAATAACTTTTTGAAGGACATTTTGAAATATAAAACACATGAAAAGTCTTTAGTGTAACCATATTCGACGTTCCGAAGTAAACTTAAACACTCCTTCGTCAGTTGGTGAATGGGAAGTATGTATTCTGAGACGTCGTGTATGTTCACAGTAAAGAAGTTGTTATTATTAGATTCTTGCTGATCAAGTAATGAAATGTAAAGTTAAGATACGAAAAGTAAATATTCTCCGTTCCCTGTTTCTGCAGGTATACGACAAAGCGAGAGCCTTTGGTTCCGGGCTGATCAAACTGGGAGTCGAACCCCGGAACTTCGTGGGAATCTACTGCAAAAACAGACCCGAGGTAGAGTACCCGCAGCTTTCATACATACTGACTCTCAACGCGAAGAATGGTTAATAATATGATCAACGAGTTTTATAAGATAATTAACGAGTTTCGAGGAATTATAGACTACTAGCTTCACTCTTGTGATAGAGAACGAGCTTTATAGGAGACCCAACAATTAATGAAGAACGCACCATTCGTAAATCCAAACACTTCCTTGGTTATCTTTTTCTTCCAAAAGGATTTGTTTTAGCATTAAAATCGAAGAAAGTCTCCAAAAATGGTAGCGTTACATTGACTACATTACTCAATGACACTTATTGAATAAAATTCCTGCTATAGTGAGTTATTTATCGGATGACAGCATTCTAAGCGCACTTTTCATATCACCATCTACTTTAAATCAATATCTTATTTGTGTGATTTATGTTTGCATATTCTACATATCACACTGTGAATGAAACAGTAATTTAGTTACACAATGGTTCAATAACACATCATGATTGGTCGTGTGAGAATGCTTGTCAACTCCCCTGGTATAAAGGACGTATGCAGACAGCGCAGTATTACCACCAGAGTAATGTGGTACAGGCATAGTTTCACTTGGTGAGAACAACACGCGTATACCAGGCAATATAGAGCAAAATGTAACTGTACTATTGAGCTATCGTATTTGATTACGTAGAAAAACAGATAACATATATAGGACGATTTCCTTCCCAATATGGAAACCTTTATTGTTATGTAATTTAATTCTAGTTGTTCACTTGCCTTTAACATCATGTATCATATGTAACTCATTATGCTTGATAACGGTTTAAGGATCTATATCGAAACGCCGCTATTGTAAAGTGCAGGCGTTGATGATCCATAAACTATTCTTGTCTTTCTATTTCACCAACTTCTAGAATGCCTCTCAAACAGTTGAATGAGAAACTCATTTAAAATCATTAAGAAAAATATCGGAAACTTTATTGTGCTGTTTTTTATGTCTAATTTGTTATCATTTTCGGTGTAATCTCATCATCAGAAGGATTCATGATCATAGAATATAGGACATATGAGTGTGCGATATAATAACCTGTTCATGACGTCATCTCGTCCTATTGCTGTTTATCGCTGTCTCCCCTCTACACACCGGATGATAACAGAACACTGTGTACTCAGACGTACTCAGCAACCTCGTCAGTATCTTGGATGTACTCAAATCCCTCCTGTAGCCCGATATGGCTTGTTGAACTGTAACAAATCATTTGCAACAGTTACTTTGATATTCATTTATTTAAATCGTTTACTCATCTCTCTTTCAGTTGCTACATAGTTGTAATGTATATCTCCGTATGTCCTGTTGCAGTGGGTGATTGTAAACACTTGTGTTACATAGTTACATCTCATATCTCGTGATACAGTGACATATGGCAGACTATCATATTACATAAGTTCATTCATATCCCCTGATGCAGTCAGTGGGTTAGACTAACATTTATTCTCAGAACTATTTTTTTGTCAAGAAAACACCATTTTACAAACAATTCAAATAAATATACAAAATGGAGCCCTAAAGATGCCTTAATTTCTGCCTAGAGCTGAGTAATCTAGACTTGCTATAATTTTCTAGAATGGGTTGGTCGTCAATTGAATATTTTGCTGTGGGGTCTGGATAACAGACTATCGGTGGTGGATAACAGGCCATAGTCTTACATAGTTACATTTCATATTTCCTGTTGCAGTGAGTGATAACGGATCATAATGTAACATAGTTACGTTTCATATATCCTGATAGCAGATGAAAGACTATTATGTTACCTAATTACATTTCATATATTTATTATCTCTTGTTGCAGTGGGTGATAACAGAGCAGGCGTGCAACACGTACTCGATGGTTCTGGTTCCTCTGTACGATACTCTCGGACCTGAAGCCTGCCAGTATGTTATCAACCACAGTACGTAGTGTTACAGTGTGTTATCAACCACAGTACGTAGTGTTACAGTGTGTTATCAACCACAGTACGTAGTGTTACAGTATGTTATCAACCACAGTACGTAGTGTTACAGTATGTTATCAACCACAGTACGTAGTGTTACAGTATGTTATCAACCACAATACGTAGTGTTACAGTATGTTATCAACCACAGTACGTAGTGTTACAGTATGTTAACAACCACAGTTCGTAGTATTACAGTATGTTATCAACCACAGTACGTAGTGTTACAGTATGTTAACAACCACAGTTCGTAGTGTTACAGTGTGTTATCAACCACAGTACGTAGTGTTACAGTGTGTTATCAACCACAGTACGTAGTGTTACAGTATGTTATCAACCACAGTACGTAGTGTTACAGTATGTTAACAACCACAGTTCGTAGTGTTACAGTGTGTTATCAACCACAGTACGTAGTGTTACAGTATGTTATCAACCACAGTACGTAGTGTTACAGTATGTTATCAACCACAGTTCGTAGTGTTACAGTATGTTATCAACCACAGTACGTAGTGTTACAGTATGTTATCAACCACAGTACGTAGTGTTACAGTATGTTAACAACCACAGTTCGTAGTGTTACAGTATGTTATCAACCACAGTACGTAGTGTTACAGTATGTTAACAACCACAGTTCGTAGTGTTACAGTGTGTTATCAACCACAGTACGTAGTGTTACAGTGTGTTATCAACCACAGTACGTAGTGTTACAGTATGTTATCAACCACAGTACGTAGTGTTACAGTATGTTAACAACCACAGTACGTAGTGTTACAGTATGTTATCAACCACAGTACGTAGTGTTACAGTATGTTAACAACCACAGTACGTAATGTTACAGTATGTTATCAACCACAGTACGTAGTGTTACAGTATGTTAACAACCACAGTTCGTAGTGTTACAGTGTGTTATCAACCACAGTACGTAGTGTTACAGTATGTTATCAACCACAGTAGGTAGTGTTACAGTATGTTATCAACCACAGTTCGTAGTGTTACAGTATGTTATCAACCACAGTATGTAATGTTACAGTATGTTAACAACCACAGTACGTAGTGTTACAGTATGTTATCAACCACAGTACGTAGTGTTACAGTATGTTATCAACCACAGTACGTAGTGTTATCAACCACAGTACGTAGTGTTACAGTATGTTATCAACAACAGTACGTAGTGTTCAGTATGTTATCAACCACAGTACGTATTGTTTCAGTGTGTTATCAACCACAGTACGTAGTGTTACAGTATGTTATCAACCACAGTACGTAGTGTTACAGTATGTTATCAACCACAATACGTAGTGTTACAGTATGTTATCAACCACAGTACGTAGTGTTACAGTATGTTAACAACCACAGTTCGTAGTATTACAGTATGTTATCAACCACAGTACGTAGTGTTACAGTATGTTAACAACCACAGTTCGTAGTGTTACAGTGTGTTATCAACCACAGTACGTAGTGTTACAGTGTGTTATCAACCACAGTACGTAGTGTTACAGTATGTTATCAACCACAGTACGTAGTGTTACAGTATGTTAACAACCACAGTTCGTAGTGTTACAGTGTGTTATCAACCACAGTACGTAGTGTTACAGTATGTTATCAACCACAGTACGTAGTGTTACAGTATGTTATCAACCACAGTTCGTAGTGTTACAGTGTGTTATCAACCACAGTACGTAGTGTTACAGTATGTTATCAACCACAGTACGTAGTGTTACAGTATGTTAACAACCACAGTTCGTAGTGTTACAGTATGTTATCAACCACAGTACGTAGTGTTACAGTATGTTAACAACCACAGTTCGTAGTGTTACAGTGTGTTATCAACCACAGTACGTAGTGTTACAGTGTGTTATCAACCACAGTACGTAGTGTTACAGTATGTTATCAACCACAGTACGTAGTGTTACAGTATGTTAACAACCACAGTACGTAGTGTTACAGTATGTTATCAACCACAGTACGTAGTGTTACAGTATGTTAACAACCACAGTACGTAATGTTACAGTATGTTATCAACCACAGTACGTAGTGTTACAGTATGTTAACAACCACAGTTCGTAGTGTTACAGTGTGTTATCAACCACAGTACGTAGTGTTACAGTATGTTATCAACCACAGTAGGTAGTGTTACAGTATGTTATCAACCACAGTTCGTAGTGTTACAGTATGTTATCAACCACAGTATGTAATGTTACAGTATGTTAACAACCACAGTACGTAGTGTTACAGTATGTTATCAACCACAGTACGTAGTGTTACAGTATGTTATCAACCACAGTACGTAGTGTTATCAACCACAGTACGTAGTGTTACAGTATGTTATCAACAACAGTACGTAGTGTTCAGTATGTTATCAACCACAGTACGTATTGTTTCAGTGTGTTATCAACCACAGTACGTAGTGTTACAGAGTGTTATCAACCACAGTACGTAGTGTTAATGTTACAGTGTGTTATCAACCACAGTACGTAGAGTTACATTATGTTATCAACCACAGTACGTAGTGTTACAGTATGTTTTCAACCACAGTACGTCGGGTCAGTCGAGTGAATTATTTGGTATACGACTATCAAAGGCGAGTAAAATAATGATATCATTCAATAGTTTATTGGCATTAAAGGCGCTGAAGCACCTTTTTAAAAAAAATTATACAACATATTGTTACGTCAGATGGTGAAACATCTCATTACATGAACCAATAAGACGTATCCATAGATAACGGTTAGAGGAAGATTTGTTTCATTCGATTTTGACAGTTCAGACAGCAAGGTTGTTGATGGGAAATGGACTAGCATGGCTTTACCGAACCATGTGAATTTTTTTAAGAACTCTTTTTATTGATTCGGGAGTATACTTTTTCAGTAAGAAGGGTGTGCTACGGCTTGTCCGAGTTTAGTATTGTATTAATTTTATTACTCCTTAACGTAATTACACCGTTCAAAAAAGAAAGTATAAGCATTAAATAAAAACATACAGATTGTATCAACCACATAACGTAACATAGTGTGTTTTTTTTTAATTCTAGAGAGTAGGTACATCTAGTGATACACTTTGTATCTGCGTGACGATGTCGTGTAAGACTTTATCTCCTGTCTAGACAGGTAGCACGTCCTGACTAGTGACCTTAGATACGAGGAAGTTTAGAATGATTTTACACTGCATTCATCTTGATATGTTAATATAAAGTGATCATTATCATCACATATTATTGAAAGCACTTGAATTGTTGACAATGTGAATACTCATATCATTGATGATAGATTTCGATCCAATCACCAGATCTGACTCAATTCCAATTTAGAAAGTATGTTCTATTAAGTTATTGACATCCAAGTCCACAATTACAGGGCGATACAGAAAGGAGGAAATAGTCTATGATC
Organism: Gibbula magus; assembly: GCA_936450465.1. NCBI lineage: Eukaryota > Metazoa > Mollusca > Gastropoda > Trochida > Trochidae > Gibbula > Gibbula magus. The sequence goes on from OW388290.1 coordinate 100,301,725, forward strand.
ATTACTTACCCAACTAGATTACTTCTTCTATGACACACTATTCTATATGTTAGTCAATGCCTCATTCTATCAAAAACATCTAAAAATTCTGGTTTTAAAGCAATGTTTCTCACTGTTTTAGTGGAAATAGAGACGATCGTGTGTGACAAGTCTGAGAAAGCTCTGAATCTCCTGGAGGCGGCCAAGGACACGCCGACCCTCAAAACTATCATCGTCATTGATGGCATCACCAGTGACGTCACAAGTCTCGCAACAACCCGTGGAATACAGGTCTTATCGTATAACGATGTCGAGGTTAGTTTCATCCATATAAAATTGGTTTTCCATGAAAATTAACAACACTTTTAAATCATCACATAATCATTAGATCAAGTCATCAATAAACGATATGTTACTCAGAAATGGATATGTTTATTGATTAACTGAAACGAAAGATATTTGTTCTCCTCATCCTTACTAAATGTCTTATGATGTTTTCAGAAATCCAGTGAGGGCAAGCTTGAAGTTCCCGTGGTGAGTGGATACAAGACAACTTCAGCATCTATTGTCACGCAAAATTAACAGAACTTCTAAACAGAAAAGTAGTTTCAAGATTGGTTCTTTAAAGCAAATATATGAATTGCAAAGAATAAAAATATGTTTCGTGAATGTTTAACCTTGAACAGAATGTAACCATTATTGTTTAGTGTTTTCAATGTTAAAGTGTCGATGACAGACAACTATCCATTCATCTGATATGTTGTTCTCTTTTTCCAGCCTCCTAAACCGTCTGACCTGGCTACAGTGTGTTTCACAAGTGGGACGACGGGTATGAATTATGTTTGTCAGATTATGAAAGTTTACAATATATTTGATTTGCCAGTAACATGTGTCTGTGGTCGGAAGTGGGTTGTTTTATGTTCAAACGTGTTTCACGTGAGCAATTTCTGACGACGTCACACCGTCATGTGATGGTAGAAGTCACGATAAAACATTGTACACATAATTGTCATTTATATATTTTAAAGTGGTGATCCATTTTCAACTGCAGTGATGAGCTTTTTAGAAAAAGAATGAACGAAAATGAATTACAAAACTGCCATTTTCATTAGTGGTTTTGAAGAGGTCATTGCATAGTAACATGATACGGATAATAGCAATATGTAATCAACTTTGTGACGTCATAGCACGGTCAGTGGTGTCAAAACATCGTGAGATCATTAACATCAATGCTGTGATAACATTATGACAATTTAAATGTAGCGATATCGATCTACACTGTCCAAGAAAACAACTATTACCCTTGACGTAAATTAAAATCAACAATAAATTGAATCAGTTCCAATGTAACACCACAATGCACTCTCTACAACCAGGTGACCCTAAGGGAGTGATGGTCACCCACGGAAACTTCGCTGCTCAGTTAGCTGGCCTCATGTATGCTGTGCAGGTGCGTGTTTGGTAGCCTCACATCTGCTTTGCAGAGGGGGGAAGTTAAAGGGGGAGAGTTATCGCCATTTTGGATTTTTTGCATTACGTGAAAAGAAAACACGCTCTATTATACCTTTTATTTCAACTTTTTAATAACTAAAGACATACACTGATAGAATATTCACATAGTAACACATATCATGTCATAAAACTAATAAACACTTTGATATTACTTTCAAATTCACTGTGTTTTAATCATGTATTAATAATATATATGTGTAAACAGGAATATCCTCTCGAATTTCGTTTCCACCAAAAAAAAACGATAGAACCCTCCATTTAAAAAGATTGTTGACTGGGAGATTAAGCAATTAATGTAATGTTAATGTGACGTAATGGTGCGATGGCATACTTGAAACTTTCGCTTAACGTACTCATAGCGTATTTGTCATATTTATTAAAATGAATATTTATGTAACTTTTACAGAAACGTAACCTTCTATGCAAAGACGACTGCCACTTGAGTTATCTACCTCTAGCGCATCTTTTTGAGCGCATCATCCAAATGGTGATGTTCTCATTAGGGGGCTACATTGGCTTCTTCTCAGGGGAGATAACTCTGCTGTTAGATGATCTCAAGGCGCTGAGACCCACCATCTTTCCCACTGTACCAAGGCTCCTTAACAGGGTCCGGGACAAGGTAGGATTCACTTGACCATTGACCTTGGTCACTCCAGATATTATGTAAAGTTAAAAAGCCAGTTTCCTTACTTATGCATATAACTCAGAAAAATTGCGTAACTGTTGTAAACAAAAGTATCACTTTTATTATCTTAAATTGGAAAATGACTAAATTTTAGAGCCATCTACTTTAAAACAATTAAATGAAGCGTATTTATTCAATAATTTGATATGAGTTTAATCGTTTAAGAATGTCCATTCACGCATAAAGATGTTAAGTTAACATTAAACAGAGTTGTTATATGTTACCTGTCCAGGTGTACGCTGGAGTGAAGGACAGCTGGGTCCGCTCCCGTCTGCTGGAGTGGGCTCTAGCAGGGAAATACGCAGAGGTTGAAAGGTAGATATGCACTATAACTATAGAGTGAGTGAGTGAGTTATTGTTTAACGCCGCTTCAGTAGTATCACAGCCATTAGCGGCGATATTCCTATATCAGTTGTATTCCTAATTTAACTTCAGTGTGTGCGAGACAGACAGACGACCATTTGTTTGTTCTTGGGCATCGTCAATGAAGACATAAAGTCGTATAGGTGTTGTCCTAATTGACCATCTTGTTCAATGTCTGCTACTGATGTGACTGTTTTGGACACAACATCTCAAAAGTGTCGACTGGAAAAGGAAATATAACAATTTAGAAGTCGATTACCATGAGAGCAAGTTTCCTCGAGACCAAATTATTTATTGTGCAAATGACAACGTTAAGGAATCTGTATATTATTGCTTCATCACCAAGGGTCAGAAACGTGAGATTGTGTCACTTCTAAAGAAGTTGTTGCATATCAAATGATAGTAATGGTGCAACAAATCAACAAGTCAATGATTTGCTTAAGTGACGTATGGAAAAGATGAAAGTATATGTTTTATCCAAGTATTGTATATTTTGTTATTCAATGTTTTAAAGTTAAAATGAAAACAGCCCATTCTCAACAGAGTTACATTTGCTGTTAACGCTTTCTCTCAAAGCCATGCTAGAAGTTTGGATGTTAAACATGCAAATAAACGTTAAATAACTTAGATGGAGTTTAAGTTCAATCATAGTGAATGATGTTTTGGCGAAATGATAAATTGCATTAGTTAGCTTTTTAAAGTAAATAACGTCATGAAAACCTATTTGTGTGTTTTATTCTCACTTGTTCTGTAAGGTTAGACTGTTGTTCATAAATTCACAGGGACGATAAATCATATTTCTGATATTTGCTTCTTTGCTTACCTTAAAACTAAAGAAATCTACAATTACAGAGGCGTGGTGCGACGAGACAGTATATACGACAAGCTGGTGTTCAACAAGATACAGGCGCTGTACGGAGGTCGGGTGAAGATCATGGTCACCGGGTCCGCCCCCCTCTCTCTAGATACCATGAAGTTCTTCAAGTCCGTCATGGGCTGCATGGTGGGTGGAGTGACTTAACTTTTACAGTATTTCCATTCTTCAGTTAGACAATTTCATTGCTCCAATGACTACTGTATCCCCTACCTGTGTTATTTGTGTTTCTTCTTTCGAATAGTCAACGAAGTTTTTAATTAGAAATACATGCCAAATAGATAGTGAATCTTGTTAAAGTTGTTCAAGGTTTGTTTATGGTACGAGTATGTTGTGTATGTATGTATGCCTTTCTGACCAGTCAAACCGCGACAATCCGGCCACCGATAATCCGAATCTCGCAGTTTCCGAACGGTAGGAAGATGTAACCAAACTAATCTCTTTAGTAGTCCTCAGTACTCAGTAATCCGAACATTTCACTATCCGAACGTTTTTGATGAAAAACGGAAGCGTTCGGATTATCGAGGCCTGACTGTATTTTAAAACGTGAAATAACAAAGAATCTCCTGTTTATCTTTGTGAGGGGATGCAACATTTATGAATGTTCTATTTAGCCATGTGTCCCTTTTCATGTGAGTGATACTCAAATATTTAATACCTGCAATGCTATAGTTGATTGATTGGTTGGTGGATGCATTTGTTAACAGGTACTGGAAGGGTATGGACAAACAGAGGCTGTTGCCGCTGTCGCTCTCACCTACCCCGGGGAAACAAGCATAGGTAGGGTAGAACAGTATGTTGGCTGTGTCTCTATAAGTATAAATAAAATCCCTTTCTGTTAAATTTCCACCAATCCATCACTGTCATCACTGGTGAAACGGGAGTTATACACAATGTCTATTTATGTTTTTATCACTTCATGTCCAGTACAATTTCTCACGGTAAAACTACAAGTGAACATCCATAGACCATGCTTCTCCTAAACAACGTCTTTGGGTCATATCTAAGAAAATAGAATTTACTACGTACATGTACATATCGATAACGATATATTAAGGTCAAGATATATGTACTCATCAAATAAAATTCCATTCTGTTGATTTTCCCCCAATCCAAATAAATTCAATTATCCTTATCCTCGTTGTACCTGCACCAGGTCATGTGGGTACCCCCGTCTTGTGTAACTACATCAAGCTTGTGGATGTACCCGAGATGAACTACTTTGCCAGCGAGAATAAAGGAGAGGTAATCAGCCACTCCTCTGTATCTATTATAGGAGTGTTTGGAATGAACATATAACTCAGAAAGAGTATAAACCGCAACCACAGTGGCTCATTTCTTTTTCCTCGTTGCATTTATTTATGCATTATCAAACTTAAGTTGAGGCACTTACTTGGCATTCATTTGACAGAATGACTTGACGCTTTCACCTTTCACTAACACGCATGGATAAGTAGACTAAAAGTCAGTTTGCGAAATATGTTGTCTCAATTTTCTATTGGGCTTGCCATATCTGAATGTATACTTTCTAAATGAAAAGGTTTTGTGTTTATTAACACCAGGTGTCTTATAGCATATTCTATTCAAAGCTTCCCGACAAGACTGTATCACACAGTCATGTTGCATTTATCATAATATGTAGTCATACTTTCATACTTTCTAATTGCTCATTTAGGTGTGCATCAAAGGTCCTAACGTGACCCCCGGCTACTACAAGAACCCGGAGAAGACTGCTGAAGCTATAGACAAAGATGGCTGGCTTCATACTGGGGATGTCGGCATGTGGCTTCCGGTAGGTTCTGCATATCTAATACTTGATAGTATTATTAATTAAACCATTTGTCGTAATTGAAATTAAAAAAATAACGTGGTATGTTAAAGATATGTTTGCATATGCATACCTCTCTTTTCCAGCTAACATTCTCTTCTTATCTTTCTTTTTTTCTTAGACTTTCTATCTGTCACTTTATGAATACACCTTCATCATCTTTGATGGTTGACTTTCAGAATGGTGGTTTAAAGATTATCGATAGAAGAAAACATATTTTCAAACTTGCACAGGTATGTGTCCTTTTTACATTTTCTTATTTATACTTACACTATGCTAAGCTTTTAAACATTATGTTAGTTATGTTAGTCGTGTGAGCTTCGATTTGTTTTAAATGTATATGTTTATATTATTCAGATCACTATTTTGATTCCAAATAAACTGTTTAAGATTTACATGGTTGACAAGTTGTGCATAAAATGGTATACTGTGTGACCTCAGGGAGAGTACATCGCCCCGGAGAAGATAGAAGGTGTGTACGCCGCAAGTGAGTTCGTAGCACAGGTCTTCGTGGATGGAGACAGTCTCAAGGTACAGATCATGGGTTGATAGTAACACAATGTGGGTTGATAGTAACACAATCTGGGTTGATAGTCACACAATGTTGGTTATAAGTAACATAATGTGGGTTGATAGTAACACAATGTGGGTTGATAGTAACACAATGTGGTTTAATAGTAATACAATGTGGGTTGATAGTAACACAATGTGGTTTGATAGTAAAACCATGTGGTTTAATAGTAATAAAACGTGGTTTGATAGTAAAACCATGTGTGTTGATAGTAACACAATATGGGTTGAAAGTAACACAATATGGGTTGATAGTAACACAATGTGGTTTGATGGTAACACAATGTGGTTTGATGGTAACACAATGTGGGTTGATGGTAACACAATTTGGTTTGATAGTAAAACCATGTTGTTTAACAGAAACACAATGTGGTTTGTTAGTAACACAATGCGATTTTATAGTAAACCACAATATTGTTTTACTGCTACACAATAAGGCTATATAGTAACACAATATGCTTGTAAACACATTACGGTTTTATAGTAGCACATTAAGGTTTTACAGTAACACAATATTATGATTATGTAGTAGCACAATGCGGTTTGTTAGTTTTAAAAAGATTATGTGGTTTGATATTAACAGTTAATAACACTATAAGCTGATAGTAACATGATATGGTTTTATAACATCCCCGTGGTATTAATGTTACGACTAATGTATGACTTCTATTTGTATAAAAGAGTAGCCATTTGATGTTAAGCTAAAGTATCTGTGACAGATTCTGTTATGAATTATCACTGACTAAAATCCGACATAATAAATGACATTTAACCGGGTTGTTTATAACGTGATGGACGTGGTTTTCAAAAACACCTAATTTGATGGTGAGACACGACATTTACTTACTGAAGTTTCAATCTTTAGTAATGCATTAAAGTTACCGTAATTTGTTTATGTTTTTATGATGAAAGGAGCTCCTCCTCACCTTTAACCTGTATAACTAAGGGGTGTTATTCTCCCCAGACGGCGTGTATGGGGGTGATAGTACCAGATGCCGAGGTGATGGCGACGTGGGCTCCAAAACACGACTTCCCTACCGACATGGAACAACTCTGTCAGTCCCAGGTGAGATAACGAGCACCATCTATATTTCAGAATACAGTGTATAAATACCAATGGTGTGTTGTTGATTGATACTTGATTGATTTTGCTTACTTAAAGAGCCATCAAGGATGTTGATGAACATAATGGAAAATTGTCAAAAATCTATATCCGTGAAATATGTACACATAATTTTTCACAGATTTTTTCGACCCAAAATTAGCCTAGAAATTACACTAATTAGTGAGGAGTTTTACAGTCTAAATATAAATCAAGTCTATTATTTTCAAGCGCAATGCATTGTGGTCTAGCTTGCACAGTGTATACAAAGACACGAAAGACAAATAAAGTTTATGATCAATGAAAGAAATCGAAATATATAATTTTTGGCGGTTATTTATTTACCATTTCATTTAATTATGTATGTTCTATAAATATTGGAATAAATGTTTTACCCAACTAGGTATTTTGCTTGAATTTTATAATCAATGAGAATATATTTGTCATAATTTGCTGGTCTTAGCTCAATAAGAAGTACATTAAACAGGCAATAATGTGTATGTTCTCTGGACATTTAGAATTAGTGTTTATAAAATAAATGTGTGACAAGGATGGCCTTGAGAAGAGAAGCACGTGCAGCATGTGGAAACGCTTGCTGCTGTGTAGTACGTTTTATGCAGTAAAGGGAATTATGTTTATATGACGTCAGATACCCTTGACGCACGTTACTGGAAGGAGGTACTTCTCTTTGAAACCAAATTTTATTACATTGTCGTGATATGAAAATTATGTCACGTGTCATGTTGTTTCTGTTGTCAGATTTCTCTAGCGATTGACGTATATTTTCCACAAATAATTTTGTATTTGAAACACTAACATCCTTGATGGCTCTTTAACTATTCGGTTAATTTACGGCTTTGCTTTGATCGCGTTCACCATGTCGTACTTGTATTTACTTGGTTTAACGTTTATAACACGTTTCATTTTAAAAAATGTCGCGGACGCATGTAATCATTTCAAAGATTTAAGGATTCTGGCGTTTTTGTATTCATGCACAATTAAACAGAGCAGTGTATAACCAAATTGACCGTCTCTGAGTTCACAGTAGCCAACCAGACACGAGTATAACTTCATGTTATGAAGCAGCAGTATCAATGTACATGTGAATTCGACACAACAATAGGCACAACAATATAGTAAATATGTTTATCCATGTGGAAATTCAATGTTTCTTCACTTAACTGTTTACATCCAGTAGTTTTTACTACCAATAACTTCAATTGTTTGAAATTGGGGATCGTTAGCAGACACGTAAATCAACATAGGCAGATAAAAGTGAACTCATTTTTATCCTCGACGATGTGTCCCTTTAACACTGAACAATTTGCACGTCCTTTATACATTGATACTTACGCTTGTTTGCAGGATGTCAAAGGTATAATCCTCAAAGACCTGATAGAGCGAGGAAAGAAAGCCGGTTTGAAGGGATTTGAACAGGTATTTCACACATTCTTAGAACAATACAGTCAACATTCCCAACTTCGTGACATTAATCTATGTCTTCCAATGACCAATGTACTTTCAAGATGCAATAATATTGATGGTGTCTCATATTAATCAGTCATTTGTTTCTTTTGCTAGTTCAGCAATACAAACATTATGTCACTCTATATATTAGTCCTTACATCATCATCACTCGTCATTGAAAGAGTTTTATAAACGTAATACGTCATTGTAGACATCGCCGTTAATGTCTGTGATACTGCCGAAGCGGTGTTAAACAATAACTCACTCACTCACGCATTGTAGACACAATATTTCATGTGTGAGTTATCTCCCCTAGGTGAAGGACATCCACCTGCACTCCGACCCCTTCACGCTACAGAACGGTCTCCTGACACCCACCTTCAAGGGGAAGCGACCCCAGCTCAGACAGAAGTTCAAGGATATCATGGCAGAACTCTATAGCAAGAACAACTTGTAGTCATGACGCTGTTTGTTAGTGATCTGTGAACCAGTGTGATAGAGAGAGGGAGTGGCAGGTGAAATGAATGACGCGTTAGGCCTACAGGTGCGCGCTGTGTTTGAGAGAAAAACAATTGTACATTTCTTCTCTGAATGCAAACTATGGTCAACATTCCAAATCAAAGGTACCATTTCTCTACTTGAGACATTACCATGCATTTCGTCAGTGTCGTCAAAACAAAAACAGACTACGTTTATGTCTACCTCGAGTCTCTACCTTACTATTTGCCGTTTCATCTCTCAGTTCATTGTATATTTAAATGCGAATCTACAGGTATTGTGTATCACATTTATGTAGATGCATGAAGGACTGGTATTGATGAGTAAACTTTTTTCATTAAATCACTCAAGCATGATATACAAGATTAGCAGTACCTTGCAACAAGATGATGGAGACATTGACATCTTCAGAACATCAGAACTCGCCAAAAGTTATTGATCACCCGGCCATTTCTAATTCATTTGAGATTTAAAAGGATAATTCCATACGTCAGTTCAATAGTCATCCACGTTTCCAAAGTTGTCCCATAACCATATACAATTGTATGACATGAAGAATACACGACAGGTAACTCATTCAAGTGTGTTTCAATTATTTCATGTTTGAAAATGAAGCCTGATCAAATATGTACAAAGTGTGATGTAATGATTCAGGTTTTTGAGTTTTGAGATGTACATATTTCCTTGTATTTTATACAATGTTTTCAAGCATATCAGAACAAATATATGATGAGAAATGTACATAGTGAAGTGCAGTGGGCATTACAGTATATTTTCCAACATACCAAAGGAAGACCTTTAATTACTGCAGCATGTGTATGAGCTTTGAAAATAACATAATTTATGTAGAAAAAGTGTTAAAATGGTTCCCTAATATCATTGTAAGTAAACTAATAACATATATTGAGATGAACGATTTTAGGGGGCTTCAACTTCTTTATTTTCACAATGGTGAATGTTCAGTATAGATTATACCATTTTAAAGCAAATAGAAATTGAAAGCTTGATCACAGTATAAGGATTTACATTGTATTATATTTATATTGTAAATATAAGCAAGTTGATCATCCATAATAGCTTTGTCTTTTCTGTACTACGAACTTCTAGAATGATTCTCAAACAGTTTACCTGTATATATGTTAATTATCATAGTGTAAACATATAGGCACACGCCATATAATGTAACATGTGGTGGCCGGTAGAGCGTATCCAGGAATCCCAACTCGTTTGCTGTCCAATAGATATTCCTGTGTTTTTAAGTGAAAACAATTAAAACGTATTTCTCAGGAAAATCGCATGGACCAAAGGTTTCCAACTTATATTGAAGTTTGTTATATATTCATGTGTTTAGATATGGTTGCACATATTTCATATGTAATATTTTTTTACAAATAAAATATTTAAAAAGTGCCCTCCTTGGTTGTCATGTTTCATGGAACAGATGATGTTGATTGTGATCAAACGAATGACAAGCTCAATGATGAGATTTTTAGCGAAGGTCAGTTGGCGTGATATCGATGAAAGGGGATGTAGCACGTTTCTAATTGAAATAAAGAGATCTGACAAAATGAAAAAGAAATTTCACAAATTACAAAATAACTCTACTCCATCAATAAAACGAATGGTTATGGTTTAATTAAGCAATATAATAGAAGTTTTCGTTTAAATGCGACACCGTTTTCTACGACTGGATAACCGGATCGTGTAATGAGCTGTTTCAGTGTGTTGCCTCTTTAGTAAAGATGAACTGTGTAATCTTGTATTAAATTTAACATATGTACAAAATGCAAAAAAAAGTCCTACAGTGCCTTTTAAGAGTTAACGCAGCTTTCACTAATGTCACTGCGGCTCATGCTAATAATATTAGCGAAGGAGAGAGGCCACAATGTGATTGTGGCGAATATGGAATAACAATAACTACACAGTGTGACATCTTTGCTTTCCAAAGCATATTGGGAACATATCAAAGATTGATTACTTTATTGATTGATTGATAAAATATTGGGAATGCAACAAAACGAACTGGATCATTTTGCTGAGGAGAAAATAACAATGTATGAATTGTACAAGTTTCAAAGCTTCCTCTGCATCAGACCTACTTATCAGAGATGACGAACATACTGTGGAGACTTTACGAGCACTTACAGAAAAGATGTTTACTTGCCGAGATCAACCTTTGGAAGTATTGAATTATTGTTTCAAATGTATAATTAAAATAGAATTATGTTATTCATTATCTCTAAGGAAAAGATTAAGATATCACATTATAAGGCATTTCCCAGTCATCAAATTTAAGATTTATTAACAAAATTGGTGACACATTAATCCACATTCATTATACATATTGTAGACTTTTGCATTTTATTTCTTTAGTTCTTGTTTGTATTCTGGAAATATCAACATTTATTACATATTGAAAAGGAGCCCTGATCTTTAGATAGAAACTGATTGGCCTAGTAGTCTTAGAGATTTGCTCCGGAAACAAACCCTCTCCTCAAATAGACAAAGTCCAAATTGTTACCATGGAAACAAACAAAATAAAATTTCCAAAAAGTTGAAACCCCCAAAAGGCACATCTATATTATATGGGGAAGCTGTATGCCAAATTTGGTGAGGATTGGCCAAGTAGTTTTCAAGTACTGCTCCGGAAACGTTGTGATCACGGACAGACAGAGCCGGGGGATAAAAATCATATTGGTGAACTGTTTGGTTTATACTAAAGACTGGTTTGATGTCATTTTTTTAAGAACAGTCTGATGCAATAACTGACAACACATGACTTAAGGGATCCCGTTGAACAATAGTGGTGTCGAAATTCTCACTTTCCAAAGATATCAGAACAGTCACATATGATTGTCAAACTCATTAAAAGTTGACAACGTTACAGCATGATTCTCAGTACCATGTCGCCTTATTGATAACGGCTGCTGTGTAGCGAAACTCTCTTCATCTCAATTCTTGCATTAGGGGCAGTTGGTGGCTCCTTACCAGAACGTCCAACAGGAGCAATTCTGGGTTGATACCAGGTGAACACTGGGCACCACGATCTCCCATGTCCCGTCCTGTCTCGCCCATCGTAATCCTTCGCAACTATGTTGGGCTGTTAAAGATGCATCCATTGTGTTTCATAAAATATATTGGCTTAAATACGTTCCAACTCACCATATATGCACTGTTTACATATACAATACAATACAAACAAATTCACTCAGCTTGCATATTCATCCCCAATCGCCAATTATATCATAATTTCCAATTAAAATCGAGTAACTAGTTTTACCTTCATATCGTCAATATACTATCATCAAAATGGTAGTTTTAGTTTAGGTTACAGCCGGTACTTCTCGTTAATGTAACACCATTTATAACGTTTGGAATATGTGAGCCCCAACAACACAATGGATGTAACTTTAAGACCTTTCCTCGGAAGTGATTGTAAGCTCTGATTGTTGCAGCAAAAAGTCTTCTGTGTTGTCCACCCATTGTATGAGCGTATTTATACACCAAATAGACACGTACTCTTGTGCTGTTGGCCTTAGATGTGTTTTACCATTTTGGCTTGAAGCATTGCACCATCAGTCACGATCAGTTTGAGGGTTGTGATTTGTCTGCATTCATTCTCTTCCCACAGAGGTTAGTCCCTACAGTTTTCCGGTTCTACCCTCTGTTACATTACGCTCGAAATCGGGAGCGGGAAGGGAGTGTCCTGATTGGTTGCAATTGAATCTAGTTGTGCAATCAGCGACACCGTTGTAAAAGTGACATTTGCCAATGACACGTCATAATGATAAAATAAACGTAAGGCCAACGTTTTCTCGTTTTCCTGTGTTTTCTTCGAACTATGCTATTTTATTTTGTGAAAACTATTGATCATAAACATAATTATAAATAAAGAAGACCAAATCAGAGACAAATACCAAAAACAGTTCATTTGCGTTATTTACATCAGACATATTCAAATGACATATGCTAATGAGCAAGACCCTTCAGAGTAAAATGCCTCGATCTATGAAGTTACCCTGTCGACATGTCCAGATAAAGAATAGTTTTCATTGGTTAAGAACCAGGGATACGGTATGAGATGTCTCTTTCCACCGCTAGGGGACTTAGGTTCTGCTCGCAATTTCAAGCGTAATGTAACAGAGGGTAGAACCGGAAAACTGTAGGGACTAACCTCTGTGGGAAGAGAATGGTCTGCATTATGCTTTTACAATTCTATCACATTAATGTGGTTTAAACATATTTATTTCATTCAAGAAATGGATTGGTAAACAAGCTTTAAAAGCTTATCGTATTGCATTAACTTGATGGTGTAACAATGCTAAAATGTAGTTCACCTGATGTTACAATTTTATCTCATTAACTTGATGGTGTTACAATGCTACAATGTAGTTCACCTGATGTTACAATTTTATCTCATTAACTTGATGGTGTTACAATGCTACAATGTAGTTCACCTGATGTTACAATTTTATCTCGTTAACTTGATGGTGTTACAATGCTATAATGTAGTTCACCTGATGTTACAATTTTATCTCATTAACTTGATGGTGTTACAATGCTATGATGTAGTTCACCTGATGTTACAATTTTATCTCATTAACTTGATTGTATTGCAACAGGAACTAGATTAGGTTACAGTGATGTCATTATGGTGTTATAATTATTAGCATTAACTTGTTTTTGTTTCAATTTTATGTCGTTAACTTGGTGGTGTCACAATGTAATGTTATTAACTTGGTGGTGATACGATGTAATGTCATAAACTTGGTGTTAGAATGCATTGCATCAACTTGGTGTTGTAACAGTGTAATGTTATTTTTAAAATAAAACCACTAAACACTTTTCTTTAAATAAAAAGACTTTACTGTATCATTTGCATAAATTATTCATTCGTTAAAGACAAATACAATGTTGAACATAGTATCACAATAGCATCATCTGTCACACCGTGAGACACACAGAGACACACTGTGAGACACACATGGAGACACACCGTGAGACACACATGGAGACACACCGTGAGACACACATGGAGACACACCGTGAGACACACATGGAGACACACCGTGAGACACACATAGAGACAATGACTTTCATACAGTAACACATCACTCATGCATTCGTTATCTTAATTAGATTCACAAACAAGTTTTTGCTCCAGTTGACATTTCACTTTTCATGACACAATATGGATGTTAAGAGTCTGCTAATACTGGCAATGTTACATACTGCCTCACAGAACAAATGCCTACAGAAAAATCTAAAATTAAAACTATTTGGGAAACAAAGTAAAAATAAAAGTAGAAATCAGAATCTTTTTTTGGTAAAAATAGATTAAAAGTTAAAAGTATGGTGTTAAAATATTTAAGCTTAGCTAATGTGCATAAATTTCAACAACAATTCAAGAGAACACAAATATAGAAAGATATTGGAAATTATTTGATAAAATCATATAATCTCGTGGAAATATATTCATCAACTATTCATGTCACATGATTGATATAAACAGTTCCAATTAAAATAAATTCATAAAAGGGTATGTATTACACACTGTGTAATATAATCACTAAAACTTGTACTGATTAAAGTGGTTGTGTAAAAATCATTTAAAAATTTGACTCCTAAAAATTACAAGAAATTGTCACTAAAATTGTGTGATGTATACAAATCTGCTGGGTAAAACAGGAACAGGTTGATAAAAACAATCTAACAAAATGTTCCACACTGGTTTAGAGTGATGACAAACAACTACTGAGTAAGTTGTACTTGGAATGTTCTGATCTGCATGGGGTTCAGTGTTATATCCAGGGGGGCACCTTCCACCTTCGGGATGAACTTGAGGGTCTCATCATCTACATACAAACAGAGAATTAAGAGAGTAAAATTCTGAACTTATAAAAACTAAATGTCAACGTAGAATAAGCAAGGAGTTGCATGAAATAAAATGATTACTGTAAATGTTGAACTGTGACCTATGATCCAGTATAAAGTTCATTAAACTGCTGTCAGTAAAGTTCAGCAACATTGACCATGCTTTACCAGTGGATGGGTGACCCTAGTCATGGCTGGATAATCTGAGACTGAAAGGTTAATTCCCTGCTAAGACATGTGGAGGAAATCTTCAAATGATTGCTTTAGATCAGGGTGATAATGTGAGTAGCTCCTAGACTATGCTTTTGTGAGTTCGAAAAGTGCACTTTATAAATAGACTCATTATTATGAATGCATCTTAGTTTGGAGACAATTTGAGTGTGTCCAGTAAGGAGACAGAAGCACACAGTACCTGAAAGACAGGTTGAACCCTTCCCCTAACTCACACCAGAAACATGTTTACCTTGGTCCCTGGTGTTCCACGTGAGTCGCTTCAGTTCACTGAGGGGCAGGTTAGATCCCAGGGTCAACTCCACAACAGACTCGATGGTGAATGGTGCAAACAGATCCTGTGGAAACACGATTATCAATTAGTTGTTTTATGTGAAAACGATCTTCATGACAATGTTTCTAATAAAATGGTGAAACTTTCTCAGATTTTTAAGAATATCAGGAATCTGCTATAGTATCCAGTACTTCTAATAAAAATCATGACAGGAGTAAATACTTGTCAGACAGACAATACCAACAATAATGCTATACAGTCTACGAGTTCACAAGGGATTTCCCCAGATTCTTCATTTACCCGCCATTTCAGCGCCTCTCTTTCGGAATCTTGTAAAGCGATACTATAAACATGAGATAAGCAGTCGGGTTGATTACAATAAGCTCAACCGCCCCAAGAAGGGGGGAAATAACATACAAAGACCGCATCATGTTAAATCACTTGAATTATTTTATTTTTATAAAAAAAAATCATTTGTAAGCAAGTCACTTAATACTAAATGAAACAAATAAAAACAACAGCGCACAAACTTGAATTGCCATGATTAAGATATAATTTCAGCGTTTTCTGTGCAAACTAAGAGCAGTGTCAGTTGGAGGTATGTGCTTGTACAAAACTTTAGAACCATCATTTGAAAAGTAACATACTCTACGGGTAAACTCAATCCAGCCTATTTCATTACTTAGATTAACATTAATATCATTTAAATCATATCCTAACCATTCAAGGAGACACTTAGTGTCAGTATTATAACCGCCATTTGCTTCTTTGAAAGCCAACAACAGTGTTCATTATATACATGCCGAAAGAGTTTAATGTATTTCTCTAGAAATGTACAACAAATGAGCCTAGTATAAGCAGTGTGTGAAATGTGAAATGTGACTTTCAACAGAAACTGTTACTAATTTATCATACAAACATTGTTCCAAGTTTGAAAGATTATTAAAGTAATAGATACTGTATATAAAGATAACTTCCATGTTTGACTGATACACAGTATTATATTCTTAATAAAAAAATAATCATTAGTTGATTGTCAATGAGTCAAAACTGTTTGGATATTTCGTGCAGACGACATTTTCTCTTTCTAACCAATCAGATGCTTTGTCTTGGTCACGTGACCTAGATATTAAAAAATGGGAGAGAATCTGGTACAGGCTACAGAATGTATTTCCTCAGTATAGCAGGATGATAAAATAAAAAGAAAATAACTAAATGCCATCTATGTTTAATGATCCAACTACACCATGGTAATGACAGTTTGTTTATATGACCGATGAAACAAAAAGATCCAGTATGGTACCCCCAAGACACTGTGTTTACCCCTACTGAAGGATTGCCCATCTCAATTACTGATATCATCGTATTTAAACAAAACAGAGACGTCAGTGGTGACCTAGGGTGATAGGTCCTTCCAAATAATTACAAATATCAACGATAGGGGCAAAGATGTTGACACATTTACAGTTTCAGAAACCCTTACTTGTGACTGGAAAGCCTCAGGAAGGGTGGTGCTCTTTGACCAACCAGAAAACAACATTTACTGAAGCTCAACCTATTTCTTTTAATTGACATGATTACTGATAGAGCAACAACCAATAAAAACCTTAGAATGATGCTCTATTTAAATCCAAGCTTAGAAGTAGGGGGATCGAGTAAAATTTGCAACCGGAAGTGGATACATCTGCTGTTTGAAGTTGATTATTGTTGCCAATGTTAATGAGAGTAACTTTATTATGACACATAACTGTGGATAATTATACTTTGATCCCATAAATGTAAAGGTAAGTGTTCTTCTGTTGTTATATTTTGAGTATTTGAGACATTTCCAGATATACCCACTTTCGGAACTACCAATGAAATCTCGTGAGGTGTCATGTTACATTCCCCATAGGCCCTGTACAACCAGAACGAGGCGGGATTCCCTCCAGATAATGAAGCTAACGTACTGAACTTGTAGCCTGATACTTCTGAAACTTCATATCCAATATCATAATTACCTCCAGAAGCACAGAGACAGGTTTGGACAACTCTGTGTCCTCGCCCTTCTCGTAGAAGTGTTCTAGTCGCAGCAGGAAGGGTTGTCTCTCAGACGGGGAAGGCCCTGAACCAGCATACTGCTCCAGAGTCAGGAGGTGGACGTTCGGGGGCAGTTCACTCTTCAAACCAGACCACTGACAGAGAATAAAACAGATTTAAGAATTCATAATCTATTTATATTTTAAATATTAAAGCATCCATAATAGTTGTATGTAATGCATGGTAATAATATGGTACATATTTTCAATGGAGTTTTTGGAAAAGGAATGAGAACCAATCGATGGCCCCAATGGAACTGAAAATATCATACTGCTAATGAATGTATAGATGGACAAATGAAAATCGTGGAATTGTTTGAAGACCACACTAAAACCTATAACAAAGGCAAATATTCATCAGTACTGGCAAATGTTTGGAACTTTAAATGAAATTAAAAACACAAATTTAATTTGAATTTAATTAGTTCTTTAATTCCCACATTTTAGTAGCTATGTTTATCTCACATCTCACAAATGATGAAGGCAATATGAAAGTTAAAGCTTATCCTCACTGTAGTTTTATAGTTCTTGGTCCAGTCTGAATACTTGGTCTGTAAGTTGGTGAATGATAAGGATGGCGCCATGTACAGTCTCTCGCCCAGATCTCTCTGCAGTGCTGCCGAACTCTCGATTTTATCAAGAAACAGGAATTGGGATCCCCTGACAATCAGACCCTTCCCATCAGCCCCTGTCTCATTCAGTGCTTCGCCAACCCCACGAGAGTCATCAACTACAAGACGTCGGTGAACCATGAACTCAAGAGATCCGTCCTTCAAACTAGCGCCACCTTGTGAGCGATCGTTCAGCACAGTCAGCTGGACGTTCTTTGATTTGTCCTGGGGGTGCAAGAATTTTTTCAAATTAAAACTAATGTAATGCTGTTTTGAAGGTATTAAAATGCTAGTTAAGCATAATGTGTATACTTTCTTTAAAAAAAATAGAGCCATTGGCTCTGTAGTTCATCAGCAATTCATTGATTTATTATCTAAGGTTGAATATCTAAGTTATCTCAAGTAATACATTGTCAACAAGCAAATAATAGGTTTCTAGATTGTGACCCTTGTGACCCACAATTGGGATCACAGGGTCACCAAATCTGCAATTTAGAGTCCTCTTCAACCAAGCTCTCAAAATCTCGAAAAAAGCAAAAAGGTTTACAGACGCACGCACGCACGCACGGATGCCATGTCAAGTAGTCTGTCTACAACATTTCAGCTTTCTAGAGCTTTATGAAGTGGAAAAGAAGATGAAAATAGGTTTTTTAGGTCTTGATCCCTGTGACTCTATTTGAGGTCACAGAGTCATGAAATCTACAATTTAGAATCCCCATTGGCCAAGGTGTCTGTATATATAATTTCAGCTCTCTAGAGTCATTGGTTCTGGAGAAGAAGTCGAAAAAGCGAAAAGTTTACGGATGGATGGACGGACGGACGCCATGCAATGCCATAAGCCCATTGGGCCTTTCAGGCCTGATGACCTAAAAATTAAAACAATGTTGAAAAGTATATTCATCTGAGAGAGATTATTTTGTGTAACAAGATACAGACTTCACTTAAATTTTAAGTCTTAAAACCTGTCTAGGCTGTCTATTACTATAATCAAGATATTAAGCCCGGATTCTGCCGGTGTAAATAGAGAAATAGTTTCCACATATTGTAAGGTGTATGCCTCTCTCAAGGGGGATACAGTCTGACGCATGTTTCATTGTTAAAGTGCTACCCAAACCCATAGTTAATAACACTGCAAAACAAAATCCTGCATCTGACTGTATCACCTAAATGAGGGTTTCTATTACTTATCTTACCTTTGTTTCAAAATGTCCTAAAAATATTATATTATCATATTATAGATCAACAAACTCGCTTCTTATTCATCATAGGCCAATTAAATTAAAGTATTTCACATAACATTCAGATAATGTTGTTTCCCAGATAATTGAAGATAAACCCTTCTCGTTTCTACCAAACACACCTGCATGTACATCCTGCTGTTGACGGGGTAGTAGTTGGAGGCCACTGGTTCCGTCAGGTTCAGCTTCCAAGTCTCTCTGTGGTTTCTCTGTCTCTTCAGGATCTCCCGCCCGTTAGCGTCGGTGTAGAACAGTGCCTCGGTCGACATGTTGGTGTCATAGCGTGTGATCACCTCCTTCCCGATCTTGTCATTGATGGGAATTGGTCCGATTGTCCACTGGAACTCGGCAAACTGCTCATTCTGGTAGAGACGGACGACTTGGGTCGCCCATGACGAGAACTTCTGATACACCTCCTGGACCAGCTCACCCTGTGGGAGATTAGAGAGGAGGCCTCTATATATACAACACATTGCCAGTGTTCTTATACATGCCTTACAACCCTGCCTATAGAAGGATAAAGGGGACCTTCCGTATACATAACAAACCCCAAGTTTCATCTTATAGGAGATATAAAGAGGACTTTTCTGTGTAAACATAGTAGCTTCTGGTGTTGAGAGAGAGATTTTATTCAGAATTGGAGGCTGTGTGGCCCAGAGTACAAATGCAAAAATAGTGTACATTTAAAATAATTTTGATATGCCGGTACATGTACATTTTAGTGTGCAAGCTTAATGTCATACATACAAATTTATTTTAAGTA
Source organism: Gibbula magus (assembly GCA_936450465.1). Taxonomy (NCBI): domain Eukaryota; kingdom Metazoa; phylum Mollusca; class Gastropoda; order Trochida; family Trochidae; genus Gibbula; species Gibbula magus. Next base: position 100,321,672 of record OW388290.1, read on the forward strand.
TGTCTACATTTGTGCATGATAAAAGTTCCACAAACATGCTCTACAAGCTCCCATATCATTCCCTGAATGCTGAACATGAAAATCAGCCAGAGGGGACTGATTTCACACTTACTGATATCTTAGTAGTCAAATAAATTTCTAACTTTTAATTTAGCCTAAAAGATGCCGACAAATAAAGTAAATAACCCACCTGAAGCACATAACTGTTGGTGGACAGCTCAGCCTGCATAGGTATGTTGGTTGGACTTGTCGCGTTGGGGCGGAAGATGTACGCGCCGGAGGCCTGGTTCGCATCGCCGCTGTTATTGCCTGCGTACCCAGGATAGTACATAAAGCTCTGAGAGAGACTGATGGCGATGTTCTTCTTTAAGTTTTTCATTGACTTGAGGAGACCCGTTGTACCGTCGAATGTGAGGGAGATGTACTGGAAACAAAGTTTGCAGGAATAAGTTGTGAGAGGAGATGTGATATCAGATATCTTATTTGTATATAAAATGTTTTAACACTTAATTCCAAACATTAACAATAACAATGTATAAGAATTAATGATTAACTATGGAAATAATTCGATTAAATATACTTTCAGAACAATCACCTCATTTGCAATTGTTGTATCCGCTCCGACAGTCAGTTTCTGTTTCTTTGGTGTGGAAGACTTCTTGGGTCCATCTGCAAATATGCATTTGCATTCACCATTCATATCCCTATTTATTACTCGCCCGTTGAAGATATTGTGTAATAACATTGTGTGCTGCCGACTGGCGTGACGTCATAATGGCATTAATATGACATCACAATACCAGCGCTGCGGTCACAATGAAGTGTGTCCCATTTATTGACGAGTTCGTGCAATCAAGTGGCATTTAAATTAGTGAGTAATAAATAAAATACTAAATTTGGTTCCATTTAATAACATATTTATGAAACTCGTGAATGGTATCGGTATCTACCGGTAACTCGCTTTCGCTTGTCAAATACTTAACCATTCACTCATTCATAAATATGTTATTTAACGCAACGTTGTTTAGTATTCTCTATTTCATCTTCAAAATATAAATATTTTGAGCAATGTTAATCATTCAGAGGTTTATAAATTATTCTACTTAGATAGTAGAAATAGACTTGGTAATGAAACGTCAAACAATTTTATTCAGAAAAGTATTAAACTTAAGACACTGAATCTGAGAAGAGGACTGATATATCAGGTAACAATATCAATCTCAACTGTGGTTCCGCTGTGATGCTCCATCCTCTGTATCCACTGCACTAGTGATGTACTTGTAACTTGTAACCTGGTAATGCTAAGGGACCTTGAATATGGTTAGTGCAGAGTGATTTTAAAGAAAACCTACCTTTTTTAAGCTCCACAAAGTAGACATTAAAGCCGAGAGCAGGAAGACTAGTCTGGAAGACGAGTTCGTTCGTTGCTAGAGCTCCTGTCCTCTCCGGGATACGGAACGTGTCTTGTGATATCGGGAATATCTGTAATAGTCAACAGCAGATTATAATTTTTGAAAAGTACAAATCTATCACAAGAAAAAACAATAGAAACTAAAATCCCAATCTTATTACACAAATACTCCACCTCCTTATGCACGTATACCAAATATAATCATTAACTGACTAATTTACACCTTGACGCAAAAGAAATCTGAAAGTCATTAATTCAAAGCCAGTTATACCAAGTGTTTGGCCTCAGCATGACAATGTCGCCCGTTATTTAACATGAATCAAGTAAAATACAATTACTAGTTTAAAATTAATTTTCTATGTTGTGTATGTTTTTTTAAAATAACAAAAAGAAATAAACAGTCAAAATAATAAAGGCGAGTTTACACACCTCAGAAGGTACAGGGTTGCCATCAGGTCCGACAACGTTGTAAGCTTTACCGACAACAGGGAGTCTTACATTGTAGCTGATCTTCCGACCAATCGGGTTGTACACATACACTTGGAACTGCAGGTGAAGAACGGTTTGTTTAGAAGTTACATCAACATGTACCTTTTATTACCTTATATTGCTAAACAAATGCTATTTTGTAACATAGATACCGGAACTTTGTTCCAAGAAGAGGAGATGGGATGGGCAGTTTTGTTTTGATTTGGTAAAACCACAGCACCCTTAAGTGTACAATCATCTAGACCAATTGTCTCAGAGAAGGGTGATCCCTCCTGCTGGTTGAGAGGAGAACATTTCTCTATAGAAATGACGACAATTTGGGGACATGTATCCTCTGTCATCCAGGGCTGAATGTTTCAACACTCTGCATATTATATCACCTTATAGTGAAGGCATATAAATATGCCGAATGAGAGAACAGCTCCGCTGAAAATCGCTCGTAAAATCCCTGTACTCATCATCATCATATAAATATGAGTCTTGTCATAAATACAATGAAAAGGCTGATATGAGATGATGAAAAAAGGTTTCTTAAGTTTGGGTAAACTATCCAACTAATTGGCTTTATATCCCGAAGGGGGAGCTAAGACTCGATAGCAAGTAGAATGTTTAAACAATTGACAAAAGCTGGTTGGAAGCTGTCTTTCCTTTGGTTCTGTGGTCCAATCGCAGAGCAGTCTCATTTGCTAATATCAACAACAGGTGGACAGATTTTCTAGATGAAAAGTCCTAGGGGTTATATATGTGTTAAGGATCTGAACATTCAGCCCTGGGTGACCAAGGATGTAGAACTCACAGTAATATTGTTGTTCACAACAAATATTTTGATTAAACCAAAACTGGCTTCTTGAGAGTCTCTTGACACCCACACCAACCTTGAGTTGACATTACTTAACTGGGTAGTTTAGAATAAGTTCTAGACAACATTGAACACAGACCTGTTTCTGTGAGTCGGTGGAGGCACACATGCTGATGTTGAGCTGCGTACAGAACGCCTGGCCGGGGGGAGGGGCCGAACCTTTCTTCAGCAGCTTCTTGTAGGCGTCATTCACCACTTTCTGTAATAATAATAATAATGAGGATACTTATACCAAACTGAACTCCATGCCACGAAGGTCATGCTCAAAGTGCACGCATATTATGACCCTAATGTAAGGACCATCACAACAATGTTAAGTGTTAATTGTTGATATTAAAATGTACATCAAAACAAGATGTGTTTGTTAAACACGGATGCCCCCGGATATACACGGTTATGGCCAAGGTTAAAGTTTTTGTGGGCAAACACACGGACAGACTGACAGACGGACAGATGAAAAACAATTTACCCTCTGAAATCATAACAAATTGTTAACAGTTTTATTATAAATGTCGTACAACAAGTGTTTGCCACTAACATGGCAATGTCCCCCGCCGTTAACATTGAGTTTAGTAGGACACATCATTTGGTCAAGTGTCATAGTCACCTTGAAAATAAGGTCAAGGTCACCAAAATCGACTGGTGTCTGTGTCATCCCCCAATGTAGCCTGGCACCAAATTTGAAGACTTTGGGTTCATCCAGTCATGATATATCATGTTAACAAGAGTTCGAACAGTGGTCAAAGTGTCGCAGTGACCTTGAAAATAAGGTCAAGATCACCAAAATCGACTGGTGTCTGCGTCTTCCCCCAATGTAGGCTAACACAAAATTTGAAGCTTTGGACAAAACGTTTCATATGATATCGCGTTAACAAGAAATGTGACGTATGGACGGACGGACGTACGGACGCCGCTGAATATATAGTCCCCCGTTCCCCGTTTTAAGATTTAACATTGTTCTAAGCACTATATAGCTGCTGAATAAATTCAAGTTTTCAGAAATAGCAGCTCACTAACAAGGCGAACACTCAGAGAGTGGTAACATGCTAAATATAGAAAATACTATAATATTCTCGGAACGCAGGTATAAACTGTTTTTAAAATACAGTTGAAATTAAAATATATCACTAACCTGACATTCGTAAGTTCCCAGAGCCAGTCTCTCTGCATAGTCATAGGCTACTGCTTGCTTCTCTGTGCCACTGAGTGGGATAAAGAAACAAGTATGTCAGTTATAGACTCCCTCTTGTTTCTAGATAAAGGAGAATTCAAAGGGGTCACAACTCATCAAGAAAGGCAATATTCAAGAACTAGCAGCTACAAAGTAGACAGGAGGCTCTCCCAAGACATAAGAGTCTGATTTGTCAAACAGCATTAAAAATCATGTGAAATGATTATTTTTCAAACATGGAAATGCATAAGCATCTTTTGTCATTGTAGTGATGAAATTTCAGAGCCATTGTAATATCAGTTGTGTTAACTAACCACACTTAATACTATACTCAGTACCTGACAGCGTCATGATGTTGAGCCACTCCAAGTGCTTCCTCTGAAAATTTCATTGGATAAATAAATATCATCCTCTTGTTAGTAAGTGTTTTAACTAGTCCTGTAGTTACTACACGTGAACTTGGGAGTTTTGTTAAGTATTAACTCTTAAGGCGCTGGATTAATTAGCCAGTTTTAGCTAAAGAAATCACAATCTCTGATTGGCCACTAAAGATAAGCTACAGCATGATATCATTGTGTATCATTGCGTATCATTATGTATCATTATCAGTCACAAAGATAAGCTATAGCAAGATAAGCTACCTATAACAAGACATCATTATGCATCGTTATCGGCCACTAAAGATAAGCTATAGCAAGACATCATTATGCATAATTATTGGCCACTAAAGATAAGCTATAATAAGATATCATTATTCATTATTGGCCACTAAAGATAAGCTATAATAAGATATCATTATTCATTACTGGCCACTAAAAATAAGCTATAATAAGATATCATTATTCATTATTGGCCACTAAAGATAAGCTATAATAAGCTATCATTATTCATTATTGGCTACTAAAGATAAGCTATAATAAGATATCATTATTCATTATTGGCCACTAAAGATAAGCTATAATAAGATATCATTATTCATTATTGGCCACTAAAGATAAGCTATAATAAGATATCATTATTCATTATTGGCCACTAAAGATAAGCTATAGCAAGATATCATTATTCATTATTGGCCACTAAAGATAAGCTATAGCAAGATATCATTATGTATTATTATCAGCCACTAAAGATAAGCTATAGCAGGATATCACTCTGTGAGTAGGTTAGCATTTTATCATTAATAATGAAAGGTAGAGTTTGATTACAAATTTTAAATGTACAATAGGTACGACTGCACTTACTTAGAATCTCTAGATTGTAGGTGCTGTTGTCTGTGTCCTCCAACTGGGCCAGGGCATCCAGTTGCTTGGAAACCTGGAAACCAGAAGGGCAGGATTTCAACAATATAATGATGCAATTTTACATTGAACCTTTCAATACAAGTGGTTTGTTATAATAATTCTTATCAAGAGTTCTTATATTTTTTTTGTTTAAATGTAAATATTTTATTTAGGAATTCCAGTTACATGTATGGACAAGGAGCTAGGGAACTCCTTGCGTTTTTGAAACAGGAATGATATATTGAAGGATTCAGTCACTGTCACTGTCTCACACTCATGCATACAATAGTTATTTAAGTGTACAGACAATACCAAATCGAAGAGTAACATAGAGAAAGACACAGGAACCAGCCCCTGTTGGAAGCTGTTGTTTTGACAATTTGAAGCATATCTCACACAGTAAACATGAATTTGGTGTTTGGAACAAGTGTTTGTCTTTTCAGACACAAACAAATGCACAAGCCCCCTTTAACTTCCAAAAGAAAATACAGGAAGTGACCCCTGACCTGCAAGAAGTTGTTGGTGCGTCGGACATAATATTTGAGGGCTGCACGACTGGTGAAGTATCCTGTCCAGTAGGCATGAGGTCCGTCTCCGTACGGGAAGAAATCGTCCGTCTTGGTCGGCCACGTCTTCCCGGCCTTGTTGAGCTGGTAGGTGTAGCAAGAGGGAGTGGAGTAGACCAGGTTCACCTTGCTGTTGTTCTTGGTTTGCTGGAGGAGAAGATATCAATAGCCTTACATTCCTCAGTGACTGAAGTCCAGGATATAACTCATTATGCAGGTAGAGAATCGCAGCCTCTCTTTAAAAGCAGGAAGAATATAAGGCTGCTTTCGATTAGCGGACTCAAGTATTGAGTTTGCAAATCAAATGCTTGTTCTCAGCAAACTCGACTTGTCAAGATAGAATGTACTCCACGATTTTTCGAGAACAACTCAATTTGTACGTCACATGCGTTATGGGTAGTACAGATTCCTCTTATATAATTTAAAATTTAAAAGATTTTGATTGGACAAGTCACAGGAAACTAAACTTGTCAATGCAGGAATTAATTAGTGATTGGCCAGTGGCTAGTGACTAGCTCTTTTGGAACATTCTGGGACCCATTGTATAGAGTTAAGAAAAAAGGACTAATTTGTCAATTGTACCTGCATATACAAGTAAGGAAGACAAATTTCCGGCACATTATCTCACCTGCTCATTTACATATTTAATGAGTTTGTCGAGGTTCTTGTACCAGGTGTGAGCGTTGGAGTACTGGAAGTCTGACCCCATCGTCATTATCAGGTGGGACGTCTGGTAGTGCTGGGCCTGGCAGTTAACAGAGATATTATCATAGAGGCATGACAGGTGAACATAGCCGCTATCATAGATGTACAGTTAACAGAGATATTATCATAGAGGCATGACAGATGAACATAGCCACTGTCATCGATGTACAGTTAACAGAGATATTATCATAGAGGCATGAGAGGTGAACATAGCCACTGTCATCGATGTACAGTTAACAGAGATATTATCATAGAGGCATGAGAGGTGAACATAGCCGCTATCATAGATGTACAGTTAACAGAGATATTATCATAGAGGCATGACAGATGAACATAGCCACTATCATCGATGTACAGTTAACAGAGATATTATCATAGAGGCATGAGAGGTGAACATAGCCGCTATCATAGATGTACAGTTAACAGAGATATTATCATAGAGGCATGACAGATGAACATAGCCGCTGTCATAGATGTACAGTTAACAGAGATATTATCATAGAGGCATGAGAGGTGAACATAGCCGCTATCATAGATGTACAGTCAAGCCGCGATAGTCCAGCTTCCGATAATCCGAATCTCGCAGTGTCCGAACGGTAGCAAGCTGTAACCAAACTAATCTCTATATAAACTCATTAAATGTTGATTCATTAATCCGTTGATTCCGTTTCCATTTTGTGTGATAGTTATAAATATCTAGCGTGTCAAAGTCATTTGATATTCTAAATACATTCTTGTCTGTCTGTAGATTCAAAGGTAATCAACTCCATCTTGTTTGGTTCATTTCAGTAGTACGAATATTTCACTATCCGAACATTTTTGATGAAAAACGGAAGTGTTCGGATTATCGAGGCCTGACTGACAAGATATTATCTTATGATCATAGGATCAAGGACTGGATATGTTATATGAAAGAAGAAGTAATATTGTAAAGACATATTTCAACTAGATGAGCGTTTTGATTTCAAAATTGGATCAAAGGATTAACATGGCCTTAACCAATATCTCATGACCTTGACCTTTGACCTTCAAGGTCACACCATGAATGATTACTTTTCATTGTGTATAACAATTATGCAATGACTCAAAGTGTTCATAGTTAACATAAGGCATATTCACAATAGCATGCTTAAGTTCTGACCTCGCTGTGACCTTGACCATTGACAGATTGTAGCGAAAATGTTTTCAAATCTTCATCTTTCTCCATAGTTGATATATACCAAATAAGAGCCTGACAGCACAAAACATGTTTGAAGTTATCGTGTTTACAAGGATTGTTGTCGTGATTTCAGAACACATGACCTTGACCTTTGACCTTGAATGTGAACATGTCAAAATCATTCACAAAGTTATAAGAAAGAAGCTATGTATATGAGGAGTTAATACCTTCTTGGAAAAAAGTTATTTTGTGATTTCAGAACTGGTCACCATGACCATATCTCGTGACCTTGACCTTTGATCTTCAAGGTCACACAGTCAATGATCACTTTTCACTGTGTATAACAATCATGTAATGATTCAAACTGTTAATAGCTGAAATAAGGCATGTTCGCAAATGCATGCTTAAGTTGTGACCTCGCTGTGATCTTGACCTTTGACAGATTTTAGCAAAAACCTTTCCAAGTCTTGGTCTTTCTCCATAGTTGATATATACCAAGTAAGGGCCTGATAGCACAAAAGTTTTTGAAGTTATCGTGTTTACAAGGATTCTTTTAGTGATTTCAGAACTCATGACCTTGACCTTTGACCTTGAATGTGAGCATGTCAAAATCATTCCCCTGGTGTTTAAGAAAGAAGCTATGTATATGAGGTGTTGATACCTTCTTGGAAAAAAGTTATTGAGTGATTTCAGAACTGGTGACCTTGACACTATCTTGTGACCTTGACCTTTAAAATTCAAGGTCACAGAATCCCTGATCACTTTTCATTGTGTATCACAATCATGTAATGATTCAAAGTGTTAATAGTTGAAATAAGACATTTTCGCAAAAGCATGCTTAAGTCGTGCCCTCGCTATGACCTTGACCTTTGACGGATGTTAGCCAAAACCTTTTCAAATCTTTGCCTTTCTCCATAGTTGATAAACACCAAATAAGAGCCTGATAGCACAAATATTTTTCAAGTTATCGTGTTTACAAGGATTTTTTCAGCGATTTCAGAACTTGTGACCTTGACCTTTGACCTTGAATGTGAACATGTCAAAAAAATTCCCCAGGGGTATAAGTAAGAAGTTATGTATATGAGTTCTCAAAAGCTTCTACGAAAAAAGTTATAGCGGGGGCGGCGGCAGCGATGGAAACTGCACAAAAACTGATAGCACCCCGACTTAGTCGGGGCTGCTAACTATGGTATGCTTATGATGCTACAATAAAAGTTATGTTCAGTGTTTTTCATAATATTTTATTTAGCTTTTATACATTCCAAAATACTCAGGTGCTGATTTCAGTTCACATAGTTTCACTCAACCTGCATTCATACCCGATCACCCAAAATATTATAATTACTTGTTTTAATGAAAATTGAGAAACAACCTCATACATGTGCAAAACTGAAACTATATATACCATTTACATGTACAGTAGTTATATGACCGACCGGTACTAAACATTACCAACCCAAATTTGTATTCAAAAGTTTTTAAACAGATAAAGAAAACGCTTTAATAAAAGAGCTGCAGCAACATTTGCCAACAGATTTAAAACCCTTGTCAGTAGGGCTGCAACGATTCACTACGATGTATCGAAAATCGATACAAACTAAAGACATCAAAAATCGATTCACGATTCACTTCACATTCATTTATTTTCATGCTAAAATAATAAAATGTCACCTGATTTTATTACAATTAGATCGTGAAATTGCATTCGCGAGCGATGACAAATCACATGTGAACGGGAGTTCAGTGTCTACAATATGTAATGTAGTCATTGATTGGTTTATATCCTCACCTTTCAAGATTCTCGGCCAATCAGCGTGGCTTATACATTTCTCTTAGCAACCCCGCTTAGCAACGATCAAAATGGTGGATGAGTTCAATATTAAATAAGGACAAGTGTATGGATGACAACTTCTTTATTCGGAAGGTTGCAACGTTTCGGTACAGATTCTTGTACCGTTTTCAAGCTTGAGAACGGTACAAGAATCTGTACCGAAACGTTGCAACCTTCCGAATAAAGAAGTTGTCATCCATACACTTGTCCTTATTTGACTTCCAACTTCTAAAATGCCACTCAAACAAGAGTTCAATATTTTTCATGATTTTTGTTTTTCTGTAGCGTTAAAAAATCAAATCGAAATAAATTGTATCTAACTGTTAAAATAAAAATAAAATCGAATCAAACTTGTCTAGGTGAATCGTTGCAGCCCTACTTGTCAGCCAGTGTTAATCTAATCGGGATTGCATGGAACCCCTGCAATACAATTTATTTGTCATGGATCCACTGACAGGTAACCGTTGTCCCTCAGGTCACATGACACACCCACCTGATCTTGGACAGCCTTCAGGAAATCAGCCACTCGCTCAGGAACATTGTAGTCATGGAGACGCTCGTCGTCCTAGGTTGGGGATATTTTCAAATATTGATTATTTTGTTTTACATTTCAATCAGACTTTTTAAAATTATTAAGTTTAAGTTAATTCTTTAGTAGGCAATATTAATGATAATTTAAAAGATAAAGAAATAAAAGCAGCAAACTGTGGTGACATGTTAACTAAATAATAGATAAAAGTTATTTTTTTAATAAATATTTCAAATTACCGTTAAACCATCATATGTATTGACCTGATAATGATTTACATAACAATAATGAAATAGTTTTTATAAATCATTACCAAATGATTAGATTATTTACATTTCAAAATCATAAACAAGATCATTAAGTCGGTTAGTATAAAGAGTGCAACACTATGTAGGATTCTACTGAGAGGGGGAGAATATGATCAAGAAGGAACAAGCAGACAAACTGAAACAGAGACAATACAATAACAGATAACACTGGTGACAGCTCATTTGAGTAGATTTATCAAAGAAGACAACACAGACAGTTTGGACACAGATGATGGTTGGACTGGAGAACCGGTTGCTATGGTGATGCTGGGTTGAACATGACCTTGTACCGCTATAGGCTGGTCATGACATCTCTCAAAGTCAAAACAGAAACCAGCGGGTGGAGAGTAGTGATGGTAGAGGGCGCCGGTAAATAGATCCGCTCGAGCACCTTAACAACAGAAAAGTCACTGTTTGTCACGTTCTGCTGAAGTTTGAGTTGTTCCTGGTAGCTTTGAACTGTATCAATGGTCTTCAGTCACAGTAGAATATGATAGCTTGGGCTTCAAGACCAAGATGTAACAGTATTCTTGTTGAAGGATCTGACTGAGGCAACATAACTGCTGATGAAAGACATGAGTGCTAATAGGTGAGAGCAAAGGTAGGAAATGTACCATGAGGAAAGAATTTCAGAAAAGCAAACAGCAAAACTGTACAGATTTGTGTCCGATTGTTTGCACAAAAGCAGGATTTCATTAACTGAGACTAAAAACAGCAACAGTAGCACAAACACCAGGAAGATGAACACTGTTACATTATGAAGGATGTGGGCGAGAGCAAGCTGTCAAGGAATCAAGTTGAAGCCGTGGAAACAAAGCAACAGTGGAAGCAATCCTGGATACAAGATGGTTACCATGACGGGTGGATCTCGACACCCAGCGTCAAAGCAGAAGCCGCCGGGAGGTCCATACCCAGTGTAGAGAGCCCCAGTGAACAAATCAGCTGCATCGCCTGTACAGCAATACAAACATGCAAACTCTGCAGCCAAGTTGATCTAGTATGTTACGATAGTTTATTGAGGGTACTAGGGTAACTATCTGACGTAAATCAGAGTACTCTCCCCTGACTTCCTGAATGGCGGCTCACTTGAATACACGTCGTGTTGAACAGTCACGAATGTTCTGTTCTTCTTGATTATCTGGGATCCAAGGAAAATGAAACACAGTAAACCTGACATTGACAAATCCTTGATGAATTTGATAGGATTGACAAGATTGTTTTCTTAAGACAGCAGACAAAGTTGATCTTCAAGTCTAAACCTGGTAATACTGTACAATTCGTGAAGAGGAAAGCTCAATGATAGAGGAACTTATAAATGTGCTGACGCTTTGCTGATGGGAGCACAGGGAGGATTGGTTCCTGAAGCTGTGTGTGCTTCTGCTTCTGCCTTGGTTTGACTTGTTTCAGGGTAGCAGGAAAAGCAAATGAAATAGGCTGCAGGTGCTTTATAGGAAACACTACTACTGTGTTCAGGGTGAGATGTTACCATAACGGGAGGATCTGCACAGAAGTTATCATAACAGAATCCGCCCGGCGGAGAGTAGCCATTGTACAGCGCCCCCGTGAACAGGTCACCTCTTGAACCTTGACACACGCATATAGAAACAAGAAAATCAAGTCGAACTAGAGAGAGAAATGTAATTCCTAACAATACAAGGAATCCATAAACACTTTACCAGCTCAGCTAGTGCCCCTAGATAATAGAAAGAGCAAACAAGCTTTAATGTACAACTATAATTCTCATTCCTCTTGCAAATTATGACAAAAGTGAACAAATGTGATCACACTATCTACAATGTACACTTTCTTGTACTTTTTTTCTGGATGAGTCAGTCAAAGCCACACTCTGATAGAAACCGCCAGCACTGACTCTTTCAACACTTACCCATTTTGTCATGCCACTCACGGTAGATTAATGGGTAAACTGTTGAAAATAAATATTTAATTGTCTGCTTATTCGAAGGCTTTAATTATTCCTGACACATCTGGTACTGGCAGTGCACTTGTATATTCCTGATATTTAAGCAGGTTGTTTGGGAGTGTAGGATCAGGGAGTCTGTTCTAGTTCAACCACAGCAAGCAGCAGAATCCATCAAGGAATGTGAGACCAGGGTGAAGCCAGCAGTTCACTTGCAGTTTTAACAAATATAGACTAGTGTCAAACCATTCTGGGTACCCAATTTACAGAAATTGCTTACTCTTGTTATTAAGATGTATTCAGTCGATACTTATTTATTCTTTAGATGCCAAAACTTTTATTTCAATACACTTTTGATGATATATATTACGGTAATATTCTTATGGAACTGAATCCTTTTGGATTTTTTAATGCAGAATTATAAATCTTAGTTGGGGCCTTCAGATAAGAGGGGACCTCTTTGCAGCCATTTTGACCTTGGTGTTTAGTCATGAACCTTTTGCAGCCTTTTTGACCTGTAAGAGCATTAAGTAGCAGGATGTGCAGGTATGGATATACAGACATACAGTCAGTGTTGTAGGAGATTAACTCTCGAAGAAGGATAAAGATCTACAAGGCTAGATAAATGGTGAGATGAAATCAGTGAGGTTTTAACGGCCATGAATCACCATAACGGGCTGATCTCCACAAATGATATCAAAACAGAATCCTCCTGGAGGTCCGTAGCCGGTGTAGAGAGCCCCTGTGAACAAGTCTGCTCTCCCTCCTAGATGTAATACACAACATACAATACACCAAGCACAAGGAACAGATGTCATTTTGATTGTAGCATTAGCCTCTTTTATTACTCAAATGTGGTGAGATCACTCATTAGATAACAATGAGTTGGTTACACACATGTGTGATACCACTGCATGCTGCCATAACATCATAATCAGCGCGTGACATCGTTTTTGGTGTTAGCCCTGAGACTGCAATAGCGGGTGACCTATTTGCAATTAAACTTGGTCACGTTTCATAATATGTCTATGAAACTCGTGTATGTTTAAAACCAAACCATTCACTCATAATCATTTCATAAACATGTTATAAAACAGGACATCTTTTTTTATTCTATATCTATAACTTCTAAACAACTTGCCTTAAATTGTTTGTGTGAATTTCTTCAGTTTCATGCATGATGAAATTCATTAAACAAATGTTTTTTAATTTTAAAAAGAGGGTGGGAAAAAGTCCATTTTCTCTAAAAGAACTCTCTCATATCCATATATGTACATTATACTAAGACAGCATGAATAAACTCGTAGCCATTGAGTCTGTGCTGTAATTACAGCAGTGGGTCAAGCAGATTGGTAGAAATAACAGTGAAGGCTTATCCAACTCCAGCTAAAACTCATATGAAGTGAACATTGTTCAGGAAACAAGCCAGTGAAACATGCAATAAATATACATGAAATAGTAGACGTACCATCAACTGAACTGACTTCAACAAGGTACAGTCAGGCCTCGATAATCCGAACGCTTCCGTTTTTCATTAAAAACGTTCGGATAGTAAAATGTTCGGACTACTGAGTACTGAGGACTACTATAGAGATAAGTTTGGTTACATCTTCCTACCGTTCGGAAACTGCGAGATTCGGATTATCGGTGGCCGAATTATCGCGGGATGACTGTAGTTATTATCTGATGTAATTTAATATATCTAGACAAACAATTTCTTATCTCTAGGAATTCACTGATAGCAGCCAAATGATAGAGCAATTGTTTTATTATTTTGAATAATTCTTTTGAAAAAAATCTTTTTATTGGAGACATGTATCTTCAAAATGTATCCATCTTTTGTTTCAGTTTATCGTATATCAATATACAGATCCAACAAAGAATTAAATCAACTAGGAAATCTTGAAATCACTGAGTGGTCATGCAAAAGAAGAATTGTGTGTTTTTGTTAACATGGCAAATACATCTGCCAAACCTCACTCACAGTTAAAAAGAAAAGAAAGCAGTTAGTCAAGCAACTGAAAAGTGAAGAGGAGAAGGACAGATTTGTTATGACAACTGGGCGCATCTCCAAAACCAACAAGAAAACCGAAAGCATTACTACATATATCACTACAGCAGTGATGTTCCTGAGAGGAGTAATTTGACAACACTGTACAGGGAGTCCCCAAAAATATCTCAGATTTGTCACCTTAATGTATACTATTACAATTATAAAAGGAATAGCACAGAATACTGCATATGACTTAAATCAAAGGTATGCATATTTTCATTTAGATTCTTCCATCATGTGATTCAAGATTATGTCCGATTTTTAATAAGGCATTATAAACCAATATATTTTAGCTGCTGAATTAGTGCAAAACAATTCTGAGTGGCCCATTTGCACAACTCAATAACAAAGAGAACAATCAGGTATTGATCACTAGTCTAAGACAAGGATGTCCCAGAATATTTGAAGGCCTGCCATCCTCTTCCCACAGAGGTTGTTCCCTTCATCTTATCTATCGTAAATTCTGTTACATATGCACACTTTATGGGCTAGAAACGGGCCCTCGAAACAGGGAATCCTGATTGATTGCATCAGAAGTTAGTTGTGCCATCAGCAATGTTTTTTCAAGCTGAGGATTCTGTAACTGTTAAAATGACTAGAATTGCTTCAACAGTTTGATGTGAACATATTGTTGTTACATGTAACAAGGTTACATGGAAAACCTGAAAGGATGAACCTTGTGGGAAGAGAATGGGAAATAGGTAACTCCCAACTGAAGATTTAATTTCTTAAATTATCTTGATATTAAACAAAGGTTCCATTATCTCACTAAATCTCCTTTCCTCTCTGTTGTGCACTGTCGAAATGTACCCAGTTAGGAACAACACTGCTATTAGAACATTAATGATACTTATGTTACCATAATGGGTGGATCTCTACAAAGAATGTCAAAACAGAATCCTTTGGGAGGGTCGTAGATATTTGGCAGTGCTCCCGTAAACAAATCCGCCTTCTCCCCTAAACAGAGAAGTATAGGGTAAGTGTGATAGTACAGATAAATCATTGATCAGCGATGATTTACCATCACGGGAGGGTCATCACACAAAATGTCAAAACAAAATCCCTCCGGAGGCTGGTACAGATTGGGGAGTGCTCCAGTAAACAGATCAGCCTTGCTACCTGCAGAAGATGTACTTCACCTATACAGTTCACTTAGTGACAAGCTTTACTTGCAAGATGGGTAGGGTTGCGAGGATGTGCTATAATATTATTATGAGATTTTTTAAATTTGACATTGAGTATGCATTTTAATGCATACATGAGAAATATTTCAAATATATAATTAAGATTTATCAATAAATACATGCCTTTATTGTTGCAGCTAAAATTTTACTCTAACAGCATATACTCTATGCACCTTAAAGGTACATCCATTGTGTTTCATAAATTTTGATTTGGCTTTAATACATTCCAACACACCATATGTGCTGTTTACAGTACAAACAAATTCACTCAGCTTGCATATTCATCCCCAATCGCCAAATATATCATAATTACTAGTTTCCAATTAAAATCGAGGAACATCATAATGCATGTGCAGAAACCGAAAGTGCATGTCCTATTTACATGCACAGTAGTTATATGACCTATTAAACATTATCAACCAAAATTTGTTATTTTGTCTGGTTTAAATAAGATTCCAAAATAACGTTTGACTCATCGGCGCGTGCACACGCAGTGCATTGTCCGGTTTTCATTTGACATCACTTAGAACTTGTTCAAGTTTTATATACAGAACAAGTAATTTGTGCAAGGCAGGGAATCAGCAACATAAGTGTATGAATTAAACCTGAAAAATTGGCATTCAAAAATATTAAATCCTCTAAGGTAATGACAAAAGCTATAAGCCAGAAGCAAATGGTGCCAGGTTACCAGTTTTATTTAACACACTGGCAACATCCTAAAAATTTTCTTTAAAAATCTCTATATATCTTGTCATAAGATATATAATTAAGATTCTTATGCCTACTACAAGCCATCATAATCCTGAAGAACCAGTGATAACAAGATTCACTCATCAAAATGTTTGAACTGCCTGCAACATATCCTCTTACAAAGTTAGACCATTCACTGAGAGGAAACAAGCTATGAGATATATGAAAGGTATATGAAAGTGGGAGATGTTGACTGACCGATGTTGTCTGGACTCCCCCTCCACAGCATCTCCATCGTCTTCTCCTTCACTCGCAGCTCCTTGTCCTGGTAGTCAAGGCGACCGAAGTACAGGCCGTCGTATCCCATCTGGGGGGAGTTGTTATAGGGAATATCATCCTCGTCTCATTATCCAGTAATTTGAATTTGTATGTAAAACTAGAAAGTCCATTGTGAAGTAGTTGGCAAAAATAATTATGTGTCTTTAAATCTATGCAAAATCTCGCAATGTATAAATTAAACATCAGAGCTTTATCAATATTCATACAAATCATTATTTGTTCAAATTTAGAAATGACAATGATATTTTCGTTCGTCGTACATCAAAGATGTTAATTTCATTTACAGCATAAAATATTCACTGGATTAAAGTTGCTAAGATTTTTATATGAATTCATGCAGGAAAAAGATATCACCGTAAATAAACAAACACTTCCCAACGCTGACAATGATCTTTCTTAGATAAAATATTAAATACAGAAATAGAAATGAAAATGTATAATATATTAATCGTTTCATTTTTATTATTTTCATGGGGGGCTACCAACTAATGAAAGCATAGGAACAGTTCAATGTGTCTAATGACTTATTGACCTCCTGCTGTCAGTCCAAGGTCTAAGACTGTTATCTTAGGATGGTTTGTATCACTGAAGCCTTGCCAGTAGAAAGAGTTCAAATCTTTATGTTGATAATCAGTCCCTAGACATACAAATAGATAAACTCTAACATTGTCAGCTATACCCAATCCTTCTGAGTTTACTTGAACCACATTTTGGATAGCAGGTAACAATATTCAATAATCAAACATTCAACATAAAAAATTATTATGAATGTAAACTTTATAGATTAAATGAATAAAAGTTGACATGAATAATGTTTCAAATAGTAATTTTTCCAAAATATATGAAAAGAAAATCCACTGAACAAACATTTACCAAAAAGAATTTTAATGTAAAAGAACATAATTTTCAGAAATTAGATGACACAATATCTTTAAATGCTTGTTTTGAGATTTTGGAGTACATTAATGATCCTAATTTATTCAATAACTTGAACTGACCACCTTAAAAATGTCACTTTGTCATGGTTACCTGAGCAAAGAGAGAAGCTTGTTCTCGGGAATGTCCGAAGGGATCAATCTGCCAGGCAATTCTCGGTCGCCCACATTTGCCGAAGTTGGTTCTAAGAAACTCAAGTCCCAACGAATGTTGGTCAATGATGGCATTGTAGTGTGTTGATGCTTCGTCGTTCATACACCAGCCACCGAGGATGAACTCCAAGCGACCTAAAACAAAATATAGTTACCATAAAAGTTGTCGCAAAGAAATGAAACTGGATATGCAAATTGATTTCAAAGTGAAGAAAATTATTGCATGTTTTGAATTATGTTACAGTGATCAGTAAAGTTAGTTTAAATCAATTTGTTACACTATCACCATCATATTCTCATTCGTACAAATTATGACATCATTGAACACTGATTTGACGAAGACATGGCCTCATACCTTCGTTAACAAGCCCTTTCACTGTGTGCCTCATACTGTCATCCTGTTCTCGCCACCATCGTGCAAAGAACGCAATTTCCACGTAAATGAATCTTCGACTCGGATCCTTCACAAGTTCTGGGATGACGGAGTCCAGGATATACTGTACTCCCGCCAATTGAATATTGTTGTCAGCTGAAGGCAACAGGAAGTTGGTTATTTTTCACAAAATCATAACTGAATGCATAATACGACAAGTAATTGTCAACGTGATCATGTCCCCCGCCACAATTAAGAAATGAGCTAAAAGGATGGACACACAGCTTGTACCGAGTAGTGACCATTACATGTTTGATTCAATTATTGTTATATCAGGCTAACAACATTTTAAAAACTGGTCAAAGTCTCGTAGTGACCTTGAAAATGAGATCAAGGTCACCCAAAATCGACTGGTGTCTGCGTATTCCCATAATGAAGACTGGTACCAAAATTGAAGACTCTAGGTGCGGCTGTTCGTGAGGAATCAAGCTAACAACATTGTAAAAAATGGTCAAAGTCTTGTAGTGACCTTGAAAATAATATCAAGGTCACCCAAATCAACTGGTGTCTGCTTATTCCCATAATGAAGACTGGTACTAAAATTGAAGACTCTAGGTGCAGCGGTTCATGAGATATCACGCTAACAAGAAACAGGACGGGAGCGTACGGACAGATGTACGTACGGAGCTCAATACTATATTACCCACTTCGCGGCAGCGGGGGACAACTAAGTAAGCTACACAAAACTGATAGGAAAAACTATAAACATTTGTCAACATTATTTATTACTCAACCGTGGTGAGATCACTCATTAGATAACAATGAGTTGGCTACACACGTGAGTGATACCACCGCATGCTGCCGTAACGTCACAATCGGCACGTGACGTCATAGTCGTTTCTGGTTGACGTCACAATGATAGCCGCGCAACTGCAATAGCGGGTGACCTATTTGCAAGTAAGCGTCACTAAAAACGATATTATTGCAATTCAGCGCTATTTACATCATTGAGTAATAAATAAAATACTGAACTCGGTCCCGTTTGATAACATGTGAATATCATCGGTATTTAACTCGCCACTTAACCATC
Source organism: Gibbula magus (assembly GCA_936450465.1). NCBI lineage: Eukaryota > Metazoa > Mollusca > Gastropoda > Trochida > Trochidae > Gibbula > Gibbula magus. The sequence goes on from OW388290.1 coordinate 100,340,715, forward strand.
CACTCGTTTCATAAACATGTTATCAAACGGGACATCGTTTAGTATTCTATATCTTTCTAAGTCAGTACAACCATGCTGGTAAGCAGAGTAGACACTCAGAAATAAATCTAAAGATGGAAACTAATAAAGATAAACCTGTGGAGGAAGCTTATCAAGGAAGATGTGGAGTGAGTTTGATACCTGTCAATTTCTGGATATAAAAATAATATGAAATGAAAGTATCATTTTGAAATTAAATTTAATCAATATTAGTACACAACAATAAACTAGTACAAATTACTGTATGGTTTACAAGTTACTGAAATTGTAATTAGAGAATGGTTGCTCAGTTTGTTTCAATTTAAACTGTAACTTTTAGTTACAGGAACATGGTATTTGTAATTGCCGTGTGTATGATTACACCACAGAACATCAGCCCATGCAGCAGTCCACCTCAAGATAATACTGATTGGGGCATGTCTATAATTATAATTCTGATAAATTCAACAGTCATCATACAATACAAACAGAGAACATTGCAAATTTATAATATTAATCATATTATAATATTATTCTTATATCATAATTGGAATCAATATGTCTGTTAACTGTCTTAAACTTTTACCATGCTATTCCAAGTACTTTTACTCAAAACATGTTTTCAAGGATTTAAAGAAATACCATACTCACCTCCATAGAAGTACTGATCGAAATGTTTTCAAGGATTTAAAGAAATACCATACTCACCTCCATAGAAGTACTGATCGAAATGTTTTCAAGGATTTAAAGAAATACCATACTCACCTCCATAGAAGTACTGATCGAAATGTTTTCAAGGATTTAAAGAAATACCATACTCACCTCCATAGAAGTACTGATCGAAATGTTTTCAAGGATTTAAAGAAATACCATACTCACCTCCATAGAAGTACTGATCGAAATGTTTTCAAGGATTTAAAGAAATACCATACTCACCTCCATAGAAGTACTGATCGAAATGTTTTCAAGGATTTAAAGAAATACCATACTCACCTCCATAGAAGTACTGATCGAAATGTTTTCAAGGATTTAAAGAAATACCATACTCACCTCCATAGAAGTACTGATCGAAATGTTTTCAAGGATTTAAAGAAATACCATACTCACCTCCATAGAAGTACTGATCGAAATGTTTTCAAGGATTTAAAGAAATACCATACTCACCTCCATAGAAGTACTGATCGACAGTTTTGAGCCATCCAACATCATCATGCGTATGAGGAACAATGTGCACATTTATCATTCCATCCTTGACAGGGTTGCAGCTCTGAAAAAATAGAGTGAGTGAATGAGTTATTGTTTAACGCCGTTTCGGCAGTATCACAGCCATTAGCGGCGAGGAAATCCAATGTTGACTTGCCAGTGTAATCAAAATTACTTCATGTGTTCTTTGATGAGATTTTTCATTAAATTTCCTAATACCTTCTTCACAGCTATCTTCTTTCCTTCTGAGCTATCGTAGGATATTAGTTCTATTGTTTTATTTATTTAAACCATTTTTTATTGTAACCTCTGTTCCAATAGAGCAACATTTCTTGATGCTAGCAAAATATCCTCGCAGCAAGAAAGGGTATTCCTGTTTTATATGACATATAACTCATCGGATTAGATCGGATTCATCCACCGAGATACTTCAAATATCTTTGACTGTAAAGAGGTTACAATCTGAAATCTGAAGGGAGTAACCTCTGTGGGAAGAGGAAGGTTAATCCATCTGTTACTGTATCTGTTTAACCCTTAGATCCCTAACAACAACCTTTTCATTGTTAATTTTTCTGAACTGATACTGGGATAATGCAGTCCTTCATTTGTTCTTAACAACATAATAATGTTAAAGACGGTATAGATATATGGGATACCAGTTGAATCGCCTCGCCTACAAATTGCCCCTGCTTATTTGGTCAAATTGCCCCCGATTTTTTGTCAAATTAATGAGTTTATACATGACATTTAAAAGAATATAAATTCAGACTTTGAAATTTAAGCGGTATGCTCTCTGCTGGTTGGATTAAACAAGGTCATGTGACTGGTATACATTCTCATAAACACAAGCTTGACAGCTGAAAAGGATAACCTTCATAACCTGACGTTTACAAAAAAATAGAGCCATGGGCTCTGTAGCTCATCAGGGCTTATATTGTTTAATGATGAAGACTGATATAGATTTTTAGATCATGGCCCTTGAGGCCCATATTTGGGGCGGCAGGTCACCAAATCTCATTTGAGGTCACGGGGTCAGGATATCTACAATTTAGAATCCCCATTAGCCAAGGAGTCTGTACATAACATTTCAGCTCTCAAGACCTTTTGGAACTGGAGACGAAGATGAAAATAGGTTTTTAAGGTTGTGACCCCCGTGACCCCATTTGGGATCACGGGGTCAGGATATCTACAATTAAGAATTCCCATTAGCCAAGGAGTCTGCACATATAATTTCAGCTCTCTAGACCTTTTGGAACTGGAGAAGAAGATGAAAATAGATTTAACGGTTGTGACCCCTGCGACTCCATTTGGGGTCACGGAGTCACGAAATCTACAATTAAGAATCCCCATTAGCCAAGGAGTCTGCACACAACATTTCAGCTCTCTAGACCTTTTGGAACTGGAGAAGAAGATGAAAATAGGTTTTTAAGGTTGTGACCAATGTGACCCCATTTGGGGTCACGGGGTCAGGATATCTACAATTTAGAATCCCCATTAGCCAAGGAGTCTGTATACAACATTTCAGCTCTCAAGACCTTTTGGAACTGGAGAAGAAGATGAAAATAGGTTTTTAAGGTTGTGACCCCTGCGACCCCATTTGGGGTCACAGAGTCACGAAATCTACAATTTAGAATCCCCATTAGCCAAGGAGTCTGTACACAACTTTTCAGCTCTCTAGACCTTTTGGAACTGGAGAAGAAGATGAAAATAGGTTTTTAAGGTTTTGACCCCTGTGATCCCATTTAGGGTCCCGGGGTAATGAAATCTACAATTTAGAAACCCCATTAGCCAAGGAGTCTGCACACAACATTTCAGCTCTCTAGACCTTTTGGAACTGGAGAAGATGAAAATAGGATTTTAAGGTTGTGACCCTTGTGATCCCATTTGGGGTCACGGGGTAATGAAATCTACAATTTAGAAACCCCATTAGCCAAGGAGTCTGCACACAACATTTCAGCTCTCTAGACCTTTTGGAACTGGAGAAGAAGATGAAAATAGGTTTTTAAGGTTGTGACCCCTGTGACCCCATTTGGGGTCACGGGGCCAGGACATCTACAATTTAGAATCCCCATTAGCCAAGGAGTCTGTACACAACATTTCAGCTCTCAAGACCTTTTGGAACTGGAGAAGAAGATGAAAATAGGTTTTTAAGGTTGTGACCCCTGCGACCCCATTTGGGGTCACGGGGTCACGAAATCTACAATTTAGAATCCCCATTAGCCAAGGAGTCTGCACATACAATTTCAGCTCTCTAGAGTCATTGGTTCTGGAGGAGAAGTCGAAAATGCGAAAAGTTTACGGACAGATGGACGGACGGTTGGACAGATGGATGGACGCCATACCATGCCATAAGCCCATTGGGCCTTTCAGGCCTGATGAGCTAATAACCTGCAGTACTACTTTATCACTGTATCATTGCGCAATTATTACACTGCTATCACATGCTCTTTTCTTGATTAAACTTTTTAAAAACCTTACAACGTGAATTCTAATTGTAGTTTGATTTGAAAGTTTGATTAAAACAGCATATTAGAACCAAAAATTAAATACTTTAATCATATTTGAACGATGGGACCTCTATCAGTTTGTTCATGATCTTTAAATTCAAGATGGGTCTGAACCCTCCGCCCTTCTTGGTCACCAGGAAGTATGTGGAATAGTATCCGCTCTCTTCCTGGCCCACAGGCACTAGCTCTATCGCAGCCTTGCTCAGCAACGCTTTGATTTCTGAGCGGAGGATGTCCGCCTTCTCCGGCGCGGAGGGCACGTTCGTGTGCCGCACCCCGGTAAATGAAGGCGGACCGCGCTTCCACTGAGGCATATGGCCGTCCCTGAGTGTGGACAGGACCCAGGTGTTCGACGTGGCTTTCGCCCAAGCGTCTATGAACCTTGTCAATCGGCCGCCTACAGGGATCTGCCCCAACAAGCAAAAGATGTCCGTCTCCGGCGGCACTCCGGCCCCCGGATTTTTGGACACCCCTAGCGGTACGGGAGGAGCTAGGAACCCTGGTTTGGTTTCCCGCGCCCCCGAAACCCCTGCTTGCCCGAAGGCTGCTGGAATTTCCCGCCTCGCTTTTTGGGACCCTTGCCCCTGCTCCCAGCCTGATGCAGACTAGCTGACATCCAGGCTGCCTTCCCCGTCGGCGCGGAGGAACGAGCAGGAGGAGGGTTGGACATGCGTGCGCGCTTGATGTCTGGATCCTGCACGGTAAGAACCCTAGAGGTCTCCCGGCAGGTCGTGACGACATCCGCAGTGTCCTTCAGTACCTGCTGAGCCCCTGGGAAAAGCACTGGGCCAATCCGAAAGGGTAGGTTCAGCAGGGACTGCTGTGTTGAAGGCATCCAAGTGGACACCGACAACCACAGCCGGCGCATTCCCACAACTGCGCTCATCATTTGGTTAGCGGCACTCCTGATAGAGTCCCGCGCCAAATGACCACCAACCGCGGTTAGCTGCCCGAGGAGCTCCGAGGAGGAATCTCCAGGGATCTCCACCTTCTGCGTTAACTGGACCTGCATGGAGGCCAGATACGCCTGGTGGATTGCAAGCTGAAGCTGTTGTCCCGCATTTCGGTACTGGTCCTCGAAGGACCGATACGAGGACTTCAGATCAGCTGCACCAGCAGTGAAGGGAGGCAGCCGCCGACCTTGTCGCCCGACCGAAGGTGAAACCTTCGGTCGCTGCAAGGAAACCGCGGTATATACACAGTCTCCCACCACCGGAATGTCGAAAAGACCTTCCTCCCCCAGCTGATATCTCTTGGATAAGAAGCCTAGATCGGCAAGTGAATGAGTATCAGCTAGGAGCGGAGCGATCAGATCATCGACCAGTGATGGGAGAATGCGGAGCCCCACTACGGGAGCCTTGCTTCGAGCGAAGGCCTCCCCCGACAAGCGGTAGTCCGATTCCTCTGGCTCGGGGACCGGGGCAGCAACACCAGGAATTGCCTCGGCAATTAAGCCGCGAAGATCCCTGATGGCAGTGGCAGCCGATAAAGGGCCCGAATTCTCCCGAACCTCATCCACGTCCATGGACTCGATCCCGGATCTCCCCGAGAGGCGTGAAGCCAACTCGGAGTCGTCTAGGAAAGAGTCACGGGCGTGGACAAGAGAGCGAGAGAAGACGTCAGCTACCACTGGCTGTCCCGAGCCCCCAGCCCGAGGATCGACCTCGAGTGGGCCCCCCGAGACCTGGGTCTCGAGGGAGCTCGTGGGTCCCGCGTGCGGCCCGGACTGCATCGTCACTGGGACGACGGTCTCGGAGCACGGGGCAGGTGTCCGAGGACGCTGCACCTGGAGCACAGGCGGCGCCTCGTAACCTGGGTTTGAAGCCTTACCCTGGGAACCTACTCCAACGAGCGGCACCAGGTTCGGCGGGGCCAGCGATCCCCCAGACGAGACCTGCCCGAAGCCAGGTGTCTGAGGGGGCTGGTGTGTTTGTGTAATGGTAACCTGGGGCTCCATACTCCGCAGCTCGCGAGCCGGAAGCTGAGCGCCCCGAGGAGACCCCGTGCCTCGGACGAGTCCGACACCGAGATCTCCCCTGGTACCATGAGCTGCATCAGGTTCATGACTCGAGGTCCGGAACTCCGTACGGAGCCCCGAGACCGCCGAGTCAATCATGACCTTCATTTGCTGTGTGATGATGTGCGTGAATTGCGTCATATCAACAGGGTTAAAATGAGTGGTTTGTGGGTTAGGTTGTTGAGGGGAGGGAGGGTGGGTGAAATCCCCGGCTGAGGACCCCTGCTGGTCCTCGACCGAGTCGGGCTCGGATGACGAATCATCGAGACCCGACCTGGCCGAGGACACCGTCGCGGAGGCCGAAGCCTTAACCTTCTTACCACTTAATTTCTTAATTGGTGACTTTTTCACCTTCTTTGCCTTAGACGGGGGGTCAAGCTTGGTGATGTCCCTCCCGCTCTCCAAGGCCTCGGAGAAGAACTTTAGGTCAACATCCCTCCTAGATCTGGCCTTGGGGGTGAAGGCCTGACATATCCCACAGTCTAGTGGGTGGTGGAAATCAGAGGCCAAACACTTGAGGCACTCGTCATGAGCGTCGGTGATCGACACCGGCCCCTTACATTGGGCACAAGGCTTGAAAGGCTAGAATCAAAATAGCCAAATCAAGACGTGCACATGCAACATGTGTATATATATAAATATTTTTAAAATATATATATACTAAATACATGGGGGAATTGGAATGTAAATGTTGTTGTAAACATGCATGTAAAAACATGAGCAGAGGCGAATGGCAAAATGCGAAGTAAAAAAGTAAACAAGCATGGCCACACCCCTAACATCACTGAAACAAATAGAACATGAAATATGACTAATTTGCTTGCAGGCCAGTGGGCGATTCGAAATACTCACCGAAAACGAATCTAGAACCCAAATATGATAAAATAAACATGTGGAAAGCCCAGATCTAACCAAATTCCACGATCAAAACAATCGATCGAGAAAAAATGGCCGCCATCTTGGGTCGACTTTCCCGCCCTACGCGAGAAAGCAAGTTACAAATACACGAAATCTAGTACAAAAACCGAAAAGCCATTCGACCCTACTGTAGAAAAGGTAGAAGTTACCACACATACAGCTTTGTTTTGGGCCATTTTCTTTGCGATTGTACGTAAACTCAGAAAAACTTCTTGAAAACTTCGTGCGACTTGTCAGTTCAATGACAGGAAGAAAAGTGGTGAGATTAGAGTTATCCGCCCCTGGTTGCATGACAACCGTAAGGGGTGGGGCTCGAAAGGGGTGACCCAAAGTACGTTTTTTTAGTTTTTTAACTAATTTTAAGTGGAAAATATAGTTACAACCTGTCATATATCAAAAATCAAGGATTTTATGCAATAAGTACCCCAAGGAGGATCCCTTCTGAAAAAGAATTAGAATCCCCATTAGCCAAGGAGTCTGTATACAACATTTCAGCTCTCAAGACCTTTTGGAACTGGAGAAGAAGATGAAAATAGGTTTTTAAGGTTGTGACCCCTGCGACCCCATTTGGGGTCACAGAGTCACGAAATCTACAATTTAGAATCCCCATTAGCCAAGGAGTCTGTACACAACTTTTCAGCTCTCTAGACCTTTTGGAACTGGAGAAGAAGATGAAAATAGGTTTTTAAGGTTTTGACCCCTGTGATCCCATTTAGGGTCCCGGGGTAATGAAATCTACAATTTAGAAACCCCATTAGCCAAGGAGTCTGCACACAACATTTCAGCTCTCTAGACCTTTTGGAACTGGAGAAGATGAAAATAGGATTTTAAGGTTGTGACCCTTGTGATCCCATTTGGGGTCACGGGGTAATGAAATCTACAATTTAGAAACCCCATTAGCCAAGGAGTCTGCACACAACATTTCAGCTCTCTAGACCTTTTGGAACTGGAGAAGAAGATGAAAATAGGTTTTTAAGGTTGTGACCCCTGTGACCCCATTTGGGGTCACGGGGCCAGGACATCTACAATTTAGAATCCCCATTAGCCAAGGAGTCTGTACACAACATTTCAGCTCTCAAGACCTTTTGGAACTGGAGAAGAAGATGAAAATAGGTTTTTAAGGTTGTGACCCCTGCGACCCCATTTGGGGTCACGGGGTCACGAAATCTACAATTTAGAATCCCCATTAGCCAAGGAGTCTGCACATACAATTTCAGCTCTCTAGAGTCATTGGTTCTGGAGGAGAAGTCAAAAATGCGAAAAGTTTACGGACAGATGGACGGACGGTTGGACAGATGGATGGACGCCATACCATGCCATAAGCCCATTGGGCCTTTCAGGCCTGATGAGCTAATAACCTGCAGTACTACTTTATCACTGTATCATTGCGCAATTATTACACTGCTATCACATGCTCTTTTCTTGATTAAACTTTTTAAAAACCTTACAACGTGAATTCTAATTGTAGTTTGATTTGAAAGTTTGATTAAAACAGCATATTAGAACCAAAAATTAAATACTTTAATCATATTTCCTGTGAACTATGTTTTGCGCGTGTTGACACATAAGTGATGCGGTATTATTGTGGGCGGAGCTTAGCGCATGATCTAAGACAAAACTTAACATTTGTGCACTGTACACTTTTTGCAGAGATTTTTATATTCAAAAGTTTATTTAGTGATTAAATTTCAAAGTTTGAATTTATAAGAAATAGATTTAATAATGTGTTTGTTCACTGGGTTATAAACGGTTCAAGTTAAACTGTAGTCGACGAGCTCCGGCATTTATACCAGTTTAACTTGCACCTTTCCACCAAGTTTTCCAAGATCTGGTTGCAGGTCGCAACCACATTTTAAACTGACGTGACGATATTGAATAAAAAGAATAGTGTTTCTAGTTTCTGAAACACTTTATTTCATTAAAATCGGTCAATATTTAATTGAGTTAGACTGTTTTGAAATTGACATAAGTCTAAACCCTCCATTTGCAGTTAGGCCAAATATTTTACTGGTATAAATGGTCCGTTATCTCTTAGGTGCATAGCTTTACCAGACAGCGCTGTACATGTTGACATTAGAAAGGTATTTATGAGGTATGATGTATAACTGGGGCATATTTTATCATTTTAAATTTTACTGGGCAATTTGACGTTCCAACGTCACAGTATGGGGAAGGAAGGGAAGTGATAGGCACCGCAACACCCGTCAGCGGCGCTGCTGTAGCTATCTTTAGAAGCAGAGACAAACTGGGGTCACTAACACCGGTGCTGTGTTACGCGGTTTTACGCTTATTTCTGTGACGTTTTTCACAATTTTTTTTGCATATTCATGGACTAGAGGCATTGTTGATGACGAATAACACATAAAATAATTTTTGGAGCAACTTTCGGCGGGGAATCGAGGTGAGTGAAAATTGACATGTTTGAAAAAATATTTTCCTGTGCAAATAACAGAAATATTTAGCAATATTCGCAAAGTTGATATTTTTTATAGTCTAAAACACATTTTTTTTTAAAATTATAACCTTGACAAAGTGTTAAATAATTACGTAAAAGTTTTTTAAAATGTGAAAAAATTAGAGTTACCTCCCTTGCCCCTTGTTCTAACAAGCAAGTTTCTGCCTTGTTCTGTTGGTATTTTGGAAGAAACCAAGTTAAATGAAGAATTAATTGGATACAACTATTTAGTTTTCTCTTTTTATGACATTCATGCATCATAGATTAATTTTTGAACTGTCGATATTACTTTTTTGACATATTCACAGTTTTTCTAATTGACTTTATTTTTGACACCTTTTTTTTTCATTCTAAATCATTTTAAGCAGGGGCGGATCCAGGATTTTTGAAAGGGGGGGGTCCCAAAACAATTTTTCTCCACTCAGTGGGGGGGGGGGGGGGGGGGGGGGGGGGGGGGTTAGATGTATATCCCAACTTATACATGGATTTGAAAAGGGGGGGGTCCGGACCCCCTGAACCCCCCCCTTGGATCCGCCACTGTTAAGGTTTGCCAAACTTCACAAAATGAATAGAAACACTTTGTAATTTCCCCTTATTATATTAACAGAAGAAAAAAACATTGTAATTAATATTAAATATTAAATGTTATTAAGGAAATAATAATTTCTTCCAGACTCTCACTGTTATTTTTATGATACTGATATATTGGATTATATATAAACATTATTTACTGTAAATAACCATAAAATAATGTGTTCATAATTTGTGTTTCTTTTTAGATACGCAAATAAATAATTTGTATAAAGTTTTTTTTTATCATTCTGTTATATTATAAGTTATAATTACCAGATGGAATTGACCTTACTTTGCTTGAATCATTTGCATTAAATCAAAAACAAGAAAATAAATTTTCAATTTTTTCTTTTCTTTGCAGGTGTGAATCCTGTAAGCTGGAATTCCTCCTTGACTTGTAAAATTATTGGCTTGCACAACACACCTTTGCGTCAAATGGCATTTGGGATTCTTCCTTTTCTTTTGACCTGTGACTCTTGAGATCCACTCCACCAAAACAGCTAGATTTGTTGGATTAATCATTAATATGACATTCCTTCAGTACTGATGGCAGATTTACTGTATCAGAATACTTTGTGAAGACCAGAAGTGATTTGTTTTATTTATTTAAATCTTTATCGTATTTATTATAGGTGAATATATTTTGTTGGTGCAGTTTCTTATTGGAAAAGTATGTGTTTGTAAAACACCACCATTTTATTCATATTGAAAAGGAATCAGTATGAGAAATGGTATTTTCAGAAAAGAGAGGATGTGATAATTTATTGATATATTATTGATAAGTTCAGTGTTTTACTATAAAAGCAGTTGATAGTGAAAGTGTCTGATAACCTCTTCCAAGATTTGTATTATCTCTCAATAATACAACCTTAAGTTTATTAAAATTATTTCCTTTTCAAGGCCGCCTTCAATGTTAAAATATATCTCAGTTAAGATATCCCCCGGCTCATGCCAGAAAATATTTTTTAAAAACTGATATATTTTTTCTTTTGCTCATGCAATAATTATCTGCTAATGCATGTATTTTAAGTATTTTACTGAATAAAATGTGTGTCTGTCTTTTTACAAAAAATACCAGTTTTGGAGTAAGGACATAGCCATTGTTCATTCAATTTCGGATGAGGTGATTAATGTTTTTAAAATTCAATAAAAGGTTTAAAAGTGTAAGTAATAATGATATTAAATCCTTACAAAATTATGTTGTGTTTAAGATCTGGAAGAATGATATTAAGTATCAATTTGAGATGTATTCTACAGTGCTGCAAGGTCTCTGTTGTGAGAAGGTGTAGTGTTTGACATTTTGACTCATAACACCAAACAAGATAAAAAAAATATTTTAAGAGAAATTAACATGCCTGTTTTTCATTTCAAATATTACATACAACCTATTTATTCTTTTAATGGGTAGATTTCAATTCTGTTGTAATAAATTCATCTTCTGTTCAACAAATTGTGTGTTGTTAGTTCGTTTTTTTACACACCCCAGGGAGTTTGAGAGACTCTGAAAACCAAATATACATGTAAAATAATTTTTATTTCAGTTCATATATGTAGTTTGATAGTTACTGTACTCATACAAACTAAAAAAAGCATCATGAATCAATTCTTCAGTTTTTTATAGGAGTGGCCCAAGTTGTTTTCAAAATGTCAATTTTCAACCCAACATGGCCAAATTTCAAAATCCTGTATTTTTGCTATTTCTCAACTTAATATTAAAATAATTCTAATTTTGTTTTACAAACACCTCAATTACACCAGGAAAAATGAGAAAAAAAATCTGGGTTATTTAGAAAAATTTGGGTTGCGGACCCTACTTGAAGTGATGTCACGTAATTGGATCAACGTTCTGAATCGAACAATTAGTGAACTAGAAATAGGAATGATTCCTCATGCGCTTATCTGGTGATTGATTCCAAAGCCAGGCCAATTTGACTACCCCCCTGAGGCAATTTGACCAACTCTGTGACAATTTGACCGAAACTCCAGGGCAAGTTGACCAAATCAGTTGGGGCGATTCGACTGATATCTGATATATGTTCTACACAGATCAACGTCTCTTTAATCACTGATATCATATTCACCTCATATCCACATTGGGTAGCATCTGCATGGAAGATATTTTCAGAATTCGGACGTCCAAAAACAAGGACAATTTGCAGTACAAAAACAAGGAAACCATTCCACCGGTGGTTCTCCATTTTGTTCTGTCATGTGATCTGAACGGAAGTTGTGAATGTTGTGTTCGCGCGACCGTACTTTGTCCGGAAACGATAACCAAAATATACATTCTTTGAAAGACTGATCTCTGTATCCAAATTACATTATTAATAAATTAAATTACATGTAAGATTTATATGAAATAATATGATTTTTAACAAACATCCAGAAAGGAAAATAAAAATTGGCCGTCTATCCCCTCGATGATCCCTTATCATTGTATGGATAAACGAGTTAACACGCACCTGTCCGAGAAAAAAAACATTAGAATGAACTTAAGGGATTAGATGGTTGTCAAATATAGAACTATTGTTAAGATTATTCTTGTTTCATAAATAGAATAAAATCGACGAAGGAGTTTTAACACCGGACAGACCATTATACTTGTAATTGATAGAAGCGACATAGTTACAACATGGCGACCAAACAACAGAAATAAACAGCCTTTGTGGTGTCAAGATTTCGACCCAAATGTCGTTAATGAGTTAAAATTTACAATGGTTAAGTGTTTACTAGCTTTATTTGATAACGTTAATCACCTGACAGTTCATTTAAACACATATTTTGGTTTGAAATAGGAAATTATATTCACCTTACCGTTTCTAAGTTTCTTCAATTGTAAACGTTCTTTACTGATGCATATGGCATGGTAGGTGTAATGATTAAATATTTAGAATATGATATGTAATAGTGAATATAATAACTATCACATATGAATGATCAGTCACTAACAAATATTATGCAGGTCTGTGTATTGTAATTATATATGAAATATGCTAGACTCTGAAGATTTGATTTAATCTGACAGTAGATCTAGACTCATTGAGAACATCATGATGCCAAATATAGGAAACTTACATTTGTTCACTAGCTAAATGGCATGTAAATCTAAAGATTAGATGACAAATATTCACTTGAATGTCAACTGGTGGTAACTTCATTTTCAGATGCCTACAGACAAGTTAATTAGTTTCTTAAAATGTAGACTAGTAATGATAGAATGTCTGAGAATGAGAAGGATCTAACTTTGAGACATCGACAGTTCAGTGTTGGCTCTGAAAGGGAACTAGATGATTTAGCCTTAGCTTCACAAAGTGGTACATCAGTACAACTTGGACCACTGAGAAAACGACAACACACAATGGCTGAGCAGTATGACCATGAGGATGATGACACCTACCTGGATATGTACCGAGCAGGAACTTCAAAACCACCGCATCATCATCACCTTGGAGAAAAGCAAAGTCGGGATACTAAAAGTGCTAAACCCTCTCGTGGCACTGATTCTAAATCAAGTATGAATCAACCTTCATCCCCGATCAAAAGACCTGAGTCGAAAGACAAATCTTTCAATCAATGGTCGATTGATGCAACAGAGAACTCTGATTCTGGGCCCAGAAGTCCGTCAAAACGAAGCAGTCTTCCTCAGGTAGAAACTGTTAGAAATGATGATGTGCTCAAGGGAGGTGATTCTGAAGTGAAAACTGACGATGCTGATTTATCCCGTGGGCCAAGATATAGTAGTCAAAAAAGCTACAGTGATATGATGGACAATATGTCAGGTCTTGATCCATTCAATAAAGACTATGAACCATCAGGAAAACATAGATCATCTAAAATTCCTAAAAAGAAAAAGAAAAGACAGTCAGATGTTGAAACATCAGAGTCCTATCCGTTAAGTCATGTGTCAAAAGAAGGCGACAGAGAACCTAGGAAACTTAAGAAGAAAAAGAATCGACACCATGGACTTGGAAGTGAGTCTTTGAACAGTACTGCAACCTACACCGTTGATGATGGTATTGATAACGAGGGATACGAACACACTAATGGAAAGTCTAGAAAATTACAGAAGAAGAGCAAACTTCAGATTGTTGAAGATCGTGTGAGCAATGCGACCTATACACTGTCAGATGTTGAGCCTGACAGTCAAGGACTCAAAGAGAGTTTCTCCAAGATTATTAATAAGATGAATCCATCAAAAGTACAAATGTCGGCCAAACCAACAAAAAACCAACAGTTTCATCATGACATGATGAATGAGGTAGGTAGTCTTTACTTATTATCTTTTTAGATTGTTGATTTCTCTCTTTACAACTGCAGAATGTCATAATATCGATATATCGTTAATTGTCTGTCATCTAGAGATTTGAAAACAAACTTATGTTTATACTTGTGATAATAATAATCTATTAACAGCCACTTTAAGATCACAACTCCAGAATAATTTGCATGAGAAGGTAACAGGTGGTTAAATTGAAGGTTCAGGTTTTGCTCCTGTATTTTGAGATCTTTTTTCAAATATTTTTTTTAATACATAGCTTCATCAATGTAGTAACTGTTATGTATCCTCTGATAAAAAAACGTCTAAATGAATTCTACAAAACTGCAAGAGTTCTATTTTTTATATATGCTAGGTATCCATAACTGTATATGTGCTGTAACATGTGCTGTAGTGTAATTAGATATGCTTCAATTGCACCTACCAGTATTAATCTTTGTTGATATGAAACAAATCCTCTCCGGGTGAGTGGTCACAAACGAAAAGTGCACAATCAAGATTAACTTGTTTTTTGGCTTTGTTCACCACACTTTGCTTTAGTCAGAGTGATTTGAGGGAGAGACATGATTTCTCAGGTAAGATTGTTGTCAAACTATAGCAGGTATTTTGTTTTGATAAGTGTCACTATTGGAAGATGAAATTAATGACAGATGGTGAATTAAGTTTTAGAGCTTCTGATGTTATTTATGTATAAATGTACTAGATTTTAATAAATATGCAAAAGGTCAATCAAAGAATTGAAATGCTGTAATTGTCAGTAAGGACATGACTTGTTTTGAAGGACATGAAGAGAAGAACTAACATAGTAATGAATGTATTTGATTTACAAATTTAATTTGTTGAAATGTTAGAATTATTCATTCCGATTAAAGGTTAGATGAAATGACATATGGTCACTTTCGGATTCGTTGAAAAGGGGTTTCAATTTGACAATTGCTAGATTTTAAATTTTTGAAATCGACCCATAAATAACTTATATACGGCTTTTTTTTAAAAGTGCCCAATTAAGCCCCGGCGACCAGAATGAAATTGGGCGGGGGTGGTCACTGAAGCGTATCGGGCTGTGACGTACGTGAAGGAGCCTCTACATGGCCGCTAATCATAATTTAACGCGTTTTCCCCACTTTTAAACTGCTCATATAAGACAGAAAACTTCATCAAAACAACCCAAATTTTCGATAAACGGATTACTAAACTATTCAACTAGCGATTTTATATGGTTACAACAACCGGGGCGTGCTTTATTAGAGTGCATTCTGCGCTTTTGTATAGTATGTTTGTACCAATTAATCGCGGAACTAGAAGGGAAGGTATGACAGTTCAAGTGACACTGAAACAAGGGAAGAAGATTATCGCGGGAATCGGGTGAACAGAGATTAAGTAGCATCAATTGATCAAAGTATGTTGAATAATCGGCATGTTAATTTTGTTTTGTATGTATTAATAAATAAATATATATGGTAGGTATAACTTCATATACACTGAACGATTGACTGTTCAAACAAGCGAGACAACGTTGCAGATTTATAAATAACATTTTGTATTTAATATAAAAGATTACTGTATTTTAAGTTTGTCAATTAAAATATTCTTTATATGATGTAACGGAATGCAAACCATTTTCACTTCACTTTCATGAATAAATAAATGAACTGTTTTGGTCAACAAGCTCAATGAAATTTACATGAAGATTGCTCTATTGTGCACGCTAAACATATACACAGATTGATATAGACAACGAACATTATCGAATAAAAGAATTATGTTACCAGAAGCATTTTAATGAACATATCGTTAATGAAAACGAAATGGTTTAATTAATAGTCTGATAGCTTTTATGTGTCACTTCTGCACATCAACACACAATTCTCAGTTTAGCGGACCATAAAGATGTTTCTTCCAGATCAAAGGGGAGAAGTGTTGTTACAGCACATTAGTTTACGCAATTAAGAAGCTGAGTATGTGAGAAGGAAGGAGTGTAATTATGTTTGTACAGATAACAAGTTTACTGGACCGACTTAATTATATAACACAAGTCGGTGACCAGCATGTCATGTTTATTGCCAACGTCCTGTCTTGGTGACACACAATACACTTAACGCGACATTCAGTCTAGAAATTTCAGCCAATGAACATATCTCTATCAAGTTATCCAATAAAAACTATGTTTAAATCTAATGTACCAATGAAATTATTTTTAGTGTAAAATCATCATAACTATTTGGTTTTCTATCTTGCCATTTGCGAAAAGACTTTTGCTGAAAGAGGGTTATTATTTGACCATCTTCTGTTTCCAAGTACTGTCATTGATGAAATTATAGGTTAACATTTTGTGTCTAATGTGCATTTGGATATTCATATTGTCCTTTTGGATACGGTTATAAGGTAAGTTTCTTACATTAATTGACACTCTTGATGAATTGTCAATTTAATACGATGTTTATTTGATTATATTTGATTAACCACACATTTTATTGAAACCATTATCTTATAAACTATGAAATTCTGAATGTTTTAATGTGTAATAAGTGATAACTAAATCGTAAAAGGTAACATTGGGATGCGATGTTTTCGTAGGTGGATTCGTAGACGTATTATTCTTTTGATGTTTTAAAATATGTGGTGAGTTATTTTGATTTTTGTAATGTACAGTTAGTAAATTAGGTTGTCGGTTGATTAACGATGTTTAAAAACAGGATGTTGTGAAGTGCTTTTATTGTCGATGGCTCACAATAGGGTCTACTTCGCCGGCGTGCTTATCTCACGTTTGTTTTTTTTATTTTAAACACAAACAATCTCTAACAAAAAATAACAACAACACCGACTATCTGATTTCGTTGTCTAAACTGTACTTCGTTCATATTATCATATCTTGGTTTCATTTTGTCATCTTATATATCATTAGCATTGATTTATCCTATGTCTACGAACGTCTATGAATCCACCGTCTCTCACTACCAATTATATTTGATTTGATATATATAACGATATTTTGGTGCATTTGTAAAGTGAAACTTGATAACTAACATTACTCGAACAGATTACACAGCAGAACAGCGATGTGGCATCATTGCAAAGCGTAGATATAACAGATTAACTGACCGATTCCCCAGTGTTTGCCATTGTAAATAGTAAGCGAATGTTTACACCCCGTCCCTTCACGTACGTCACTTCCGGTATCTTCCAACTCTCTAGGCCCCGCCCCATTTTTGGTTTGTTGGTCACGGGTGAAAAGCAGACGATGTTTTTGGGTGTTTTTAAGCCGCTCTAGTTTAATATAGGAACAACATATGGATTTATTTTTGGTTTCTTTTTGCACAAAATAGTCTGATGAACCAATTGCAGTTAAGAATTCAATAGAAAATAATTCATTTCAGCCTTCCTTTAAGTAATGCAGTAAATTCTATTTAATTTCTGTAAGAAAACTCAGTAGAAATAATTGTAATACTTGCAGAACTGAAGAGTCGTCACAAACTAAGTACTAGGAACTTTCAAATTGATTTGTTTACATGTCTTAATTTGTGCCTTGTTACAATTATGTGATAGTTCTCAACTATAATTGCCCTCATTGCCCCTCAACATAACAATTGAGCCAACACTGTCAATAATGTTGATGGAAGTTGAGAACAATAATGGACTAATGATACATAAAAGTGACCAAAATGATTTCTTGCAGAAAAAAGTTGCCAACTACATATATAAAAACATCGAACAACGAGAGTGCAAGAAGTATGCCAGGAACAAGAATTCATCCAGGTAACACTCGATGCTCAAATAATTTAATTACATCTACTTGTTTTAGCAGAACAAAATGTTCTTATGTGGTCATCCCAATATATTTTTTTAAACTTTGGTATCATTTATGAAAGCCAATTAGCAATGCTGAAAAAGCTATATTCAATAGCAATCAGGGGGAGGTGCTAACCACATAAAATATACATGAATACGGTATGTGTTACAAATGTGGATCAAATACATTTTTTTTTTTTTTTTATTTCTTTTTGAGGTACATATACATTTAGAAGAAGAAGTGACATTTTACACAGCAACATTTACATATAGGCGAATTTTGCATACATGCAAGTATGCACAGGTTGTATCAAGTTTTCAATTACAATGGTAACAAAGGCATATAAAGAAGAAGTGATTAGTGTTTGAATAGTAAATGGCAGGATGACCAAAATTTCATATATTTTGAGTAGTTGCAATTCGAATAACAGTTGTATTTATCAATGTTATATATATTATCTTCAGATCGTTTTCAATGTATGTGAAGCTTGGTTTCAAACCAAATTGTTTTGCTTTGAAAATGGTGTATTTCACATTTGTAATTATCATGTTCAATACCCTGTTTCTGTATTCGGAGTATCCAAGAAAAATGTTTCGGTTGGAAAACTTTATGTTCGCTTCAGTGTACGTCTCTATCCATTCTTTAACTTTGTTCCATAAGTTTTTAACAATTTGACAATCAAAAAATAGATGAACTATGGTTTCTTTCTCTTTATTACAAAAACTGCATTAATTTTCATCTTTTAATTTCATCTTATGCAGAAGATCATTTGTCGGCAAAATTCTATGAAGTATGGAATATTGAAACCATTTTGTTTTGGAATTTAGATTAGACATGAAGGGTAGTTCATTTATGTTATTCCATTCGCTTTCATTAATTGAACATTCAAGATCTAATTCCCACTTTTTTCTGTACTTGCATTCTGTCATAGTGTTTTCTGTCTTTTGTAATATATCATAAAAGCTCCGACATCCCTTTTTCTTAGTAGCTATATTTTCAATAAAGTATGGGACAAGTGGCATTTCTAGTTTTTTTTCTATTTTGATTTTGTATTTTAAAAAATATGCTCTAATTGCATGGGTAATGCCAGTATATTCTAGGAAATTTGTCTTGCATTTGTATATTCCAGTCATTTCTAGGTAATTTAGAAATTTACCGTCACTTTTGATTATATCATTTATCAGATAAATACCGGATTTTGACATATTCTTATTATTTATAGACTTGTTGTTTATTCTAACATTGTCGTTATTCCATATTGGTTGGGATAAGATGTCAGATTGAGTGTTGACGGTATTCCCCATTTGTTTGCTAAAGCATCCCCATGCCTTTAAAACATCTTTCCAAAAATCGTTTGTTCTTGGAGTACAGACTTTCTCAATGAGGGATGATTCAGTGTATTGATAAAAATCTCTGTGCATTGGCAATACGTTATATAAAAGTTTCTTTAATTTTGAGTTACTTTCAGAATCGATGAGCCTTTTAACCCAACTTATCTTTTGCGAAATGATTGTATTTCTTATATCTGGAACTCTATTCCCACCCTCTTTGAAGCTTCTAGTTATTATTGTACGTTTAATTTTATCAGGTTTACCTTTCCAAATGAAACTAAATGCTAGCTTTTCGAGCTCTTTTAATATATTTTCACTTGGGTTTGAAAGTGTTGTAAAGATATGATTAAGTTTAGGTAGAATAAGACTTTTCAAAACTGTTGTTCTACCAAGTGGGGTAAGATCTCTTCCAAGCCACTGGTTCATCGTTGTCCTAATTTGGTTTAGTTTATCTTTATAGTTTCTCTCTACCATTTCTGCCAAGTTATGTGTGAAAGTTATGCCAAGGATAGTAAAATCTGTTCTAGACCAATCAAGTTTGTAATCTTTGCATATTGTCTTTTTTGAGTGCTTTAAAGAACCTATCCAGATAACTTGGGTTTTGCTTGTATTAATTTTAAGACCTGAAAAGGAGGCGTATTCTGTTAATGTTCGTAATGTTGCTTGAAGGCATGCTTCAGTCCTATCTTTCAGCCGCGTCTCGACTCTGATCTAAACTTTTATTTAAATTTTCGAGTGTTTTGTTAAGGTCTTTTTCATTTTTTTCCCTCTCCCGTTTTTGTTCTGATGAATATTTGATAGTAAAACCTCATATCATGATAAGTAAAGTTTCAAAGAACAGTTGGTCATTTATTTCAAAACTTGCATTTCCATTATCATCGAACCCTATTTGATACTGTTGTTTTGTTGTATTGACTATTTCTTAACTTCTTCCACATAGTTCCACATGGATCAAATAAATGATTCACGGCGGTACACAAGGATTAAGAAGCTTGAGGGGGGGGGAAGATATATTCATTATTCAATGTAGGTTGCACTTATGCTAAAAGGTTTGTTAGCCATGAGTTAGTTGGCAAATATCTATACTGACTACCGAACAGGATTGTTTCCAGTGGCATGTAGACTGTAAAACCGAGATCAGAACTTCTTATATTATCTAAATCTGTCATAAAATATTAATTTCAAAATCATTAATGAGAATTGTTTCCAGCAACAACTGTCAGTGTGGCCGCAACGTGGAGTGGCATGAAGATCGGGATATGTCTACGCCGCTCGACAGCGAACACGAGATCTGGGCAATGAAGACCCACACAGCCACCATGCCCTGTGACTCATTTGGAGAAATAGTTTTCCGTGGCTTTGGACATGACGTTTCAAATTCTCCGGTTAGTAGAGAGCAATAAATGAAACTTCTTAGTACTGTAAACAATGTAATAAGCACCAGTCCATATTAATCGCTTCCATTACGAATTAGCTCCAAGTAATGACTTCAAAGTTTATTTTGATCAGATCAGTGGTTACATGCATTTGGGTTTGTCTGCAAATCTACATAGTGAACAGTTGTTTTAACTCCACAGAATTATCTAAATATGACCTCCTGTAAAAACAGTTCATCATCAAATTCAGTGATGTACCCACCCTTTGTTCCGGCAGTGGATTGCAAATTTCACAGAAATGCATATATGGTGTTTCATAGGTTCTTCTGCAATAATACTTGCACTTACATTATTGGTGATATATTCTTGTGAGTTACATTCAATACCACCTTCAACTCTAATGATGTCTGTACTGATGAGACATCCAACATTTTCTTGCAGTATGTCCGACTGTGTCCAATCACCGACCTGGAGAAGATTTGGACTATCATGACAGAGTTGTGGGACCTGCCCATCCCGAAACTGCTTATCTCAGTCACAGGAGGCGCTAAACGCTTTGACCTCAAACCTCGTCTCCGTAACCTCCTCAAGGAGGGACTGTGTCACGCAGCTGCCAGCACAGGTACAGTATTCAGTTTGCTGTGTCCAGTTTAAATGAGGCCACATACAGATGCTTTAGACAAAACGCAGGAGGGTCAAATAATGAAATAAATTACATCTTGGCTCATTGTAAATGAAAATTTTCCTGAATAATATAAAGATTTTTCAGGTCAGCATGACATGCATATTGTTGAATCATAAACGATGGAATTTGAGTTTGATTGTCATCAAATTTCTCAAATCTATGGCACGAGATCCTTTAAAACAATTGATGCGATATATCCCCTGCGTTGCAGGTGCATGGATCATCACTGGAGGTACGTCGGCAGGTGTGATGGAGTTTGTAGGAGAGGCAGTACGGGACCACATTGCTGCATCTGGATCTAACGATCAGAACAAGATCGTTGCCCTCGGTATCGCCACCTGGGGGATTGTCGCTAACAACTTGGCACTGGATGGGGAAGGGGTAAGATATTTCTTGTTCATGTTGGGTCGTGGGAATGTATTGAGCATAACTGGCACACTAGTGACTCGAGTCGCGTGGAGTCATATGACTGTTTGAGGTCCGCGTTTGTGGACATGGTGAATTGTTGACTAGCATCCTGAAAATGTTTACATGAATTCTGTTCGCTGCCTAATGTTGATAGGTGAAAGAATTGGACTGTATGATTAGGAAAGCATATCAACTTAGTCAGCACCTATCTGGGTGTATATCATGATAACTCTTCATTCTCTTTCATTAAGAGATTTGTTCCCTGCATGCTTCACACTGAAGATGTTGACAGGAAATGAGATTTCATATTTCATATTTTTGGACATATTGACATAATGACCTGATCAGTAAATGTTTGAACGATATCTGGGTAAATGTCAGACTAATAACTTGTTACTTTGCCTTAACAGGACCGAGGTTTGTTCCCAGCAACCTACGCAGTGGAGGACGTTGAGATGACGAATTCAGGGACAAGCCCTCTGGACCACAACCACACCCACTTCCTGTTGGTGGATGATGGGACGGAGTGCAAGTTCGGCGCGGAGATCAAGATGAGGACTATGCTTGAGAGTTACATCTCGCAGAAAGTGGAGACGGGTGTGACTCAGAATCAGAGTGAGTGATCAGAGATCAATTACTCTCTTTTATATTGCTCTACAACATGTAAATCAGAGATTAACTCTAGTAGCCGTACTGTTGGAAATCAAGATGTTTCCATGCCAGAGAGTGACATTTCACATCAAGTAAAGACTTGCACAATCACAGTTGATATGATGTAGCTTCTTTTGCAAGCATAATGTGTAATACCACATTATAATCATTTCAACTTCATCTGTTTCTATCTTTCTTGGGGCTGGGGTAGCAAAGAGGTTGGCTTTGGATAAAGAGGTCCAGAGTTAAAATCCCGACAGGTGCTTGGCGACTTTGTCTGCAGTAGAGAACTGTTCTACATGCAGTAAGGTTTGGGTGAAATGCCACACTGTAGTGTAGTACCACCCGTGTTTGCTAATTCAGACGATGCTCGCAGGTTTCACCGTAGTGCATAGCCACAATGGTGTTGCTGGCCTTCTCCCTGCAAAAATTGTAGCACCCATGAAAGCGGCATTAAAGGTGCACTCCGGCAAATTTTTGACCTTTTTCACTCTTAACTGTTCTGAAACGTTAACAATATACATTACCTATTGGTTAAAATTTAAAAAATAATAAAAAATTAAATTTTAAGTTATATTTGAAAAACATTTTTTTGTGTGAAGTTTAGTGGTACGCAATAACAGTAAGTCGTCACGTGACTTCCGGTACTCGCGTGTAACACGACAACACGATGGATCATGGCCACTCAAGCGACTGAGGAAACTTTCATGGTATGTGGACGTAATATTGTTTTCCATGGGTACATGTGGTGTATATATTGATTGATGTACAAGTGAATACGCATTGAACATTTCAAATATGTCATGTTGAGAATATGTATGTTCGTAATAATAATTCAAGTTCGAAGTTCGGTCATCTGTAGTTCACTGTTCCGCGCATTACGAATCGCAATCGCTGAATCAGCTGTTGATTCGTTGAACAATAACTTTTATAAGACAATACTGTTTTGAGTTTATGTAAGACATCGGTAAGGTAAAATTGTACCATCACACTACCGGTACGAGTCTTCGTCGTGTAAAATGAATGCAAAATTTATTATGGATCTACGAAGTCTCTTCCACTTCGCCACCTTGTCAACCGAATACCGTAAATCCTTGAATAATCGCCCGGTCTATATGATAAATTCCTCGTTGATATACATAATTGCATGCCGAGTTAAATTTAGCAAATGTAAACAAACTAGTGCATGGTAGTCTCCGGCTATAGTCTCCTTTTTAGAAATAATTCCGGCATATTTATGTGACTTTCAACCTCACGGCAAGAGCTTTATTTACAATATATTTACAACTTAAAATCTACCCGATTATTCAAGGATTTACGGTAATAACTGTTCCTTTGTTTTGATTACCAGCACATTCTTGATTAATAACTACGTTTCTCTTTTCTTTGGAAATACTGAAAATAAATCCAATTAGATAGGCTACCAAAGGGGTAAAACTTAATAATTATTAACTAAAAGCAAAATTTTATTTAAATTGGTGCAAGTATTATGTTGTGATATACTATCTGATCATCTGTCATTTGCTATTGACTAGGTTCAATGAAAACATACTTTTATATTAAATGCTTGCATCAATTAAGTCATGTATTTTTTAATGACTTGTTAAAAATAAAGTTAAAATTGATTTTGCAGAAGGAAGCAGAGAAAGACACTCCGGAAGGAGCAATGAATAGAGGGGCGGGTCCAGCTTGTTACGGCAGTTGACTAGAAGAGGGCAGGTGAAGACATTTGGCTGTAAGAGGCTGATGATGTGGAGAGGTTGAGAATTTTGTATTAACAATAACAAATAAATATTATGATTGAAGTGATGTTTTTTTATTCACTGGATTAATGTGTTAGTGGTGTTGACAAAAGTGAGCACGCATGCCTATCAGTTTCCCAGAAACTGCTGTTAGCAGTGTAAAAAGCTGGAATTATGACTGATGTTAAATAATAGATTAAAGGGACAGAACTCCATAAAAATCAGCCCCTCTGCAATTTGGTGTTGAATGAAAGCAAAGTGTCATAATGTGGTGTCCATTTCTAGACCCCACACATCAAGCTTGTACATTTATAAAACACACTGATATTCATGAGCGGGAACAATGGTTTATTCACCCAGCAGTACAATTGGGTACCTGGTATGAAAGTTAAGGCAATGTAACATAAGTTCAAGCACTTTAATTGGCAGCTAGGTTGCATGCTCCAAGTCAACATCCAAGTCTATCATTGACAAATTTCAAGTCATGCTGCATTTTATCAACTTTTCTATGTATGCTCCTACACTAGCACAGAAAAATTAACAAACTGAAGCAATTTAAATTAGCCAGTGACTTCAGGAAAAATTGACTTTCAGTGACTTGAGGTTGAAAAAAGAACAATGTTGGTCTTTACATCAGGGTAACAATGTGTGTGCAGTATGAGCATGTCCCTTAGTGGTGAAGAGTTCAGCCGGTAGAAGTATCGGATCCTATTATTATTATTATTTATGAAGCCATCATTGACTAGGAGCTTCTCATGTTGATAATATTCTTAGAATGGATTGAAGATCAATGTAAGATGCCAAGTTACTGGTGCTTCATCCATGGATAACTGAAACATAAGAAAAGATTTAAACATCAATATTGTACAATTCAGTTCTAAATGTTCATTATGTCAATTATTAACAAGCAACCATCACGGTTAAGATATATCCTATTATCCCGGGTATACCCAACTTCCCAATGCAAGGCATAATTCTTGCCAGTCTCCATTACTGGCTGATTTAGGCCTTGCACTATTTCCTTAAGAAATCTGTGCTTAGAAATCCAGGCCCACTAAGCATTTCTGGTGCAGCGATTCACTATCTAGGCAAAACAAAGCAAGGGAAATACCGCAAGGCTTAAATCAGCCAGTAATGCAGACTGGCAAGAGTTATGCCTTGCGTTTGGAAGTTGGGGTATACCCTGCAACTGGCATACTGTTTTACTTTGCTGAATAATATGTCCAATGTTATAGAACATATTTGGAATCTTAAACAGAATATAAACTAGTTTTCTAATTTAAAAAAAAAATACAGTTGGTGGGGTCATAATAAAGTAAACTAACTTCAAAATTTAGAATTGATTTGGGTGTTAAGTTCCAAAAGGTCTAGAGAGCTGAAAAGTTGTGTGCAGACTCCTTGGCAAATGGGGATTTTAAATTGTAGGTTATGTGACCTGTGACCCCAAATGGGGTCACAGTGGTTATGATCTAAGAACCTATCTTTTGCTTGTAAACAATAACTTAAATAACTTAAATATTCAACTTTAGATAGTAAATCAATGAAACCCTGATGAGATACAGAGCCCATGGCTCTATTTTTATATTTTATAAAATGTATTGTCCATTTATCACAATTCCATATTGATGATAAGATTAAAATTAAAAAAGTAATTAAATTTAAAAAAATTGGAGAGAAACAATACAAATCCCTTCTCAAGTGAGTATACTGTAGGGCTGGGACGGGTAGATATTTCCTACCCGGGTACCCGACCATCTGTTACACTACCCTACCCGGATACCCGGATACCCGGATACCCGTTTTGTCGATCTCCAACATCTAATTGTAAGATTTTGTACTACTTTATTCAACTGGTTGGCTGGAATATGGGGCTAGAAGCCTAGCATAGAGACCCATGGCTATTTCAATCAAATTTATTATGTATGACAATAGATCATTTTAATATTATGTTAGAATCTTCAAATACATTGTAATCTTGAAATGAAAGAATAGCAAATTAAACTGTCTTATGATTAGTCACATGATAAAAACGGGTCCGGGTAATGTGATGGGTACCCGGGTCCTACTCAGTACCCGTCCCAGCCCTAGTATACTGTATTAATGAATCCTACATATGAGTAGAAAAATCATTCACAAAAACCTGACCAAAACCCAATGAACATTTATCATAGACCTTAGACTAAAATTCAGTCTATGGAATTTTTTTAATTATTGTATCTTCATCCTTATGATTACATATTTTTCAATACTACCAGTTTATGTAATCAGTTTATCTAGACTTGCTGAATACAGATCTAGACTGTATTAAAGGCTCTTATTTTTACACAGTCATGGAGCAGGATTACATAGCAGAACTGATGAGCTAAAAATACAGCCATGGGCTCTGTAGCTCATCAGGATATGTATTGATTGCAAATAAATACAATAACTACATATCTGGGATTACAGTTTCAGTTAAAGATGTGATAATTACAACTTACTCAACTTCTTGCATGTTGAACAGTTTTGCTTTGAAACACTAGGTAGGGGCCTTTCATCCACCTGGATCTCATCTGCACAGGTAACTCAATGAACAGTCTCTTGTTGGGCTAGGGTCATACATGATGCTTTCACTTTCATTAGTGGTTTCCGTAATGTCGAAGAGGTGTAATGTCCCATAAGTCTTCGGAGAATGTGATAATCTCCAACATTGTTGGCTGAATCGCTGAAATAGTTACATATATTGTATTATAAATATAAAATTTCACATCTATATTTGCAATTATTATGAATGTATAACTGAACAGGATGACAGCCATCTAACATTGTTCAATATTGTTCCTATTGGACACATAACTATTAGTGCTTAGCTAGTGAAAGTAGAACTCTGTAGCTCATCTGGTATTAATTGCTTTATTTATTATGTCCCCCGAAAAAATGTTCGTGAGACATAATGTTTTCGCCTCCGCCCGTTATTCGGTCATTCGGTCATTCCGAAATGCTTTCTTTTCCGGGCCATATGTTCAATATTTTTTCACGAAACTTGGTATGTGGTTAGATCTAGTGGTGGAGTGGTGCCTTTTGCTATTTTGGTAATTCTGAATTTTTTTTTCTTTCTTGTTTCCATGGAACCTATTGAACTTAGTGCAAATTGGGGGTAGGGACCTTTTCTGGCCTCTATTTCAAAATCTATCTAGTATTTCTTTACGAAACTTGGTATGTGGTTAGACCTAGTGGTGGATTGGTGCCTTTTGCTATTTTGGTTATTCTTAATTTTTTAATTTTTTTCTGTTTTCCATGGAAACAATTTGAACTTAGTGCATATTGGGGGTAGGGATCTTTTATCTCCAAAACCGTTCAATATTCTTTCACCAAACTTTGTATTTGCTTAGACCTAGTGATAGAGTGGTGCCTTTTGCTACTTTGGCTATTCTGAATTTTTTATTTCTCGTTATTAATGCAGTATTGAATTTAGTGCTTAGCATAAGTGAACAATAAGGGTAATATGACTAGATTGGATTGAAAGTTGGAGCGGGGGACATCACAGTGCATCACATGCACATATTTCTAGTTATTTTTAAGATTGAAAACTCATAGTATGAATACTCCACAGTGATCCAGGAGTTTTACAAGCTCACAGGGCTACCAATTCTCAACTTGTGTTAGCCCAAGGTTACAATATTAGTCTCAGACCAAAGGACTAGTGTCAAATTTATTTCTGAATGTGAAAGAGTGAATCATTATTATGATTTAATAAATGTCTCGTAAAGGTTTATGTTGGTAATTTAAAATTTTAATACTAAATGCAACTTCCAAACGCAAGGAATAACTCTTGCCAGTCTGCATTACTGGCTGATTTATCCCTTGCGGTATTTCCCTCGCTTTGTTGTGTCAAAATAGTGAATCGCTGCACCAGAAATGCATAGCGGGCCTGGATTTCTAAACACAGATTTCTTAAGGAAATACTGCAAGGCCTAAATCAGCCAGTAATGGAGACTGGCAAGTGTTATGCCTAGCATTGGGAAGTTGTACAAAATGATGCACTGGGGCTAGTGTTTTTTTTATTTTGGGTTAGTGAAAATTAAAACCACAGGCCCAACATAACTGCTATACAGTATTGCCTCTAATAAGAACCCGGACGGTTTTTTTCTCCAGCACTCCTTGACCACCCCCCCCCCCCCCCCCCCCCCCCCCCCCAGCGCTTATTAGAGACCCAGCACTTATTAGAGGAAATATGGTATATTTCAAATTATCAGTAATGTTAACTCCAGTTTTGGGTTTCTACATACCTAATAATAATTACTGAAAAATAAATACCGGTACTTACAGAATGATGGGTTTGTTCCAGATATCTAATTCTTTTCTCATTCTGCATGTACACACTAGTTTTGAAAAGCAGTTGGAATTTTCTGCTTTCATAGACTCATCTGCAGTAGTCAGCTTCACACTGAAATAAAAACAATCAGCATGCAATTATTAATGTATAAAATCTTTAAAGCAAAGAAGTGTAATTGAATTTGACTATTATTTAATTTGACATTCAATCACTATTTAAAATATTCCTGCTTTTTCCTTTGGTACTACACATATTTCTCATATTTTAATCAATCAACAACATTATGGTTCAGAACTGTTTATTATTAATAATTTGGTATTTGTCATTGACAAAATATAACACAAACAGAAGTAATTATGTTTGACACAAAGGGCCTAGGAAGAGGGAATTGTGTATGAATTAAATTAATTAAAAACAAACATTCAAGGTACCATTAATCCTTGAATAATCACCTGCCTTGAATAATTGCTGAGTCTAAGCCCTTTTTTAAATAAATAATCGCCTGCCTTCAATAATAATCAGGCTACAGTTAGCATTTGTAAATAAACTAATGGCTATTTCCTTTTCAAAAATAATTCCAGCATAAGCATAACAGGAAAATTAACATGGACATTTCAATTTTAATTATTTTATGTGTTCATTTATATATTTTTTTCTCTCACTCCATTCTATTCATCCTTGGTGTACAGTCTATTCAGTAGCAGAAATTATTTGTTCATCACATTTTATAAAAATTTATTTATATATAGTTACCAGTGGACAACTATAAGCAATATGTAAACCTAACTGAATTACATTCAAGTTGATGAATTCTAAAAAATGTAACATAATAACGATAGTACACTTCTACTATCATATGAAATAGGGTAGATGATCTATTTTTGTTGTTGAAGTAGGCCAAATGACAAGTAATGAAATCATGAAAATAGTTTAAATTACATTACAGGAATTTACTGCATTCCAAATATGAAACAGTGATTTTATTCACGGTCATAATACAAGAGGATTAAACAAATCTACAAGATTAATTTTGTCATTCAATTATCAGACTGACTGGCAAACAGAATATTGACCAAACAAATTCTTATTCCGGAAGTGAGAGACTCAGAGAGCTGAGAGTGAAAATTGGGACATGAAACTAACAATTACTATAGATTCAAACGTCTACAAGGCGTAAATTAGGCCTAGATTTATTTGTAGGCCTACTTGCGCAAACCAAAACTTAGTTGCGATCTGGTCTGAAGAATATTTATTACCGGAGAAAAAGTAAACACTGCCAGCCGCATGAGGCGACGTTGTTCAGTTCAATGGAATTTGGGACAGAAGAAATTATATTTGAAACTATTTACCTTTACGTGTTCCTACAAACCTGAGGCTTGACGTGCACATTTCAAAACCTAAATATATTTGATTATCCACAAGTTATGATAAAATAATAAAGTGTGAAAGCGTCCCACTCACCTCTCGACAGCTGCTCGACTCCAGTCGCGTATCTCGACAGTACCGGTGCTCCGACATTGTGACAGTTGACATGCGTCGAGGTTTGGGAGAAAATGACCGTCCTTCAAGTTGGTCCTACGGCAACGTGGAAATATTCGTGTCTTTGATGGTTGCTCGCTGTAGATCTTTTATTAATATGACTGTCGATTGTCTGAAGGCTCCGTCGGATTGTCGTCGGTGCTTTCGCTACACGTTTGTTTACTGCACTGTGAGGAGTTGGTGGTGGAAGT
This sequence comes from Gibbula magus, assembly GCA_936450465.1. Classification (NCBI taxonomy): domain Eukaryota; kingdom Metazoa; phylum Mollusca; class Gastropoda; order Trochida; family Trochidae; genus Gibbula; species Gibbula magus. Next base: position 100,370,710 of record OW388290.1, read on the forward strand.
GGTGTACACGCGAGTCAATCATTTCCGGTTTAGCCGCCATATTTATGGAAACGTTTCCATAATTAAGATGACAGATTTTAGCGGTGATTTTCTCGAAAACCTCTCGACAAATTTTTGCCATTTTTCGTGGAAGTGTCTGAATAGTAGAAATGAACAAATCCATGTTAAATAATTGCAGGAAAACCTTCTAGTTTAAAAGTGGAAAATATGCCGGAGTGCACCTTTAAACCCCATATCACCTCTATCTCACCTGTCTCTCCAGGTGTGCATGTCCCCAATGTGCTGATCGTGGTGGAGGGCGGAGTCAACACGATGAAGACAGTGAGTGAGTCCATCCAGCGCAAAACCCCGGTGGTCGTCATTGAGGGGTCAGGGCGAGCTGCAGAGTACATCGCACTCGGATACAGTCTCACCAAGGGCAGGGACGAGTAAGTCTCTTACAGTCTCATCTTCTTGCTTCATACTTGTAGATTCCATTTTCCAAGCTTTAAGAGATTAAATTATGTGTGTTTTATGGGTTTTACAATTGCTTCTAATGATATTATGGAGACTGTTAGCACCATATCTCTGATTTTCTTATAGAGTAAAATAGTGTTTAACCATGAAGTTGACCTCGATAATTTCTGATGAGTCTGATAAAATGTAAATATTTATTGATTAATGTCTATTGTGCTGCATTTATAAGAACTATTTTTGGATCCTAACATTGATGTAGATCATGTTGAATTTTATATTATTTTGAAAAATCCTGTTTTTATTACCTGTTTGCATTTATTCTGATGCCACTGAGGGCTGAACTATTGTCCAGTTGGAGTCGTAAAAAACTCATTTATATATTTGTGCTTAGCTATCTGTCTCCATACCCCGAATTCAATAGGAATCATTACAGTTAGTAACCCTCTTCAGTCTTCTCGTGTCATAAGTATCTTTAATAATTATGTTCTGTTTCTCCAGTGAAGAAAAGACAATCTTCCCTAAAGACTTCAACTCAATAATGATCAACAAAGCTCGTAGTATGTTTGTGTGGAAATCCAAAGATGATCTGGACACCAAGTTACACGAATGTCTACGGCATTTGAGGATTTGCCTTGAACAACGAAGATTGGTACGCAATTTACATAACTAATTACTTCAAAATAATAACTGAAATACAAATATGATCATCCATATACCTTACAAATAAGAATTGTAGGAACTGTATGAAATAAACCTGAACCATTACCATCCCAAAACTATGTTTTTGTCAATTTTCATGTTAGTATGAAACAAAACCTCAAACAGTTACCAGCCTGGACCAAGAATAACCAGGTTACGGGCTGTGGGATGGGCCTTATTTTATACACTGTTATATTTAACGTTGTTTGCTGCAATTGATATTGTGATTGGCTTTACCATCAAGAAAAATTACTTACATTTCTATTTATAAAAGTTTATAATGATGTTACTAATGGTGTCATTTTCAGATCAATGTCTTCAACCTGGAGAAGGCCGACTCCAACAAGGACATCGATAGGGCTATTCTGTATGCACTTCTTAAAGGTAATAACTTTAGAGATTATTGGTGTATGACATTGGTTTTAAAAATCTTTGATATAAACTTAAAACTTTTCTGAAATCTAATAAGTTCAAAAGTTATTCTAATTCTTGTCTTAATTCTTATATCAATTGTTTTTGTTTCTGATTGTCTCAACATGTTTTGGGGACAGGATAGTGCAGAGGTTAAGTTTTGCCTCCAGAGATACAACAACTTTGTCTGCTTAGAGAACTGTTCTACACGCAGTAAGGTTTGGGTGCAATGCCACACTGAATTTCAGTGTAGTAGCACCCATGGTTCATTAGTTCCAGCCGTTGCTCACAGATTTCACCTCAATACATAGCCACATGGTGTTGCAGGCTTTCTCCCAGCTATAATATGAGTATACTCTTGAAAATAGCTTGAAACCCCAAATTATCTCACCTTAACATGTTTTCAGCGAACAAGTCGAACGCCAACTCTCAGTTAGCTCTAGCTCTTGCTTGGAACAGATGTGACATCGCTAGACAGGAGATCTTCAACGCCAACAACAGGAAACACAGCCAGGTGAGATCTGTACCTGTACTGTGCTGGCTCTAACGGTGCCGCCGAACTTATGTAGTATTCTCTCTTGCTTAGTGGCGTAAGCTTTCATATATTAGGATAAGAATGACATGATATGCATTAAATTAGAATTCTGTCAGATTTTTATATAAAATATGTGTAGTAAAGTTCATGTGACAATAATGACATAAATGAATCATTTTCATCAACACCTAAGCTGCTAAATTGATCACTACCAAACCATTCTGAGTGGCTTATTTTCAGAAATGACAACTCGTTTACAAAGGAAATAGTGCAAGACTACCTGTACGCTGTCCCAGAATGTCATTGTGTTAAGCAAAAGATTTAAAACCACCTACGGTAATCACCTAAGCTTTATAATAAAAAGGTAAAATGTAGACATTAATGAATGGAGCCGTAGATAGATCAAATTTGTATCTATGACAGAGAGTGAACCTCTACGATGCCATGGTGACAGCCCTGGTACAGGATAGAGCGGACTTTGTGCAGCTTTTCATCGATAATGGTGTCGACATCAAACGATTCCTGACCATCGAAACTCTCTGGAACCTCTATGCTAACGTGAGTACTTTATCTATCAGCGATAGGGACGGTAGTTAAATTATCTGTATTATTTTTGTTTATTTTTATTCTTATCCATGTTTGGAACTATTCTATGATCTTTAAGTTGATGTGTTTATGATAACAATTGGTAGTTAACTGCCAACCAGTTCGGGACAATTTTGATGTAATAAATATTAAACTTTAAACCCAATTTTAAAATATTGGTTGAGAATAAGTATAAATATTGAACTGTGGATATTTTTTTTCTTCTTTTCTATAGATGGTCAATGACATGGGAGATTCCCAGACTGAAATCATCCGCAATCTGCTGGCCTACCACAAGGTGAGATGATAAAAGTGTTTCTGAGGAATTATATTGAGAGATCTCGAAGTGTCCGAACGTTAGCAAGCTGTAACCAAACTAATCTCTATATAAACTCATTAAATTTAGATTCATTAATCCGTTAATTCCGTTTCCGAATCCGAATGCTAATTAGCCGTAATGGATTAGTTAATTACAACTATTTCTGCTTCATTAATCCGGTGACAAGCGAGCATCACACTGATTGGATCGGAAAACTTCAGTGACATTGGATTGACACGAGAGTTGAGCAGTGAGATTTTAATAAATTGTAATGTTTTACATTGTGTGTCAGTAGTTTGTGATTGTAATATATTAAAATTTCTCATTTTGTGTGATAGTTATAAATATCCAGCGTGTCAAAGTCATTTGATATTTTAAATACGTTCTCGTCTGTCTGGAGATTCAAAGGTAATCAACTCCATCTTGTTTGGTTCATTTCAGTAGTACGAACATTTCACTATCCGAACGTTTTTGATGAAATATGGAAGCGTTCGGATTATCGAGGCCTGACTGTATCTCACACATTAGTTCCATGATACAATAATATTCAAAAGATATTTCAAAATTGAAACAAGGCTTGACTATTTTCAAACATGTGCGTTGTACCTCTCTTGTCAACTCATGGATAACTGATTTTATAAACCTAAGAATATTGTCTTACTTATTCACCAATACTAACTGTTATTGTTTTACCTGTCTTATTGTCACTTTTGATTTAAATGTGCTGTATCTCTTATAGCAAACATGGGCTTCGTACCTATTGTGTAAACCGACCACCAGGTGGCAGCAGTCCTCCGATCTCCTCAAGTACATCGGCAAGGTGATCATGAACCTGCTCCACGACCAGGCCATGTGTCTCTACAGTGGTCAGTTGACTTCTTTATCTCTCTTTTATAAATCTCAAATGTAATTTAAAATGTCTTTATTTTTAAAGTGATCTTCCAGTTACGTACTAGCATGAAGATCCAATACCATCTTGAAACATAGTGGAAAGACTTATATACAACAGTAGGCATAAAATGATAATACAGTCAAACCGCGATAATCCGGCCACCGATAATCCGAATCTCGCAGTTTCCGAACGGTAGGAAGATGTAACCAAACTAATCTCTTTAGTAGTCCTCAGTACTCAGTAGTCCGAACATTTCACTATCCGAACGTTTTTGATGAAAAACGGAAGCGTTCGGATTATCGAGGCCTGACTGTATCTTGTCATAAGATATATAAATAAGATTCTTATGCCTACTACAAGCCATCATAATCCTGAAGAAACACGAATTGCTGACAGAGAACATAAATTAATGATGGGTGATAGAGGGAAACCAGTTTCAAGTAACACCAATTGTGTCATGTATGGTCACATGTGTCATTGTGACACTGTATATGATTTACGATAATTAAAATATGGTAATTATGGTTATTCACCTCTAATAGAATTGACTACAAGATTATCTCAAGTGGGATTCAAACCCAAAACCTTCAGATTAGAGTCTGATTCTCAACCAACTAAAAACTAAAGAGATGTTTCACTAGTCAAACCCAGTACTTAGTCTCACTCAGGTATGAAGCACCTGTTTCACATACTCAGGTATGAAGCACCTGTTTCACATACTCAGGTATGAAGCACCTGTTTCACATACTCATGTATGAAGCACCTGTTTCACATACTCAGGTATGAAGCACCTGTTTCACATACTCAGGTATGAAGCACCTGTTTCACATACTCAGGTATGAAGCACCTGTTTCACATACTCAGGTATGAAGCACCTGTTTCACATACTCAGGTATGAAGCACCTGTTTCACATACTCATGTATGAAGCACCTGTTTCACATACTCAGGTATAAAGCACCTGTTTCACATACTCAGGTATGAAGCACCTGTTTCACATACTCAGGTATGAAGCACCTGTTTCACATACTCAGGTATGAAGCACCTGTTTCACATACTCAGGTATGAAGCACCTGTTTCACATACTCATGTATGAAGCACCTGTTTCACATACTCAGGTATAAAGCACCTGTTTCACATACTCAGGTATGAAGCACCTGTTTCACATACTCAGGTATGAAGCACCTGTTTCACATACTCAGGTATGAAGCACCTGTTTCACATACTCATGTATGAAGCACCTGTTTCACATACTCAGGTATGAAGCACCTGTTTCACATACTCAGGTATGAAGCACCTGTTTCACATACTCAGGTATGAAGCACCTGTTTCACATACTCAGGTATGAAGCACCTGTTTCACATACTCATGTATGAAGCACCTGTTTCACATACTCAGGTATAAAGCACCTGTTTCACATACTCAGGTATGAAGCACCTGTTTCACATACTCAGGTATGAAGCACCTGTTTCACATACTCAGGTATGAAGCACCTGTTTCACATACTCATGTATGAAGCACCTGTTTCACATACTCAGGTATGAAGCACCTGTTTCACATACGCAGGTATGAAGCACCTGTTTCACATACTCATGTATGAAGCACCTGTTTCACATAATCAGGTATAAAGCACCTGTTTCACATACTCAGGTATGAAGCACCTGTTTCACATACTCAGGTATGAAGCACCTGTTTCACATAATCAGGTATAAAGCACCTGTTTCACATACTCAGGTATAAAGCACCTGTTTCACATACTCAGGTATGAAGCACCTGTTTCACATACTCATGTATGAAGCACCTGTTTCACATACTCAGGTATGAAGCACCTGTTTCACATACTCATGTATGAAGCACCTGTTTCACATACTCAGGTATGAAGCACCTGTTTCACATACTCATGTATGAAGCACCTGTTTCACATACTCAGGTATGAAGCACCTGTTTCACATACTCAGGGTGTAGGCAGTAGGAGTTGCTCGTGTTAGCTGCCAAATGTGACAGAATGCTGCTTATTACCTAAAGGTTTGGAAACAACCAAGTTAATATTATTGATATGGGCACATGTGAATTAAGAAATTATCACATTTGAAAGTGAGTCATTGGACTTTTACAAAACTTATGCACCTTTATGTATAACGTTCGCTCTCGTTCGGGTAATAACAAAACTCGTAAAAGTCATGTGACACACTTCCTTGGGTAATCTCTTGGGTAATCTCTCTCATTGTATAAAAGAAGGTTGATCCAGTCAAACCCATCTGATGTTTACTCTTATATATATATATGTTTTGTACCCCAGATGACAAGTATGTCGTAACAATCAAGGAAGGGCCGTGTATGAGCTGGCTAGGAGACCGACGGAAGATCAAACCTCTCATGAATCGAATCTCTACCAAGGACGAGGGTGAGTTGGCTTTTGTTCTTTTATGAGTTCGTATACATCTCTAAACTGTGTATACTTTACAGCTGGTTTTGTTAGTAGGTTGGTTCTCTCTTTTTGGTTAGCAATATGTAGTTTGAAAGATTTATGAAAGTTATGATCTCAAGTTTGTTAAAAGTTGAACTTTTGTTGTAATTTTCAGTTATTTGGTTCATGTGAGTTCACTTTGCATGGTTTCAAATAATTTCACTTTTCAAGGGTTTCATTCCATTTTCTTTGGTTTAACTTATCTTGAGGTTCAATTCAAAAATAGATATAAACCTTATAACAAAACCATCCACTTGAGTCCATCCATCTTGAATTATAATTGAACCAATTTGATAATTTCTTTCATTTCTTGAATTGTTATTAATCTATTAGAATATGATAGGAAATAGTGAGTTGACAGGAAAATAGCATTGACTAAAGTGCTGTAAATCCATGTTAAATAATTGCAGGAAAACCTTCTAGTTTAAAAGTGGAAAATATGCCGGAGTGCACCTTTAAACCCCATATCACCTCTATCTCACCTGTCTCTCCAGGTGTGCATGTCCCCAATGTGCTGATCGTGGTGGAGGGCGGAGTCAACACGATGAAGACAGTGAGTGAGTCCATCCAGCGCAAAACCCCGGTGGTCGTCATTGAGGGGTCAGGGCGAGCTGCAGAGTACATCGCACTCGGATACAGTCTCACCAAGGGCAGGGACGAGTAAGTCTCTTACAGTCTCATCTTCTTGCTTCATACTTGTAGATTCCATTTTCCAAGCTTTAAGAGATTAAATTATGTGTGTTTTATGGGTTTTACAATTGCTTCTAATGATATTATGGAGACTGTTAGCACCATATCTCTGATTTTCTTATAGAGTAAAATAGTGTTTAACCATGAAGTTGACCTCGATAATTTCTGATGAGTCTGATAAAATGTAAATATTTATTGATTAATGTCTATTGTGCTGCATTTATAAGAACTATTTTTGGATCCTAACATTGATGTAGATCATGTTGAATTTTATATTATTTTGAAAAATCCTGTTTTTATTACCTGTTTGCATTTATTCTGATGCCACTGAGGGCTGAACTATTGTCCAGTTGGAGTCGTAAAAAACTCATTTATATATTTGTGCTTAGCTATCTGTCTCCATACCCCGAATTCAATAGGAATCATTACAGTTAGTAACCCTCTTCAGTCTTCTCGTGTCATAAGTATCTTTAATAATTATGTTCTGTTTCTCCAGTGAAGAAAAGACAATCTTCCCTAAAGACTTCAACTCAATAATGATCAACAAAGCTCGTAGTATGTTTGTGTGGAAATCCAAAGATGATCTGGACACCAAGTTACACGAATGTCTACGGCATTTGAGGATTTGCCTTGAACAACGAAGATTGGTACGCAATTTACATAACTAATTACTTCAAAATAATAACTGAAATACAAATATGATCATCCATATACCTTACAAATAAGAATTGTAGGAACTGTATGAAATAAACCTGAACCATTACCATCCCAAAACTATGTTTTTGTCAATTTTCATGTTAGTATGAAACAAAACCTCAAACAGTTACCAGCCTGGACCAAGAATAACCAGGTTACGGGCTGTGGGATGGGCCTTATTTTATACACTGTTATATTTAACGTTGTTTGCTGCAATTGATATTGTGATTGGCTTTACCATCAAGAAAAATTACTTACATTTCTATTTATAAAAGTTTATAATGATGTTACTAATGGTGTCATTTTCAGATCAATGTCTTCAACCTGGAGAAGGCCGACTCCAACAAGGACATCGATAGGGCTATTCTGTATGCACTTCTTAAAGGTAATAACTTTAGAGATTATTGGTGTATGACATTGGTTTTAAAAATCTTTGATATAAACTTAAAACTTTTCTGAAATCTAATAAGTTCAAAAGTTATTCTAATTCTTGTCTTAATTCTTATATCAATTGTTTTTGTTTCTGATTGTCTCAACATGTTTTGGGGACAGGATAGTGCAGAGGTTAAGTTTTGCCTCCAGAGATACAACAACTTTGTCTGCTTAGAGAACTGTTCTACACGCAGTAAGGTTTGGGTGCAATGCCACACTGAATTTCAGTGTAGTAGCACCCATGGTTCATTAGTTCCAGCCGTTGCTCACAGATTTCACCTCAATACATAGCCACATGGTGTTGCAGGCTTTCTCCCAGCTATAATATGAGTATACTCTTGAAAATAGCTTGAAACCCCAAATTATCTCACCTTAACATGTTTTCAGCGAACAAGTCGAACGCCAACTCTCAGTTAGCTCTAGCTCTTGCTTGGAACAGATGTGACATCGCTAGACAGGAGATCTTCAACGCCAACAACAGGAAACACAGCCAGGTGAGATCTGTACCTGTACTGTGCTGGCTCTAACGGTGCCGCCGAACTTATGTAGTATTCTCTCTTGCTTAGTGGCGTAAGCTTTCATATATTAGGATAAGAATGACATGATATGCATTAAATTAGAATTCTGTCAGATTTTTATATAAAATATGTGTAGTAAAGTTCATGTGACAATAATGACATAAATGAATCATTTTCATCAACACCTAAGCTGCTAAATTGATCACTACCAAACCATTCTGAGTGGCTTATTTTCAGAAATGACAACTCGTTTACAAAGGAAATAGTGCAAGACTACCTGTACGCTGTCCCAGAATGTCATTGTGTTAAGCAAAAGATTTAAAACCACCTACGGTAATCACCTAAGCTTTATAATAAAAAGGTAAAATGTAGACATTAATGAATGGAGCCGTAGATAGATCAAATTTGTATCTATGACAGAGAGTGAACCTCTACGATGCCATGGTGACAGCCCTGGTACAGGATAGAGCGGACTTTGTGCAGCTTTTCATCGATAATGGTGTCGACATCAAACGATTCCTGACCATCGAAACTCTCTGGAACCTCTATGCTAACGTGAGTACTTTATCTATCAGCGATAGGGACGGTAGTTAAATTATCTGTATTATTTTTGTTTATTTTTATTCTTATCCATGTTTGGAACTATTCTATGATCTTTAAGTTGATGTGTTTATGATAACAATTGGTAGTTAACTGCCAACCAGTTCGGGACAATTTTGATGTAATAAATATTAAACTTTAAACCCAATTTTAAAATATTGGTTGAGAATAAGTATAAATATTGAACTGTGGATATTTTTTTTCTTCTTTTCTATAGATGGTCAATGACATGGGAGATTCCCAGACTGAAATCATCCGCAATCTGCTGGCCTACCACAAGGTGAGATGATAAAAGTGTTTCTGAGGAATTATATTGAGAGATCTCGAAGTGTCCGAACGTTAGCAAGCTGTAACCAAACTAATCTCTATATAAACTCATTAAATTTAGATTCATTAATCCGTTAATTCCGTTTCCGAATCCGAATGCTAATTAGCCGTAATGGATTAGTTAATTACAACTATTTCTGCTTCATTAATCCGGTGACAAGCGAGCATCACACTGATTGGATCGGAAAACTTCAGTGACATTGGATTGACACGAGAGTTGAGCAGTGAGATTTTAATAAATTGTAATGTTTTACATTGTGTGTCAGTAGTTTGTGATTGTAATATATTAAAATTTCTCATTTTGTGTGATAGTTATAAATATCCAGCGTGTCAAAGTCATTTGATATTTTAAATACGTTCTCGTCTGTCTGGAGATTCAAAGGTAATCAACTCCATCTTGTTTGGTTCATTTCAGTAGTACGAACATTTCACTATCCGAACGTTTTTGATGAAATATGGAAGCGTTCGGATTATCGAGGCCTGACTGTATCTCACACATTAGTTCCATGATACAATAATATTCAAAAGATATTTCAAAATTGAAACAAGGCTTGACTATTTTCAAACATGTGCGTTGTACCTCTCTTGTCAACTCATGGATAACTGATTTTATAAACCTAAGAATATTGTCTTACTTATTCACCAATACTAACTGTTATTGTTTTACCTGTCTTATTGTCACTTTTGATTTAAATGTGCTGTATCTCTTATAGCAAACATGGGCTTCGTACCTATTGTGTAAACCGACCACCAGGTGGCAGCAGTCCTCCGATCTCCTCAAGTACATCGGCAAGGTGATCATGAACCTGCTCCACGACCAGGCCATGTGTCTCTACAGTGGTCAGTTGACTTCTTTATCTCTCTTTTATAAATCTCAAATGTAATTTAAAATGTCTTTATTTTTAAAGTGATCTTCCAGTTACGTACTAGCATGAAGATCCAATACCATCTTGAAACATAGTGGAAAGACTTATATACAACAGTAGGCATAAAATGATAATACAGTCAAACCGCGATAATCCGGCCACCGATAATCCGAATCTCGCAGTTTCCGAACGGTAGGAAGATGTAACCAAACTAATCTCTTTAGTAGTCCTCAGTACTCAGTAGTCCGAACATTTCACTATCCGAACGTTTTTGATGAAAAACGGAAGCGTTCGGATTATCGAGGCCTGACTGTATCTTGTCATAAGATATATAAATAAGATTCTTATGCCTACTACAAGCCATCATAATCCTGAAGAAACACGAATTGCTGACAGAGAACATAAATTAATGATGGGTGATAGAGGGAAACCAGTTTCAAGTAACACCAATTGTGTCATGTATGGTCACATGTGTCATTGTGACACTGTATATGATTTACGATAATTAAAATATGGTAATTATGGTTATTCACCTCTAATAGAATTGACTACAAGATTATCTCAAGTGGGATTCAAACCCAAAACCTTCAGATTAGAGTCTGATTCTCAACCAACTAAAAACTAAAGAGATGTTTCACTAGTCAAACCCAGTACTTAGTCTCACTCAGGTATGAAGCACCTGTTTCACATACTCAGGTATGAAGCACCTGTTTCACATACTCAGGTATGAAGCACCTGTTTCACATACTCATGTATGAAGCACCTGTTTCACATACTCAGGTATGAAGCACCTGTTTCACATACTCAGGTATGAAGCACCTGTTTCACATACTCAGGTATGAAGCACCTGTTTCACATACTCAGGTATGAAGCACCTGTTTCACATACTCAGGTATGAAGCACCTGTTTCACATACTCATGTATGAAGCACCTGTTTCACATACTCAGGTATAAAGCACCTGTTTCACATACTCAGGTATGAAGCACCTGTTTCACATACTCAGGTATGAAGCACCTGTTTCACATACTCAGGTATGAAGCACCTGTTTCACATACTCAGGTATGAAGCACCTGTTTCACATACTCATGTATGAAGCACCTGTTTCACATACTCAGGTATAAAGCACCTGTTTCACATACTCAGGTATGAAGCACCTGTTTCACATACTCAGGTATGAAGCACCTGTTTCACATACTCAGGTATGAAGCACCTGTTTCACATACTCATGTATGAAGCACCTGTTTCACATACTCAGGTATGAAGCACCTGTTTCACATACTCAGGTATGAAGCACCTGTTTCACATACTCAGGTATGAAGCACCTGTTTCACATACTCAGGTATGAAGCACCTGTTTCACATACTCATGTATGAAGCACCTGTTTCACATACTCAGGTATAAAGCACCTGTTTCACATACTCAGGTATGAAGCACCTGTTTCACATACTCAGGTATGAAGCACCTGTTTCACATACTCAGGTATGAAGCACCTCAGGTATGAAGCACCTGTTTCACATACTCAGGTATGAAGCACCTGTTTCACATACGCAGGTATGAAGCACCTGTTTCACATACTCATGTATGAAGCACCTGTTTCACATAATCAGGTATAAAGCACCTGTTTCACATACTCAGGTATGAAGCACCTGTTTCACATACTCAGGTATGAAGCACCTGTTTCACATAATCAGGTATAAAGCACCTGTTTCACATACTCAGGTATAAAGCACCTGTTTCACATACTCAGGTATGAAGCACCTGTTTCACATACTCATGTATGAAGCACCTGTTTCACATACTCAGGTATGAAGCACCTGTTTCACATACTCAGGTATGAAGCACCTGTTTCACATACTCAGGTATGAAGCACCTGTTTCACATACTCATGTATGAAGCACCTGTTTCACATACTCAGGTATGAAGCACCTGTTTCACATACTCAGGGTGTAGGCAGTAGGAGTTGCTCGTGTTAGCTGCCAAATGTGACAGAATGCTGCTTATTACCTAAAGGTTTGGAAACAACCAAGTTAATATTATTGATATGGGCACATGTGAATTAAGAAATTATCACATTTGAAAGTGAGTCATTGGACTTTTACAAAACTTATGCACCTTTATGTATAACGTTCGCTCTCGTTCGGGTAATAACAAAACTCGTAAAAGTCATGTGACACACTTCCTTGGGTAATCTCTTGGGTAATCTCTCTCATTGTATAAAAGAAGGTTGATCCAGTCAAACCCATCTGATGTTTACTCTTATATATATATATGTTTTGTACCCCAGATGACAAGTATGTCGTAACAATCAAGGAAGGGCCGTGTATGAGCTGGCTAGGAGACCGACGGAAGATCAAACCTCTCATGAATCGAATCTCTACCAAGGACGAGGGTGAGTTGGCTTTTGTTCTTTTATGAGTTCGTATACATCTCTAAACTGTGTATACTTTACAGCTGGTTTTGTTAGTAGGTTGGTTCTCTCTTTTTGGTTAGCAATATGTAGTTTGAAAGATTTATGAAAGTTATGATCTCAAGTTTGTTAAAAGTTGAACTTTTGTTGTAATTTTCAGTTATTTGGTTCATGTGAGTTCACTTTGCATGGTTTCAAATAATTTCACTTTTCAAGGGTTTCATTCCATTTTCTTTGGTTTAACTTATCTTGAGGTTCAATTCAAAAATAGATATAAACCTTATAACAAAACCATCCACTTGAGTCCATCCATCTTGAATTATAATTGAACCAATTTGATAATTTCTTTCATTTCTTGAATTGTTATTAATCTATTAGAATATGATAGGAAATAGTGAGTTGACAGGAAAATAGCATTGACTAAAGTGCTGTAATGGCTTGAAAAGTGTATGAAATAAAGCCCGTTCACAGTAACTTTTTGAAGCTTTTCTTTAATTTGGCCATTTAAATTGAATCTTGATTCATTCGCTGGCTTGAGTGACATGTAGTTTAACAATTCATAACGTAAACCAATTGGCAGGGTTAACAACGAGACGAAGCACTGGTATGTATCCACTTCACCTACACCTGTGTACACACGCTGACCGTGACGATAGTTTGAATCTGCGTTATATATGATAAACCTCTGCATCTACATCTCTTCCTACTGTGCTTATACAATACGCCACTCAGTCAACTGACTCTGGTAGTAACTCTAACATTACAACTTAGCTATCTGTTCACATTTATAATATTGATATTTATTATCCCCCGCCACGAAGTGGAAGGGGGATATAGGTTTGGGCTCCGTCCGTCCGTCCGTCCGTGTGTCCATCCGTGTGTCCGTCCGTGCGTCCGTCCGTCCGCTTTAAAGGGGACACTTTTTCTCAGAAACTATTTAAGATAGGATTTCCAAATTTGGTGTGTGGCTTGTGGACATAAATACCTCGATGGAGTTCGAAAATAAGAACCGTGTGATTATTTTTTCCGGAGTTATTGCCCTTGTTCCGTATTTTTGGACTCTGTTCATGGTATCTTCAAAGGGGACAGCTTTTCTCAGAAACTGTTTAAGATAGGATTTCCAAATTTGGTGTTAGGCTTGTGGACATAAATACCTCGATGGAGTTCGAAAATAAGAACTGTGTGATTATTTTTTCCGGAGTTATTGCCCTTGTTCCATATTTTCGGACTCTGTTCATGGTATCTCCAAAGGGGACAGCTTTTCTCAGGAACTGTTTAGGATAGAGTTTCCAAATTTGGTGTGTGGCTTGTGGACATAAATACCTTGATGGAGTTCGTAAATAAGAACTGTGAGTTATTGCCCTTGTTCCGTATGTTTGGACTTGGTTCATGCTATCCCTAAAGGGGACAGCTTTTCTCAGAGACTATTTAAGATAGGATTACCCAATTTGGTGGATGGCTTGAGGGCATAAGTACCTTGATGGAGTTCGAAAATGAGAAGCACACAATTAATCTTTGCGGAGTTATTGCCCTTGTTCTGTACATTTGGACTCTGTTCAAGGTATCACCAAAGGGGACAGCTTTTCTCAGAAACTATTTAAGATAAGATAACCAAATTTGGTGTGTACTTTAAGGCCATCGATACCTTGATGGAGTTTGAAAAAAAAAGAAGCATGTGATTATTTTTTCCGGAGTTATTCCCCTTGTTCCGCTTTTTCGACTCTATTTCAAGTATCCAAGGATATAGCTTTTCTCAGACATTGTTTAACATCAAATCAGTTATGTGGCTTGAGGATATCGTTACCTTAATTGAAAGAAAATGAGAAGCGCACAATTATTTCTTCTTGAATTATTGCCCTTGTTTTCATTTCTTGTGTCTGGCGGGGGATGTTGATGACTATGTCTTCTTGTTTAACACCTACAATTGCAATTATTTTTCAATATACCATATACCAACATACCAATACTATGACATCACGTTTCATCTGTGCATCTTATGCAGCAGCAGTTACCTACACTTGAAAGTAGATTTTCCCAATGTCGCATCTTTTTTTTATTCAGAAAAGTGTATTATTTTGGTGTTCATATGATGCAATGTTTACAACTTTCATGTCTCAGTAGCTTCTATGTATACATATAATATCTTAGTATGCACAAGTGTCCATACCCACTATAACATCTATGTGATACTTATAAGTTATAATATTAATCTTGTTAACAATGAACAAGCATGCACAGGATACAACTATATCATGTATCTACAGACTTTCAACATGATATATAAATTAACGGAAGTGTTTTTCGATCATTAACAGTGTGTTATTTATCTGATACTTACAGCATGTTGTTGATTGACCAATGTAAACGATGTATATTTCATGTTAAAGTTCATCTAAAGATATTTTCTTCATTAAGAAATATTTGAGCAAGTAAGAACAGCTTAACATTTGCACTGCACAAGTAACTTATGTATACAACTACACTGTAGCTGTCACATATTGTTAACATTAGACCTGGATACAGGTAAGCATTTGCAGAGAGCAATTCAACGTTACAATGTTATAAAGTCATCAAGTTCATTAACGTTAAAACTTTTGTAGCAACTGCAAGTGAGACACTGGAAATTGCCATATTTTTACAAATTATTTTGATGTCAAATAAATCTCATATAAGAAACAAAGCCTCAAATTTCAGAACACGATGCTAATAACTGACAATCATTTTATATTGCTTTCAGTGGTAATCATGAACATTGATGTAAATTAATGAATAATAGTATGACAATTAATGCTTTTTAGTGAAAAATAGGAAAGGCCTAATGTCTGTTCATCCAAAATCACACACCCTATTTACATGTATACTAGTTATATAACTAATTATGCATTACCAACCAAATCTCTCTGTTTATGTTAAGTTCCCAAAACTACTAATTGGTGTCTATCAGCTGTTTGGCTTTCGATCCAAAATCACAAGTTGACATTTTTATATTGTCAGAGTACTAAACCGATGAGCATTAAAATGATATTTAGCAATAAATATAATAAAATAAAAATAAAATAACAAGACCAAAATCTTTTGTTTATAAAATAAACTAAGCTAATAAAACCATGAATGTTCTATCAGAAGGACAGCTGACAGCGCGGCGACCCAAGCTGAAGGTGCAGGTGGAGTGTGACTTCACGAACCCAGAGAAGGAGCTGTTCCTGTGGTCCGTCCTCTTCAACCGCAGACAGATGGCGCACGTCTTCTGGAAGATCGGCCGTGACCATCTTGGTAAGTGGACCAAATGTAACCGGTGAATAACATCCTTATTAGCTCCATGGGTAGTGTTCTTTTATAATTCACTGGCCTGTCTTCAGCCAAGCATCATGTATTGACTATGTTGGCAATAAGTATTGACTGCAGGTGTAGAGCTCTGTGTTTGGCTATTGGTACAGAAATAGAGATTATTACCCGAGGAAGTGTGTCATATGACTTTTACGAAACGAGTGTGAATTATTGTATTGCCCGAGCGAGAGCGAGGGTTATACACAAATTTGCACGAGTTTCGTAAAAGCCATGTGACACACTTTCGAATATAATAATTTCTTTATTATCCATTTTATTCCATTTGTTTTGCGTAAAATTAGCCAGGAAACGACCCACTTCTCTTGCTACGGCAAGCTACAGTGACGTCACGAACAATCGTTTTATGACGTCACAGACGGGAAGTCGCTGTGAAACAATGGTTGCTTAGCAAACCTGATATGTGCACATGTGCTCATATCTATAATGTTAACTCGGTTATTTTCAACCATATGGGTAATAATATGTGGAATGGGGTGTATGTATTGGGAGAAGGGGAATAGTTGAGAGGGTCACTGAGTCCACAACACTAAAATTAAAATACAATCACACTCTTGATTCTGAACTTTGTTTCTGAACGGAGGCTCTTTGTATTGTTTAGATTATAAACTGACATGGTTTCATGTAATGTTGCCAACTCTCCAATCAAGTATAGATGTCTGTCTTCCCTCCCTCCTCAGTGTCAGGCCTGGTGGCATTGTACAAGAAGCAGAGAAACATTGAAATCTCTTGATTCTCTTTATTTGAACTGCGGTTCATTGTAAGGTTTGATCTGGTTTGATGTGACTCTGCCAACTCCCCATTAGAGTATGCATGTTTCTCCTCCCCCCAGTGTCCGGCCTGGTGGCGTGTGCGCTGCTCAAGACTCTGTCAACTCCCCATTAGAGTATGCATGTTTCTCCTCCCCCCCCCAGTGTCCGGCCTGGTGGCGTGTGCGCTGCTCAAGACTCTGTCAACTCCCCATTAGAGTATGCATGTTTCTCCTCCCCCCAGTGTCCGGCCTGGTGGCGTGTGCGCTGCTCAAGACTCTGTCAACTCCCCATTAGAGTATGCATGTTTCTCCTCCCCCCCCCAGTGTCCGGCCTGGTGGCGTGTGCGCTGCTCAAGACTCTGTCAACTCCCCATTAGAGTATGCATGTTTCTCCTCCCCCCAGTGTCCGGCCTGGTGGCGTGTGCGCTGCTCAAGACTCTGTCAACTCCCCATTAGAGTATGCATGTTTCTCCCCCCCCCAGTGTCCGGCCTGGTGGCGTGTGCGCTGCTCAAGACTCTGTCAACTCCCCATTAGAGTATGCATGTTTCTCCCCCCCCAGTGTCCGGCCTGGTGGCGTGTGCGCTGCTCAAGACTCTGTCAACTCCCCATTAGAGTATGCATGTTTCTCCTCCCCCCAGTGTCCGGCCTGGTGGCGTGTGCGCTGCTCAAGACTCTGTCAACTCCCCATTAGAGTATGCATGTTTCTCCTCCCCCCAGTGTCCGGCCTGGTGGCGTGTGTGCTGCTCAAGACTCTGTCAACTCCCCATTAGAGTATGCATGTTTCTCCTCCCCCCAGTGTCCGGCCTGGTGGCGTGTGCGCTGCTCAAGACTCTGTCAACTCCCCATTAGAGTATGCATGTATCTCCTCCCCCCAGTGTCCGGCCTGGTGGCGTGTGCGCTGCTCAAGACTCTGTCAACTCCCCATTAGAGTATGCATGTTTCTCCTCCCCCCAGTGTCCGGCCTGGTGGCGTGTGCGCTGCTCAAGACTCTGTCAACTCCCCATTAGAGTATGCATGTTTCTCCTCCCCCCAGTGTCCGGCCTGGTGGCGTGTGCGCTGCTCAAGACTCTGTCAACTCCCCATTAGAGTATGCATGTTTCTCCTCCCCCCAGTGTCCGGCCTGGTGGCGTGTGCGCTGCTCAAGACTCTGTCAACTCCCCGTTAGAGTATGCATGTTTCTCCTCCCCCAGTGTCCGGCCTGGTGGCGTGTGCGCTGCTCAAGACTCTGTCAACTCCCCATTAGAGTATGCATGTTTCTCCTCCCCCCAGTGTCCGGCCTGGTGGCGTGTGCGCTGCTCAAGACTCTATCGCAGGTGGCCGATGACGAGGAGGAGCTGGAGCTGAGTGCAGATCTGCAGAACCATGCTGAGTCAGTTCTATTTCTTTATAAAATAAATATTGTTTATAAGTGCTTATTTCTCAAATCTTTTTTTTTAACCGTGCTGAGTGAGCTCTTTTTAGATTAAATATTGTTTACCGGTGCTTCTTTCTCCAAAAAGCATTGACCTGCTGGAAAGTTTAACTTCACATTATTTACCTGATCTGGTGTTGTTTCATGGAATGCCAAACATTCCTCATGAGCATGTAATCTGAATTGGCATTTCAAATAATGACAAATATACATTGGGTTTTGTTAAGAAGATTGACTTGCCATGAATCAGCTCACAAGATCTTTACAACGGATTTTCCATCAGTTTGCTTCAGATACTATAATGTTTGGGTTTCTTTTCCAATCATGATTCATACTCTTCTGTATTTCAGCTTGTTTGAAAAGCAATCGTTCGATGTGCTGTCCGAGTGCTATGGCCGAGACAAACCGTCCACCCACCAGCTGCTGATCTGTCAACAACGCGAGTGGGGTAACGCAACTATATTCGGAGTGGCTGACGCAAACACGCTCATGAACTTTGTTGAACACTCTGCCTGCCAGACCAAACTGAACGATATCTGGAAGGGAAGGATGGCACTGTATACTCCAGAGACTAAGGTGAGAGGAAGATATATGTCTATATTTTAATGTGTGATAGATTATTCTTAAAGATCCACAAACCCCGACCATATCACTTTTCGGTTTTTATTCAAGCATATTCCAAGATGACGAGGATTTCACTTGATATTTGTCAATTCAACCAATAAACACCTTTTATGACGCCTTTTTAGAACGCCGCTCAATTACGCCTCATAAAACTTTAGCCGAGAGCTAATTCCGCTTGCTTGGCCTTGTGACGTAATACACAGGAGTCGTTTGGCGTCTAATGACAGAATCCACTAGATTTAGCCTTACATAACTGCCTAAAAAACATATTTACCTTTGTCCTTATACAACAAAAATACATATATACACGCCCCGTAAAACGTACTACAAATGGCAGCAGATGTCAACACTGTTTAGTACTGGGTGTGACCATTGCGGGACCCGTAATTCTGCAATGTGTTTTGGAACAATTCTTATCGTTGCCCAATATGGCGGCGGCCCGCATGTCAGATGATGAAGATGTTCAAACGTCACAGAGATCTATTACACATTTCATACGGATTATAACGGTGTTAACACGCCTCATTCATGTTGAATAAAAAAAAGTTCACATTCGTCCTTATGCAAAATAACAAAATATATTTCAGTATTTTTGTTTATCAATGTAGCGATATGTAATAAGTGATATAGTTGCGTTATTGACACTCTAACTAAGATAAATATTAAATAAGAGGGGAAATCTACACGACTGAACTATAGCCGGGGTAAACAAATTTTTTAAATTGAGAACCAAACAACACATGTACACGCGGTCATGGTAGGTTGATCAAAGTTCTATAGTTCCAATACTTTCATTTGAAATTGGGAAAGATACATTTTCCATATTTTTATCCGAAGTGATTTAAACATTATTTTAATTTATTTCCACAAACATATGAATTGACCATCAGAAACTACATGTAATATAAAATGCAAGATCTTTTATATAACATGCTAGGATATGGTAGTGGTATTACACTGAATCTAAGTAATTGTAAATGTACACGACTATAGATTTAAAGATAGCCCGAATATGTTCTTCTAAAAAGTGTAAACCAGTAACATTGATGAACATTATAGAATTTTCTTAGTTGTAATGAAACTATTCTATTAGCAAAATAAAGTGACCATGAGAAAAATTGACGCAGTAGATTTCAAGCTATAGACACTCTTCAAACACAAAATCAAGCACATCAAAAAAATTAACTAATAATGGCGTTTATGATATTAAAAAGATTGCATGATCTGTTTTATTTTTGAATTGTCAGTTATCATTTCAAAACATATTGTAGCTTATAAGATAACATAACACTCCACTCGATTGGGAAAAGAACTAATCTAAAATCAGCGGTTGAATATCGAAAAATGCTCCTAAAACTCCGAAATTACTCCCTACGGACGCACACATACCCATTCTATCGGAAACTTGTAATGTCAAAACGTTCTTATTATGTTTTAAACGAATTATCAACGAAAATCGACAAATCGCCTAAGGATTTCATAAAGCAACTCCTGTGTATGACGTCACATCGCTAACGAAGGTTATGCTACACTGAGGGGCCGCGGAAAACTGTTTCAAGAATGAGATAATGAGGAGGCAAAATTTACTCACTTTGAAGGGCTATATCTTGATAAGTAGGTGACGCTTCGAAATAATCGTTTGTGTTTTGCTTACTTGAAAGTATTGTCTATATGAATAAACGAATTAACATCGACAAAACAAAGAGATGATATTATCTTTAACACTATGTTAACAGTAGCCAACTGATGCAAGAACTAATTGTGAATGTTTCACTTGGTTAATGCTATTCTTCAAAACTGATAACCTTTGGAAAGTTATGAGGTTGTTTTCTATAGATTCTTGTCCTGCTAAGATATAGCTCTTTTTTCACAGCTAAAATACAAAATAAATAGAGATCAATCTGGAAGTATTTAATTATCATTTGATAACTTTTGCATTTAAGCCAGAACAAGTTTTTCTTTCTGAACTCATCAGTGGTATCTGTTGACCTCTGGTCGGCCTCTGTTAATATATGAGTCCTATGTGACCACATAACCAGGGTCTTCTCTGTGACATACATTACCTCTGCCAAAACATTTTATAATGGACATATATTGCTCATATTTTAAATACCAATGTCTTATACCAAGAAGATCACTGCTAGACGTAACAAGGTTTTGGTCAAGATCTCCTATTCTATTCTGAAACCTCATTTACAAGTGTAAAAGATATAACATTTTCTTGGATTGTCTGGAACACACTTGACACACTCGTTTCCTTTTCTTAGTCAATAAACTTTAAACTGATCATTACTTTAATTGTCTCGTAGATAGTGGTCACTCATTTACAAGAGTTAAGATTACATTTTCTTGTTTGGAACATAACTCTTTTCCCTTTCATAGTAACTAAAATGTAAACTCATGTCATTCCTTTGATTGTCTGACAGATAGTGGTCACGATCCTGCTGCCCTTCCTGCTCCCGTTCATAAAGTTCACAAGCAACACGTCGGTAGGTGACATGTTGGAGGGTGAAGACAGCGACAATGAGGAATACGTTGAAGATGTTGTGACCCCAGGTCGAGCTGATGACCCGACTTCAAAAAGTAACCAGGTTGACCCTGAGGATGATGACGACGATGCCTTCACGAGATCAAAGTCACGACGAAAGAAGAAGAAGAGGCCCAAGTTGTATCGAGTGAACCTGATGGACTTCTCGAGTTCCAACATCAACATCTTCACGGCCATCTTCTACTTCTATGCAGCTCCTGTGACCAAGTTCTACTGCAATGTGGTGAGTTGTACTTACTTTTCCTTTATTTGTGTGAACTGACAGATAAATCCTTGATGGTTTGTGGGGGGCGGGATAACGCAATGGTTAGCGCGTTAGGCTTCGGATCAAGAGTTCCGGGGTTCGAATCCCACCATGGACACGGCAACTTTGTCTGCAGTAGAGAACTGTTCTACATGCAGTAAGGTTTGGGGGCAATGTTACACTGAGTTTCAGTGTAGTACCACCCATGGTTCATTAGTTCCAGCTGTTGCTCGCAGGTTTCACCGCAATGCATAGCCACATGGCATTGCAGGCTTTCTCCCTGCCGTAATACTAGCAGCCGCAATGTAAGTGAAATATTCTTGAAAGCGGCGTTAAACCCCAACTCACCTCACCTTACCTTGATTATTTGTCATGGCAATTACCAATCCCTTTCCTTTGTCTTCCTAAGTATCTTGTGACATATATTTTTCCTTGGGTCTGATTTACACTTACTCCAGTATTTTCACCACCCACGATTCTGTTCCAGGGAGCGTACCTAGCCTTCCTGTGCATCTTCAGTTACTTTGTGCTGATTGACCTCCGACCTACAGCCGAGGCAAACTCTCCATCCATCCTCGAGATGATCACATGGATCTGGCTGTCCACCATGTTGATGGAGGAGGGTCGGCAGGTGAGCTTCTGAGTTACCGCTCTATTGTTTGAGAATCTCACCATTTGTTTTCACAGTGACTTACAAAAAAGTGCGATTAAGTTTTTTTACACAAAAAGACTAAAAACTAATCCAAGTATTATAACTATGGGTCAGAATTTCTCTCAGTCGTCCTCATATGTTTTTCTTCTCTTTTTAATATCTGGGTGCTGTTTCAGTAGCTCTTTATCGTACAAATCCTGATTACTATTTAATACACATGTTCAATTATCACATTGTCTCTCTTTATCTTTCTTTCAGTTTCTTCCAGAACACAATCTAAAACCAACCCATGTTGTTAATCAAATCCTAATCAGTTGATCCTGCCATGAATCTGTCCATTCTCTTTTCTCCACAGATCTTTATCCGATACCAACGCTCGCTGTGGTTCAAGCTGTGAAACTATTTTTTTCATTTTTCCACAGATCTTTATCCGATACCAACGCTCCCTTTGGTTCAAGCTGTGAAACTATTTTTTTCATTTCTCCACAGATCTTTATCCGAGACCAGCGCTCGCTGTGGTTCAAGCTGTGAAACTATTTTTTCTTTTCTCCACAGATCTTTATCCGAGACCAGCGCTCACTGTGGTTCAAACTCCGAAGTTGGTTCAGCAGTATATGGAACCGGTTTGATCTGCTCATCTACTCGCTCTTCATCGTGTCCATCGTGCTGCGGTACAACCTGTTCACGTCCAACTTCATCTGGGCGCGCATGTCGTACAGCGTCACTCTCGCCTTCTTTTACCTCCGTTTTATGCAGTTCTTCTTCGCCTCAAAGAACATGGGACCCAAGGTTATCATGATCAGAAAGATGGTAAGTTTGGGTGATGCAGTTGGAATTCTAGGAAATATAATCTGAATGTTTCTTCTGTTTTCTTGTGAATTCACAGAAACATAACCAGATCACCTTGACACATATATTGGTGATCAAATATTTGTTCCTTGTGCAGAACAGGATCTAAAAATCGCCAAAAAAGTATTTTTGGGATAGATATAAGTTAATGAATGACTAATGAATGAACTGTGACAGCTTTTGATAGTAAGAAGAAACATGTATTGATTGGTTGAAAGCCCACTTCATTTTCCTTATTTAATTGGTCAGTCAAATGTCAAATGTCTGCTGATCATTCTAATTCCCCGAACAGTTGTCAAATCTGAGTTACATATAGTTTCATGCCTATATCCATCTATTTCATGCGACAAATCAAAATGCTTCATGTGTTTATTTGCATTCATGTTCACGTTTATCTCTTTCAGTTGACAGATCTGATGTTCTTCTTCTTCATCCTGCTGGTGTTTGTGGTGAGTTTTGGAGTAGCGTACCACACCAACATGTACCCGAACCACGTGCCCACATACAAGGTGCTCATCAACGTGCTCTACCTACCATACTGGCAAATGTACGGGGAACTGTTTCTCGAGAGAGTGGAAGGTAGGTGACAGCTAAAGGAAGGGGTTTGGTTTACTTAAAGCCACTGTTCAATTGACGTTATTGGCCATTTGGAACTATCCGCCATCTTGTTTAATAATTTATTAATATCAAAATGTCTAAACAGGAATATCCTATTGAATTTCATTTTATAAAAAAAACCCACAATAGAACCTTCTCTTTAATTAGGAAGTACATAGTGGTAAGCCTTTTGCCTGTGAGTGTCAGAATATTGCACCTTTAGCAAGTGGTCAGTCCTGGATTAATGTGTTGTGATTCCTGTCTCCTGCTACTCTGTATGATCTGACACTGCTTCAACAGCTTCAGTGTTACTGTCTCTGCCTTCGCATCAAGAATATTGTAACATGCGGCATCACTATCCCTGGTTTATAGATTTGTGTTGATGTTCACACGTTTGTCCAAAAAGATGTTTGTCAATAATACTGACTCAGGTTATCTTCATTATCATATGGCCTTAAAGGTCTGATGAAATGCATTTTTCCCAAGAATGACAGATGATTACCTCTACGTATATTGTATATCGGAATCAATTGAGCATAAAATCGAGACAATATACACTTGCAATTGATAATTAAGACGATTTTAATTCACCCATTTTAACACTACCGCAATTTGTTCGGCGAATCCTTTTGAAAATGCTCACTGAGGCGTGACTGTGATAAGCGACAGGCGGGGCGACTAGACAGCTACTCCGCCGTTGTCTCGTTAATTAATTAATGATGATTATCACTGCCGCTAAATGAATTTATGAGGTGTATTACATCGCCAAAAAGACATGTTTATGTAATAATTGTGTAATTGTCATTTGCGGAATTACCTAGTTGGATATCTAAACATTCGATATATGGGAAATTTAAGTTGGTTTATTGAAGGTTTCTTTGTGAAATTAACAATCAAAATGTTGCGAAATTATGTTGAATTGTAACTATCGCCGAAAATCAAATTCCTCCACATACGTCACAGAAGTCATCTCTTCACGGGTCACACCCCCGCAGACTTTCATTCTGGTTGCCGGGGCTAAAACAGGCAGTTTTTTAAAAAGCTTTATAAGTAATTTATGGACCGATTTCAGAAATTTAAAATCAAGCAATTGTCAAATTGACATCCCATTTTAATGAATCCGATTTGGACCATATGTCATTTCATTTATCCTTTAATGTTCACATAACTAGAGCTCATTCAGATGCCGTAGATACAAATTAAGAAAAACTGTTTTTCCGTTACAGAGCTAACTAATTAGACGACAATTAAAACCATCTCTTCCATTGATGAATATTTGTCGGTTGTTAATTAGCCTTATCTGCAATGCTGGCTGACCAATGTGGTTTCAACCTCAGGTGACGACGATCCATCAGGTTGCACAAGGAATGAGACACTGTGGCGGAATGACTTGGCCCCGAGGTGTCCTGAATCGAACGCACTGGTCACCTTGCTGTTGGCAGTGTACATGCTCCTCACCAACATCCTCCTCGTCAACCTACTCATTGCTATGTTCAGGTAACTTGTACATACATCCTCCTCGTCAACCTTCTCATCGCTATGTTCAGGTAACTTGTACATACATCCTCCTCGTCAACCTTCTCATCGCTATGTTCAGGTAACTTGTACATACATCCTCCTTGTCAACTTTCTCATCGCTATGTTCAGGTAACTTGTACATACATCCTCCTCGTAAACCACCTCATCAACCTCCTCATCGCTATGTTCAGGTAACTTGTACATATATGCTCCTCGTCAACCTCCTCATCAACCTCCTCATCGCTATGTTCAGGTAACTTGTACATACATCCTCCTCGTAAACCACCTCATCAACCTCCTCATCGCTATGTTCAGGTAACTTGTACATATATGCTCCTCGTCAACCTCCTCATCAACCTCCTCATCGCTATGTTCAGGTAACTTGTACATATATGCTCCTCGTCAACCTCCTCATCGCTATGTTCAGGTAACTTGTACATACATCCTCCTCGTAAACCACCTCATCAACCTCCTCATCGCTGTGTTCAGGTAACTTGTACATACATCCTCCTCGTAAACCACCTCATCAACCTCCTCATCGCTATGTTCAGGTAACTTGTACATATATGCTCCTCGTCAACCTCCTCGTCGCTATGTTCAGGTAACTTGTACATACATCCTCCTCGTAAACCACCTCATCAACCTCCTCATCGCTATGTTCAGGTAACTTGTACATATATGCTCCTCGTAAACCACCTCATCAACCTCCTCATCGCTATGTTCAGGTAACTTGTACATATATGCTCCTCGTCAACCTCCTCATCGCTATGTTCAGGTAACTTGTACATACATCCTCCTCGTAAACCTTCTGATCGCTATGTTCAGGTAACTTGTACATATATGCTCCTCGTCAACCTCCTCATCGCTATGTTCAGGTAACTTGTACATACATCCTCCTCGTAAACCACCTCATCAACCTCCTCATCGCTATGTTCAGGTAACTTGTACATATATGCTCCTCGTCAACCTCCTCATCGCTATGTTCAGGTAACTTGTACATACATCCTCCTCGTAAACCACCTCATCAACCTCCTCATCGCTATGTTCATTTAACTTGTACATATATGCACCTCGTCAACCTCCTCATCGCTATGTTCAGGTAACTTGTACATACATCCTCCTCGTAAACCACCTCATCAACCTCCTCATCGCTATGTTCAGGTAACTTGTACATATATGCTCCTCGTCAACCTCCTCATCGCTATGTTCAGGTAACTTGTACATACATCCTCCTCGTAAACCTTCTGATCGCTATGTTCAGGTAACTTGTACATATATGCTCCTCGTCAACCTCCTCATCGCTATGTTCAGGTAACTTGTACATACATCCTCCTCGTAAACCTTCTGATCGCTATGTTCAGGTAACTTGTACATATATGCTCCTCGTCAACCTCCTCATCGCTATGTTCAGGTAACTTGTACATACATCCTCCTCGTAAACCTTCTGATCGCTATGTTCAGGTAACTTGTACATACATCCTCCTCGTAAACCACCTCATCAACCTCCTCATCGCTATGTTCAGGTAACTTGTACATACATGCTCCTCGTCAACCTCCTCATTGCTATGTTCAGGTAACGTGTCTGAAAATAGATCTTGTATGAGTATCATGACTGTCCAATAACATATCCTATATCCTGTTCACAGTCAATCTCAATATGTGAGCCTTGTAGTTATAGATATTTTTCCTCTTCTTCAAGCTACACTTTCCAAGTCGTCCAGGACAACTCTCAGAAGATCTGGAGGTTCTACCGACTCTCCCTCGTGTACGAGTACTTCGACCGTCCAACCCTAGCACCTCCAATCATCATCCTCAACCATCTGTACAGGCTCTTCATGTGGTTCGTCAACCGTTCATGCGGGAACTGCAAGCGCCCCAACTCATTCAGTAAGTTCTTGTTGTGAACTTGTCCAATCCAAATCCTAAATATGGCTTTGTTTCAGTTCTAAAGTTGCACAATGGTGAAGGCACTCTTGTTTGTATGATCTCTGTACTAGTGCCCTTGGTTCCACACTTTGAAACATGAAATTACATGTCAGATTGTCAAATCTGGATTGGAATGTAAAGTCACCTACGAAGATTTGTAAAAGACTACCCCGTATAATTAAATTAAACAGAGTAGCCATTCCTTGATGTTCCAACGTGGATTATAAATATTGATTAGAAGAACACTTAATTGTCTTCATTACAATGTAAATTCAGAGTTCTTTCTGTTCCCTTGTCACCCTGCAGCCACAGTGCAGCACCAGTTCAAACATTCTTCTATCCTTGTATTACCGAGTGCCAAGCGGAAAGCAACAACTCATCTCTTGTGATAGTCTGCTACTATGCTGCTCATATCAATTGTCATAATACTCGTGCACAGAAAAAGTTGCTTGACAAAAAATATATGGCACCTGTGCACATTTAACATTATTGACATGGATTATGTTTCACCAACTATTTAATACACTGTGAGCTACAGTGGTCATTGTGGTAAGAAGATACAATGTTGATGCTGCTATCCTGTTTTTGTAGGGCGAGAAGGCAGCCCCACCACATTGGGGGGTAAAATCGGTGAGAGGGACATAGAGATAACACCCAGTAGAGATAACACTTACACTAACTTGTTTTCTTACATATAGTTGGACTCTTGTAATAGAGTTGAAAAATGAAAGATGTTTTAAGGTGAGAGGGTTTTTTGGCTTTTAACACGTTACTTGCTGATGTAATAATACTGCTAATTCCAGATTATTTGTCCCTGTCAGTTATGTAATCATATTTTTGTTCCAAGTTCTGATTCAAGAAAATCAAGCCCTCACTAATGTTTTTGACACCTTTTTAATTCAGCAATTCAAGAGTTAACTGTTTTATATTTCATGACTCAGTTGAGCTTCATCTGGAGTAGATTCCATGCTTGATCTTTAGTTAGACAAGGCAAGAATAACAAAAGTAATCTACTAAATCAATTTCCAGCTGATACTGTCCTTGATTAGTTGAACTAACTGATTTTAATGGTTCGTTATTTTACTTCCCTTCTATTAACAGTTTTGTTGGCATCTAGTTTTTTTTTATTTGTGTGACAGATTAACCAATGATACAATGAGACATAGAGCTTGTCTGGATGAATTGATTACCTCTTAACCTCTTAACAAAGCTGTATATATATATACGGTATATATTGATGTACTGATAAAATCATAAAAATTCCAACTTAATTTGTCCAGTAGACTTACTCCTTCATCAGGTGGTTGATCTGATGGACGGAATACAAACACCAGACTATATGCTCTCACACATCATGTCTGTTCACAGTAAAGAAGTTGTTATCCTTATATCTTGCTTTTATGTCTCCTTCCAAGGGTTCAAACCGTCAATGATTCTCAGTAGATTCTTTGCCAGACATTAAGACACGATACAGAATACAGTAATGATGAGGGTTTATACAGCCCATGCCCAAAGTATTCGCGGAAAAGCAAGATGGCGGAGTAAGGCAGACGTAAACATGGGGCTTTCTCAAAATTTTAAAAGGGATTTATAGAAAAACCAAATTGATAAACTTTTCTCAATATTTTGTCAGATGACCTTTGCTACAAATACAAGACAGTATCCTGGTCGGAAGAGAGTTGTACAAATTGTGCACATGTTCAACACTTAAATTTGTCCATATTTATACCCCCGCTACGAAGTAGTCGGGGGTATATAGCGCTCAGCGCGTCCGTCCGTCCTTGCGTCCGTCCGTCCGGAACACTTTTGGTTCCTCTCATAACTCAAATACTACTTGTTCAATTGTTATGAAACTTTATACATGTACACTTTATGGTCCCTAGATGTGCCTTTTCTATGTTTCACTCAGATTCCATGATTATTTTTTCAGATTTTCCACTTTTAAGCGTCTTTGTGTGCGCGTCTATGGTCACACTTTTGGTTCCGCTCATAACTCAAATACTACTTGTTCAATTGTTATGAAACTTTATACATGTACACTTTATGGCCCCTACATGTGACTTTTCTATGTTTCACTCAGATTCCATGATTATTTTTTCAGATTTTCCACTTTTAAGCGTCTTTGTGTGCGCGTCTATGCTTACACTTTTGGTTCCGCTCATAACTCAAATACTACTTGTTCAATTGTTATGAAACTTTATACATGTACACTTTATAGTCCCTAGATGTGCCTTTTCTATGTTTCCCTCAGATTCCATGATTATTTTTTCAGATTTTCCACTTTTAAGCGTCTTTGTGTGCGCGTCTATGGTCACACTTTTGGTTCCGCTCATAACTCAAATACTACTTGTTTCCAAGAAGGTATTAACACCTCATATACATAGCTTCTTTCTTATAAATCTGGTAAATGATTTTGACATGTTCACATTCAAGGTCAAAGGTCAAGGTCATGAGTGCTTTAATTACTACAATAATCCTTGTAAACATGATAACTTCAAACGTTTTTGTGCTGTCAGGCTCTTATTTGGTATATATCAACTATGGAGATAGACCAAGATTTGAAAAAGTTTTCGCTAAAATCTGTCAAAGGTCAAGATCACAGCAAGATCACAACTTAAGCATGCTATTGTGAATATGCCTTATGTTAACAATGAACACTTTGAGTCATTGCATGATTGTTATACACAATGAAAAGTAATCAGTGATGGTGTGACCTTGAAGGTCTAAGGTCAAGGTCAAGGTCATGAGATATTGGTTCAGGCCATGTTAATCCTTTGATCCAATTTTGAAATCAGAAATAGGTTTTAAGAACAAACTTGTGAAAAGTGACCCCAGTGATGATTCAACTTGTGAGAATAACTTGAATAATGAACAAATTTTGGTCCAAAAAAAAATCCCATTTTATTTATGCTGAGGAGAAGGTGGAACAGGGAAAGGCGAGACCCAAAGTTTCGGAGCTGCTCTGCTTTTGCGGTCTCCCGCAAACGCCCTTCTAGTTGTTCAAATGTTACGAAACCACTTTGACTTTTACTTCTAAAACATGCTTAGAGGTGTAATACTTACTCTGCTTTAATAATATATGTTATGGTCTTTTCATACAAAAGTTTAAACATTGATACCCTTTTGCTATTTTCAAACATTTCTCTTTGACCAATGTTAATGGAAAAGCGGGGGTATCATGAGTGAGCTTTGCTCACTAATTCTCTTGTTCCTGAACTGCTGTGAAAAGGGTTGTAAATTTCAAGTGATCACTTCATCTGATGCCAAACATTTTTAATAATGTTCAAGTATGGAGACTGGGCTGGCCATGTGATATACCTAATATCATTGTCGCGTTTGTATTCTTCAAAAATCCTAGCCCGATGTACGGGTGCATTGTCATTTAGGAAACCGTATCAAAGTCATACCCAGCGTATTTGAACGCTGCACGACATGTTATCAACTAAAGAATTTTGCTTCACCCCGTTCGTTTTCATTTCCTAGAATGCTGTAGATGATCAACCAATGCATAAGATAGCGACATTTTTGGGCAGCTTTCTGTTTTGAAGCTATAAACTCTAATACTATAAGGAAAAGGCAATGTAGCGAGTGGTACAATAAGATCATTAGATTATAAGAATCACAGGTTCAAAACTTATTGAAAAGGCACCATTGCCATAGGTTTGACATTGTTTTCACATCCGCTCCTTTTTGGTGCATTTGCATCTGCACAATCTAGAGTGAATTTCTCTATCATCACCAGGTAAAAATCTGACATACCTTGATTTGAATAATTAAGTTGCTTTACATAGAAATTTTATTGTGTCGGAGTATTGGATTATACTCACAAACATGATATTTTAAATGACTAAAACTTGTTTCAAGGATGAACATCTTAGCACGCTGGTGTTGATTATTTTATATTTTATAAGAGTTGCCAAGCCCAGTTAGTTTCAACTAAAGTTTATGGAGTCAGGTCCTTCTGACATTGCAAAGTCTTGTACAATTTCTCAGGGTTGGAACTTCATAGATTTTTGTGTAAATTTGCTATTAAAAAGACAGATTTCCATCACTGTTTAAAGGATGGCCGAAATATATTATTTTCTATTGAATTATTAACTGCAATTGGTTCATTAGACTATTTAAAAATCCATATGTTGTTCCTATATTAAACTAGAGCGACTTAACGTTTGCATAAAACATTGTCTGTTTTTCACCCGCGAGCAACAAACGAAAAATGGGGCAGGGCTTAGAGGGTTGGAAGGTAACCGGAAGTGACATACGTGAAGGGACGGGGTGTAAATATTCGCCTACTACCGGTTTTTACAATGGCAAACACTGGGGAATCGGTCAGTCAATCTGTTATATCTACGCTTTGCAACAATGCCAAATCGCTGTTCTGCTGTAAACTGTTTGAGTAATGTTGGTTATCAAGTTTCACTTTACAAATGTCCCAAAATATCGTTATATATATATATATGATATAATTGTTATGATATTGAAAGACGGTGGATTCATAGACGTTCGTAGACATAAGATAAAATCAATGCTAATTAAGAAATAAAGTTCGCTGTACCCCAATGTGTTTTGTAATAAAGTATAGTTTTGCCCTGAACTATTATAGTTAAAGCACGAGGATGTTAGTCCGAGTGCTTTAACGCAATAATAGTTCAGGGCAAAACTATACTTTATTACAAAACACATTGGGGTACAGCAAACTTTATTTCTTTTCTAAGATGCCAAATGATCAGATACAGGTAACATTCTGCTTCCAGTAATTTGGAAATAAAAATATTGTTTACATTCTTCATATTAATAATCCATGAACAGGGCCAACAGACGGCTATTCCACGTGTAAAACCCACCCCCTGAGATAGACTAAGATCACGTGACTAACATTCCAAAAAGAATTGTGGGTAGATCTTGATCCAGTCAAATCGTGATGGCCGAACGTAATTTGTCTAATTCAAATGTTTGTTGCTATCATAAAAGTTGGTGTTCATTGTCCCACCGCTAATTTGAACCGACTGCAGAAGTTGCAAACCATGGAAAGGAGTACACGCTTTATTGGTTGCGATGTAAGAGTTCAGACGGCTGAGGCGAATCGACGTTACGTTACCATGGGCACACTTGATCACGAGGGAGCGGCGTGGAACAGCGGGAACGTCATTTGATTGCTATGTCATCAAAAAAACTATACCTTTATTGTCTGATAAAGTACTTTTTTTTCGATTGTTCTTACCGCTAGGCATCTTAGAATGAGATATATGATGACAAAATGAAACCAAGATATGATAATATGAACGAAGTAAAGTTGAGACAGCGAAATCAGATATTCGGTGTTGTTGTTATTTTTTGTTGGAGAATGTTTGTGTATAAAATAAAACAACAAACGTGAGATTAGCAGACGCCGGCGAAGTAGGCCCTACGGTAAGCCGTCGACAATCAAAGCACATCAAAACATCCTGTTTTTTTTTTAACTTCGTTAATCTACCGACAACCTAATTTACTAACAGTACATTACAACAATCAAAGCAACTCACCACATATTTTAAAACATCAAAAGTAGTTCATTATCAACGATAATAATACGTCTACGAATCAACCTACGAAAACACTGCATTCCATTGTTACATTTTACGATTTAGTTATCACTTATTAACACATTAAAACATTCAGAATCTAAAATATAATAAAATAATGTTTTCAATAAAATGTGTGGTTAATCAAAACAAATCAAATAAACATTGTATTAAATTGACATTTCAGCAAGAATGTCAATTAATGTAAGAAACTTACCTTATAAACGTATCCAAACGGACAATATG
The DNA here is from genome assembly GCA_936450465.1 of Gibbula magus. NCBI lineage: Eukaryota > Metazoa > Mollusca > Gastropoda > Trochida > Trochidae > Gibbula > Gibbula magus. The sequence goes on from OW388290.1 coordinate 100,403,882, forward strand.
AATATCCAAATGCATATTAGACACAAATTGTAAACCTATAAATCCATCAATGACAGTACTTGGAAACAGAAGATGGTCAAACATTAACCCTCTTTCAGCAAAAGTCTTTTCGCAAATGGCAAGATAGAAAAACCAAATAGTTATGATGATTTTACACTAAAAATAATTTCATTGGTACGTTATTTAAACCAGAGTTTTAATTGGATAACTTGATTGAGATATCTTCATTGGCTGACAATATCTAGACTGAATGTCGCGTTAAAGTTTATTGTGTGTCACCAAGACAGGACGTTTGACAATAAACATATATGACATGCGGGTCGCCGACCTGCCATTTGTTATATAATTGAATCGGTCCAGTCAACTTGTTATCTGTACAAAGATAATTACACTCCTTCCTTCTCACCTTCTCAGCTTCTTAATTGCGTAAACTAATATGCTGTAACAACACTTCTCCCCTTTGATCTGGAAGAAACATCTATATGGTATGCTAAACTGAGAATTGTGTGTTGGTGTGCTGAATTGACACATAAAGGCTTTCAGACTATTTATTAAACCATTTCGTTTTCATTTGTGAGATGTGCATTAAGATGCTACTGGTAACATTATTCTTTCATTCGATAATGTTCGTTGTCTATATCAATCTGTGTAATCATAATGTATATGTTTGCGTGTACATTAGAACAATCTTCATGTAAATTTCATTGAGCTTGTTGACAAATCCAGTTCATATATTTATTCATGAAAGTGAAGTGAAAATGGTTTGCATTGCATTACATCATATATAGAATATTTTAATTGACAAACTTATAATACAGTAATCTTCTATATTAAATACACAATGTTATTTATGAATCTGCAATGTTGTCTCGCTTGTTTGAACAGCCAATCGTTCAGTGTAGGGCTGAGTATTGCACCAAATTTCATATTGCGATATATTGCAATACATACAACCTGTATTGCAATACGTATTGCAATATATTGGGTTAACTCTACATTCAACTTTTATACTTCTGTTTGCAGTTTAAACATTACATATTTAGCAAAAATCTTTCGAAAAATAGACCATTAGTCGAAATGATAATTTTGATGGCATATATTTAGAAAACATTTGTAATATAATTCAACACCTATTCTTGCACCCCATAAGAATATTGTAACAAGTTAAGCTAGTAACTATGCCTAAAAACAAGATATATGAATAAATTTAACTAAAAAAATGTTGATGCGATGTATTGCGATATGAAAAATCGTATTGCAATAATTGTATTGCACAATCTGTATTGCAATATATTGGTATTGCGATAATATTGCTCAGCCTTAGTTCAGTGTATATGAAATTATACCTACCATATTACTTTATTTATTAATATATACAAAACAAACATTAACCTGCCGATTATTCAACATAATTTGATCAATTGATGCTACTTAATCTCTCTTCACCCGATTCCCGCGAGAGTCTCCTTCCCTCGTTTCAATGTCACTTGAACTGTCATTTGGTTCATACAGGTAAGGCAAGGCAATGGCCACGTCACTTGAAATGATGGAATTTGAGCTTGAAGACAAACACTCCATGGAAAGTGATATGTCATTTTCTGAATCGCTGAAAGACCTACTTCGTGTAAATGAAGTCATGTCTGCCGACTACCTTCCCTTCTAGTTCCGCGGTTAATTGCTACAAACATACTATACATAAGCGCAGAATGCACTCCAACTAAGCAGGCCTCAGTCGTTGTAACCATATGAAATCGCTAGTTGAATAGTCAAGTAATCCGTTTATCGAATATTTGGGTTGTTTTGATGAAGTTTTCTGTCTTATATGAACAGTTTAAAAGTTGGGAAAACGTGTTGAATTAAGATTAGCGGACATAATGAGACTCCTCCACATACGTCACAGCACAATACGCTTCAGTGACCATCGCTCGCCCACTTTCATTCTGGTTGCTGGGCTTAATTAGACACTTTTTTAAAAAGCCGTATATAAGTAATTTATGGGTCAATTTCAGAATTCTTTTTCAGAAGGGATCCTCCTTGGGGTACATATAGCATAAAAATCCTTATTTTTAACTTGATGACAGATTGTAACTTAATTTTTAAAAATAACAGTAAAAATAAGTTCAAAAAACACAAAATAAGTGTTTTCCGAACGTGTGACCACCCTGTGTAGAGCCCCATCCCAGTGCAAACCAAGGGACGTAACTCTATTCTCACCACTTATCAATCTGTCATCGAGCTGGCAAGACGTGTTTTGCAGTCGACGGTTAACTTGAGTTTTTCTTCTATTCTGAGAAAATGGACAAAGTGAAAGCTTCTGTATGTGTGGTAACCCCTTCTTATTCGTAGAGGCGAATGTTAGGTTACTTATATAGTGGTTTTTCGCGTTGTAACTTCGTTTTTCAATTCGCACGTGCTTCGACTTCACCGAGTAATGGCGGATGGAAAACGCTCAAAATGGCGGATGCTCAAACAAAATGCAATGTGTTAGTACTTTGCTATTTTGTATTGAGATCTGGTTGTTTTGGAGGTTCTTTATCGTGCTTCGCATTGTAGGGCAGCACTTTACTGACGAGGATTTCTCCCTTTTTGAATTTATTCATTCTCGGGGTTATCGTTTTCAGTTGGTAAGATATACTAGGTATTTCATGCTTTATTTCTTTCAGTGGCTTACTATTTATTACTTGCCTAGTGCTTAGTTATTATAGTATCGCCTCTGCGTGTTGTCTGTATGATGCACTTTTATCAAACATAAACATTGCACTTACACTCATGCACACCCCTGTACATTCTGTGTTTGACTTTGCAGTCATTCACCGAATGTGTGGGGTGCAAGGCCCGTTTGCCCCCGGCCGACAAGCACGACCGGTGCCTGGTGTGTCTCGTCGAGGACGAACATGACGAACAAGCCTGCCAGTTGTGTCTCAGCTTCACCCCCCGGGCCAAGAAGGAGAGGGGGATGGACATGATTTTCTATCGCAACCTCCAGAAGGCGGGCCAAGAACTTAAGGGTTCGGTCCCCCCCTCTAAGGAAAAGAGGAAGGGTAAGAAGGGTAAAGGCAAGCAAAAGGTTAGCTCCCCTCCTGCCCCCTCTTCCTCATCGGATGAGGTGGACATGGAGGTGGGGTCGCCTGCTGCAGGGGATGTATCAAGCCCCCCAATTCTTTTACCTCAAACACTCACTACCAATGTTGCTATTAACCCTAATCCTAACTTGGATGCTGCGGCTATCTCCGCAATCATCCAGGGGCAAATGACGGGGATGGTGGGGACGATGATGGCACAGCTCCGTAAGGAGTTGACCGTCGTCGCCCTGCCGGATCTCGATGCTCCAGGGTCGGCTGGCACTAAAAATGTCGGTAAAGACCTCGGGTCCCCTACTGAACCGGGCGCAGGCCCCGGCAAGGTAGCGGGATCCTACGTAGGCACCCGAGAGACTGCTCCGGCTCTGCCTCGTACTCAAGCTAAACAAGTCCCTCCGACGGTGCAAGGGGCCGTGGTACCGAGCACGTCGGGGGGCACCGGTACCCCCAAAGGTAAGGGCTCCGGCGCTCCGGCGTCGGGGCCGTCGCTGCTTCGGGGACCGGCTCTGGTTCAGGAACGAGCGCCGGCGGGCAGAGCTGGGTTTCGCATCCCTCTCAAACGGACTGTCCGAGATAGGGCTTCGGATACTGGGTCGCTACTGAGTGGCTCCGGTACCGGGGACCTGTCGGAGGATGGCTCCGAGTATTCAGAGGAGGATGAGGAATCCGGCCGTGCTGTCTCGCTCGCCGAGCTTCTGAAGGAGACGCGTGACCGTATAGCGATCGCTATCCCTCAGACGCTTGTTCCCGTACCGGAGCAGGTCTCCGAGGATTTCCGTCTACCGGGGGAGGCTTTTGCTCCCAGCAAGCCTCCGGCGACCAGGCTCCGCGTTCTTGATAGCTTGTTGGTTGAGGCGATCAACCCTCTCCTGTCTGGTTCCCGTACAAAGGCTGATCTGCCTGAACTTAATAAGAGGTACCAGTTAGGAGAGGACGGTCTCTTCGACCTACCGGTTATCGACGAGTGCGTCCTGACCTCTGTCACCCTGTCTGGCGCTCAGGCGCAGCCTTCTCTAGGCAAACAGGGCCGGCGACTGCCTCCATTTCCGTCGCACGCTGCTATGTTCAAGGCCGAGTTCCGTGCCCATGAGGACACGTACAGGAACGGAGCCCAACAACTAAGGGTGGCGGTGCACGGGGCCTACCTTGCTGCTATGCAGGCTAAGGACCAGGCGGAGATGCAGGAAGTAGGCACTAAGGTGACTACATTCCAGAAGCAGCTGTCAGAGGTATCTAGCTATTTGGCCCGGGACTCAATTCGGAGTGCCGCGAGCCAGATAATGGGCGCAGTCATGGGGATGCGCCGGCTGTGGCTGTCGACGTCCAAGTACTCGCAGTCCACACGCCTCACACTACAGAACTTGCCTTACAGGTTGGGGTCCACCCTCTTCCCTGGATCGCAGGCTGTAGTTAAGGAAGCCGCCGAGCAAAAGGTTGCCTTCGAGGACTCTAAGGTGCTCCTCGAGGACCCAGCTCCGCAAGAGAAGCGAGTGCGGCTCTCCCCCCTTGATGGTCTCTACCCCACGCCGGGGGGTTCGAGCCAACCTTCTTGGAATGGCCCTATGGGCAACAAGAAGAAATTCAAGGGGAAGGGAAAGAAAGGGCAGAACCGCAGGGGCAATCATGGCCAGCGGAATTTTCGGAGCCGAGGAAAGCCAAACAAGCAATCCTAGGGTCTCCACTGCCTGTGTCACCACCCAAAAGTCTGGCAGCTCGAACGCTGCCGGAGACGGGGGTACACTGTCTTTCCGAGAATCTTCCAGTGGGCGGCAGACTATCTCACTTCGTCTCAGAGTGGGAGAAAGTCACCTCAAATACCTGGGTCCTGTCCACGCTCAGGGAGGGCCACTTACCACTTTGGAAGTACGACCCACCGACTTTCTCCGGGATACGGCACACGAAGGTGCCCGAGTTGCCCTAGAAGGCGGAAGTCCTTCGCGCCGAGGTGCAGGCTTTATTAGACAAAGCAGCCATCGAGGTAGTTCCACAGGGTCAGGAGCAGAGTGGTTATTACTCAACCTACTTCCTGGTACCCAAGAAGGACGGAGGGTTCAGACCGATTCTGAATTTAAAGTACCTGAATCGCAGTCTACAGGTTCCAACGTTCAAGATGGAAACCCTGAGGACAGTGATAGCGTCAGTAGAGAGGGGAGATTGGCTGTCGTCAATAGACCTCAAGGATGCTTATCTGCATGTTCCAATGCACCCCGAGTTCAAGGAGTTTCTTCGGTTCTCTTTCGACGGGACGTGTTACCAGTTCCGGGTACTTCCCTTCGGCATTTCAACTGCGCCGAGGGTGTTTACCAAACTGATGTTGGTACCGGCACAGGCCGCCAGGTCACGGGGCACGTGTTGTCATCCGTACCTGGACGATTGGCTGATAAGAGCCTTGTCTCGAGAACTGAATCAGGAGACCACCCAGCAGGTGTTAGACATCTTGCTCAAGCTGGGTTGGATCATCAACCTGAAGAAGTCAGACATCGCCCCAAGGCAGGACCTGGTGTTTCTGGGCGCAAGGTTCGATACGGCCTCCGGTTCTGTATCCCTGGCCCCGGACAGGGTGTCCAGAGTGATCGGGGCAGTCCACTTGTTCCTTCAGTCGCCCACCCACACGGCCAGGACTTGGCTTCAGTTGCTGGGGCACATGGCGTCGACAGTGGACGTGGTTTGGAGAGCTCGCTTGAGTATGAGACCGGTTCAGCAAGCGCTGGCACGAATGTGGTCACACTCGGACAGCTTCGAGAAGGTTCTAACCACACCGGTTTGGGTGCTAGAGCATCTTCGGTGGTGGGTTTCCGAGAGCAACCTTCTCAAGGGTCTACCGCTAGAGCTTCCAACGCCTTCGGTCACCATCCAGACAGACGCCTCCCTATCAGGCTGGGGGGGTGTCCTGGAAGACCTGACAGCCTCGGGCCTTTGGTCTCAGGAGGAGTCGAAATTGCACATCAACGTGCTAGAGCTCAGAGCAGCTCGACGTGTGTTCGAGTGCTTCAAGGAGCGGATCGAGGGGCTTGTGGTTCGTCTAGAAATGGACAACCAGACAGCCCTGTCGTACATTCTGAAACAGGGCGGCACAGTGTCTCCATCTCTCCTTCAGGAGTCGTGGCAGTTCCTACTGTGGTGCGACCAGTTCAGCATTCAGGTGGTTCCTGTTTATCTCCCGGGAGTGGACAACGTCCGTGCGGACGCCTTGTCTCGGCGCATCCTAACACCTCACGAGTGGATGCTCGGCCGGGGGATATTCAGAACTATCTCCCTGTTGTTCGGGTCGTTCCAGGTGGATCTGTTTGCGTCAGGGATGACGAATCAGATACCTGTGTTCTGCTCAAGAATACCAGATCCAAGGGCTCTAGCCAGAGACGCCTTCGCGATCGACTGGTCGGGCAGAGTACTGTGGGCGTTCCCTCCAGTTCCTCTGATCCCCAGGGTTCTTTCTCAGTTGACCAATCAACCAGCTCGCCTCCTAGTGCTAGTGGCACCACTTTGGACGGCTCAGAGTTGGTTCCCGTCCGTTCTCAGGTTTCTCGTACAGCCTCCTGTACTGTTACCCTCGAGACGAGACATACTATTTCAGGAAGGGGCACCACACCCGAATCCCAGGATTCAGTGGGTGGCTTGGCCACTGTCCGGAATCGCCTCCAGGAGAGCGGTATTCCTGCACGAGTTGCAGACACAATACTGGCTTCGAGGAGGGATTCGACAAACCTTCAGTATGAAGATCGATGGGCCTGTTATGCGCGCTGGTGTGGCGATAGAGGGCTACTCGATCCCTTTTCTACAGATCTAGTCGCTGTTTTGGAGTTCCTCCAGTCCAGGTTAGATGCTGGTTTAGCCGCATCGACCGTCAGGGGATACTCTACGGCTATTTCTGCTTTCCACGTACCAGTGGACGGTGCTCTTTTGGGATCGCATCCATTGGTGCAGCGCTTCCTAGCAGGTGTGGACAGGATACGTCCGGTTGTCCGGCGTATCAGCCCCACTTGGGACCTTTCATTTGTTTTGGATTGGCTCTCAGGTCCGGGGTTCAAAGATTTGAATGCACTATCGCTTCAACTTTTGACGTGGAAAACCGCCTTTTTGGTGGCTCTGGCGTCGGGCAGGCGGGTAGGCGATATTCATGCAATGTCAGCGGATCCCGAACTGACTGTCTTTCATAGAGACAGAGTCAGTATCAGACTGCCCGACAGCTATCGTCCCAAGGTTGACCACTCATTCCATGTGACGGCTCCTATCGAACTGCCGACTCTTATGCAGCCGGCCTCTTCGGGGTCCACTGGAAACCATGCCCACATTTTGGATGTGCGCAGGGTGTTAAAGACCTATATAAAACGTACCCGTAGTATCCGTAAAGACCAGCAGCTGTTCTGCTGTTACGGGGGTAGTAAGCCAGGTCTGCCGGCATCGAAGCAGTCGATCTCTAGATGGATCGTGTCTGCTATTGTGATGGGCTATGTACATAAGGGGTTAGAGCCCCCAGGTCAGCTGAAAGCTCACTCGGTTAGGGCGGGTAGCGACGTCTAGGGCGTTCGCAGCGGCCCTGCCCATCGAAGAGATCTGCTCCGCCGCTATTTGGAGCCGGCCGAGCACGTTCATTCGACACTACCAACTAGACAGGCACTCTAGGGAGCGTGCTCGGTTTGGTCAGTCGGTTCTCTCCGGTGGGCAGAGTTGAAACTCTCTAGCTGATTGAGCTTTCGAGTTACTTGTTGTTTGCAAGTTATTGTTCAGTTTGGTTCAGTTCAGTTCTTTTTCAGGACTAAAAACTAACTAAAAATTGTTCATTTTTTAACCAGTTATGGCACTGTTTTGGGCATTTTTATCCCCGGCAGTAGGTGTCCCTGGGACACTGCCTCGTGGGAAGTACTTCCTCCTATTGTTCCCCATAGTCTCTTTGGAAAAAGGGGGGGGGGGGGGGGGGGGGGTATTTGGCCTCAGTAACGGTAATCAGGCTGGTTAGCCGTTTGGTTAGTCCCCAAGGGATCACCCGTCCTCAGCCCTCGGCGTGGGAGGTCACGTGATCTGGTAAGTGTGACACCTTTCTTGGATTGAGTAGAGCACTTTTTAGGGGTATTTAGTGTACAGACAGAATTCCACATCCTAAGTCTATCTTTGGGAGTCTGCCTTATGCTATATGTACCCCAAGGAGGATCCCTTCTGAAAAAGAATGGAACCAACCTGCAGAGGTTGCAGATTCTTTGAAGGGATCCTCCTTGGGGTACGGCCACCCACCTCCCCTTATTCTGTCTGACTTGGTCGGATTGATAAGTGGTGAGAATAGAGTTACGTCCCTTGGTTTGCACTGGGATGGGGCTCTACACAGGGTGGTCACACGTTCGGAAAACACTTATTTTGTGTTTTTTGAACTTATTTTTACTGTTATTTTTAAAAATTAAGTTACAATCTGTCATCAAGTTAAAAATAAGGATTTTTATGCTATATGTACCCCAAGGAGGATCCCTTCAAAGAATCTGCAACCTCTGCAGGTTGGTTCGAATTTAAAATCGAGCAATTGTCAAATTGAAACCCCTTTTCAACGAATACACATGTGAACATATGTCATTTCATCTAACCTTTAACATTTTTAACTCACCTTTGACCTGTGTTCACAGAGGAACGACTCAGTGAGAAGGACTACATGAGACTGCGTCTGTTTGAGAAAGCCGCGATGAACAACTACCTGTCTCGTTCCATGATGATGCAGAGAGAACAGCTTGACAACAGGGTAGCCTCGACTGCTGAGAGGTACGTTTACTATTTAACTTGTCGGGCCAGTAGGACAGAGGCCTGCTTCTTTCCATTTCTGAAGTTTCGAACGTCCAGTACATGTGCGAATTGAAAGGAGTGCCTCTGAATACCGTTCTGGGCTTGTAGAACATGTTCCCTTTTAATAGATGTTGCAAGCCGCACAGTAATGGAAGATGTTCTGCACGCCCAGAACAGTGTTTGGAGCCAATTCTTTCACTTCACGCATGTACTGGAGGTCGGAACAAAAACCTTGGAAAATCTAAAGGAGCAGGCCTCACATATCCTTTAGGTTCTAGGCAGGTGGGTCAAAGTCCATAAATACAATTAAGAACATTTAACAAAATGTTCTCTCTCTTATCAAAAGAAGAGACTGACAAACTATCTGGGTTAGTATTGTGTTCAGCAAGGAAATATTGAAATTTATCAGTGAAATAAATCATGTATCAACAAATTGACTTTCACTGTGAGCATTGACCATTAGCTGCTACTTTTCATTATGTAAATGAATGAGATTTACTTTGTTGTATTTTGTTACTATATTTTTGTTAATAAAACTGTAATACATACCGGTAGAAGCTTTTGCATAGAGTTTGTTAAATACCAGGCTTATTTCATCTGATGACATGGGCAATGTTTGTTACATAGAAGCTTTTGCATAGAGTTTGTTAAATACCAGGCTTATTTCATCTGATGACATGGGCAATGTTTGTTACATAGAAGCTTTTGCATAGAGTTTGTTAAATACCAGGCTTATTTCATCTGATGACATGGGCAATGTTTGTTACATAGAAGCTTTTGCATAGAGTTTGTTAAATACCAGGCTTATTTCATCTGATGACATGGGCAATGTTTGTTACATAGAAGCTTTTGCATAGAGTTTGTTAAATACCAGGCTTATTTCATCTGATGACATGGGCAATGTTTGTTACATAGAAGCTTTTGCATAGAGTTTGTTAAATACCAGGCGTATTTCATCTGATGACATGGGCAATGTTTGTTACATAGAAGCTTTTGCATAGAGTTTGTTAAATACCAGGCTTATTTCATCTGATGACATGGGCAATGTTTGTATTTAACATGTAGGTTTGCTATTCATGAACTTTTATCTTCCCCATGAAATAAATTTAGTTTTTGACAAATCCATTAGTTATCCTCAAGACTTGACAATGCTCCTTAATAGATGAAAACATTGAACAAAATGTTTATCACAGAATAGAGACTATACCAGTCAGATATGTACCAATGCTGCTCAATCAGTTAAAATATTTAACACAACTCTCTCTCTCCCCTAGGATAGAGAATGTGATGTACGAGTTGGCCCTGATAAAGGAGAACGTGATGGAGCCAACACATGTTGGTGCTCTAACCGAGGAACAGACGCTGCAGCTCTCCAAACTGGACTCCCTGCAGCCTCACTCTGACAGGTGGGTCTTGATTACATGGTGTTGTTATCTAATCTTTATCTGCCTCTTCCAAATGTTTAGCTAATGAAATATTTTCCAAACTCTACATGCACTCTATCTCGGGACTCTCAATGCATGACAACCTCTGATGAATTCAACAATGTACTTGATTGTATCAGACCATGCATCCAGGAGGAAAGCGTTTGCACGGACTTTCACCATGGGAGACTGCAAACCTTTCCCACTGTCTCGCGCTAATGTCATATCAATGTAATATTAATCCCCGCCATGCATTTGCTTCGAAATGAGGGATATAGTATTTGGCAGCTTAATGGAATAACTAAAGTACTAATCACTGGATTCTTTTTATGTCTTGCACATAACTTTCTCCTAGGGAATAGATTTTGGTGACCATGACATTATTCTCAAGGTCACAGTGGAACTTAGAATTTTCTGCATGTTAAGATGCATAGCTTCTAGGTAGACAAAGGGTTGATTAGATTCTGTTTCTGCCTCTACAGACCGTCTACGGGCGAGACGGCGTACCTGCGTCAGTGTGTGGACGACCTCACAGAACAGATGGGGCAGCACACGCTCAAACTGAGCCAGATGATGCGCAGCATGGAGCAGCTAGTGGAACGCCAACGTAAACTCGGCAGCAGCGGTGGAGAGGAGAGACATCGATCTCATCATCACAGCTACCAGGATGGTCTTGTCATCTCGGAGGTATCACCAAGAGATGAGGAACAGTAGCGTACTGTTGAAATTAAATTATCTTTGGGGGAAGGAAGGGGGGGGGGGGGGAAGGATGGCTCCAAAATAGACACCTTCGAGAGTCGGTCAAGAGATTTGTTCATGTTATGAATAGGAAGTGAGAATAGAAAGGGAAGGGGGATTTGGGGGAAGGCTTGTACAAAGTGTTGACGACCACCCCCGAGACACTGTTCAGTGAAATGTTTTTACTGTATTGGCCGGAGGAGTAAGTTGTTAGTATATACATTTTGAAATTGTTAATATGTTTTATCACAATAATTATTACACTTATCAAGATGGGTTTATAAGGAAACAGTTGGGAAGGCAAATGAACTGTTGTTTCATGGGAAGACAGGTAGTCTTTTACCTTTTAAAGTTGTCAATGGATGGGTAGGCATTTACTATGTAAAGTGGGTAATAGATGTTTGAAAACCAACATCTAATTACACATAGTTGCACTCAGGGCACATCATGTAGTATTTATTTATTTTGTTGACAATTAATCAAAAGCAATAATAAAATCAGACTATAATTTCATGATCAAATTTGCTGCTTTAAATAATGAGCTTGTTAACAATTGTTTATCTGCAAGCTAGCCGGAGAGTTCAGCCATTGTCTGTCGACAGATTCTAGAATCTGCAGAGGCATTATCAGACGAATGAACTGGTTCCCAAGTTAAGTTGCTGTACATCATTCATAGACAGGATAGAGCAACCGTGATTGTCCGACCATTGCTGTCCGTGAGATGGTTGACTATGCATGTGTGACAGTTTCTGAATTGTTATCAATTGTTACTCATTCATACGCCTGATGGCAAGGTCACACGTTTATTGTTCAGTAATTCTTTGTAAATGTTCTTATCCAAACATTATACTTATCATGTGGTGAGTTGATCTAGTTAACATATTTTTGTTTGTGTTAGATTTCAACATGTTATTTGTTATTCTTCATAATTGAATCAAATTGTTTCATTTTAAAACCACATAAATGAAATCAAATTGTTATTTCCATTTAAGTGGACTGCATAAATTTTCCATTTTGTCGTCTCTTTACAAGACAGTCACTGAAGTTTATATGTAACCTTTATGAAACCAGTGTTATATCCGGCCATTCGACTCTTTTATGAATCTAACATCTATTTTTGTACAAACATTTTAAATTTTTCAACAACTTTGTTGGCCGATTTTTTATGAACACAGCTGTGATAGTTCATACTTAATTTCTGAATTTACACAATATTCATGGAAATCATGTTGATCACTTACTTACTTTTTAATATAAATTCAGTACCTGTAACTGTTAATATTTGACTCATTGATATGGGAGAAAAATGTTAAATCTGTCCACATTTTCTGGACCAAGATATAAAGAACAACCATCAAAACATCAAAACTTTACATTGAAATTTTGTATAATAAAAGTTTTTATATCTTTTGATACTAGATTTTCAGAATTTGTAAAAGCCTCTTGGGCTGAAGATGATGATGGCGGGGTTAAAAAATCATATCACTGTCAGTAAGTCATGGACTTGCAGCAATGCTTAAGCCCAAGTCCCAAAGCTACATCTGAAAGTCAAGCCCATGTTGGTACTTGATTTGCTTTTGAAAAGTGGCAAGTCATTGACTTTTTAAGGGATTTAGGGGCAAGTAGGTCAAAGGTAAAATCTTGTAGCTCAGTGACCTCGGACAAACCTGCAATGTTTTAACCCCTGGATAGCTATGTCAACCCTGCTCTGGATCTAAGAGACTTTGTTGAAGTGAGAAAGTTTGTAAAACAAGTGACGAAATTTGTTTGCTACTATCAAATACTGTTGTTGATTACTCCTTTTACATCACAGAGGCATATCTTGTTAACTTGTAAATATTCCATCCGATTCTCTATGCAGCAATTTACATATCAGTTTGGAACAGTTTGTTTCAAACGCGGCCTTGTTAAACATGTATAGTTCTACTGGCATTTATTTTGTATGCAAAGAATAAATTCTCAAACTTATCAGTTACATACATAACAAAGACAAGGAAAAGTTAGTTTATGTACAAATGACCGAGTCTTGATATTGCTTAATCAGAAAAACTATTGTGAATGTCTTATTGAACTTGTACATTAATGCATAATTCTCTGTATAATACTTAAATATTGAATTGTTGGTTGATCCATAATTTGTATCTATAGATTACTTTTATCCACCAATGTGAGAGAATTAAAAGTAATATATGTATCTGTTGACTTTTTGTAATATTGTATATGAATTCATAACCTTTGATCAGTCGTGAGCCTGTATACTTACATGTTATGTACTCGTACATTTTATCTATTTTTCTACTTCTCATGCTATCTGTCAACGAATCATAGACCAACCTTTAATTGTTGCTGTATAAATCCTCTTCAGACTGATGTGAGTTGTCTATCTAAGGATTCATATTCTAGGATTCTATTACCGTATGCTCTCGAGTAGAAGACCAGGGGACCAGGCAAACAAACATCTTGAAAACATGGGGGTAGGCTTTTAGACAGGAGAGACCCAAACTCAGATGAAAATTCATATGGAGAGTGTTGGACAGTCAGAATAGTTTTTTTTTAGGTTTTTGACACTTAACTTGAAATCATATTATAGATTTATGTAATGTATGACCATGGAACATCTGGCAAAGTTAGGGGTAGGCTATAACCTGAGAATAACCCCAACCAGTACAACCCCTGAAATGTGGGGATGGTCTAAGGCTCGAGTGTGGTCTTATACCCGAGGGAATACAGTATTTAGCTTTTACAATGTGATGAAATGACTAGAAGTTGATATCCCTGTTATTTGAAGAAAATTTTATTTTTCTTGAAAACATTGGTTTGTAAAAAAAGATAAGCTGTCAGTAGACGAAAACTTAATTCTGTATACTATATCTGTTGCCTTTTCTTCAAATGATCTTTCATTTGAAGATGTTAATGGTGTCCATAGAATCCATATGCCTAACATGACTATTCAATTCAACAGATGCTGCTTGTAGGTTGGTATCTTATTCCTATCATGGTTACACAGATCATTGTTTATATTGTTACTGGTGGGACCATTTTACTGCTGAACTTTGCATTTTATAAATACCATTATAGTTAAGCAATAGTTTTAATTTGTTGCTCATGCCATATTTCCAAAATATCACACTAAAACGAGATGTCAGAAGTTAAGGGCATGGTCAAACAAGATAGAAGGGAAGTAATAGCAGTTTTCATTACTTTAAGATTAGATTTCCAAGTTTAAGTTATCTTTATTAAGACAGTATAGTGGGAAAACTCATGACATTGAAAGGTTGACTTAACTTAGAATCACTTGTTTTTCAGTTGCACAATGATCACTGTGATTAACAGCAACATTTGGTGAGAGAAAACAAACACTTTAGTTCATGTATCACAATAGAAAGTATTTGACTCAAAGAGGTCAGCAAGATTATGAAAGATGTTTTGTTGCTTACCGCCAGTGCTACTTAATTTATAATTGTTCAAATTGCAGAAATCCTTGGTGCATCAGTAGAAATATCAAATTGTCAGTTAATTTTCTTTGAATTTAAGTCATTAGCTGCCTATACATTTTATATAACAAGTTGTCTTGTTGAAAATAAAGACCATAACAGTTTTAATGTGTTTATTATTATTTTCAAACATACATACAAAACATGCATTATCACAAATCACATCAAATTAGAAAAAAAGCTTTCAATCACACTGATTGCACAAATGTAAATGACACAGAGGTCTTGGAATGTATTCAAGAGAAACATCAACATCACAGCTGGTTCACGACATTGAGAAGATCTGATGATAAATCTAACATTGAATGTGTAATGTGATACAACTGAGAGAAAACAAGTGATAAGCAGCTTATATTCTGCGAACACTCACTAAAAAATGCAACAAAATATTGTAAGTATTAAACCTGAGATACTGCAACGTGCCATAACAGCTCATCTGCATATCTTGGAGACAACTGGTTCTTTGTTGAAAGAGTATTACATAAGCATGTGTGTCATGCAATTATTTAATAGCTTAATATTTATTTACAAACAAGGACATATTTTATGAGCAATTATTGGCTTAAAATATAAGTAAATTATCGAATGGCACAAAACAGTCCAAAATATATCAATGATAATACAGAAAGTGGAGTTTTCATCCTTTTAAAAAATTGGCAAAAAAATAATGATAGACAAATGATCACAACCTAAGTTGAGCGCTTAAATGCATTAAGATAAACTTTGTTCTCCTTTTCTTTCTCATGTTATTTAAAATCACATGAAATAACTATGAAGAGACATAAAACAAAGTCTTAATTTAAAATCGTGACTTTTACAAACAATATTTTTGCATTATGACAGTTTTTATCCTTAAATATTATGGAGATAATAAGATCCAAAATAAATTGTTAATAATCTTTTTCAAAAACCCTTTAATTAAACTACAATAAAGACTAGTTTTAAAAGATCAATCTATCCATATGAATAAAGACTTTATATGAAATATATAAAAAAAATCAGTTGTGATGATTTTCAATTTTCAAATTAATTAAACTTATTTTACAACAGAAAATCATTGTTATAATATAAATCTTATATAATATACAGTTATCTCTAACATTGTTATATAAATGAAACACATACGTGTACATTCAGGAACATTGTAGAATAAAACCCCAATAGCTGAGATTGGAAGCTAAAGAACAAAAGAAATCCAAGCTTATATATAAAACCCCCATCAACTGAAGAGCAAAGAAACCTACAGATTAATCCCAATTTATAAATTTGCCCAGACACATGAAAGACCAAGGTTTGCACAATCTATCAATTTGATTTTCGGCCTGGCTATGTTTCAAGTTTCTTTAGCACAAAAATGTGGTCTTCGCCAGTTTGTGCAAAATCAAGCATAGCCAAATAGATCTTAATCAAGACAGTGACAGCCATGACATCAACCAAATTCTTATGTCTCAATTTAATTAGCCCGGTAATCTTGACCTAATTAAAAAGCCCGGTAATCTTGAAACTCCACCCCCACTGACAGGGCATGAGACTGAAGGGGATGGGAGGGAGTACCACAGTTATCCCCCCTTGAGCATTCTTCTCAAAGTCAAAATTTCCCTTGTATCCCAGCATGCTAATAGTCGTTGCCGTTGAAGTTTTAGGGGCGCCCATTGGGATCTTAAACCCTTTCGGCCATTTCAGGAGAATTGCATAGACATCGAGTCCACTGGATCCTTTCTTGCTGGTGTACCTGGGGAAATGAAATATTTCTTTTAATGATGTGTATCTTAAATCATTTAGCCTAATATCAATAATATGGAGATAATCATTTAATATTTTATTTATATTTTTCATATTTCTGGACTTTTGGAAAAATATACAACATGAACATGACAAATCTGAATTCCAGTGCAGTTAGAGCATCTTCAGTGCAGTGAGAACTTTTTCACGAAATTTAAATCATACTTAGTTTAAAATTTGAAGTGAATTTGATCACATAATCCCTATGTTTGACAGACACACATGAAGACAGCTATACTCACCACACATCAGGATTAACTGTATCGTTCTGGTAGGCCCAGGGCTTTGTAGCGTAGATAGCTTCACCATTAACTTTCAGCCACTCTCCCATCTGACGTAGACGCTCCTCGTAGATTGGGTTGATCATTCCAGATCTAGTTGGTCCTACATTCACCAGCAAGTTGCCTCCGTAACTGTCAAACCAACAACAAATTGTGCATGAGGTTTATGGTTCACATTTAAATTTTTACAAATCGGGGCCTCCTTTCCCAAAGCATTAATTAAGGTAGTTGAAAGTCACTAAAACTACCTTTGTTTAGTGTCAAAGAATGTCAGTTAAGGTTAACATTAGTAAAGGATGCTCTGTGAATGGAGTCCAGAAATTATATTCACACATTTGCACATATCAGTTTCACATTTAACTCTTTTTATTTGATTCATATTCAACATTGACATTAAAGACTGAAAAATGTATTTTCATCAATTTAGACATACACTAACAAAAGAAGCGGCCATAACTTATAACAAAACCCCTATCAAACTTTAGTCCAAGAAAAGCTAAATAAAGGACACAGTTGAAAGACAAAACCTACAATAACATTCAATACCTTTGTACACTCTACAGATTCCCAACCTACTTTAAATCAAACCTCATAAAAAATATTTCAAAACATCTGACCTGATTGTCTCCACCATCAGAGTGATAAGTTCCTCCATGGAGTAGATGGCGGACAACTCTGCGTTGCGCCGGAAGCCCCATGAACCCTTGTCCACGCTCATACAGTTCTCCCACTTGTGGTTGATCAGCTTTCCTATTGTAGGAATGGTGTAGAAATTAGTTTACGACCAACTGTGTCATTTCATTAGCTTAAAAGAATTCTGTATTGCCCATTTGTTCCAGTGTTGTATGTATCATATCTGCTTCTCTATCAATCATTCAACATTCACTGATGTAAGTGCTGCACAGATTTGCACTCGTGTACATATAATATTTGTTTGGTTTAGCATAACACTGATATCATCTTTGTTTCTTAGCAACAAGGGAAGGATATTTGACAGGTGTACCTTCTAAACACAAAATGAAAATTTTCTTAATGTCCTTGTACACAACCATTTTAGATTAATTCAATAGGAGACTGACCTGGTAGGTACTTGTCCTCACAGTTCCAGAAGCCGCCATGTTTACACCGCGTGTTGCTGCCCCACCGGTCGTTCACTACCACTGTGTCCTTCACAGGGCTACATACAGAGAATGTTGTGTTTATTGTGCACCAGTACATTAGTTTATCTTTAAACACCAATTATGAAAACCCCATTCAATTATATATGCATCACCATGAACACATCACCGAGAAGATGATTTCTACAGGACAATATTATGTTGTCACTAATACAACCAACGTCATGCCACTGAATTTGCAGAGTGATCGTACAAAAACACAACTGCAAAAGCACCACAACCTCCCAGTGTCGGATCCAGAGCGGAGGTTCCACCTTTTGAAAACTTTTCATTTAAATATGATGGGCCCCTAAGGTGAACTCACTCCCCTTTAGCATTTTTAGGATCCCCCACATTCTCCAATGATTCTTCCCCCCTCCTCCTGATGTAGTTTACTCTTACCTATCATTGTAAAGCCAGGCGATGAAGTCAGTTGAGTTCCAGTACCAATCTGGCGCCTCCCAATCTCCGTCCGACCACACAATGTCAGGTTTGTATGCATTCACAAGTTCGTATAGCTCCGGGATGGTCTTGGTCTGCATAGCAAGAGAGAGATAAATTTTAGTTAGGCTATGTTCTTTGATTTTGACAGTGACAGGGAGAAATGTGCCATTATAAGGACAAAGAGTACCTCTTTGAATATAACTTATTAAGGTCCATCGGATTCTTATTACTTCAAAATGCAGTATGAAACAAACTTGAAAATATATTTTACAGTGATAATCCATTTTCATCTGCAGTGATGAGCTTTTAGAAAAAGAATGAATGTAAATGAATTACAAAACTGCCATTTGGCATCTTCATTAGTGGTTTTGAAGAGGTCATTGCATAGTGACATGATACGGATAATAGCAATATGTCATCAACTTTGTGACGTCATAGCACGGTCAGTGATGTCAAAACATCGTGAGATCATTAACACTAATGAAGTGATAACATTATGACAATTTGATTGTAGCGATATCGATCTACACTGTCCAAGTAAACAACTATTATCCTTGATGTAAAATAAAATCAACAATCTCTTCAATTGAATCAGTTCCAATGTAACACCACAATGCACTCTCTACAACCAGGTGACCCTAAGGGAGTGATGGTCACCCACGGAAACTTCGCTGCTCAGTTAGCTGGTTAGCTTAGTTTTTTTTATATACCAGAGTGGAAGTTTCAGACTGTTGGAATTATTTCATACACTGAATGGCATAGTTGAATCATGTAGAGTTTGAAAGAGCAGAGGAAATCATTATGATAATGAAGATCGTAATTTTCAGACTTTGCCGGGGTTAATGAAAAGGTATTTTGTGATGTTACTGTATTTGCAGTCAATGGGTTAAAAGTCTGATCTGTCAATAGGAGAGGTATACTTACTGCCCTTTGCAACCGAAGAGGGCATTAAGATTAAACTGTTATAATAGCTGATTAATTTACTGTAAATTAATTTTCCCCACATACAGACCTTCATGAAGTTGTTGGTGGTCCAGTTGTTGGCCTTGTCCTGTAGGTAGAGTGGATGGAACCACTCCAGGAGAGAGTGGTACACTCCGAAGTGTAGGTCCGGGTGCCTCCTCACTGCAGCCGCCAGATCACCTGCACAGTAGATTAGGATTTATCATCATCATCATTTGCTCAATGCCCTGTCACCACCAACTACATGACATCACAATGCTTTTACCTCATTGAGTAATGACATCACAATGTTATGACATCACACTGATATGACATTACCGCATTGGATGTCAACTGGCAGAGCTATCCTCAGATATATACTCTTTTTCATTGAAACGTAATGAAGAATGATTTGATATGATAAATAGAATCTCACCCAAGTATCTTCTTATATCAAATATATAAACACTCGTTGATAAAAGTAAATATATTCTCAGCAAAGTCTCAGCTATTTGTTACTTTTATCAACTCGTGTTGATATATTTGATATAAGAAGATACTTAGGTGAGAGTCTTTATATATTCAAAATAGTTTTTAAAATACTTAAAACCAGTTATATGCTCCGTAACATCTGACCTTGTTGGCCTTAACACCCTTTAATGTAGTAATAGTTACAGACTTACAGGAGTTGATCCAGGATTATTGTTTCGAAGGGGCAGGGATGCACTCAGCCCTTTCAAACTTAACAAATGTTGTCAATGGGTTCATGAACCTTACTTAAAACTCTCTTGGGGTATGAAAGCACCAGACATAAAAGCAATCCAGGGTAGTTTTAACTGTTCAGTCAATAGAACTACATGAAGAAATCTTACTTTATTGCTGTGATTACAAGTCATTCTATTCATTATCATAGTTGCTAATAGCAGCTATGTTGAACTTGTGACCGAAATTCTTTTTCACCAATACAGGGTGTATAAATAGCATATTTGGTCATCTCATACTACATAGTGAGAGAGATAAAATCTTTCAATTTCATTTGTTTTATTTTTAAATTAACACATCAAGCCTGAAAGGGCAGACAGGTTTAAGGCATGGGCTGTCTTCCGTAAAGTTGTCTCGCATACAACATATAGTGAAAAACGAGTCATTCAATTTCTTTTGTTTTGTATTTATTCTAATATAAAATAGATGGTAATTGCCTGGCTATAACATATGTCTGCCATTTCAACCCAACAAAGGCCTACCAAGCTGTTATATATTTCCAAACCTGGGCGGGTGACTCACACTTGTTTACAAGAAGAGATAGCATCAGGTCAGTATCATTATAGTATGTAATACACATTGTGACTAAGGTCAGTTCGTTGGTCACCTCGGTTATCTCTCAAACTTTACCTGTGGGCATAAACGATGCCTGGGTCATGTATGGGTTATCACTAATAAACACTAGTTTTAAAATTACAAAAACCAACAATATAAGTACAGGTACATATGATTAATTGATCTTTGACACTGAAGTTTACATCAATGAATTATTAGCTCAACAAAGGACTTAAATTGTAGTAAATGTAAGTCCTTGGTTTAATCAGAGGTCAGATCAATAACAGTGATTTTCTATTTCGAGCCATGAAGAAAACAAAGAGCCATTGATGCTGCAGCTCATCAGGCTCTGTAGCTATCCTGCTTTAAAGTCTTTGAGTGAGTGAGTTATTGTTTAATGCGGCTTCGACAGTATTGCAGCCATTAGCGGCGGAAGTCTTTGATGTTGGAGACTAAAATAACTGGTTCTCCAGATAATCATAAAGCATAATTTATTTCCATCAATTTGAAGAAAAAAAACCTACTAAAACTGTCCAGTGTCAGGGCATATGACCAACATGACTTGATACAATAAAGAAAGAAAACACATCACAAGGTAACCTACATATCAGCATCCCTGGAATGATCTTGAACTAATGATCAAGGTAACCTATCCAATTCAACTACCGGTAGATTAGGCATATTCCCTAAATCATGATACATGATACAAAACAGTATATTCTTTGAAACAATGTATTCCATACAATTGTGTCCTTGGTTCCTTGACACCGCGACATTCATCCCACCCGTCCTTCCTTTTTCTCTTTCTAACCTACCCACCTCACAAAAATATTAACCCCACCCCAATGACTACTAATCCCTTCAACACCTGCAACAGGACTGTCACACCTAATTATGGACGGTTTTAAAATATATGAAATAAATCATGCAATTCCTGATGAGCTGCAGAGCCAATGGCTTCATGTCTTTAATTTTGAAGTATGAATTACTTTTAACACATAAAACGTCAACCATTTAACCACTAAAAATTGTTTGTAGTTTAAACTTCAACTTTACATACCAACAAGATCTCTGTTTGGTCCGACGTCCATGGCGTTCCAGTTGAAGGAGTAGTTGGACGGCCAGTTGGTGAACCCTTCATGGTGCTTCGTAACCAGCACTATGTATCTATGGAAGAACAGTTTAATAGTGAGCAGGCTACCTCGTAAGGCTTTCCTTCAAAAGTAGTTAGAAGAGAGAAAACTTACAAAACACATTTAAGTTTAACACATATATTGTCTGATATTTTTGATAATGAATATAAAATCCAGATTTTGGAGCTTAACTTAGCCCCACCTCAGGTACAAACATTGAACAATATTTCTGTTATTTGTAGAAATGACAGTGAACGAAATCAACTCTAAAAAAATAATTCTTTTATCATTTTATCTGATCAAAGATCTCATCAGAATATTGATAACTGCTTTTACGGAAATATTAAACAAAAATATAATTTCAAGCCTGTACTGCTGACAATAGCTGAGAACCTCCTTCATGTTAACTTAACAGCTTATAACTTTCAATACATAAGACTCTGAAATCCTGAGATGTCAAAATTTCAATGATTTTGTACTTCACAAAGGGTGAACTGATCATGATATATTTGTAACGCCGAACTACCATTTGCCACCAAAACAAGCACTCAGGATCTGTTACTGGACTTACACTGTTGCAGGTGGACAGACACTTTACCATTGGACCTCTGATTCCTTTCAAAGACAGTGGTTCCAGGTTTACTTCCATTTGTCTTTGCTCTTCAGCAGTGTATGATATGAGGCCTGTCTAACAGCCTGCAGCCTCATTATTTCTTGGTCCAGGATGGAAACGTTTTTAGATTTTTACTATAAAGATTCACATATCATATTTTTCCCTCAAATATAAACCAGTGGTTCTATTTCGTTCAGCATCCTCTTACCCCAGGTTCTATGGGTATTTGTGGCCTGGGTTGTATTCATGGAAATATGGTAGGTAATAAATAAGTTTTCAGGCTTATGTCAATAGTCTTTAGGGATTTTTCGCCCTGCACTTGGTCAATAGCAGCTGTTGTTTGGTTGACATGAGCGGTCCTGTAAACATTGCCTCATTGACATTGCTTGATATCGGTAACGTATTAACTGACAACATGTAGCCTACCTTTTTAATCTATAATTTTGAACATGTGGTGCAATATATAAAAAAATATGTAAAAAAAAATGAAAATCATTTCAGATCAATGAAATCAGTCAGAGCTTACTCTCCTGCTAATTATAAAATGTTATTTAAATGTATACAATTTATTTTTTAAATTATTAGTTAGCTATTGTGGGGGAAAAAAACTTTTTTCTCACTTTGCACCAGAAGCCTCAAAGATGTCGGCCCATTTGTCTGGACTGTAGAACTCGGTGGTGAACATGGGTGCGAAGTCTGCGTATGTGAAGTCTGGTTTGTAGTTCTCCTGCATGAAGAGTTCCACATCGTACTTGTGGGCCATCTTCCATTGTTGCCAAAACCACTCGCTACTGTAGCTCGGCACAGAGAAAACCCCCCAGTGAAGGAATATCCCGATCTTAGACTCATCGTACCAACCAGGCAGCGGCCTCGAGTCGAGCGATTTCCAGTTGTTATCATATCTTACTGCTGTACAATAACAACAGAGTAGAATCCCAGCTAGGATATATCGCAACATGATGACACCGTGTTATCTACCTCACTGTGGATTAGTGTGTGTACCAACTGATTGTCCTAGCTCAACTGAGTGGTGTCACATGATGCTTGTCAGCTGACTTGAGTCACGTGACTATACAGCGGTTGTGTTTTGGCGAATATGATCAATTGTTTGTTCTTGTCCTGTTTTCAGCTATTCTTATGGGGATTAAGACATCGTGTTACTTAACGAAAAAGATAATGTTATCATTGACTACTGCAGACTTAAAAGTGTCCATTTTGAAATGAAATAAAATGACTGATCCAATCATCTCTCCACAGAGGTTGTCTTCCCATGTAACCTCTGTTACACGTGGACCGAGTTTCTCGGGTCATAATCAGGCCCCTAAGTAATTGAAGGAAATGCGTAAATTTTGAAGGAACGCACATGTCAAGTATTTAGTCCTATCACAACTCAAGTTTGGGTATGTACTTTTTGGCGAAAATTGCAAAACTGATCGTGCATCTTTAACATATGTCCGTCTGTCTTTGCAGAAATACATGTTACCCTGTCTATTAGTTTGGATTGGCCACATTGATAGGACTAGATACTTGACATGTGCATTCCTTGTGATAAGACCTTTCAGATGAGGGAATACTATTTTACCGTTTGACATTGACCTCGACACAGGAAGCATATTTAGAAAACTCCTTGGCCACGACTTTTGATTGGTCAGTAGGTAATATGACATTTTGATATTTCACCTGTGTGTTTATGATGAAATTTTTCAGATGAGATCTTCCTTGTTAGATCTTTTGGATTAAGCAGCAGATTATTTTCTTACTTTGGTGTAGGAAGCGTTCTTCTAAAATTTCAACCTTTGCCATTACTTTTGATTAGCCAAGATTTGATTTTGATTTTCAAGAAGTGGTTTTTCAGAGGGTTAACACATATCGAGTATTCAAATAGGCCTTAGGTCTTAGGTCGTGGCCACTGAGGCCCTTTTGTGGGATCACATGATCACCAAATATATATTCCAAATACGGTCAATGCGAAATCGTGTAGAGATGTGATTTGAACCATTGCAATCATAACTATAAGAAGGTCTCGAAATGCTAAAGTCCGTTTTACAAGGCTGACTTTACAACTCTTCGGAATTTGTATGTTTGAGAACGACATGTTACACTTTACAAGTTACAAATCTACATGTCTTCATTTTTAGCACAGTTGCCCTTCCATATCATTTATCTTAAAGTTACATCCATTGTGTTGTTGGGGGTCAAATATGACAAACGTTATAAATGGTCTTATTTTATCGAGAAGTACCTTCTGTTACTGAAAACAACCATTTTAATGATACTCGACTTAGTATATTGACGATATGAAGGTAAAAGTAGTGATTTCTGATCGAAAACCGGACAATGCACTGCGTGTGGCGCGCGCCAATGAGTCAAACGTAATTTTGGAATCTTATTTACACCAGACAAAATAACAAATTTGGGTTAATAATGTTCAATAGGTCATATAACTACTGTGCATGTCAATAGTACGTTCACTTTCGGTTTCTACACATGCATAATGATGTTACTCGATTTTAATTGGAAAATGGTAATTATGATATGTTTGGCGATTGGGGATGAATATGCAAGCTAAGTGAAGTTATTTGTATTGTTAACAGCACATATGGTGTGTTGGAACGTATTAAAGCCAAATAAAATTTTATGAAACACAATGGATGCACCTTTAATAGTTTGCATGTATGTGACAATATCCCAATGATTAAACTAAAGGTTTATTAACAAATCTACAGTTTACATTCATTATTGGCCAAAGATATATTCCATAAAATCACGTAAGATTTCAGCTATGTTAGGCTTTTAGTACTGGAGAAGAATACTAAACAAATGCTTTTAAGGCGATGCCTTGTGACCCTTATTGTTGATAAGATAAGATAAGATAAGATAAGATAAGATAAGATAAGATTTTTCACGTCAAGCAGAGCATGACATGATACAATTTATATAAAACATTTACATATAATTACAGTACAACACTTTACAGTTTCAACAATTTAAATTTACAGATTTCATTAACATTCCTCAAATTTTGTGTTCAGAATTGAATTACTACGAGGTACAAACGATTTCCTGGTTCTGTTTGACTTATTATTTAAAGGCATATTAAAACAGAAGTGAATAGTCTGTGTGACCTTCCGAACATATAATAAAATGTTCTTATCATTGATTGGCGATAGATGGTCTAAAATGGTACCGACAAGATTTAACTAACATGTAGCCTACAGGCCAGGGAGTCCCAAAATCTACACTGTATAATCACTGGTGAGCAAGGGGGCCAAGGGAGCAGTATAGGATATCTCAGCTGTCTCCCGCGATGGAGATGGAAATAGATGTGTGTGGAGTGGCCCTTGCCACAGAGCTTACTCCCTTCAGATTTCCGATCCTTAACCTCTGTCCTAGAAGGCCTGAATTCACCGGCAAAAATGGAGTGTCGTTGTAAAAGTGGCATTTGCCAATGACACGTAATAATGATAACATAAACATAACACGAACATTTTCTCGCGAGATCGTTTAATGTGTTTTCTTCGAAATATGCTATTTAATTTTGTGAAAACAATTGATCATAGGAAATCTGACGGGAGTAACCTCTGTGGGAAGAGAATGTTAAATGAGTCGAAGGTCGCAACCATAGTTTATTGTTGTATACGTTACTGCCATACAACCCACTATACTTCTGTAAACAATAAGTTAATTGCCAATGATTCGTTCCCTTGCAGTTTTAAATGAACTCCTATGTGAAGAGAGGCATCATACGTTGTCAGTAACACACCCACTTCAATAAGATCAAACCATGATGTATTATCAGTACTCTCTGTGTTTCATTGTTTAAGTCCAGAGGCCGCTAGAGGTCAGAGCGCATGTTATATATTACATCTCGGGTAATTCATCTCTGTTGATGTCAACAATATTGAAATCTTAAATAAACACGACTGTCACAGGTCACATTCAGACATGCACATAAGTCGTCAGCTATTGCTTCCTATCGTGTTGCCTTGTTCATGCTGTTGTACCGTTGTTTATTGATGAACCGTTTTGGGCCAGTTTCCCTTGGGATAATGATAAGAAACTTATGTCTTCATGTTGTTATATACATATTCGACAATATCTAAAACTGAGTAAAATGCTCATAAGTTGTGACAAGTCGTTATGTGTTCCAACTTCTTTATAGCAGAGTAGCGACGATATACAGATGTAGATCACTACACCGTTTTCAAGTATGAGGATCTGTAGCGATACGTCGCTAGTGTGTAATAAAGAAGTTATTCCTTCATAAAGACTTGTCATGTCTGTACAACTTATTACAACACGCTCAAGTAGTATATAGTGTACAAATAGGTCGAGACCCCAGGCATGTCTTCCAGGACCCCCTTCTAGTGAGTTGCTTACATTAAAAGCAGCGGTATTATCATACTAATTCAGGTTCTTTCAAATCCTCTACACCTCATGTGTCATTCCAAGCGTCGTAAGAGAAGTTTCTTCCAAATTTTACTTTACTCATACTTTTTGCACATAATTCATGTACTTGAATAATATATATGTTTTTGCTCATTCATATTTATAAACACACACGATAATCATACACGAGTACCCAATTCGATACCAAAATTCCAGCTGATATAGGAGTAAATATGAATCGATAGGTTGTGAATGTTAAAAAAAACCGGAAAAAAACCCCAAGGAATCACCGTGGAGTTAAGTGTAAAGATGGCACCATGGAAGAGAGCAAGCCACTAGATGTCCTCGGTGTCCAGTAGCGGTCAAGAGAGAGTTCCAGTTATGCTTCAAGTACCCCTGGCAACGTAAATTATCTATCGTCACATTGCAATAACATCAATTAGATCTATAGTGAGAACTGCTAATGATAGTGTTCAGGTGTGACATTAATACTCTCACGAGTACCTATAACGTTTTAAGAATGATATGAGGTGATCCATAAAAACCACCCTCGATTCAATTAATTTAAAAAGAGTCCTGTTTCATATAAAACCCACAACCAACCAGTCCCAGCCGTATATATGTACCTTATGTCGGTGTAATATGAGTTTTATTTTATTGAGTGGTGATGGAGATGCTGTCTATTACATTCTATCATCAAGAAACTTCAATTGCATCGTCATTTCTAGAATGCATGTATGACCGCTGTCGAGGTAATGATGGGACATACTTTGTTATTTTACCATAGCTACATGTATGTTTACAATCCATGCTACTATCGACTATATTGTTTGATTTTAAAAATAAACATGACAGAAAAACATACCTTCTCATTGACGATAAAACAGAATATTAGCTGGATCGCTATTATACGCGCGCAATGAGCTGGAGCATGCATTATACAGGGGTGTCCCTAACCTTACAGTGTTTGTATGACTTGGACAGAATCAACATGCACGATACAAACACACCTTGTACATGAAAGTGTCACCTGTCTGCTTCATCTCGAACAAACTTACATAATGGCAATCACGATTTGTTGTAGGATTATATTGGAACTATCGGATTGTTAATGTTAGTGTGAAGTGTCGATGATTTTAAGAATATAATGCGACTTTGTATATATGATATATCGATGATAATTATATTTAAAATAGGGTGTTTGTTCAAATGTTCAGTCAGTATATATTCAAATGGTAGAATAACTAAGACAAGAATATTTGTGAATGATCACCGTTGTCTTATCTAGAAATGTGTGGTAATCGAACCTTCAACACCAGAGTGTATCCATTCGGCCACCGTGACATCGACAAATATAACCATGTGTATTTGTTCATTATCTAAATGACATGTATATCTGAAACTACACTGTAACAATTGATCCACAACAGTTTTAGTTTAAGGGTATTTTCCCTTTACACTGTGCACTGATACCAACAGTAAAGACAGTAAACAGACGTTTTATCACAATTTTATTCATCATAAAATATAGGGTCTTCATTTTCCCATATTTGAACATCATTTTTATAATTCTAATGATGGGATGACTCTCTTCGAATGAGGAAAACATCTATGGCTATATATACTTCTAAACAATAAATAAATAAATTAGTATACATACACATTTGGTAAATAACGTTCAAATGACAACTTTCCATCAGAAAAGAACATTACTATAGCCACAACGCACAGTGGTACATTTTAATCTGAAGAAAACAAATATGCATATGCAAGGTATCCCCAGAACTGCATGAGTCGTCCGTGAGTCCTGAAATCTTCTAACACTACACATACAAATATACATTCTAACATGTTGGATATGAAATTAAACAGAATCTCTCACAATGTGCCAACTCAAGTCAGCTATCTTTCCACTTTGATATAACAAAAGCAAAGCCATTAGTTATTTAGGAATTACGTTACCATGTCAAAAACAATACGGCATTGCCCGTTCACCAAATTTATGATCAAAATTGTTTGCGCATTATTCCACATTCCTAATCAATATCATGTATATTTTAATTCTTGCAGATAAAAATAACAAGTTCATTTAAAGGCTGGACCTCTGTTGTTCACTCAAACAACCAGTCTCCCAAATAGAAATAGACGGTTAGTTTAACACTTAGACTCTGAAATAAATATTGAAAAGAAGCCTCTGTTCCAACAAATCCCATTTCTCATACGCTCATTTTCAATAATTATTAATAAAATATTAGGAATAAATCCTTTTCAGAGTTTGAGTGTACGACAGAGCCAGAATTTTGATGTAACCGGAAACCAGTTTATCAATTATTTATGCTGCTCAATGCATGAAATTTGACTTGTGAAAAGCTGCTATGATTAAAACCAATAGCATTACATTGTCATTAAAGGGTTCACCACTTCAGAATAATTGACCCCTGCCGCTGAGCAGAAGTCGTTTAAAGTTTTTACTAATAATTAATGCCTGTCAAATGGGAAAAAAACTGGGAACAACTGATAAAAGACCTGAGCTATCTGTTTATCTATCTTGTTTTCAAGTATTGCTTCGATGTTTACTAATGTGCAAATAAAATTAATAAAGTCGGTATTAATTAAGTATATCCGTATTGGCCGTGTAATATGTCCTCGATCCCTTCGTTGTATTAGCCCTCGACTTCGTCTCGTTTCAATACAACGTAATCTCAGACTCGGTCAATAAGGAAATACTTACTTAATAACAAATGCTAAACAGTTGTATTACGTTTGCATTGTTTGCATGTTGTGCGTGCAGATATATCATGCATGTAACTGTAAATAATAAAGGTAAGTCTATCGGTGAGTGCATGAAAGACAATATGATAAAATATGCATGAATATAGAATGGACAAAAATAATTAGGGATACATCTAAATTTTGATATTAAAAATAATGATTTAATTATTGGCATACTGAAATTTATCAATCCTAAAACTTAAAAAATCCCTAACCTATTTTGTCCAGTATGTTATAAAATGCATGCATGTACGTGTGTACATCTGTATGTTATGATATATTTGAATGAAATCTGTGAATATCGTTATGTGAGAAATTACCGTATTATGTCCTACTGCATGTAATATTTTAAGGTGACTTTTGGCTTAGTTTTCTGCCCTGAGTGTTTTATGCACTTTAACGCATGACAGTATAATCAAATATATTATTATCATGCGTTACCCCAAAAAAACATAATACAGGCAAAACAAAAATGGAGACAATGGACATGAAAACAATTCACAATCATGTAACATATAACATTATAATAAACTATAACATTATACAATGGACTACAAATCTTGCAAATCAAACCACTTCTTCAATATGACAAATAAAGCTGAGCACAAAAAACCCCAATCATTTCATATAAACATTTATATAGCGCCAATATCCAGCTAAACTGCTAAAAGGTGCTTTTGATTTCAATAGATGTCACTCTTACGACAGTCCTTGTCAATCTCAGCTCCATATGGAGTATGCACTTGAGTGACAATAATATCAAACAATAACAAAGGTATCAATTCCCTTAGCTGAACCAGAGGGGATAGGATGTCAACAAGACATGCAAGACCATAGTCAAGGTTTGTGTACATCTTCCTGGGGGAGGGGGTGCGGCTCAATGGACTCGAATGTTCATGTGGTCGTCCAACAATGTCCTGCCATATATACACTATGTACATTTCCTTTGAAACTTATTCTAGTATGCCTCAAGAGAGAAACTAGTTTGCATCGTAATATCTAAAGCATATTCTAATTTTGATTTCAAAACATTCACAAGTTAAATGCATACAAAATTTTCAAAACATTACTGGCTAATATTGTTTTCGGGAGCAATAATGCACAAACAAAACTATCACTTCAAATTTGAGTTGTACTACTTGTCCCTTTGAACAAATAAGTCTAACACTATAGGTGTTAGAAAATATTGACAGGGTTTAAATTAATTGACGACAGTCTTATTATAGTTCACGAACTTTCGATTGTCAACTTCTTAATATGTCCATGATAAGTAAATCATGGGTTATTTTCAACCACTTAGGTTATTATAGATCATGATTAAACTGTTCCGAACATTTAAGAGAAGTAAAACAAGTTTGAAGGCAAACCAAGAGAATACTGAA
This sequence comes from Gibbula magus, assembly GCA_936450465.1. Lineage (NCBI taxonomy): Eukaryota > Metazoa > Mollusca > Gastropoda > Trochida > Trochidae > Gibbula > Gibbula magus. The sequence continues at coordinate 100,434,593 of OW388290.1, forward strand.
ATTCGAAATGAGTTTAACCATACTGTGGTCCTTCGAGAACATAATTAGAATGTGTTGAAAACTTTAGAAAAGTACAATGATCTTAAATCAAACTCAAAAGAGAATTTTTAATTTTGAAATGTGTTTAAAGACACTGGAAATGACATGAGTAAAATGTGCCATATAATTGAGAAAACCAAAAATAAATTGATATGGAATGAGATATAAATCATTGTTGACAACAATTAAAATATGCTAGAATTATGAGAAAGGTAAAAACAGTTTGACGTCAAACGAAAAAGAGAATTTCAAACATTTGAATGAGATTAAACAAACTTAGGTATTTTCGGAGCATTGTCATGAACATCTTAAAAAGGTAAGGGAATTTAGAAGCAAAATCGAAATGAGGATTTTGAAATTTGAATGAGATTAAACAAACTTGGGTCCTTGGACCACAATTAAACTGTGCACGAAATTTGCGTGCCAAACCGAAAAATGTGAAAGTTGGAATGAGATTAAACACACTTTGGCTCTTGTGGACCATAATTAAAATATGCCAGAAATTTGAGAAAAGTAAGAACCTTTTGAAGCCAAACCGAAAAGAGAATTTGAAATAGGTATTGAATTTAACACACTTGGGTCCTGATGTATCATAACTTAAATGTGAGAACATTTGAGAAAAATAAGGATATTTCAGAGCCAAGCCGAAACGATTATTTTGAAATTTGAAACGAGATTGAACACATTTTGGATCATACTTATTATGTACTTAAATTTGTGGTCTTTTGGATCATAATAAAAAATGTGCTGAACATTTCAGAATAGAAAGACACTGTTGAAGCACATTTGAAAAGAGAATTTAGAAATTTGAAATGAGATTCAACACACTTGGGTCCTTTTCGATCATAATTAAATATGTTGAAACTTTAAGAAAGGGGGGGACATTTTTAACCCAAGAATACACCTGGGATCGTTTTGCATCACACTTAAATGTTCTGAAAACTTAGAAACGTGATATAAATCCAAAGCGAACAAATATTTTTGGAATATATAATAAAATTAAACCCAATTGAGTCATTTAGGTTCATAGTTAAATGTGCTGAACATTAAGTTGTATTTGAAACCAAGACGAAAAAATAACACTGAAATATGGAATGAATGGGAACAGTTCAAACTTAACATGTGTTGGGAATTTGTGAAAAGTAAGAGAAAATTTTAATCATAATCGAAAAAAGAATTTTGAAATTTGGAATGAGAAATTTGAGCGAGATTGAACACACTTGTGTCCTTTCGGGTACTAATTAACAAAAGCTGTGAAGAGCATTTGAAATTAAAATGGATTTAAACACTTGGGCCCTTTTGAATCACAATGGAAATGTTTTTTTAAAGAATTTTAAAGAATAGAGAAATTTGGGTCACACTTAAAATGTGCTGAACATTTGAAAAATGTAATATACGTTTATGCCAAACCAAAGAAATTTGGATTAAGTTTAAACTTACTTGATTCTTAGAGAACCATGCTGAAAGGGTGTCATATATCTTAAGACTCTTTTAGATTTTCATCCACATCAAACATATTTATCTTCACTACTGAATATTATTTCATTGAAAATCGGTCTGATGTACCATCTTTGTACCAGTGTCATATCCCTCGCCTGATTGGTCGCGAGACACTGCTGGTACATCATAACGCATTTCCAATGAGAGAAGCATGCAACTTATAATATACATTTCTACATGTTAGGTATGAAATGATACAACATCTCTCACAATTGGCCAAATAATATTTGTTATCTCTATGCTTTAAATATTTATTTTTTAAATATAACATATTTATTTCACAAATAGCTATATATGAAATATTATTTCATTGAAAATACGGTCTGGGGTACCATCTTTGTACCAGTGTCATATCCTTCGCTTGATTGGTCGCGAGACACTGCTGGTACATCACAACATATTTCAATTGAAAGAAGCATAAACTTATAATATACATTTCTTACATGAAGAATATGAAATGATATAAAAGCTCTCACGATTGGCCAAAATAAAACTAGTTATCCTTCTACTTATACGATTTTTCATCAAACATTTATCTAAAAATAGCTACATGTAATATTATTTCATTGAAAATACGGTCTGAGGTACCACATTTGTACCAGTGTCATATCCCTCGCCTGATTGGTCGCGAGACACTGCTGGTACATCATAACGCATTTCCAATGAGAGAAGCATGCAACTTATAATATACATTTCTACATGTTAGGTATGAAATGATACAACATCTCTCACAATTGGCCAAATAATATTTGTTATCTCTATGCTTTAAATATTTATTTTTTATATATAACATATTTATTTCACAAATAGCTATATATGAAATATTATTTCATTGAAAATACGGTCTGGGGTACCACCTTTGTACCAGTGTCATATCCCTCGCCTAATTGGTCGCGAGACACTGCTGGTACATCATCACGTATTTCCAATGAGAGAAGCATACAACTTATAATATAAATTTCTACATGTTAGATATGAAATGATAAACAACATCTCTCATAATTGGCCAAATAATATTTGTTATCTCTATGCTTTAAATATTTATTTTTTATATACAACATATTTATGTCACAAATAGCTACATGTAATATTATTTCCTTGAAAATACGGTCTGAGGTACCTCCTGTGTACCAGTGTCATATCCCTCGCCTAATTGGTCGCGAGACACTACTGGTACATCATCACGTATTTCCAATGAGAGAAGCATACAACTTATAATATACATTTCTTCCATGATGGATATGAAATGATACAAAATCTCATACGATTGAGCAAAATAAAATATCTATCATGTATATACTTTAGAATAGTAAGATATGTTTGACGCGAAATCGTAAAGAGTATTCTTAATATGAAATCAGGCCTTTCGGACCATTATGAAAATTCAAGAAAAATAATGACGTTCTGAATCCAAACCGAACAGAGAATACGAAAAAGTCGAGAAAACTGAAAAATTGAATGAAATGTGAACCTTAATTAATAGAAACTTTAGAAAAATAGAATCATTTTAAAATTTGCAATGAGATTCAAGGCTTTTGATATTCATTTTGGGTCATAATCAAAATATATTGAACATATGAGAAAGGTAAAATAAACTGGAACCAAAGCCGAAAAGAGAATTTATTAATTTGGAATGAGTTTAATAAACTTGTGTCCTGGTGGATAGTGTGAGAATTTAAGCCAAACCGAAAATTAAAAAAAAAGGAAACACATCTTGTCCATTTTGATTATAATTAAAACGTGGCTATAATTTAGGAAAAGGGAGATATATTTGAGTGAGTGAGTAAGTTATTGTTTAACGCCGCTTCGCAGCCATTTACGGCGAGAAATTTGAGTTAATAAATTGAAAAATAAAATTGCAAAAGCAAGCATGAAACGACACGAAGGTCGTAAAAAACACCAGCAAATTATCACAAGATTGTTAAAAGCTGATTTAGAAAAGATTAAAAACAAGAGATTTAGTGAGCACAGCTCACTCATATACCCCCGCTTTTAACATTGGTCAAAGAAGAAAAGTTTCAAAATAGCAGATAGACATCAATGTTCAGTCTTCTGTACAAACAAACCACAGCAGTACTATGAAAGTAGAGTATGTGTGTTTTCATAGTAAGTATGTCTTCATAGATACACTTGTAAGAGTAAAAATTTAAAAATCTAGAAAATTTGCATAAATTATGCAAATGAGGGTATGGAACATACAAAAGGCAGATGTACACATCATAGTGATTATATATGTACCAAGTTTCGAGGTGAGGTGAGGTAAGTTGGTGTTTAACGCCGCTTTCAAGAGTATTTCACTTATATCACGGCTGCTAGTATTATGGCATGGAGAAAGCCCGCATCGCAATGTGGCTATGCTTTGCGGTGAACCCTGCGAGCATCGGCTGGAACTAGCGAACCATGGGTGGTATTGCACTGAAATCAGTGTAGCATTGCACCCAAACCTTACTGCGTGTATAACAGTTCTCTACTGCAGACAGCGTTGCCGTGCCCTGGCGGGATTCAAACCACGGACTTCTTGATGTGAAGCCGAACGAGCTAACCACTGACCTATCCTGCCCAAGTTTCGAAACAATTAAACAAATAGTTTGAGTTATGAGTTGAACAAAGCGAGTGAAAGACGAAGTAGAAATACTGAGAAAAGTTGCATAAATTATGCAAATGAGGGTATGAAACATGCAAAAGGCAGATGTACACATGGTGATTGTACATATCAAATTTCGTAAAATTTGTACAACTAGTTAAGAACGGAACAAAAACATTCCGGGCGGACGGACGGACGGACACACGGACGGACGTGCTGACCGCTATATACTACGTCGTAGCGGGGGTATAATTTATCAAATATATTAATTTCTTTTATAAAATCTAAAACTCGATGTTCACCGAAGTGAGTAAAAACTTGAGAAATGGAAATATTAGGGTAAAATGTTTCCCTGATATGAGCATTGTCCCAACACTCACATAAAATATGCTTAACAGCGAGGGGACACTGGCAGGGGATACACGTTATATGAGTGTGTTAAATGAGTGTGTCCAATACGACATCGTCGTAGGACAGAAGCTTCCTGCCGGGTAAAAGAGAATAGAGCTTTGTAACCTAAATGTCTGTGAGGTTGAATAGTGTGAAGTTTGTTATGATGTTGTTGGTCCCATTGGGACTTCCAACGCTGCTTAATATAAGATTTAATAGCAGGTTTAGAATCTGTATATGGAACTTTAGTTGGAAAAATATGATTTAGCTTTGTTATAACCTCTTATACCCATATGGCTAGGAAGCCAGCAAAAGACGATGTCGCATTGGAGGCAAGAATTATGAAGCAAAATAATATCCCAATTAGTGGGTGATCACTCTTGCAGCTTTTAATTTATTTTAAAGAAAGTGAATCAGAAAAAATAATGTAATTATTGGGAGTTTTAAATATGATGGATAGCCTTAAAGATATATTTGAAGCCAATTGATAAAGAGAATTTTGATTATGAAAAACATTGATCACTTTGGGGCCATTCTTGACCACTTTTAAAACGAGCTGGAAATTTAAGAAAGGCAACGCTGGAAATGAAGCGAAACATGGAAATATAAAATGGGGAATTAGTTTTAAAAACAACATTTTGAAATAAAGCGATAAATTTAGAAATTTGGAGTGCGTTTAAACAAACTTGGGACCAAAATTAATATATGCTGATAAAATCGGAGTATTTGATTTAAAACATTGAAATTGAGAATGAGATTCTGTTTATTTGGTCATAATTAATATGTGTCTGAAATTATGAGAAAAGTTAGATATATTTGAAACAATATAGTAAAAAGAATTGTGAAATGTGAAATGAGATTATAAACACACTTGGGTCATCATTTTTTACAACAATCAAAAATGGTCTAGAAATTTAATTAACGTAAAAGACATCTTAATAATTTAGAAAGAACTTTGACTTATATATGGTGACCATTTTTTACATATGGAATGAGATTAAACCCACTTGTGAACAAGAAGTAAAATGTGTTGAAAATAAAGAAAAGTAAGATAATTAAAAGCCAAAAGGAAAATACATTAATAGAATGTTTAAACACACTTGCTTTCTCGTGAAAAAAATTGAACTGCAAAATCTTGACAAGTATAACTAGTTATGGTATTTTTAATTTTGCGATAAATGGTTGCTGATATAGTCCATACTTTCCTATTTTCATTGTTTTCTTTTCGTATGGTATCCAAATTGGTCTCCCTCTACCATGGCATCAACATAGGTAGACATCTACCATGGCATCCTCACTGATCGACCTCTACCATGGCATTCTCAATGATCGACCTCTTCCAAGGTATCCTCAAAGATCGACCTCTACCATGGCATCCTCAATGATCGACCTCTTCCATGGCATCCTCAATGATCGACCTCTACCATGGCATCCTCAATGATCGACCTCTTCCATGGCATCCTCAATGATCAACCTCTACCATTGCATCCACATAGGTAGACCTCTATCATGGCATCCTAGTTGGTCGACCTCTACCATGGCATACTCAATGATCGACCTCTACCATGGCATCCGCAATGGCCGATGTCTTCCATGGCATCCTCAATGGCAGACCTCATCCATGCAATTCTCAATGGTCGATCTCTGCCATGGCATCCACATTTCCCGAGTCTGCAATAGCATCCTCATTTGTCGACCTCTGCCGTGGCATCTTCAATGGTCGACTTTATCCTTTATTGATGGTCCTGTGACATGACATTGTCCTAAGTCCTTTGGCATGGTAACTTCACTTGGTGAACTTGGTCACTGAGGCCAGCATGTCCAGGTGCATGTTTGTGAAGATAGCAACCAGTTGTCGGAAAATGTCTGAGGGGAGGGGGGGGCAAACTATCCCTTAACTAAACCTACTCATGAGGTGTATCTACACTCTAAACTGGTGCATCCTCACTGGGAACTGTGTGGTCCCTATTGACCATGATAAGCATGGTCCCTAACTTTAAACAAGGACATGCAACCTTGTTATACCAATCCTGGCAAAGCAGTTCTGAAGAACCAACCCGTAGGATGGAACTCTCGAGAAAAGTCGCCTGCAGCTCTTCACCCTTAAGTGGGGATAGCTGACTGGATTGGACACCTCAAACAGACAGATCTCCAAAAACCAGGTTTACGTCCCTTCACAACACACACTGGCATGACATCCTCCGTTGGTGTCAGCTGAACCTATAAAAATCAGCAACTGACAAATCAAATATTGAATCAACAAATAGTTTGCAACATCCAGCTTTTATGTGTTACATGAATAGTACACAAATAAACATGTTTGTTCAATTCAAGTAGAAAATATATGTGCATTTAATCTATTTAAAAACATATTCAAAAACATAGGCAATTGATTTATGAGAATATATGCATGATTAGTGTTTTATTTACAAGATATGACTCATACCTTCCCCGGTCATCGCATGGAGCAGTACCCTCCTTGCTCGTCCTCTGGTAAGGCATCCTCCTTGGCCTTCATCTGGTCCTGAGAAATGTGAGGATTTTTTAAAATTATGGATGAAGTAAGTGTGATAAATTATAAGTTTTAATAAATATATTTATAAATATATATATAGTAAATAGATTTATTTTCATTTGTGTCAATCACATTTATTTAAGTTTAATTTAGCCATAACAAGTAAATGACAATTTCAACATTTCAACTCTAGCTAATGAATTCACAAATGCATCAGTGGTGGCAACATCCAGTTTCTATCTATTACATAAAGATTACATAACAATAGTGTGTGCATTTAATTTATTTAGAAACATATTTCAGGCATCTTATGAAAGTTTAATGAGAAACTTTAATAAATGTTTTGTTTACAAGATATGGCTCATACCTTCCTCGGTCGTCGCAAGGAACAGTGCCCTCCTTGCTCGTCCTTTGGCGTGGCATCCTCCTTGGTCTTCATCTTGTCCTGAGAAATATATGCATTTATTAGATATGGATGAAGTAAGTGTGATACGTTATACGCGTTAAAAATGACATTGATCAAGTAAATAGACTTATTTTCATTTGGTGTGAATCACATTTTCTTAAAGTAAATTTAGCCATAACAAGTAAATGACAATTTCAACATTTCAACTCTAGCTAATGAATTCACAAATGCATTAGTGGTGACAACATCCATTTTCTATCTATTACATAAAAACTAACCAAATAAATATGTAAACTTTAATTATACACAATTATGGCTCATAACAAAAAATGTGTGTGCATTTAATTATTTAGAAACATATTTCAGGCATTTTATGAAAATTTAATGAGAAACTTTAATAAATGTTTTGTTTACAAAATATGGCTCATACCTTCCTCGGTCGTCGCAAGGAACAGTACCCTCTTTGCTCGTCCTTTGGCGTGGCATCCTCCTTGGTCTTCATCTTGTCCTGAGAAATATATGCATTTTTTAGATATGGATGAACTAAGTGTGATAAGTTTTAAGCTTTAAAAATGACATTGATCAAGTAAATAGACTTATGATCATTTGGAGTGAATCACATTTTCTTAAAGTAAATGTAGCTATAACAAGTAAATGACAATTTCTACATTTCAACTCTAGCTGATGAATTCACAAATGCATTAGTGGTGACAACATCCATTTTCTATCTATTGCATAAAAACTAACCAAATAAATATGTCAACTTTCATTTACATATAATTATGGCGTATAAAAGAAGTATGTGCAGTTAATTTATTCAAAAACATAATTCAGGCATTTTATGAAATGAGAAAATGTGAAAAATGTCTTGTAAACAAGATAAGGCTAATACCTTCCTTGGTCGTCGCATGGAACAGTGCTCTCCATGGTCTTCCTCTGGCGTGGCATCCTCCTTGCTCGTCCTCTGGCAAGGAATCCTCCTTGGTCTTCATCTGGTCCTGAGAAATATATGCATTTTTTAGATATGGATGAAGTAAGTGTGATATGTTATAAGCGTTCAAAATGACATTGATCAAGTAAAAAGGCTTATTTTCATTTGGAGAAAATCAAATTTCTTACAAGTAAATGGCAATTTCAACATTTCAACTCTAGCTAGTGAATTCACAAATGCATTAGTGATGACAACATCCATTTTCAATCTATTACATAAAAACTAACCAAATAAATATGTAAACTTTAATTATACACAATTATGGCTCATAACAAAAAATGTGTGTGCATTTAATTTATTTAGAAACATATTTCAGGCATTTTATGAAAATTTAATGAGAAACTTTAATAAATGTTTTGTTAACAAGATATGGCTCATACCTTCCTCGGTCGTCGCATGGAACAGTACCCTCCTTGCTCGTCCTTTGGCAAGGCATCCTCCTTGGTCTTCATCTTGTCCTGAGAAATATATGCATTTTTTAGATATGGATGAAGTAAGTGTGATACGTTATAAGCGTTAAAACTGACATTGATCAAGTAACTAGTGTTATGATCATTTGGAGTGAATCACATTTTCTTAAAGTAAATGTAGCTATAACAAGTAAATGACAATTTCAACATTTAAACTCTAGCTGATGAATTCACAAATGCATTAGTGGTGACAACATCCATTTTCTATCTATTGCATAAAAACGAACCAAATAAATATGTAAACTTTCATTTACATATAATTATGGCGTATAAAAGAAGTATGTGCAGTTAATTTATTCAAAAACATAATTCAGGCATTTTATGAAATGAGAAAATGTGAAAAATGTCTTGTAAACAAGATAAGGCTAATACCTTCCTTGGTCGTCGCATGGAACAGTGCTCTCCATGGTCTTCCTCTGGCGTGGCATCCTCCTTGCTCGTCCTCTGGCGTGGCATCCTCCTTGGTCTTCATCTTGTCCTGAGAATTATATGCATTTTTTTAGATATGGATGAAGTAAGTGTGATATGTTATAAGCGTTCAAAATGACATTGATCAAGTAAAAAGGCTTATTTTCATTTGGAGAAAATCAAATTTCTTACAAGTAAATGACAATTTCAACATTTCAACTCTAGCTAGTGAATTCACAAATGCATTAGTGATGACAACATCCATTTTCAATCTATTACATAAAAACTAACCAAATAAATATGTAAACTTTAATTATACACAATTATGGCTCATAACAAAAGTGTGTGCATTTAATTTATTTAGAAACATATTTCAGGCATTTTATGAAAATTTGATGAGAAACTTTAATAAATGTTTTGTTAACAAGATATGGCTCATACCTTCCTCGGTCGTCGCATGGAACAGTACCCTCCTTGCTCGTCCTTTGGCAAGGCATCCTCCTTGGTCTTCATCTTGTCCTGAGAAATATATGCATTTTTTAGATATGGATGAAGTAAGTGTGATACGTTATAAGCGTTAAAAATGACATTGATCAAGTAAATAGACTTATTTTCATTTGGTGTGAATCACATTTTCTTAAAGTAAATGTAGCTATAACAAGTAAATGACAATCTCAACATTTCAACTCTAGCTGATGAATTCACAAATGCATTAGTGGTGACAACATCCATTTTCTATCTATTGCATAAAAACGAACCAAATAAATATGTAAACTTTCATTTACATATAATTATGGCGTATAAAAGAATTATGTGGATTTAATTTATTCAAAAACATAATTCAGGCATTTTATGAAATGAGAAAATGTGATAAATATCTTGTAAACAAGATAAGGCTAATACCTTCCTTGGTCGTCGCATGGAACAGTGCTCTCCATGGTCTTCCTCTGGCGTGGCATCCTCCTTGGTCTTCATTTTGTCCTGAGAATTATATGCATTTTTTAGATATGGATGAAGTAAGTGTGATATGTTATAAGCGTTCAAAATGACATTGATCAAGTAAAAAGACTTATTTTCATTTGGAGAAAATCAAATTTACTACAAGTAAATGACAATTTCAACATTTCAACTCTAGCTAATGAATTCACAAATGCATTAGTGATGACAACATCCATTTTCTATCTATTACATAAAAACTAACCAAATAAATATGTAAACTTTAATTATACACAATTATGGCTCATAACAAAAGTGTGTGCATTTAATTTATTTAGAAACATATTTCAGGCATTTTATGAAAATTTAATGAGAAACTTTAATAAATGTTTTGTTAACAAGATATGGCTCATACCTTCCTCGGTCGTCGCATGGAACAGTACCCTCCTTGCTCGTCCTCTGGCAAGGCATCCTCCTTGGTCTTCATCTGGTCCTGAGAAATATATGGATGGTTTCAGATATGGATGAAGTAAGTGTGATAAGTTATAAGCTTTAAAATGACATTGATCAAGTGAATAGACTTATTTTCATTTGGTGTAAATCACATTTACTTAAAGTATATTAAGCAATAACAAGTAAATGACAATTTCAACATTTCAACTCTAGCTAATGAATTCACAAATGCATTAGTGGTGACAACATCCATTTTCTATCTATTGCATAAAAACTAACCAAATAAATATGTAAACTTTCATTTAAATATAATCATGGCGTATAAAAGACTTAAGTGCATTTAATGGATTCAAAAACATAATTCAGGCATTTTATGAAATGAGAAAATGTGATAAATGTTTTGTTTACAAGATATGACTAATACCTTCCTCGGTCGTCACATGGAACAGTACCCTCCTTGCTCGTCCTTTGGCAAGGCATCCTCCTTGGTCTTCATCTGGTCCTGAGAAATATATGGATTGTTTTAGATATGGATGAAGTAAGTGTGATCAGTTATAAGCTTTATAAATGACATTAATCAAGTGAATAGACTTATTTTCATTTGGTGTAAATCACATTACTTAAAGTATATTAAGCCATAACAAGTAAATGACAATTTCAACATTTCAACTCTAGCTAATGAATTCACAAATGCATCAGTGGTGGCAACATCCATTTTCTATCTATTGCACAAAAAATAACCAAATAAATATGTAAACTTTCATTTACATATAATTATGGCGTATAACAGAATTATGTGCATTTAATTTATTCAAAAACATAATTCAGGCATTTTATGAAATGAGAAAACGTGATAAATGTTTTGTTTACAAGATATGACTAATACCTTCCTCGGTAGTCGCATGGAACAGTACCCTCCTTGCTCGTCCACTGGCAAGGCATCCTCCTTGGTCTTCATCTGGTCCTGAGAAATATATGGATTGTTTTAGATATGGATGAAGTAAGTGTGATAAGTTTAAGCTTTAAAAATGACATTGATCAAGTGAATAGACTTATTTTCATTTGGTGTAAATCACATTTACTTACCGGGTAAAGTAAATTTAGCCATAACAAGTAAATGACAATTTCAACATTTCAACTCTAGCTAATGAATTCACAAATGCATTAGTGGTGACAACATCCATTTTCTATCTATTGCATAAAAAATAACCAAATAAATATGTAAACTTTCATTTACATATAATTATGGCGTATAACAGAATTATGTGCATTTAATTTATTCAAAAACATAATTCAGGCATTTTATGAAATGAGAAAATGTGATAAATGTTTTGTTTACAAGATATGACTAATACCTTCCTCGGTCGTCGCATGGAACAGTACCCTCCTTGCTCGTCCTCTGGCAAGGCATCCTCCTTGGTCTTCATCTGGTCCTGAGAAATATATGGATGTTTTAGATATGTATGAAGTAAGTGTGATAAGTTACAAGCTTTAAAATGACGTTAATCAAGTGAATAGACTTATTTTCATTTCGTGTGATTCACATTTTCTTAAAGTAAATTTAGCCATAACAAGTAAATGACAATTTCAACATTTCAACTCTAGCTAATGAATTCACGAAGGCATCAGTGGTGGCAACATCCAGTTTCTATCTATTACATGAAAACTAACATAATAAATATGTAAACTTTCATTTAAATATAATTATGGCGTACAAAAGACTAATGTGCATTTAATTTATTCAAAAACATAATTCAGGCATTTTATGAAATGAGAAAACGTGATCAATGTTTTGTTTACAAGATATGACTAATACCTTCCTCGGTCGTCACATGGAACAGTACCCTCCTTGCTCGTCCTCTGGCAAGGCATCCTCCTTGGTCTTCATCTGGTCCTGAGAAATATATGGATTGTTTTAGATATGGATGAAGTAAGTGTGATCAGTTATAAGCTTTATAAATGACATTAATCAAGTGAATATACTTATTTTCATTTGGTGTAAATCACATTACTTAAAGTATATTAAGCCATAACAAGTAAATGACAGTTTCAACATTTCAACTCTAGCTAATGAATTCACAAATGCATCAGTGGTGGCAACATCCATTTTCTATCTATTGCACAAAAAATAACCAAATAAATATGTAAACTTTCATTTACATATAATTATGGCGTATAACAGAATTATGTGCATTTAATTTATTCAAAAACATAATTCAGGCATTTTATGAAATGAGAAAACGTGATAAATGTTTTGTTTACAAGATATGACTAATACCTTCCTCGGTCGTCGCATGGAACAGTACCCTCCTTGCTCGTCCACTGGCAAGGCATCCTCCTTGGTCTTCATCTGGTCCTGAGAAATATATGGATTGTTTTAGATATGGATGAAGTAAGTGTGATAAGTTTAAGCTTTAAAAATGACATTGATCAAGTGAATAGACTTATTTTCATTTGGTGTAAATCACATTTACTTACCGGGTAAAGTAAATTTAGCCATAACAAGTAAATGACAATTTCAACATTTCAACTCTAGCTAATGAATTCACAAATGCATCAGTGGTGGCAACATCCATTTTCTATCTATTGCATAAAAAATAACCAAATAAATATGTAAACTTTCATTTACATATAATTATGGCGTATAACAGAATTATGTGCATTTAATTTATTCAAAAACATAATTCAGGCATTTTATGAAATGAGAAAATGTGATAAATGTTTTGTTTACAAGATATGACTAATACCTTCCTCGCTCGTCGCATGGAACAGTATCCTCCTTGCTCGTCCTCTGGCAAGGCATCCTCCTTGGTCTTAATCTGGTCCTGAGAAATATATGGATGTTTTAGATATGTATGAAGTAAGTGTGATAAGTTACAAGCTTTAAAATGACGTTAATCAAGTGAATAGACTTATTTTCATTTCGTGTAAATCACATTTTCTTAAAGTAAATTTAGCCATAACAAGTAAATGACAATTTCAACATTTCAACTCTAGCTAATGAATTCACAAATGCATTAGTGGTGGCAACATCCAGTTTCTATCTATTACATAAAAACTAACCAAATAAATATGTCAACTTTCATTTAAATATAATTATGGCGTATAAAAGACTAATATGCATTTAATGTATTCAAAAACATAATTCAGGCATTTTATGAAATGAGAAAATGTGATAAATGTTTTGTTTACAAGATATGACTAATACCTTCCTCGGTCGTCGCATGGAACAGTACCCTCCTTGCTCGTCCTCTGGCAAGGCATCCTCCTTGGTCTTCATCTGGTCCTGAGAAATATATGGATTGTTTTAGATATGGATGAAGTAAGTGTGATAAGTTTAAGCTTTAAAAATGACATTGATCAAGTGAATAGACTTATTTTCAATTGGTGTAAATCACATTTACTTACCGGGTAAAGTAAATTTAGCCATAACAAGTAAATGACAATTTCAACATTTCAACTCTAGCTAATGAATTCACAAATGCATCAGTGGTGGCAACATCCATTTTCTATCTATTGCATAAAAACTAACCAAATAAATATTTGAACTTTCATTTACATATAATTATGGCGTATAAAAGACTAATGTGCATTTAATTTATTCAAAAACATAATTCCGGCATTTTATGAAATGAGAAAATGTGATAAATGTTTTGTTTACAAGATATGACTAATACCTTCCTCGGTCGTCGCGTGGAACAGTACCCTCCTTGCTCGTCCTCTGGCAAGGCATCCTCCTTGGTCTTCATCTGGTCCTGAGAAATATATTGATTGTTTTAGATATGGATGAAGTAAGTGTGATAAGTTTAAGCTTTAAAAATGACATTGATCAAGTGAATAGACTTATTTTCATTTGGTGTAAATCACATTACTTAAAGTATATTAAGCAATAACAAGTAAATGACAATTTCAACATTTCAACTCTAGCTAATGAATTCACAAATGCATTAGTGGTGACAACATCCATTTTCTATCTATTGCATAAAAAATAACCAAATAAATATATAAACTTTCATTTACATATAATGATGACGTATAACAGAATTATGTGCATTTAATTTATTCAAAAACATAATTCAGGCATTTTATGAAATGAGAAAATGTGATAAATGTTTTGTTTACAAGATATGACTAATACCTTCCTCGGTCGTCGCATGGAACAGTACCCTCCTTGCTCGTCCTTTGGCGTGGCATCCTCCTTGGTCTTCATCTGGTCCTGAGAAATATATGGATGTTTTAGATATGTATGAAGTAAGTGTGATAAGTTACAAGCTTTAAAATGACGTTAATCAAGTGAATAGACTTATTTTCATTTCGTGTGATTCACATTTTCTTAAAGTATATTAAGCAATAACAAGTAAATGACAATTTCAACATTTCAACTCTAGCTAATGAATTCACAAATGCATTAGTGGTGACAACATCCATTTTCTATCTTTTGCATAAAAATAACCAAATAAATATGTAAACTTTCATTTAAATATGATTATGACGTATAAAAGAATTAAGTGCATTTAATGGATTGAAAAACATAATTCAGCATTTTATGAAATGAGAAACTTTAATAAATGTTTTGTTTACAAAATGTGGCTTATACCTTCCTCGGTCGTCGCATGGAACAGTACCCTCCTTGCTCGTCCTTTGGCGTGGCATCCTCCTTGGTCTTCATCTGGTCCTGAGAAATATATGGATTGTTTTAGATATGGATGAAGTAAGTGTGATAAGTTTAAGCTTTAAAATGACATTGATCAAGTGAATAGACTTATTTTCATTTGGTGTAAATCACATTTACTTACCGGGTAAAGTAAATTTAGCACTAACAAGTAAATGACAATTTCAACATTTCAACTCTAGCTAATGAATTCACAAATGCATTAGTGGTGACAACATCCATTTTCTATCTATTGCATAAAAAATAACCAAATAAATATATAAACTTTCATTTACATATAATTATGGCGTATAAAAGAATTATGTGCATTTAATTTATTTAAAAACATAACTCACACATTTAATGAAATTAGAAAATGTGATGAATATTTTGTTTACAAGATATGGCTTATACCTTCCTCGGTCGTCTCATGGAACAGTACCCTCCTTGCTCGTCCTCTGGCAAGGCATCCTCCTTGGTCTTCATCTGGTCCTGAGAAATATATGGATTGTTTCAGATATGGATGAAGTAAGTGTGATAAGTTATAAGCTTTAAAAATGACATTGATCAAGTGAATAGACTTATTTTCATTTGGTGTAAATCACATTTACTTAAAGTAAATTAAGCCATAACAAGTAAATGACAATTTCAACATTTCAACTCTAGCTAATGAATTCACAAATGCATTAGTGGTGACAACATCCATTTTCTATCTATTGCTTAAAAACTAACCAAATAAATATGTAAACTTTCATTTACATATAATTATGGCGTATAACAGAATTATGTGCATTTAATTTATTCAAAAACATAATTCAGGCATTTTATGAAATGAGAAAATGTGATAAATATTTTGTTTACAAGATATGGCTTATACCTTCCTCGGTCGTCGCGTGGAACAGTACCCTCCTTGCTCGTCCTCTGGCAAGGCATCCTCCTTGGTCTTCATCTGGTCCTGAGAAATATATGGATGTTTTAGATATGTATGAAGTAAGTGTGATAAGTTACAAGCTTTAGAATGACGTTAATCAAGTGAATAGACTTATTTTCATTTGGTGTAAATCACATTACTTAAAGTATATTAAGCAATAACAAGTAAATGACAATTTCAACATTTCATCTCTAGCTAATGAATTCACAAATGCATTAGTGGTGACAACATCCATTTTCTATCTATTGCATAAAAACTAACCAAATAAATATGTAAACTTTCATTTACATATAATTATGGCGTATAACAGAATTATGTGCATTTAATTTATTCAAAAACATAATTCAGGCATTTTATGAAATGAGAAACTGTGATAAATGTTTTGTTTACAAGATATGACTAATACCTTCCTCGGTCGTCGCATGGAACAGTACCCTCCTTGCTCGTCCTCTGGCAAGGCATCCTCCTTGGTCTTCATCTGGTCCTGAGAAATATATGGATGTTTTAGATATGGATGAAGTAAGTGTGATAAGTTTAAGCTTTAAAAATGACATTGATCAAGTGAATAGACTTATTTTCATTTGGTGTAAATCACATTTACTTACCGGGTAAAGTAAATTTAGCCATAACAAGTAAATGACAATTTCAACATTTCAACTCTAGCTAATGAATTCACAAATGCATCAGTGGTGGCAACATCCATTTTCTATCTATTGCATAAAAACTAACCAAATAAATATGTAAACTTTCATTTACATATAATTATGGCGTATAAAAGAATTATGTTATATATTTAATTTATTCAAAAACATAACTCACGCATTTTATGAAATGGGAAAATGTGATAAATGTTTTGTTTACAAGATATGACTAATACCTTCCTCGGTCGTCGCATGGAACAGTACCCTCCTTGCTCGTCCTCTGGCAAGGCATCCTCCTTGGTCTTCATCTGGTCCTGAAAATATATTGATTGTTTTAGATATGGATGAAGTAAGTGTGATAAGTTATAAGCTTTAAAATGACATTGAACAAGTGAATAGACTTATTTTCATTTGGTGTAAATCACATTTACTTAAAGTAAATTAAGCCATAACAAGTAAATGACAATTTCAACATTTCAAGTCTAGCTAATGAATTCACAAATGCATTAGTGGTGACAACATCCATTTTATATCTATTGCATAAAAACTAACCAAATAAATATGTAAACTTTCATTTACATATAATTATGGCGGATAAAAGAATTATGTGCATTTAATTTATTCAAAAACATAATTCAGGCATTTTATGAAATGAGAAAATGTGATAAATGTTTTGTTTACAAGATATGACTAATACCTTCCTCGGTCGTCGCGTGGAACAGTACCCTCCTTGCTCGTCCTCTGGCAAGGCATCCTCCTTGGTCTTCATCTGGTCCTGAGAAATATATGGATGTTTTAGATATGTATGAAGTAAGTGTGATAAGTTACAAGCTTTAAAATGACGTTAATCAAGTGAATAGACTTATTTTCATTTGGTGTAAATCACATTACTAAAAGTATATTAAGCAATAACAAGTAAATGACAATTTCAACATTTCAACTTTAGCTAATGAATTCACAAATGCATTAGTGGTGACAACATCCATTTTCTATCTATTGCATAAAAACTAACCAAATAAATATGTAAACTTTCATTTACATATAATTATGGCGTATAACAGAATTATGTGCATTTAATTTATTCAAAAACATAATTCAGGCATTTTATGAAATGAGAAAGTGTGATAAATGTTTTGTTTACAAGATATGGCTTATACCTTCCTCGGTCGTCGCATGGAACAGTACCCTCCTTGCTCGTCCTCTGGCAAGGCATCCTCCTTGGTCTTCATCTGGTCCTGAGAAATATATGGATGTTTTAGATATGGATGAAGTAAGTGTGATAAGTTACAAGCTTTAAAATGACGTTAATCAAGTGAATAGACTTATTTTCATTTCGTGTAAATCACATTTTCTTAAAGTAAATTTAGCCATAACAAGTAAATGACAATTTCAACATTTCAACTCTAGCTAATGAATTCACAAATGCATTAGTGGTGGCAACATCCAGTTTCTATCTATTACATAAAACCTAACCAAATAAATATGTCAACTTTCATTTAAATATAATTATGGCATATAAAAAACTAATATGCATTTAATGTATTCAAAAACATAATTCAGGCATTTTATGAAATGAGAAAGTGTGATAAATATTTTGTTTACAAGATATGACTAATACCTTCCTCGGTCGTCGCATGGAACAGTACCCTCCTTGCTCGTCCTCTGGCAAGGCATCCTCCTTGGTCTTCATCTGGTCCTGAAAATATATTGATTGTTTTAGATATGGATGAAGTAAGTGTGATAAGTTTAAGCTTTAAAAATGACATTGATCAAGTGAATAGACTTATTTTCATTTGGTGTAAATCACATTTACTTACCGGGTAAAGTAAATTTAGCCATAACAAGTAAATGACAATTTCAACATTTCAACTCTACCTAATGAATTCACAAATGCATCAGTGGTGGCAACATCCATTTTCTATCTATTGCATAAAAACTAACCAAATAAATATGTGAACTTTCATTTACATATAATTATGGCGTATAAAAGACTAATGTGCATTTAATTTATTCAAAAACATAATTCAGGCATTTTATGAAATGAGAAAATGTGATAAATGTTTTGTTTACAAGATATGACTAATACCTTCCTCGGTCGTCGCGTGGAACAGTACCCTCCTTGCTCGTCCTCTGGCAAGGCATCCTCCTTGGTCTTCATCTGGTCCTGAAAATATATTGATTGTTTTAGATATGGATGAAGTAAGTGTGATAAGTTTAAGATTTAAAAATGACATTGATCAAGTGAATAGACTTATTTTCATTTGGTGTAAATCACATTACTTAAAGTAAATTAAGCAATAACAAGAAAATGACAATTTCAACATTTCAACTCTAGCTAATGAATTCACAAATGCATTAGTGGTGACAACATCCATTTTCTATCTATTGTATAAAAACTAACCAAAGAAATATGTAAACTTTCATTTACATATAATTATGGCGTATAACAGAATTATGTGCATTTAATTTATTCAAAAACATAATTCAGGCATTTTATGAAATGAGAAAATGTGATAAATGTTTTGTTTACAAGATATGACTAATACCTTCCTCGGTCGTCGCATGGAACAGTACCCTCCTTGCTCGTCCTCTGGCAAGGCATCCTCCTTGGTCTTCATCTGGTCCTGAGAAATATATGGATGTTTTAGATATGTATGAAGTAAGTGTGATAACTTACAAGCTTTAAAATGACGTTAATCAAGTGAATAGACTTATTTTCATTTGGTGTAAATCACATTTATTCAAAGTAAATTTAGCCATAACAAGTAAATGACAATTTCAACATTTCAACTCTAGCTAATGAATTCATAAATGCATTAGTGGTGACAACATCCATTTTCTATCTATTACATAAAAACTAACCAAAAAAATATGTTAACTTTAATTTACACAATTATGGCTCATAACAAAAGTGTGTGCATTTAATTCATTTAGAAACATATTTCAGGCATTTTATGAAAATTTAATGAGAAACTTTAATAAATGTTTTGTTAACAAGATATGGCTCATACCTTCCTCGGTCGTCGCATGGAACAGTACCCTCCTTGCTCGTCCTCTGGCAAGGCATCCTCCTTGGTCTTCATCTGGTCCTGAGAAATATATGCATTTTTTAGATATGGATGAAGTAAGTGTGATAAGTTAAAAGCTTTATAAATGACATTGATCAAGTGAATAGACTTATTTTCATTTGGTGTGAATCACATTTTCTTAAAGTAAATGTAGCTATAACAAGTAAATGACAATTTCAACATTTCAACTATAGCTAATGAATTCACAAATGCATTAGTGGTGACAACATCCATTTTCTATCTATTGCATAAAAACTAACCAAATAAATATGTAAACTTTCATTTACATATAATTATGGCGTATAAAAGAAGTATGTGCAGTTAATTTATTCAAAAACATAATTCAGGCATTTTATGAAATGAGAAAATGTGAAAAATGTCTTGTAAACAAGATAAGGCTAATACCTTCCTTGGTCGTAGCATGGAACAGTGCTCTCCATGGTCTTCCTCTGGCGTGGCATCATCCTTGGTCTTCATCTGGTCCTGAGAAATATATGCATTTTTTAAATATGGATGAAGTAAGTGTGATAAGTTATAAGCTTTAAAAATGACATTGATCAAGTGAATAGACTTATTTTCATTTGGTGTGAATCACATTTTCTTAAAGTAAATGTAGCTATAACAAGTAAATGACAATTTCAACATTTCAACTATAGCTAATGAATTCACAAATGCATTAGTGGTGACAACATCCATTTTCTATCTATTGCATAAAAACTAACCAAATAAATATGTAAACTTTCATTTACATATAATTATGGCGTATAAAAGAAGTATGTGCAGTTAATTTATTCAAAAACATAATTCAGGCATTTTATGAAATGAGAAAATGTGAAAAATGTCTTGTAAATAAGATAAGGCTAATACCTTCCTCGGTCGTCGCATGGAACAGTACCCTCCATGGTCTTCCTCTGGCGTGGCATCATCCTTGGTCTTCATCTGGTCCTGAGGAATATATGCGTTTTTTAGATATGGATGAAGAAAGTGTGATAAGTTAAAAGCTTTAAAAATGACATTGATCAAGTGAATAGACTTATTTTCATTTGGTGTGAATCACATTTTCTTAAAGTAAATGTAGCTATAACAAGTAAATGACAATTTCAACATTTCAACTATAGCTAATGAATTCACAAATGCATTAGTGGTGACAACATCCATTTTCTATCTATTGCATAAAAACTAACCAAATAAATATGTAAACTTTCATTTACATATAATTATGGCGTATAAAAGAAGTATGTGCAGTTAATTTATTCAAAAACATAATTCAGGCATTTTATGAAATGAGAAAATGTGAAAAATGTCTTGTAAACAAGATAAGGCTAATACCTTCCTTGGTCGTAGCATGGAACAGTGCTCTCCATGGTCTTCCTCTGGCGTGGCATCCTCCTTGCTCGTCCTCTGGCAAAGAATCCTCCTTGGTCTTCATCTGGTCCTGAGAAATATATGCATTTTTTAGATATGGATGAAGTAAGTGTGATATGTTATTAGCTTTAAAAATGACATTGATCAAGTGAATAGACTTATTTTCATTTGGTGTGAATCACATTTTCTTAAAGTAAATGTAGCTATAACAAGTAAATGAAAATTTCAACATTTCAACTCTAGCTGATGAATTCACAAATGCATTAGTGGTGACAACATCCATTTTCTATCTATTGCATAAAAACTAACCAAATAAATATGTAAACTTTCATTTACATATAATTATGGCGTATAAAAGAAGTATGTGCAGTTAATTTATTCAAAAACATAATTCAGGCATTTTATGAAATGAGAAAATGTGAAAAATGTCTTGTAAACAAGATAAGGCTAATACCTTCCTCGGTCGTCGCATGGAACAGTGCTCTCCATGGTCTTCCTCTGGCGTGGCATCCTCCTTGGTCTTCATCTGGTCCTGAGAAATATATGCGTTTTTTAGATATGGATGAAGAAAGTGTGATAAGTTAAAAGCTTTAAAAATGACATTGATCAAGTGAATAGACTTATTTTCATTTGGTGTGAATCACATTTTCTTAAAGTAAATGTAGCTATAACAAGTAAATGACAATTTCAACATTTCAACTCTAGCTAATGAATTCACAAATGCATTAGTGGTGACAACATCCATTTTCTATCTATTGCATAAAAACTAACCAAATAAATATGTAAACTTTCATTTACATATAATTATGGCGTATAAAAGAAGTATGTGCAGTTAATTTATTCAAAAACATAATTCAGGCATTTTATGAAATGAGAAAATGTGAAAAATATCTTGTTAACAAGATAAGGCTAATACCTTCCTTGGTCGTAGCATGGAACAGTGCTCTCCATGGTCTTCCTCTGGCGTGGCATCCTCCTTGCTCGTCCTCTGGCAAAGAATCCTCCTTGGTCTTCATCTGGTCCTGAGAATTATATGCATTTTTAGATATGGATGAAGTAAGTGTGATATGTTATAAGCGTTCAAAATGACATTGATCAAGTAAAAAGACTTATTTTCATTTGGAGAAAATCAAATTTACTACAAGTAAATGACAATTTCAACATTTCAACTCTAGCTAATGAATTTACAAATGCATTAGTGATGACAACATCCATTTTCTATCTATTACATAAAAACTAACCAAATAAATATGTAAACTTTAATTTACACAATTATGGCTCATAACAAAAGTGTGTGCATTTAATTCATTTAGAAACATATTTCAGGCATTTTATGAAAATTTAATGAGAATCTTTAATAAATGTTTTGTTAACAAGATATGGCTCATACCTTCCTCGGTCGTCGCATGGAACAGTACCCTCCATGGTCTTCCTCTGGCGTGGCATCCTCCTTGCTCGTCCTTTGGCAAGGCATCATCCTTGGTCTTCATCTGGTCCTGAGAAATATATGCATTTTTTAGATATGGATGAAGTAAGTGTGAAAAGTTAAAGCTTTATAAATGACATTGATCAAGTGAATAGACTTATTTCCATTTGGTGTGAATCACATTTACTTAAAGTAAATTTAGCCATAACAAGTAAATGACAATTTCAACATTTCAACTCTAGCTAATGAATTCACAAATGCATTAGTGGTGACAACATCCATTTTCTATCTATTGCATAAAAACTAACCAAATAAATATGTAAACTTTCATTTACATATAATTATGACGTATAAAAGAGTTATGTGCATTTAATTTTTTCAAAAACATAATTCAGGCATTTTATGAAATGAGAAAATGTGAAAAATGTCTTGTAAACAAGATAAGGCTAATACCTTCCTTGGTCGTAGCATGGAACAGTGCTCTCCATGGTCTTCCTCTGGCGTGGCATCCTCCTTGCTCGTCCTCTGGCAAAGAATCCTCCTTGGTCTTCATCTGGTCCTGAGAAATATATGCATTTTTTAGATATGGATGAAGTAAGTGTGATATGTTATAAGCGTTCAAAATGACATTGATCAAGTAAAAAGACTTATTTTCATTTGGAGAAAATCAAATTTACTACAAGTAAATGACAATTTCAACATTTCAACTCTAGCTAATGAATTCACAAATGCATTAGTGGTGACAACATCCATTTTCTATCTATTGCATAAAAACTAACCAAATAAATATGTAAACTTTCATTTACATATAATTACGGATCAGAACAAATGTATGTGCATTTATTTTGCATATATTTAGGTATGTTGTGAAATGAGAAACTGTGATAAATGTTTTGTTTACAAGATATGGCTCATACCTCGTCGTCGCATGGAACAGTGCTCTCCATGGTCTTCCTCTGGCTCGTCCAATGGAAAGGCATCCTCCTTTGAAAGAAACTTTTAAAGAATTAAACTATCAAAATTTTAGTTAAATGTCAGTTTAGTTTAAACTGCCTTGTTTCAGTGCATTTATATGTCATCTTTACTGTCCGCGGTTTCCCAGTAACTAATGATTCAATGTGATCTGATACTTTTCATATATTACTCCAAGTAGTATCTCGATCAAGTCAGGTAACAACTACTCAATAATCGTGAGGTACACACCTTGATCCCCTGTGACCAGCATGTCCAGGTGCATGTTGTGAAGCTAGCATCCAGCTGGTGGAAAAATGTCTGAGGGGAGGGGGAACCTATCCCTTAACTAAACCTATTCGTGAGGTGTATCTACAATCAAAACTTGCGCATCCACACTGGGAACTGTGTGGTCCCTATCGACCATGATAAGCATGGTCGCTAACTCTAAACAAGGACATGCAACCTTGTTATACCAATCCTGGCAATGCAGTTCTGAAGAACCAACCCGTAGGATGGAACTCTCGAGAAAAGTCGCCGCAGCTATTCACCCCTTAACTAATGGCGGGAAATAGCTGCCTGGATTGGACACCTCAAACAGACAGATCTCCAACATCCAGGTACGTCCCTTCACAACAGCAGCCTAAGACGCCCGGTTAGAATGGCATCCTGTACAAAGAAAAGAAGTGACATAATGATAAATGCATACATGCAGGTATAAACTGTTTAAACATTTAATTGATTTAAATATTTATTCTTCAATATAATTCGATCATATATTCATTTCAGGTTTTAATAAACAAGTTTCTAAAACATTGTCCTGAAATGATGTGGTTAAACGCTGAAAGAGTAAGATGGTTTGAAAAGTAACTCTAATTTGCAGCTTTTATTCGGTTTTCATGTGTGACTATTCCAAATATTCATTTGTGTGATCAAGTATTCCTTAAAAAATATGAACACCCGAAGAAGAAAGACCTGAAAGTTAACTGAACCAAATGAAAAATGTTCAAGTGAGAATTATTTGGTTTCAATGAAAAGAAAACACTAAGTCATACCTGCATTCTGTCCCAGTAGTGACTGATTCAAATGTCTCCTCCCAACGTCCAGTGCGCCCACCAATCAAAAGAACAGCTGTCCAGCTTGGGCGATCAGTAGACTGGCCTCCTGTCCACATAATAAGTATACTCCCTTAAAAGTGTCACTACCTGCAGTCTGGAGCAAGAGTAGTGTTTTTTTTGTTTTTTTGTTTTTTGTTTTTTGTTTTTTGTTTTTTTTAATTTTATTTGTTTATTTGTTTATTTGTTTATTATTTCTTTTGTACAATACAAAACATGGGAAATTGGTAGACATTTCATTCAGTCACAAAACATGTTTTTCCCACTATAAGCAAATAAAGATATAAGATAAAAAGAAAACGTAAAGTAGAGAGAATGAGAGAGAGTGAGAGAGAGAGAGGGTAGGGAAAGGAAAATATAAGGGATAGGGAGGAGGTGAGTATGTATATGGACAGTATTACATAACATTGGTTTGGTTTGCAATCAGTGCCATTGCAAGGGGGCCCATTTTTTGGCAAATTCACTTGGGTCTTTTGAATTAAATTTTTCAATGTTATAGTAATGCCTTATTTGAGAAAATAGTTGAACAAATGAGGGAGTGGTGTTACTATATTGACAATTTTGTATGTAACGTTTTGTTATTATAAAAATGTGATTTTCCAGAATATTCAATATTGGATCACCAAGGAGGAAAGTTATTCCTGTTTAAGCATAATTTTAGACAAGTTTTACTTTCATACCAGCTACTGAGTTCGTTCCTTAGACTTTCAACTTTTCGACAAGAAAAAAATAAATGTTCAAGTGTTTCGTTTTCAGATTGGCAAAGTGTACATAGGTTATGTTCAGACAAACCTATTTTGTAAAGAAAAGATTTTGTTGGTATGATGCGATGGGCAAGTTTATACTGGAAATTTCGTGACTTACTGTCCGTCACAGAGTTTCGTATTGTTGTAAAACATTCAGAAAGATAAATGTCTGACATGTCTGAATCTAATTTGGAGTTCCATTTTGCTGTTAGATCTCGAAGGGTACAAATGCCACCTGATGTACGGAGAAGTTTATAGAGAAATTTGCAATCTGATGAAGCAGTAATGTCACTTAGGATCTTGCAATAAATAGCTGTATTTGTTCTATTAACTTGGACGCCCTTTGAAAGTTTAATCCATGATTTGGGTATCAAACTAATCAGTTTGAAATATGTAATAAAATTTGCATTCAAATCGAAGTCATGTTTCAAGGCATTAAATTCTTTAAGGTGTCCAGAGTCCGTCATCAGATCTCGAATGTATCTTATTCCACATTGGTGCCATTTATAATAGGTTTTAAAATCATCATAAGGGAGATAACTCATGAATGGTAGATTTCTGAATTCATCAATATTCTCAATTTCAAAGGTTTGCAGATTATTATATATAGTTAGAACATCTTTCCAGAAATCATTCTTGATATGTTTAACTAACCTTTTTAATTGATATTTTGGGAAGTTCAAGATGTTGATATTTTCTGGGTTTACAATTGAACATATGGCTAAGTGTTGCCATAATCCATCTTTTTGAGTCATACGCTTAATCCATTTCAAGTTCATGTATTTACAAAAAGCTTCAACGTCAAGCATGCCAAGTCCTCCTTCTGAATAATCAGTATTTAAATGTTAATTGGTTTCAGGCTTTTCAACTTTGTGAACAAAATCGTCGACTGCGCTCCATTCATCTAAAGAGAAACATTTAGATTTGTTCGTGAACTGTTGCCTAATGAATTCCAACTGTCAGTCAACTAAGTTATTCTTTACTTTATTTTAACTAGGTTAAATCTTGGTAATGGCATATACATATAGTTTGCCTGTAAACTTAAAGAAAAGCTATTTGCAATAGTAGTAAATGTTGTATTTGAATATATGTTGTACATATTTATTGTTGTTTGGCACAAACGTGTATGCGTTATGCTCCTGTGGCCTATTTAACAGAAATAAATCTCCACTTCAACAAATAAATAAAACAATAAGTACTTAAATGGAATCGAGTTCAGTATTGTCCTTTATTTGTTATGGAATATCAAAATTGGTTGTTGAAACGATTTCTTTTCCGTTATTCTTCCAGTACCACTACGTCTCAATACACACATTTACTTGATAATACACATTGAACATCAGCTACATTTTACATCAAAAAGAGCATTGACATGGTAGAATGCGGGAGTAATACAAACGTGGGATGACGGACATACGGGATCGTGCAGATTGATTGGCACTGATGCTATGATAAATGTATCCGATCCGTTATCATAAAGCTTCTTTCACTTTCATATACAACTTCTGATTTACAAACCATATTGACATCCCACACCCGAAAAATTAAGTTACTTTCTGTGCGTTCATTTACACACCACCTCCTCTCCGGGGCGGGATAGCGCAGTGGTAAGCGCGTTCGGCTTCGGATCAAGAGGTCCGGAGTTCGAATCCCGCCAGGGGCACGGCAACTTTGTCTGCAGTAGAGAACTGTTCTACACGCAGTAAGGTTTGGGTGCAATGCTTCACTGAAATTCAGAGTAGTACCACCCATGGTTCGCTAGTTCCAGCCGCTGCTCGCAGGTTTCACCGCAGTGCATAGCCACATAGCGTTGTGGGCTTTCTCCCTGCCATAATACTAGCAGCCGCGATATAAGTGAAATACTCTTGAAAGTCTAAAAAATCATTTTCTCATCAACTGCAAGAAATAATGTCCTTAACCATTGTACTAATCCTTCTTATACTAAACAAACATGCAGTTGTCTATAGTACCTCAGGGTAGTTTAACTGAGCTTGGCCTATTACATCCTGATCTCCTATTACATAACATTACACTTCTCTCTCCACTGCTCTTGACTGCTGTAGAGAACAGTGAGTGAAACCTGATCCTCGAACCAGCCCAAGTGAAATTGCAAAACATAAAATAAGTTCTATCTTGCTTATTTTTTATGATACAAATATAATGAAAGTTGCGTTAGAAAGCTCTCGAAAACACCTTTTATGCAAATATAAACACTTCTTATATGTTATGGCTGAGTTAATTTTAGCAAAAGGTAAACTATTTTTAAAAAATCACTTATAACTTATGTTTCATCCAAAAGACTTGAAATTCGGAACTCTTGATATTCACTAAACATAGATGATATCCTCAAAAGTAGAAAGTTCTAGGGTCATTGGTTCCGGAGATGGAAAATATACATTTAAATGAACCCCTGTCAAAATTAAAGTATTACAATTTGAATAATGAAATTTACAAATCATAATCTCCATCTTTAAAAGTAAACACTGCCCAGGTTTCTGGATATCTCATATTTCTGGTTCATGAGAAGAAGTCGTTTTAAGCTTTTAGGGTAAACCCCCTGCAAAGTTAATATCTCATAATTTATCTCAACCAAATTTACAAACTTGAATCTCCATCCTACAAAGATGTTAATGACAAAATTTCACATTCCTATATCAAACGCTTTACTTTTAACGTCTATGACGGCCATATTTGTGAGCGTTGGAATTCGTGATGAACAAACTTTGACCCCCTGGGTGATGGGTACACACCCACCAAATTACAGCTTTGGGTGTGTAGCGGTTCTGGAGGAGAAGTCGAAAGAGTGAAAAGTTTACGGACGACGGACGACGGACGCCGGCCCATGCCATAAGCCCACCTTTACACACACTAACCACACACTGACAGAACAGGGAACACAATTTACTCATATGCTTCTTTAAAAAAAAAAATGCATGGCACTTTAATTATAACTGAAAACTGTTCTGAGTACAAATACTTATTCTTAAAGAAAAAAAATCAAGGGGAAAGTGTTATTTAGAGTTTAATTTCTCTCTTTTAATTCTTTTACAAACTTTTCTCAACTAGTTTAAATTATATATTGGTTTTGAATATGTTAATTCAACTATTTTCATTTACTTATCAAGCAAACTATATTCTTTGTATTTGAAGCCGTCAAAAGTGTATTAATATTGTTGTCGGACAGAAATATATTTGTCCATAATTAATATGTCCATTAACTCTATATATAGAATCAAATTACTGAATTCAATCATGAAGCCTACATGTAGATCAGCTGTTTCACACTTTAAACAATAAACATTCAACTTCTACATGCCAAAATATGAAAATAATTACATAATGTATGAATAAAGAATGAAAACTGACAATAGGTCTCTACTGATAGGATTGTATCACTGGTAATTTCAAAAATATAATTGCACTGTTGAATTTAAACATTGAATCGACTGTAACATGTACAGGATATGATGGTTCACTGAAATAAAAAAAGAAATGTACAATTTTTTTCTAAAATGGTCATTCATGAATACATTGACATGCGCATTGTTTTCAAGAAATTAAAATAGTGTTTCATTAACTCATATATGAAACAATAGTATTTAGATTATAGTTTAGGTAATATGTGTTTTACAACAATATGCCTCCCCTTTAAAGAAAACATAAGTCTTTGCTATGTCTATTTAATATATTTGTTTGTCAGTTATTAATGTAACAACCTCATTGTAGTAGAAATATATATGTCAAATTATTAATTTAAAAGTTGAAAGAAAAGAAATGTTGATTCCATTGATGTGTTGACAAGGAGATACACTACACACTCAGGCCCGAAGTTGCAGTTTTCATAGATTAGTGTTTGAGAAGTCCAGAAATTGTACTAAGAGTCAGACCTTTTCAGATGATCAGTATATATTTCTAAATAGAGCAATCTACACATGAAGAGAGCGGCTGAAAATGAAAATAAGTTATTGAAATATGCGTTCTTTCTGTTAATCTGAACCAGAAATTTTCCAGTATGTTTTCATAAAAGGTAATCACGTAAAAGCATTTTGATGGAATCGAAAGTTTCATGAACAATCGTCTTTTATCAACTTACCAGCCATATAACGTGATACTTGAAACGACCTTTCTAAACCGTATCACCCGGTACGAGGGACTTACAACATTGTAATTCCCTCCAGGAAGGTTTACACAGACAGTTTTAAACCCTGTTTGAAGGAATTATAATGATTGTTAACCCTGATATAATTGCTATGATGACAGCTTGAAAGTAAAGATCTGAAGAAACTATCTTTAACTATTTTGAAATTTCTTAAATATAGCACATTATGAAACGCAAATGTTTTGACTAAAGTGCGTCTCGAACCCGTACCCAGTACGACTAGTCTTTCATAATCCAACGCCTTAGACTGATGCGCCACGAAGGCACATGGAAGACAACGGTCAAGAAGAACCTTACATAGAAATCTTTGCCGCACTGGGATTGAGACAGTAAACAAGGATTTTACGAACGGCTCTATATAGAATCCGGGGTTTTCGATAACGGGACAAGAAAGCGTCTTTTATACTTAAAAACCGTTGATAATATAGATAAGCCATGATACCGAGGATATGGTAAGGTTGTAGATCCTGATAGTCAGGAAAAATTAGTTTTCCCTTCCTTTCAGGGTCCACAACCTTACCATATCCTCGGTATCATGGCTTATCCTTATATTATCATCCAAAACTGGCTACCACAGTAGATATGCTTGTGTGAGAGCATGCGATATCTTACAAGGTAACACTACAATCAAATCGTCATAATCCTTTTACATCATTAGTAAATGGCAAGCACTTTTGTCTGTATAAACTGTTGAAAAAAACTTAATAAAACATTTGAAAATAATGTTTCATTGAGCTATACCTTACGGGGTTTTAGTTCTGCTCCAGAAAGGAATGTCCAAGTTGCGTTTCCAGTGAAACGGGGGAAAAAAAAAAAAAAAAAATACCGAACAGTGTTACGACGATCCGAAAGCTGAGACAGGAAAATGTCAATCATTTTGTGGACCCAAATCAAAGCAGTCCGTGACACTGACAGTAATTTATGTTTCGAAACCCCTGGACATTACGCAAGGTTTATTAACGGTTTACAACTATTTATCATCATGTATTTATTTCCCAAATTTCGATAAATTATCTAACAAATCGGATGTGAAAAAATGTCCCAACCAACTGTTTTGTTGCTGTGTTTTTATACAAAAGACGCAATGTGTTTCATACTCAATTGATACAGACTTTCTTACTTATGAAGGCATTAAACATGCAGTTTTATATTATGCGAACTCATTAGGTATTAGTATACCCGAGTGTAAACTGTGCAATCCTGCATACCCTTTTACAATCAAATGCACAAACACCCCTCTGGGTCACCAGAAAATGTACGATATATTACTTGACTCATACTTTGTTAAACTACCTTGCTATGATAAATGGAAATACGTCATGGATTCGAGTTACACTGATCTGAATTGGGAGTGTTTTAGTTTATAAAAATACACTGTAGGAAGAAGGATTTACTCCAACTATCCTGTATATGAAAAAAAACCTAGTCTATTCATATGTTATTTTGAACAAATAGACAATTTACAACTTTCTCTAAATGTGTTCAATTATTTATGTTGATTATGCGTGCAGTTTGAACTGTATACTTATTTTTAAGGTCACCCTCGACACAATGGAGAGAAACAAACGTTTTATTTTCCTTTTTGTGGTTCTCTCGTTCCTTCCACCACCTTCCATGTAGATTGGCCCTCCATATATATAACAAGCACATTGGCTAAAACTCAGATCTAGATCTTGTATTACAGATTACTTTGATCAATCTGACGTAAAAATGTATTGATTATGGCAAACATATTTTATGAATATACATTATAGTTACCAGTTATGTTGTCTTTAAAATATGTTAGAAATCTATTTATTTTTACCTTATTCTGTTCATATGGTCAATCTAAAATACATATATATTGCAATCGTAACTCGAAATGCTAAATTCCGTTTTACAAGGCTGACTTTACAACTCTTCATTTATTATTTAGATAGTTTACTCTTCTACAATAACTATGAACGCAGTAGCATCCTAGGTAACGTTTAATCACTCCTTTGAAGCGAGATCTGTTGTTACGCAGGGATGTATTCGTTCACTCATGCCATCCTTAAGATTACTGAATACATATAAGAACAACAGGAAGGAGAACATTCGCTCAACTAGAAGGCCTTGATATAAAACTCTATAAATTAACACTATTTGGTTTAAACATATTTATTCACATTAATTTTACATGAATTAGGACAGGCAAACAAGCCAAAGGCTTATCTAAATGCCTGTCCTCATCAGAATACAAGAACATGTTTGCGAATGATAAATAATAGTATACATAGCATACATCAAATCACATTCCATACATATATTGCAATGTCTTATATTGAATTGTTATTTCACACATTTGAAAGACGTATCATTTAATGTTTACCAAATCTACCGGTTTGTTCAATGTAGCAATGAATAGATTCTAATAACTTAGAATTGTCTTGGATTGATTGTGACGGATTTCCAAACAGGATAGATTTAATGTCATATCCACTTTTGTAGAAGTACGTATTATTTCGAAGAGTCGTGAAATTTTTGCAAATAAAAAAGAAGTGCTCAGGGTCTTCGTTAAAGTGACCGCATGAACATCCAGGGGTTGGAGAAATGTGTCTTTGAAATTTATGGGAATTAAGATCTGAGCATTGGAGTCTCAGACGGCTATGGCAAATTTGAGAAATTCTAGAGCCTTGATTTAAGTCAAAATAAATGTTACTTTGTTTGGAGAAAAAGGTCTTGAAGGAAATGATGTTATTTGCATATCTCCTTACAGGCGGAATAGAATTCCAATCTACAATAGTTCTGGGTATGAAAGTTTTCATGTATTGGGATGTCCGACAATTCAAAGTTTTCCGTTTACTTTTATCTCTGAAATCACGATTTGTTGTTTCGCCTAAAGTGGGTGGCACAAGATCACTAAGATAAGTCGGAGTCAAGTTGTTGACCATTTTATAAAATAGTGAAAGCCGTTGCTGATGGCGTCTCTCCGATAGCGGTAAAACTTTTGTTTCATCATATAATTTGTTGTGACTTGTGCCACGAACCGCACCGCATATCGTACGTAACGCATCAAGGTGTAACTTTTCTAATAATAAAGCCTGCTTCTGAGTGCAGTTGTCCCAAATGACCGAACAGTAGTCAAACTGAGGCAAAATAAACTGTCTAACACTATTAAAAATACAAACCTACAAGAAAAGAGAAACAGTGCGGACATGGCAGATAAAATAAAGACGTTCCAGATGACTTGGCCATATTAGGAGAATGCCCACAGAGAGAATCCGATAAGGTCCTACAGAACTGGAAAACACCAGGAACGAGAAGCTGGACAAGGCTCACACCACTTTGAGGAGAACAGTCAAGACAGCATCAGAAGAGATGTTATATACCTGCATGGGGTATGTCTGGCCAAATACTTAGCGAATTTATGACAGAGCTATAGATAATGATCACTTGTTGGGGTCTTTTCTGAACAATCGCGGAATTTACTAAAACTCGTGAACGCAATATGGCATACGTTCTGGTGGTTATAAAGTTCCCGCAGAATCAGCGAATAGCAATTAGAAACGTTCCACTGGCTGTCAAAGCCTTGAATAATAGTATCTTGAATAATAGTATAGCTTTCATTTCTGTATACATTCAAACCCAGTTGAATTGTTGTGCACTTTCCATATCATTTTTCTCATGAAGAGACCCATACTAGGAGCTGAATGGGAGGAATAATTATAATTTATCTTTCAACAAATGAGCATTTACATACCCTGCTAAACCTTATGAGAACGAATAGCAAATTAAAATACAAATTTACATAAGAGTAATATATTGCACACGTAAAAGTTGTACATGCGAACAAAGTATGTTAGCCCTGTTCTGTGTTTTTAAAATGTTGCTTAGAATAACTTGACTATGTGTTTCATATTCATGTATAATTTGTTGAATATAATAGTACGTTTTTGATTAAACGTAATTATTTATACTTACCTGTTGACTAGACCTACTTTGCCTTACCTCCTATAGGTAATGCTATTTCAACCTTAACACAGACGAACTTGAAGAGTGGAGAAGGGGTGCGTAAAATCCCTTATCCAAGGGCCGGTAAGTCTAGGTGGTCTTGTGACGTCACTACCTGTTCAGATCACTCTCCGAAAGTCCCAAAAGGCAAGACAGACCAAGTGGGGAGGATGGGAGGGCCTAGAGCGTAGGTCTAGTCAACAGGTAAGTATAAATAATTACGTTTAATCAAAAACGTACTATTATTGAAATACCTATCTGTTGACTTGACCTACTTTGCCAGAATCCCACCGCATGGAGGCGGGTCAGTAGATACGTGGTAGTGACGAGACCAGCGACTAGCCCTGAGTGTACGCTAACCTACGAGTCCTCCACATCCCGGGAGATACCATCTCTAACGCTAAGCGGATCGAAGAGACAACCCTGCCACTCAACTTCCGATCAACACACTGCCCCCCAACCCCAACAGGGAGGGGGGTGTTAAAGCGAAGGAAGGAAGAGTCAAGAGTCGAAAATATGGCGGCCGAACGAGGTAGGAGCGGTTGAATACCTTCAAGTCGTGAATGAGCCGCCATTTTGTCGAATTCCAGTTGGGAACCGCAGCCGAGATGACCTGCTCCATATCCTCGGTGGCGTCTAGCAGAAGTCTATGCGGCGGAAGGGCGAGACGCGCGGAAGATGCGTCGCCTTCAGGGCAAAAGGAAGCCCTCCTGGCTGCCGAGAATGAGGTCCCGCCACACTATCTTGACTGAGTGGTACCTCCGCGAAGGAGGCCACTTCCGATAGCATGGCGATTGAGTCGATCACTGGCGGATCCTCCAACGACCCCATATCCTCCGCCTCCGCTTCAATACTGAGGTACGGAGGGTTCGATACGTTGACGAAGCGGACGTCCCGCTCCGGCGAGTCTGGTGAGGGATCACTGGTGGGCGACACCACTGTGACACGACGCATAGGGGTGTGAGCAGTACGCGAGGAGGCAGCGGACCCGGAGGCCCTAGAGGACGTGGGACGCGAACCCTGAGACACGAGGTCCGCATTGTGTTCACCCGGTAGCGTAGTAACGTGAGTAGGGTGAGTGGGTACAGTCAGCGGACCAAGACGAGCGTCGAGCAAAGAAGAGACCATATCCTTGACGGATGCAATGAGGTCCGGCTTGACTTTGTCAAACCTAGCCTTCTTGGTCTTCTTCCTCTTGCTCTTGGGCGTAGGGGGTGCGCTGACCTTGAGCCTAAGCGGAGACATGGTGGTCCGTGTCACTTATGCAAGAGGGCGAAGGACGAGACACTCGCACGCCTAGCGTAGACGAGGCGAATCACTAACGCGAGACACTTAAGTAGCGTAGCGTAAGCAACAACAACTCCTCCGATAGTTAATCGAGAGAGTTGAAACAAAGGCTCTGAACTCGAAGAGAACAAAGTCAATATCAAGTAATGGTTAGTCAAGATAAGTTATATAGATATACAAACCTGAAGGCTAAAGACTAACGGAACGAATGACAAGCGAAGCGAATGACAGGCAAAGCAAGTCACTGGCGAAACGATGCAAGTCAAATCGAATCGAGGCTAACGCAAGCGACAAGCCTAAGGCGATAGACTGGCGAAGCGAGTGCCTGGCGTAAGCGAGGCACTGGCGAGACGATGCGAGTCAAGTAGAATCAAGCCTATGGCGAATGACTGATTGGCGTAGCGAGTCACTGGCGAGACGATGCGAGTCAAGTTGATTCGACCTAAGGCGATAGACTGGCGAAGCGAATCACCGGCGGACTAAGCGAGTCAAGTTGATTCAACCTAAGGCGATAGACTGGCGAAGCGAGTGACTGGCGTAAGCGAGACACTGGCGGGTAGATGCGAGTCAAGTAGAATCGAGCCAAAGGCGAATGGTAGGCGAAGCAATTACCTGGCGAGGTGAATGACTGGCGAAGGGGGTCCGCCGTGTAGTGAGTCAAGTTGATTCAATCTAAGGCGATGGACTGGCGAAGCGAGTGACTGGCAGGTAGATGCGAGTCAAGTAGAATCGAGCCAAAGGCGAATGGTATGCGAAGCCAGTACCTGGCGAGGCGAATCACTGGAGAGACGAAGCGAGTCAAGTTGATTTCAACCTAAGGCGATAGACTGGCGAAGCGAGTGACTGGCGTAAGCGAGACACTGGCGAGTAGATGCGAGTCAAGTAGAATCAAGCCTAAGGCGAATGACTGGTGAAGGGGTCCGCCGCGTAGTGATAGGCGAGGCGAGTGACTGGTGAAACGCGTAGGCAGTTGATACGAACCTAAGG
Organism: Gibbula magus; assembly: GCA_936450465.1. NCBI lineage: Eukaryota > Metazoa > Mollusca > Gastropoda > Trochida > Trochidae > Gibbula > Gibbula magus. The sequence continues at coordinate 100,470,584 of OW388290.1, forward strand.
CGTATGACTGGCGAACGCGAATGACAAGCGAAGCAAGTCACAGGCGTATGACGAAGCGAGTCAACAACCAACAGTCGAAGAAAAGCTCACAAAAGCGTAGGCTTAAGTGAACAAAGGGACTGGCGGAGGGTACGCCTTACAAGGCGTGCGAACCGAGCAGTCAATGAAGACAGGTGAGAGAAACACAAAAGACACGAGCTGCACGTGCAAAGCAAGCAGCCACCTCGTCAGGCAGCACACAGCTAGCACATGTCAACAAGGCCCTTTGTACCCCAACACCTACTAAAACAGATTGTTAAACAATCTGCTAACGACGAATTGTAGATATAGCAGTTGAAAATATCCCTTAAATGAGTAAGAGATGCTAGCAAGTTAGCAACAAGGTCGCTAAAAATACCCAGTCTCAGAACAAAACAAACACGTCTGTCTTGCGCTGCAACTGATAGGAGAGTGATCTGAACCTTGGATAAGGGATTCTACGCACCCCTTCTCCACTCTTCAAATTTGTCTGTGTTAAGGTTGAAATAGCATTACCTATAGGAGGTAAGGCAAAGTAGGTCTAGTCAACAGATAGGTATTTAAATAATAAGTATTATTTCTTCACGTTTATATATGACTTACACCACTATATATCATTGTTTAAATCTAAATGTGTGTATGCGACATGTATCAATCATAACCCGATGTTTTGGGTCTAAGAGTAATAAAATTCAATTCAGTTGTGTAGTATCGAGGAAAACAAGTTTCGGAAGGATAAATTAGTTACTGGAATAAAGAACCATCAAACAGAGGACGAGATTTGATCATTGTGATTCAAGTGGTTTTAAGCTGATGTGATACAGTCAATGTTCAGGGATGTTTTGTATCTCATTATTTACAAAGCCTCTGCTTGTTTGTGTCAAATGTAATCATGATATTGTTGATGTTATGTGGAGAATATTTTATGATCAGTGCTGAAAGGGCCCACCTTGAACCGGAGTATTTTGTTGAGGTTCTTTTTTTAAAGTGGTCTGCATGTAGTTGCACCTCTTGTTGTTGCTCTTAATTTGATACACTCAATCACTGTTATACAATTACTGTTGACCCCAAGTGTATTTAGCAGAAACCACTGTATAACATTACTTTACCTGAGGTTTGAAAAGGTATAAAATGTTGCTACTCTACTGTGACATTGTCCATTATGTAACATCAAGTTTATTTTAGTGCTTTGTTATGACTTATAATTTGATGTGTACAATTGCTCTTACTCTTACTCTAACACATGTTTCGGGTGTAATAGTTTGTGACTAGAACCAACATATTTATCATGCATGACAATATATTCACTGAGTGGGGACATATTTGATAATACTTATTTCCTTATCACACAGTTAACATTTCCAGCTCAAAAATGCAGTGCTCAAGCCAGGCTTGCAGGATTCAAGCATATTATTTGGTTCTGACGCAAAAATACTCACCTGTCTGCGCCCTTAGGTCGCATAGAATTTATCCAATTCTAAAATCAGCTTTAACATGTATTTTTTTTTATTCATTTGAAATCAAAAGTCCTGTCATTAAAGGGCCCACATTTTCCTGGCTGGAACACTGTACATGTTGACACGTAACAACTTGTTCTTAATTGCAGGAGAAAAGTCAGCAATACCATTGCGGTAAAACTTGAAAATAATTGGCTTGAACTAGCAAACTATGGGTGGTAGATCCAGTAAAATGAACACACAGCACATCTGTACATATTTATTGATAAAATATTATAAACTCTTTACATGTAACAAATAAACCTGTATTGCAATAGCCCCACATCTGTATGATGCCCTCTCATTGCATCTAGAAAAAGTTCTTGATCACTGTGGTGACAATCTTTGTCCACAGTGGCACATGGCGATCTTTCCGCTGAAATAGGTCAGACGTCACCAAGTTGGATGATTGAAAGAGTCTCACATGTTCCTGGAAGAAAACAAACTCCATATTTAACTGATTTGTGATCAATAGTCCTATGAAAAACTGTCCTGTGACCTAAGGGTGTCTTAATCTGTTTTACTAAATATGTATAGCTGAGTGTGTAGTATGGAAAATGTTAATAAAGGATACCAGCTGGTTAAACCTCGCTATTCATAGAATCATGTATTTTGTCAGCTAATGAAATGTTGTGATTTGAAAGTTGATGAGTCTTCTTGTCTGGGAACTGACGATATCGGTTGAGTATAAGTCATTATATTGGTTATGTTTAGCCGTTACCAGCAATTTCCCTTTCACACATTGGTTCAAGGTACATGTCATGATGCGGATAAACATCCCTGTGGAGGTAGGATGATTAAAAATCCTCAAGAAAATAAATATGAAACAGATCATTGAAAAAAGTATGGCAAATGCTCAGTAATATACCAACAATATAGCTGAAGCCTTATTTGATTGTCTTGAAAATATTTGGGATTTATCCTTTGCATTGGCATTATTAATGTCATAGATTAAAAGAATGGTATATAATATTTTATTCCCTTCTCAATAAGCTTCCATTATTTAAAGGTGTACTTTTCAGTAATAAAATGTGAAGCACATATAGAAGCTTGTCATAATCTGGTCTTCTCTGTTTATTTATTTTTCAAATCATTTGAACATATAAAATCAGTTCACTTACATCTCTTAGTTGTTCCCCGAGTTGTTCATTCTGGGTAACGACTGCTAACTGACATTCCAGGTCTCGGTATATTGATCTGTAACCTGAAGAATTCAGTCATTGTTATTAACAAATAAACAACATTCTTTAATGTTTTTAAAATATTACAAATTAAACATACTCATTGAACAATGCCTTTTGATGGTCAGAATAACTGAGTTATCCATGCACATATTTTTTAGCAGGACACAGGTTTTTTCTTACTCATTACAAAGACCCATCATGCTTAACCTCTCCTTATAAGGTAGCACTGACTGCCTCCATTAAGCTAATCAGATGACATACACAGCAAAGGCTTTGAAAAACAAACACATAGTCATCCCTCTCCATTTGTGCAGTGTTAGTCACCTCTGATACATCTGAGAAAATTTACCGGACTGAAGGACGGACGGAATGACCGCTATTATACCCCCGTTATGAAGTAAGCGGGGGAATAATCACCTTCTATACATTCATATATCTTGACTTGATCCAGCTACAGGTATGAGAGAAACATGTGAGACGTTAAACAGAGAGAAGACGTACCAAAGTTGGGGGAGCCAATGAAGCTGAGACTGGGGAGAGTCTCGCCAGGCAGATAGTACCAGAGTCCCTTGGCATGGAATGTCCACTTGTCCCGGAAATACTCAAACAGCTGCACTCGCCCTGTCTCTCTGTAGTGGACCAGCTGCTTGTAGAACTCAGCTGCGATGTGGATGTATGCTACAGGAATAGATCCAGCTATACCCTTTGCTCCGAAGAATCCATTCACCTGTGAATAGAAGAGGGAGGGTTCAAAACACCCATAACTTAACACTAGAACCTATGTTTTCACCAAGTAACTAAATTACAATATTCAGCCTTATGGAGGGTGATGTCGACATTAAACATATGATTTCCTGACTCTAGGTATACATCTGATGTAAATCAAGCTTCAAGACCAACATTATCAGATGTTAAGCATAAGTAAGATTGGCAAATCATTTACCAAAATGATTAATTTCCAGTTTAAATATCATATATTTTGACAAATCAACCGCCAAATTATTTCTTCAGATTCACAGTGATTTTTTTTTACTGAAACTATTACAAGTTTATAAACAGCATGGCAAGAATGAAAATCATAAATCAAAATGAAAATCTAAAATTTGAACAATAAGCAGTAAGGTAGAGAACGTCATCATCATCATCATCACCTCAGGGGAAGCTAGGAGAATGCCATACTTGGCAAGAGATTCCTGGAGAATCACATTCATGTAATGATCAGTCAGGTTGAAGTATCCCGATGCCAGAAGTATCTCATCTCCAGGCTGTGCTGACCGAAACAAGTTCAGTGTGACCGTCTCGTCGTGTGAGATACCAAGGGGTCCCATCTGTATCAAGGGGTACACAACTGTGTCATAGTCCATGCTAGTTTCTGTCACATTTCTCTCTGAATCCGACTCTTCAGATGAGATTGCCATTTCTGAATCTAACAATTCCAGCACCAGCCTTCTTGCTTCTCTCTTGAAATGACTTCCGTCATCTTGGTCTGAAATCATTAAATAAAACATGTTTACAAAGAAATTTGACAACTAATTTGTTTGAAAACACCTTTGTTATTATTTTTCTACGTTTGGATTTTTTACTCAGAGTTACATCTTCTTAAAATTCGATCAAGTAGTTGAAACTCTTTACTAGTTATTATACTCAAAACACTTTTAAAAAGAAACAAATACTTTCAACATATACTCCATGATTCTATGATTACCACGATATCTGAATCTGAATGGTAAGGAACTCTCAGTGAAGTCATTGAAGTGCATTTACAAGTGGCATACATAAGAACAGGAAGATTTTCTGGATAGTACCATAACTTATTTTATGTGAACATTCCATCTCATGAAGAAGTATATACTCCGAAATGTTGTGTATTTTCGCATTAAAGAAGTTGTTATCCAGAAAATCTTCCTGTTCCAATATTCAGTGGATTAAATAAGGTCCATCCGCCAACCCGTAACCTGGTAAGTAACTTATGGCCCAGACTCGTATATTTTTCGGGCTCTCCTTAATTTTACCCTGAAAATCATAGTCTCGGGATGGCAGCGTTTCAGGCTTATTTCATAGTACATCTGTTGGATTATTTTATTCCTATCCATCAACAACATGAAATAATTAAACAATAATTTCACAATAGCAACAAATGCATTTACAACGCATTTACTTGCAAACATATTTGAGTTGCATCTAACGTGAGTGCAGTTAATCATTTATACTGACATTACATTATACAAGGTTTGATTGTGTATACCGTGCCAGATTATTATTTGAGGGGGGATAATAAATAGTGACATCACATTGATAAAGAGAGTAATATGGATTGTGTCATAAAATCAGTGATGGAGTGTGTACACCCTGTCAAACCAATATTTGAGGGGGATATTAAATATTATTACTCAAATTGTGGTGAGATCACTCATTAGATAATAATGAGTTAGTTCCACACATGTGTGATACCACCGCGTGATGCCGTAACGTCATAATCGGCGCATGACTTCATAGTCGTTTTGGTTGACGTCACAATGTTAGCCGCGAGACTGCAATAGCGGGGGACCTTTTTGCAAGTTAAGGTCACTAAAAACGATGTTCTTACAATTCAAAGCTATTTATATCATTGAGTAATAAATAAAATACTAAACTTGGTCCCGTTTCATAACATGAAACTTGTGAATGGCATCGGTATTTAACTCGCTTTCGCTCGTTAAAATACCAAACCATTCACACGTTTCATAAACCTGTTATTAAACGGGACATCGTTTAGTATTCTATTTGTGACATTACATTACCGGTAATAATAGAGTAATATAGACTGTCATAAAATCAGTGATACTCTACCCTTGAATGGATGAACAGCCTCCTCAGACGGAAGAACTAATTTGTTCTCGGACGTCATCTTGAAGGAAAACTGAGAAACTGTTTTGACAAGCTTGTCAAAGAAATCAGCCAGTGATTTACAGTCGTTAAACAAAACATATCGGTCTTGTCTGTTGGTGAAATAATTGTCACTCAGGTTTGCCCTGCAAAATAAAATAAAAGTAAAATGGAGCAATATAGGCATCTTTACCAAAATCCTATAAACTGAATCAATTTATCATCCATGATGAGAGAGCATAACTTCTTGTTAGATTTATATCAAGGATAAGTAAGCGGAATAACATGTTCTGTGAAACGATAGAATAAAACATTTGTATTCTACAATGAGAGAGGGGTATTGGTTACACTTTTGTAAACTAGTATAGAAACAAACATGTATGTTAAAGGTACTGATAATAGTAATTAGCAAATTAAATAGGGCTCAGAATTGACAGAACAGTTGTTTTTTATGTAACATGTTTGTTGAATCAAGATAACCTGTAAGCGAAAAACCCAAGAATTGACATAACAGTTGTTTTTTATGTAACATGTTAGTTGGATTAAGATTACCGGTAAGCGAATAACCCAAGACTTGTGACGAGCTAAGGATAGATTATCCTAAAATATTTCGGGACCAGCAGATAAAGTTAATCTTCTTACCCGTACATTATATTGATACATAAGTGCAGGGATATGTAACCCTAAAACCTGTGACACCCTGGCCGGTTAGTATCATGTGACTAAATATAAGAGTCTAATTTATAATCTATCTTCCATATTTAAAATTATTTGTAAAGCATTTGATTGTCAATTGTTACCCACAAGAAAACTTGATTGAAAAAGCTATAGTCAATAGAAGCTATGCTTTGAACAGCTATCTAGTTCCATACTTGAGCCTACCAGTTGAAGAAATTATTACAAAATCGCACAACCTTGATGACGGGATCAACAGGTATCCTGGTAGGGTAGGGTAGGGTACCTGCTGAGGATATCTGGATAGAATTCTTTCACCCGTCCCAGCCCTATATAAATCAGTAACCCTACAGATAATAGATTATTTGACCAAAAGGTCCTTCATGCTAGTTGACAGCCAAGAGTGTAGGATAGGGGGCCGGTCCACTAACCGATCTTAGCCCTAAGATCAATCATAAGCCCATCCTTTAACATTGTCTTAGATTGATCGTAGGACTAAGATTGTTTGGTGAAAGGGCACCCTGTAAGTTGTAGCAAATCTGTTTAACCTTACCCACTAATGATAAGACTGTCATCAAAGAGATAGACCTTTATATGCGTCAATCCAATGGTTTCATTGAACCTCTCAGGCACAACCTGTTTCAGAAGGCCACGCAAGTCTGGTGTGTGATAAAGAGAGATGTTAACGTTTTCACTGTATTCTTGGGCAAGAGGTTGTAACATTGTACGTGAACTCTTCGTAGTCCCTCGTGATCCTCTTGTGTAGTCCAACAATATGTTCACACGGAAATCTTTATTTCCTGTCTTCAGCGCATTTTCACATGCCTCGCCTACACAGTCAACCTGAATCAAAGTCATTAAATTTGAATCTTCAAAAACAATTAAGACAACATTTTTCTGAACATAACAATGAAACTTGAATATTTGAGAAGATGCGTAAATACTACATAGTCTAGAGATACTAGTGATTGAACATGCCATCAACAATGTTTACCTTCTCTATAACAAAATAACAAAGTTCTAAACAAACATCATTGCGATAAAAATTTGGATTTTTTTTTTGATTTATTGAAATACCCTGTACAACTTACAAGATCATGTTCAAGTTGCCCTGTTCCAAGATACAATGAGGCAAATGTTATCCTTGATTTTGCCTTTCTTGTTTTGATCTGAAACAATGAACATCCATTACCAACCATCAGTTAGAGAACTTCAAGGACAAGGCAAAAGTGTGCTAGTGACAAGTTCTATTTATTTTCTAGAGAGGATTCTATCTAGGTAATTTTTGCAGAAACAGAATTCAAGAGGACATTCATGTTGACACATGTTATCAATAATGTTTATTGCACAATCCAGGTGAAACACATTACTGAGGGTAATATTTTAATGACTTTATATTTCAATATTTGATAAGGGCCACCATACATTCGTTCAAGTGAAGGCACACAGCTGCACTATGATACGGCACAAGACATTGCATTGCAAAATAACAACAAGATGGCAGGCAGTGGACGACAGAACTCTATCCTTTAGCAGAGAGGGTCGCCAGAAATAAAACTCACTTATTGTTACATTATGCAACACAATTTTACAGTTGTGAATAAGTCTACAAGTATATTTGATTATAATTTTTTAATATAATCCAATCCATGAAGTAATGGGAATGGTATGGAACTAAAGCAAGGGAGGAAACAGGAGCTGGTCACTTGACTAATTATCATAAAGGACATATCATGAATCTAAATAAATATTGTTTAATAACAGAATTTCCTGGAGGTATCTTCTGATGCAAAAAAAAGAAGCAATGGCAGAATTGTATTCCTTATCTTTTATTATATTTGTTGTCAGTGATGTCAAAAACATTTTTCTTATAGCATACTGAATAATGTTATTGGCAACAATAAAGCAACATGATACTATTTTGTCTTTTTTTATATGGTCATAGCATTTCAAACATTTCATTGTAGTTATTTTGCCAAATCTCATATTGAATTTAACTGAATTTTGGAAGATTGAAATTCAATAATGATCATCAATGCCACTGATAAGATACACAAATCTTGGCTTACCTTCAACACTTCATAGAACTGAGTTGGTTCAGTTATCACCAGAACATTCTCTCCTTTAATTCGGTAGGAAGGCGTAAACTTTCCAATCCATCCAAAGTAATCAAACACGTTTTTAGAGTCAGGGACATAACTCTTCGTTATGGAGGTATTTTGTCCTTGAAATGAACTTGTGAGTGTTTTGTTGCCATGATCTGATTTGTCATGGTATTGAGAAGTACATAGGTGCCTGGAAAAATAATGTTAATTGCATAAATCTGTGTCGTGTAAAGTTATTATGTGCATGGGTTATATTCATAGCTATACTTGAAGAATATGGAATAAATTTGACAACACATAATGTCAATGTTGCAGAAATGGAAAGCCTTATGCCCTAGAGGAATAGTTGAGATTTGTCATACAGCACATCAGTAATAATAACAACCTAACAAACAGATTTTTCAATTTCATCACCCGTGCTTTGGCTGGGTTCTAAAACTGTCAGTACAGTGTATCCACAGTGTTTTTGTCAATCTCTTGTTCTGGAAAGGCTCAATCCACAAATGACAACTATATGGGTCTATCTGTCTAATCAATCAGCTAAACTTAAAAAACCAATGTTTGGTGAAGAGGCATGTAAACAAGAGGAGGCAGAGGTCACGTGACACAGCTTAAATACAGAAAAGTTGTGACGTACTTCCGGTTGAGTACACAATGATAACAAAAAACGGAAACATAATGGTAAATATAAAATAAAATAAACTAAGGAATGAGCATTGAAAGGATTATTAATAAGTAAAATACAAAATATATGCCTGTTGTTGCACAAACTAAAATTTAAAAATTCTCATTTATGCTTTTCACATAATGAAATTTTGAGAATATTGTTATTGATGATTTTTTAATACTGTCAATCATAATCAACAACAAACAAAAACAACTGTTTATATGGCATCATATGTTTGAAAAATATGTTGTCTATCAGTCTATGATGTTGATGAGTTTCCTTCTTATACCACAGAAACAGCAATGTTACACAAATAAATTTAGATCAGATGTATAATTTTAATTCAAGACATGTCTTTGGAATTCCCTCATCTTTTGATTGTGATTAATACTGTATGCACAATTTGCCTAAACGTCTTTAAGTTTTGTAGATATGTTTGGATAAAAATGTAATACCCTGATATGAATATACAGCCGTGTCGGGTAAAGATATGCAGAGGTTAAAGATACGCATTGCCACAAATAGAACATAAATAAATGTTGAGAGAATGAGAGTGTATTGACTTCATTTATTGTTTCTTTAGCAAATGTTAGAAGATACTGCATTGTTTATAGCAGGTAAAAGTTTTTAGAATTATGTTTATTGATCAAAATAGTGAAAAAATTACTGAAAATTGACAAAAAATCATAATGAACAAGACTTCATAAAACATTTTGCTTTCTCACAGAGCAAATGTCAAAGAAAACCAAAATACCTCGACTACTATCTACTGGTTCTTTTGTCAACTTCTGGAAATACTAATTATAGTAAAATTGGAAGTGAATGATGTAGTCAAACTCTGACTGTGTATCTTTAGCCTACACTTGTTGGCCAATGGAAATAGGGGGGTAGTCATCTGATTACTTTCAGTGTCAATGCATTAAGCAATTCTACTTAAAATTTATACATTAATGTCATTACTAAAAGCCTAAACTTTCATCTTGAGACAGATATTTCACATGTGAATTATTTAACTGGTATAAATGGTCCGTTTTCTCATAGGTGCATAGCTTTACCCGACAGCAATGTGATGGTTTTCCAGGGAAGTAACTGATCAGATCAATCATTTAATTATAGGTTTCATCTGGATTTTCTCCATTATTTATGGTACACCTACAGAATACCGGATACATCCAGCTCTATTGTAGTCACGTGACATTCCTATATATAGAGAAGCACGCACAAGCAGGCTTATCTCCGTTAGGAGCAATTTTGAAAGAAAATTAAGGTCATTTTCGTGTTTGTCGTGAAAAGTTCAATTTTAAACTTCGTCTATAGGACGAAGTTTTAAACACGATATTTAATAAAACCGTAAAAGATCAATCCATTCGTCTGCAATCAAGGGGAAATCCTGATGATTTTCCCTTTTTTTGATTGGTCAATTCATACAGCACGCGTCGAATGTTCCAAATAAGGAAGATGCAATTTGGGATTTCACTCGCCTGAAACGGTATTTTGTTCTCAGTTGAAGTTCATTGTTGTTTATTCTCAATTAATGCTGCTGAATTGTTGTTTACGTAATATTATGATGTGTAAATGTTTGAAATTACGACTGAATGTTAATATCTAAATAATTTGATTTTGATTGCATTCAACCGAAGAATGACATCGGCTGAACAGTGAACTTGACAGCGTTAGTGATCGAGGGTCCACTGTTTACGTTTGATAAAATATCCACTTTAAATGTTCAAAAGCATCATCAACGTTAGGTTTACCTTTTCATTGTGAATAATATCATGTCTTATATTTATGTCATTATTATTTTGTGTTCAACACTCGAAAACAATTCATGGGAATTTCCGACCGTGTAAGTATACTAACACTGTAATCTTTTCCTACTCGAGAAGGTAAGTTCGTGTATTGATTCAATCTTTCAGTAAATTTAACAAACGTTAAATGTTCATATCATCAATGACACATACCTTGAAGTATTGTTTTTATTTAAAAATCTTGGTATAGTATTTTCTGAAACCCCGGAAAAGTCTCAACCTGGGATATTCGCAAGTCAACATTATGTAAACAAACAAAAAATAGGCCGATTTCGTACATAAAATGACTGTCAATATACATTAAAAGTGTATCTAAACCCTAATGCAGTTACTAAGAAGGGGTCTAAGGGTTAAATAAGATGATCGAAATGTATCCAAGGGTTAATTACAAACTCAGTTTGCACTGCGACCTGTCAATCATGCAAACGGGAAACCCCGATGTCGGGAAAACGCCTCGGCTTACTTTTGCAGAACATAGCAATATTTCTTGAAAAACATGACTGTGACGACCCCTGTAAACTAAATCTAACCAAAAGGTATATCTAAGCGTGCGTCCTAGGGTTAAATAAGATCGTCGACTGGTTCCCAAGGGCTAAAAAAAGAACCGTGACAATAAGTCACCAAACAATCAAAATAGCGTCAGTTTCTAACAAGTCTCGCTTCGAGGTCAATATGTCAAATGCGCATGTCCGGTAAGGTAAAATTTCGCGTGCTTACAAACATGGCGGAATGTATCCGGTATTCTGTAGTCTTTCCATATTTATTAATTTAAAAAGAAAATTGACAGTTATTGATGTGAATTTCCAGTTAATATCAAATATTGTTTACTTTTTTCAACCAGTTGAATGTTTGTTATGTTTAAACATTTAGTTTCAATGAACTTTCATCATTGAAGAGAAACTGATTCAAAATTCATGCAATGTGTTGGGAAGTTTATCAGTTATTCACATTTTTCCAATATCACCATGGTCATCGGTTTGATAATTCAAGAAAAGAGCAACCATAAACCTTGGAAAAGTCTTAAATTTGTGGTTCTTGAACCGCAGCAGCAGACGAAACACATGTTTATCAGCCATTTTGATTTTAATAACACAAAAGTGTTCATGACATTTATGCGAACAGAAATCCAAAACCGTATTAACATATTAGAACAATAGTTGTGTGGAATCAGTCTACCTGTAAATAATAATATATAATACTAATAAGATGCATACAATTCGTTTGTAGTTAACATTAGGCTAAAATGCAAATCTATTACGTGACATTTGACTACACAGTATTTCGTAAAATGATCAAGACCATTTTTATTCCACCCATTGTGAAAACGAGGCTGTTGCTAGGTACGTGGCGTAGCAACGCGCTATAGCAACTCCGCTTGGCCGCCATTCCTGTCAACAATCGGTGGCTAAAGAACGCGCAGGGCATGGTAGAAAAGACGGGCGCAGGGGTGGAAAGTTCATTAGTTCTTCCAAGTCTGTGAAACAGTAAGGTCATCTGTAGCCTTATAATTGTTAATCAAAAGCTGCCATAATGGCGAGCGAACTAGAATTGAACGACCTTCGTGTCGAGTTCATCGCAGACTATGTTTTGAAAACGATGAAATTGAAACCTGACAAGTTTGCAAAGTTGTATAATGTGGATGAAGTAAAGCAACAGTTTCTGGACTATTTTGAAAAGCCAGAATTAGTTTCACTTATCATATCACTATCTGGAAGTGGATCACTTGGATTAACGTTTGATTGGCCAACTTCACCTAAAGGAAAAGCTTGCTATTTTGTGAAGAGATCAAGAGAAGCAATTCAAAAAGACACATCTCTAAGAACTGCACTTTTGTATGGTGATTTGGCAATATCACCCCTGGATCAGCTCTCAGCTTTCGTTGATGAGGTGGGTGATAAGTTGTCACACATGTCTGATAATATTTCAACTGCAGTTTTCCCCCATTTTTACACATATATAAGTTTTTGTTTTGTAAAGTTACTAATAAGTCAATCTCAGTTATTCATTGTGATAACAATAATGATTTTTTACAAATAAATTTGTCACTTATATTATTTTAAAAAAAAATTTAATTTTGAAATGATAATAATTTTCATACTGTACCAGGGCCTTTTCTGACGGTTCTAAATAATTGTAGTGCTTCAGTGGCTATACTTTCTAATCAAATAAAAATTTATTTGACTTCTGATGTCATTTTATTACAAAGTTTGATATGCAATAATACTGGTATATAATTATTTTCTATCAGGTATTGGTTCCCTTGCTGTCAAATGAGAGGAATCACGACCACTGGCCAAAGGTTGTGTCATCTGATGTCACTCGACATGTTCATAGCCTCAAAAGCAATGTGTATGTTGTATCTGGCCAAGCTAAAGGGAAGACACTGCTTCCACTTCCAGTCGGTGCAGAAAGAGTCGAAGAAGCAGCAGTTGAGGATGAAAAGTAATTTCTTAAGAAATATTTTTTAAAGTGAAAATAATTCATAAACATATCATGGACTTGTGAATCTAATAGAATTAACTTGGAATCCATGACATTTAGCATGATTGAAAGTTAACACATAGTACAATGATAGGTTATCAGTTAAGTTTTATTTTAGAAGGAAGTGATGCATGCTCTGTAACATGTCTTTTCTCTTTAGGGATACATATGACAGGAATTTGGTGCATGCAATTGAATCAGTTATCATCGACTGGACACATCAAATCCGTGATGTTCTCAAGAGAGATTCTGCACAGCCATTGTTGGAGGGACTGGATCCACTGCCATTTGTCGAGCTTGACTTCTGGAGAAACAAGGCCACCAACCTCGAGTGCATCTATGAGCAGGTAAATAAGTACCTAATTCAGTGAAAGGAAATGTATCTAATTAGTGATTTCTTTTACTTATATTACAAATAGACTGTTGTAAACTGTCAAAAAGCTATCAGAATATTTCTGATTTCTTTTCCCTTTTTAACAAATATGCAACTTGAACATGCAGCTGAGAGATCCGAAGGTGAGGAAGATGGCTGAACTACTGGAGAGAACTAACAGCAGTTACTTCCCTTCATTCAAGAACATCTTCAGAGATGTAGTAGCAGGTAAAAACATTGATTTATCAACACAAGATAGAAAAATAACTTGATCTCGTTTGCCAACTTTATGTGACTGATGGTAACCCAAAACATATGTAATCATCGGTATCGAACGAAACAAATGTGAATATTTTAGTCAGTTCATCAGTTAATTAATAAATCAAAACTATTTATTACATAAGAATGGGATTCCTTTGACTTACTTGTATAAACTGATCATTAAAGAAACAACTTCTTTGTTCATGTACCGACACAGATTTTTGTGTCTTTATTTAGCAGATGGACAAATGGTGGTATGTACATATGTACAGGTAACAATAGGTAGAGTAACTGAAGAAAAGAGTTACGTTAGTTTAGGATGGATAATGTTACAAAAGCAAGAAATGTACAATAGCTTGATTTATGGGAGGATTTGTCTGCATAGGTGTTGACAATCTTCATGGGGCTTATACTTGAATTTGATTTGTTCTTGAATCTAGCACTGACCGAGGCCCAGGACATCAACCTGTATCTGAAGCCTCTTCGTCACATCCTGGAGGATCTGGAGCAGGCAGAGTTTGACGAGAGTATCCCAATGCTGGCCCCTCTCTTCCATACTGTCTGCCTCGTCTGGGCCAACTCCCAGTACTACAACACACCTGCCAGGATCATCGTCCTGCTGCAGGAAATCTGCAACATGGAGATTGAAGCGGTATGTTCTGATCATAACTAAAGATTTCTTCTACAGAACTCTTTAGTTATTAAACATTTTATATCAAACAAGGTCATACTGACATTAGCGATCTAGCTATTCAAATATATAGTTTTGATGTAATAGATATGGTCTAATGTAGATCGCGCAGTGATTGTGCAATGTCTTGGAATGTTGCCAGATTAACTCAGACAGACCAACGTGGTTTGGCAGATTGCCTAGAGATAAAGCTATTACTAAACGAGGGGTCAAAATAAATTAACCTCTCTGAGCACGAGCTGGTCGTACTAGTTAATTTCCAAAAGTACTAGCTCAAAGCCAATCATCTAGCCAAATGCATCTACAGAATCATACCATCTTTAAGTTCAAATTAACTTTTACATTACCAATCAAAACATTTTACCAGCCCAGTAACTTTTTCACTTGCAATGGGCTACCGGACTAGTGCTAATTTCATACCCTATGGAAATAAATATGTTTAAATCATACCCTATAAATTAATATTTTGTTTATCAGAACTTACAAAAAAATATAACTATTATAATCCAAAACCTTATTCATTACCATTAGAACAAAGTCATCTTGTTATTTACTTCATAAATGTAACTTGAAGTATTCACCACTTACTGATTATGTTAATATGTCAACTTTCAAATGATACAAATTGATAATTCCAGGCAAGGACATTCCTTGAGCCAAGTGAGTTGTTCAAGGGAGAGGTGGAGGAGACAGTGGAGAAGGTACGCAAGGCACACAGTGTAGTGCAAGCTTTCCGCAGCACGTATGAGGAACACAAGGCTAAACTCAGCTCTTACTTCAAGGAAGGAGAACCAAAGGAATGGGAGTTTGCCCCTCAACTTGTCTTTGCAAGATATGACAAGTTTGTTGAGCGTGTCGGACTCATTCAGGTCGGTTGACTTCTGATCATTTCTTTAAATAATATTATTGTAAAAAAAATGCAGAAATTATTGATGTTACTTGCACACAAGATTTTGTTACCTTACATAAATAAACGAGTTCCAGTCAGCCTAAGGGTTTTGTATTTAAATTCAAATTTAGGTTTGAAAACACATATTATGAAACCTCTTATACAATCATAATTTAATTTAGAGGAACCCTGATGAGAAATTGCATAACAACTGCTGCTTTATTCTTTATTATTTGTCCTACCTTCGCTCAGTTTACTTCTTGTTTACGCTATACTGCGGGACAGAAATCCCAATGTGCCCCCTTGGACTTTGGTACATCTTGTACCCCATTCAGCCATTATTGAATATTGTACTTTGTATATGTAAATATTTTGTTATGATGAATCCTTTAACAATCCTGTTATATTTCACAGGATCTAATGGACACTGCCCTGGAGATGATGAAACTAGAGAAGGTAGAGTTGGGAGGAATCAAGGGCAAGGCGCTGAGTGCTGAGGTTGTGCAGATATTCGAGGAGTTCAACGATGTGTACAAGGTCTTCTCAGACCGATCCTATGACTGTCTAGATCCAACAAACAAAGAGTTCATGGATGACTACAACAGCTTCCTGGTGAAGATTGGAGACTTTGACAGGAGATTAGCTACCATCATCTGTCAGGGATTCGATGACTGTTCAGGCCTTGAATCTATCTTTAAGGTACATTTTATCCTTTTACAGATACAATAAAATAACAAGCATTGTGTTAACGTTTGAATCACTCTAATTGGCAAAATATGAAACAATTATAAACAAATTTAAAATGTGCCAAAAATGTAAGCATTTTTTAAAATGACATAATATCTTTCTTATAAATGTTGATATCATGAGTGAATTGTTATGTTTCAGCTGACTGACATAATGGGATCACTGCTGGAAAGGAACTTGATAAAGAATGACTTTGACCACAAGTATCCAGTTATTGTGAGCCACATGAACAAGTGTCTTGATGAAGCCAAGAAGATTTATGATGCTCAAATTTTGATCAAGAAGGAAACAAAGAAAGCTCCTATTCACAAGAACATGCCAGCAATGACTGGCTCTTTGCGCTGGTCCAAGGAACTCGAAGACAGAATCTCCGTCCCTATGGGCAATTTCAAGCATATTGAGCACCCGTAAGTAATCAGAATCTTTTGAAAATCTTTCAAATTTCAATTTGATATGTATTTTTATCTAAATTTAATTATTTGATTTGATTTGTTAAATCTTTCTTTCTTTCATTTACCTGACTTACTATTTTGCATATGAAAAAGTCTTATTACAGTAAATCTGGTATAATCATTAAATATTGTTCAATATTTTTCATTGAAGGTGCATGGAAACCGAAGAAGCTAAACTAGTGTTCACCAAATACGAAGAAATGATGCGTCTCTTGGCAGAGTAAGTATTACCATGCTTTTTTGCCAGTGATACTTTTTTTTCTGAATTGAAATTTGTGTAAGTTTTGTTAGTTCTACCTGACAATGTGCTATGTATCTGTGTAGATGGGACCAGCAGGTATACAACGAGTGGACGCAGGGTGTGGACGAGGCGTGTTCCTTCAACCTCTCGCAGCCTCTCCTTAACCGAAATGAAGAAACAAAACTCATCACTGTAAACTTTGATCCTCAGGTTAGTTCATATCCCTATTACAAATATTTGCACAAATTTATATTCTTTTAAATTATAATTGAAAAGTGATTCTTTGGTATTATGTATTGACATACTGATTTTACAACTGACCAGTCTGATGAAACCTTAAAACTCTATTATGAAAGCATTACATAGCAAAATCAATTCTTTTTTCAGCTTGTGGCAGTGTTGCGTGAAGTCAAGTATTTGGAGATTCGATCTAAGGAAGAGATTCCTGGTAGTGCTAATCAAATGTATGCAAGAAATGACACTCTGAGGAAGTATGTGGCTAACCTTGACCTGACAGTTCAGTGGTATAACAAAGTGAGAACCACAGTGTTAGAAGTGGAGTTCCCACTCATTGAAGGACAGTTGCAGGAAATTGATGTGCAATTGGAGCAGGCTGAGAAAACAATGAACTGGAACGGAGATGGTTTGTCTTATTTTTCTTCTTCATGCGCATTATTAGTCAATCTTATCATAAGTAACAAAAATAAATGGCAAAACAATAAAAAAAAGCAAATATGTCTTTTTGGACAAAAGTGTGTTTAGAACATAAATGTCAGCTTTAAGAAGTGTAAGGAATGAGTTATGAATTCAAATATCACACAACTCTTGCAGAGTTTATGATGATATTGGATTGCTTTTGTTTACAGATGTGTGGGAGTACATAGAAAAAGCCCGAGACAATGTACATGACCTTGAGGCTAGGGTACAGAACGCTAAGAATAACGTGGAGAAGATCCAGAAGATCATGACAACATGGAGCAAAACGCCCCTCTTTGTCAGGAAGGAAGATAAACACGATACTCTATTGAACCTGGATGATAGAGACGACAGGCTCAATAAGAGATACAATGAAGTTAAACAAGCAGGAGAAAATATACACAAGTTACTCAAGGTTAGTTCTTAGCATAAATTGTGGTGCAACATAGCTTTTTCAATTCTTTTGTTTCACTCATTCCTATTTGGATGAGATGATATTTACAATTATTGTTTAACTATTAAACATATGACACTTATACACTATATACACAAACTGGGCCAATATGACCCTGAAAATGCTCAGGTACACATTCTATATAGATAATAAATTAAAACACCTGCCATTGTGTCCATATGGAAGTTATTAGTATATTTGAAAATAAATACTATCATAAATGATTCAATGAGGATTATATTTATTATCAGTGTATTTAAGGTTAAGGTTATTTCTGAAAAATATATTCTGTAATTTCAGGAAAATCTCGACTTCTTCAAGGCAGATGGTCAATCAGACACATGGAAAGCGTATGTGGACTATGTAGATGAGATGATAGTTGATGGATTCTTCAACACAATGCACTGTAGTTTACAACACTTCCTGGATAACACAGATCCTAAGAACAATCCCCCCTCACTGTTCGAGGCTCATCTAGAACTGCATGTGCCTGACATGGTCTTCCTGCCCTCTCTTGACTATGGAGTGGCTGATGGCTTCTATGATTTAGTTGATGGACTTGTGGGAGATATTTACAAACAATCTTCTCTCGTACCCAGACTGGCAGCTCACAGTGGGCAAGAACATTATCAAGTGCGTTCTTCTTACATATCTAATCATATTGATGTGTCACTGTAAGATAATTTTGATCTCTTTAAAGAAATTTCTGTTATGTTCCCTTATTTGTTTAATGAAGTTACCAAGATTGCAGGGAGGGAAATTATCAGTAGTTATCCAGCCCATAAGAAGTAAAAATAGGCTGGGTTAGTGAATTGTAAATATTGCTAGACAAAGTTGTATTGTAAAGCTGTTGTATTGATAAGCTTACCATTCCACTAACAGCAATCTCATCAAATGTGTTAAGACAAGTCCCTTTTCTTAAGTCTCTTTTTTTCGTTTAGTGGACAGGACTCCATTCATCAATGAGTCACATATGAATTGTTTGCTTTGTGTTTGACAGCCTGATTTAGAAGATATGGAAGAACTATCAGAGATGCGTCAAGAACTAATGGACAGAGTACAGAACATAATGAACAAGGCGTGTGAATACCGCAACTCATTCGATAACTATGCATACCTCTGGGTTGATGATCGCAACGAGTTCATGCGTCAGTTCCTGCTGTACAACCATGTTCTGACTACGGAAGAGATTGAGGCTCACGCTGACGAGGGGGTGCCTGAGTGTCCCCCTACTCTCAAACAGTTCAAGGAACAGGTACAGAAGCACTGTTGTATAATGTTGAAGAATGTTTCAAAGTTTTAAGTTTGTGATATTTTAACTGAATAAAGCAAATTGATGGGCATTCAATAAGTTTAATATATATCTGGAAATTAAAGTAAATGTGACAGAATTTTGTTTCGACATTACATTGAATCTCTGCAGTTTGTTTTAACTTGGCTCTTAGCTACATTTTCCTTTCAGTAGAAGTCCACTTGTCTGCAGTGTTAGATAATCATTGAATAAGAGGGAATAATTTCTTTTTTCAGATTGATACGTATGAGAAAATCTATGAGGAAGCTGAACGTATTGAAGGCATGTCCATCTTCGAGAACTGGTTCCGAGTTGATGCCAAACCTTTCAAGCAGGCGCTACTGAACATCATCAAGAGATGGAGTCTCATGTTCAAACAGCATCTGGTCGATCACGTTACCAACAGGTATGAAACATGTTTCTCTGAGGCTATTAAGTACTCAACATGATGTTCCAGGGACAAACAATTTGCAATAAAACAAATCATACTCTGAAATCATACTCTCTCACATTTCTATGTGGTTCTGTAAAAGTGCCTATTGAATCAATGACTATAAGAATTGTTGACATATTTTTCAGCTTGAACGAGCTGGCTGATTTCATCAAGATGACGGATACCGGTTTGAACACACCAGTGGAGGAAGGTGACTACAATGGTCTAGTCAATGTGATGGGTCACCTGTTCTCTGTGAGAGAAAGACAAGTCTCCACAGATGAGATGTTCGACCCGCTCAAACACACCATTGAGCTGCTCAAGACCTATGATCAGGAGATGTCAGATGAAGTTCACACACAGCTACAGGTATGAACAACACCATTTTCCTGCTTTATCATTTCTTGAAATTCAATTAGGTGAATAGCATTAGAAAAACTCAAAAAAAGGAAACTTGATCTGTTGACATTTTTAATAGTTCATCTTGCAAAAGATATTTAATAATTATAAATAGATATACTACATATAGATATGAGAAACAAAATGTGGAATGTTTCAACCTACAATCTTATCATTGAGGCCTCGTGGGTGGAACGTTAGAAGCTCAAATTATATAAAGTCATACACTTTTGCAACATTTAATTTTCTGTGAATTTTAAATGATGAAATCGGTTGGAGAATAAACTCAGGATTATGTTTATATTGGTTTCTAAAAATTAGAGATCACCATACATATACAGATATTTTCCAGAGCATTATATTTCATTCTTTACTGACATTTCAGGAACTACCCGAGCAATGGAACAACACCAAAAAGATTGCAATCACCATCAAACAGACCGTGGCTCCTCTACAGGCTAACGAAGTGGCCAATATCCGTAAGAAGAGTGCAACGTTCGACGTCAACCAGCACAAGTTCAGAGAAAAGTTCAGGGTCATCAAGCCATTCAGATACGAATGCGAGAGGCCATATGAAATGCTTGACAAGGTTTGTTTGCCTGCTCGACGTTGTGCAGGCTTTTCACATAAGTGTTTTTAAACTGATGAAAGATCTGTCTAATTTATGGTGTGATTAACAGTTTTACTTCAGACTATGATGAAATAACTTTTATAAACTTCTTCAAATGCCTATTGCAGTACAATGAGGAGATCCTGGCGATGGAGCGTGACATGGCCACCATGCTTGACAGTGCGGGTCTGTTTGAAGTGAACGTTCCTGACTTTAAACAACTCAAGCAGTGTCGTAAGGAGATCAAGCTGCTCAAAGTTCTCTGGGATTACATCATCATTGTGCGCAGCAGCATCAACGACTGGAAGACTACTCCCTGGAAGTCCATCAATGTGGAACAGATGGACATGGATTGTAAGAAGTTTGCAAAAGACATCCGTAGCTTGGACAAAGAGATGCGTGCATGGGATGCGTACGTTGGACTTGAGAACCAAGTCAAGAACATGCTGACATCACTGCGAGCTGTTGGTGAGCTCCAGAACCCAGCCATCAGGGAACGTCATTGGCAGCAACTCATGGCTGCAACCAAGGTTCGTAGGCTTTTAAACAAAGATTGAATTCATCATGAGGGTAATGGACCATAACTTGGTTATAACCATTGGTTTTAACAGTACAATCAGATAAATCACTACAGAAACATTCATCGAAAGTAAGAATTCCACAGAATGTCTTAAGCATTACAATTGATAAGCCAAATTATGCTACATCAACATGTGTTATAGGTGCGTTTCATGATGGACGACAACACTACCCTGGCTGACCTATTGTCCCTGAACCTGCACAACTACGAGGATGAGGTGCGCAACATTGTGGACAAGGCAGTGAAAGAGATGAGCATGGAGAAGGTGCTCAAGGAACTGGATGTCACCTGGGCCAACATGGAGTTTGAACACGAGAAACACAATAGGACCCAGCTTACCATGATCAAGACTAGTGAAGAGCTCATTGAAGTACTTGAAGACAATCAGGTATGCTTTGCTAGAGACATTATCTTTTCTCTCTCTGCTACAACAATTGCTTGAAATAGCAGATGTCTAAAGTTTGACTTCTATCCGTGATTATAACATTATTGAAAGTTGGTTGTATCTAATAATAATACTTTGAGGGCGTAGGCTAGAATCCCACAAAAATAAACAAGAAAATATTATGGAAGTGGAAGGTTTGAAAGTTTCTTCAGGATATGGCTTTTGTGTGTTCAGGTACAACTGCAGAACATGATGACATCCAAATACATCGCCCACTTCCTGACTGAGGTGTCCAGCTGGCAGTCTAAGCTCTCGACAGCTGACCAGGTCATCTCCATCTACATGGAGGTCCAGAGAACCTGGTCCCATCTTGAGAGCATCTTCATTGGCTCCGAGGATATTCGGAACCAACTGCCAGAGGATTCAAAGAGATTTGATAACATTGACAACGACTTCAAGGTATGTAATCAGATCTGAGTTCATATTGCTTTTTCTTCTCTTTGTGTTTCTTAACCTTCTGTTCCAAATATGCATACCATTAGCCCCAGGTGTAGCCCTAAAATATTCACTTTGTTAATGTGATTCAGTAATTCAACCAAGCAAGGATGTTTTGAAACCAATTGTTTACAAATCAATATCCTAAGGATATCCAACAGAATGTGATCACATGAAGATGATCGATTCTTCCATTTACAGGATCTAGTGGGTGAATTTGAGAAGAGCAAGAATGTAGTGCAGTCCACCAACCAGCCTAACTTGTACGACAGACTTGAAGCACTGCAAGGTCAACTCTCCCTGTGTGAGAAGGCTCTAGCCGAGTACCTTGAGACGAAACGACTCGCCTTCCCCAGGTTCTACTTCGTATCATCAGCCGATCTGCTTGACATCCTCTCTAACGGCAACAATCCTCCAGTGGTAAGATTGAATTTAAAAAAAATAATTTTTGATGGCATTTAACAATCACGGATTTAGGAATAAATCTTTTTGGTTATATTTTTATCACCATAAACTTTCTATTGTATTCACGTATCAATGAGATAAGGTGTAATTTCTGAATGTTTATTGCTGTGCAGGTGTCCCGTCACTTGACAAAGCTGTTTGACAGTTTGGCTAAGCTCAAGTTTGACCTGGATTCTTCTGGAGTAGAGGAGAAGTCAGCATCTGGCATGTACAGTAAGGACGGAGAATATGTTGACCTGGACAAGAAGTGCGATCTGTCCGGACAGGTGAGGGATAACATGTAAAATAAATCCCTGAGATGCTTGTTCTCGATTAATTTGATTAGAAATATAAATGAATTGTTGTCAGTAACTGATAATACCTCTGATGAATTGTCTTATGTCAAGACACTTTGATGACTCTAGTTGCTTTTTGTTAAAGGTTGAAGTCTGGTTGAACCGACTGCTGGACTCCCAGTGCAGCACTGTGCGTCACGAGCTTACAGAGGCAGTGTCGGGCTATGAGGAGAAGCCTCGTGACCAGTGGCTGTTTGACTACCCTGCACAAGTTGCTCTGAATGGGACTCAGATCTGGTGGACGACAGAGGTCAATATTGCCTTTGGTCGTCTTGAAGAAGGGTATGAAAATGCTCTCAAAGACTATAGTAAGAAACAGGTGGGTAAATGTTATTCTTGTAATTTAGGAGATAAACCTACTGTGTTTTAAACTTTTTGTGAGTTTAACATAGATTCGAAATCCATTTTTATCATTCAGTGCCGAACGCGCCTGTCTGAGGTTTCAATGATAAACAATTTCCTTTCGAACCTCTGT
Organism: Gibbula magus; assembly: GCA_936450465.1. NCBI lineage: Eukaryota > Metazoa > Mollusca > Gastropoda > Trochida > Trochidae > Gibbula > Gibbula magus. Next base: position 100,494,155 of record OW388290.1, read on the forward strand.
TCAACGATAAAATAAACCAGTCTTAAACAAGGATTTTAAAATGTTATGGTAGAATTATCCTTAAAGCAGATTACAACTATTTCCTTTGGTGAAAGAATCATATGATTTAATTTATCGCATTGCTGTTATGTATTAATATATCTGTTTCAGGTAAATCAACTGAATGCTCTGATCACCATGCTGTTGGGAGATCTGTCTAAGGGAGACAGACAGAAAATCATGACAATCTGTACCATTGATGTACACGCTCGTGATGTGGTCACTAAACTCATCACACAGAAAGTGGACAACTCGCAGGCCTTCACCTGGTTGTCTCAGCTGCGTCACAGATGGGATGACAACGACAGAGACTGCTACGCCAACATCTGTGATGCACAGTTCCGCTACTCACACGAGTACCTTGGTAACACAGCACGTCTTGTCATCACACCACTCACTGACAGGTCAGTTATAACAGTATTGATTGAGTTTCTTACAGTTGTGATTGAGTGTGAAAATGGTGCTATGAAACAACTAGGGAAAATAAATGTAATACCGTTGAATGATTTTTGGATAACTTATGTTGGATATTTGGTAGTTATATTTGATGAAAATAATTTGGTTTACAGATGTTACATCACACTGACCCAGTCTCTTCACTTGATCATGAGTGGAGCCCCTGCTGGCCCAGCTGGAACTGGCAAGACAGAAACTACCAAGGATCTGGGACGAGCTCTCGGCATCATGGTGTACGTCTTCAACTGCTCCGAACAGATGGACTACAAGGTATATACATATTCACATTTGCACTAATCTCAATAACATCACACTAATTGGAGCGGCGTTGAAATTAGTATTAATAGCTTGTTCACCAATCCATACTTCTTTCTGAGAAATAAAAATATGTTTCAACCACTATTTCAATTATCAAAGGTTTAGGTATCTCAAGCAGGTATCTCAACATCAAAATTTAAATTCCGATTATCAATTGATGTTGAATATTAATGTGTGCTTCTCCTTGCAGTCCATTGGTAACATCTATAAAGGTCTGGCACAGTCTGGATCCTGGGGTTGTTTTGATGAGTTCAACAGAATTGCTGTGGAGGTGCTCTCTGTGGTGGCTGTCCAGGTGAAGTGTATCCAGGACGCCATCCGTGACAAAAAGAAGATCTTCAACTTCCTGGGCGAGACTATCAAGCTGTTCCCCACTGTGGGTATCTTCATCACCATGAACCCAGGATACGCTGGAAGAACTGAGCTGCCAGAGAACCTCAAGGCTCTCTTCAGGTTTGTATATGTGACAAATTCAGAAAATCTCATGTGCTTTTAATTCAACTCTTCACTAGAGTTTTGACTGGGTTTAATATTAGGTCCTAATCTGATGCTGATTATCTTTCAGACCTTGTGCTATGGTTGTCCCTGATTTCGAGATGATCTGTGAAATCATGTTGGTATCTGAGGGTTTCCTGGATGCACGACTGCTGGCCAGGAAGTTCATCACCCTGTACAGTCTGTGTAAGGAACTTCTGTCTAAACAAGATCACTATGATTGGGGTCTGCGAGCTATCAAATCTGTATTGGTGGTGGCTGGATCTCTGAAGAGAAGTGACAGAGGCAGACCAGAAGATCAGGTTTTGATGAGAGCTCTCCGAGATTTCAACATCCCAAAAATCATTGCTGACGACATGCCCGTCTTTATGGGTCTGATCGGAGATTTGTTCCCTGCACTAGATGTGCCTCGTAAGCGAGACATGGACTTTGAGAAGCACATCAAGACAGCAACCCTTGATCAGAAACTCCAGGCTGAGGACAACTTCATCTTGAAGGTTGTACAGCTTCAGGAACTGTTTGAAGTGCGTCACTCTGTGTTCTTACTCGGCAATGCAGGAACTGGCAAAAGCAAGGTGTGGAGCACTCTACAAAGAACATACAAGAACCTACAGAAGAAACCAATTGCCATCGATCTAGATCCAAAGGCTGTTACCAACGATGAACTGTTCGGTGTAATCAACCCATCAACCAGAGAATGGAAAGATGGTATATATACGGCTATTATGTTGGTCACATTTTTCTGCCATTTATTTTTTATAATTCAACACTGCTAGCAGCTAGTAATTTACCAGTAAGAAAAAAACTCTATCACTTCAATTGCTTATTTTTTTGGTATGAGAATTACTCTAAAATATTTGACTCCTGTTTTTCAGGACTTTTCTCTGTTGTGATGAGAGATCTAGCCAACATGAGTGGAGACAGCCCAAGGTGGATTGTGCTGGATGGAGACATTGATCCTATGTGGATTGAGTCCCTCAACACTGTTATGGATGACAACAAAGTGCTGACACTAGCCAGTAACGAGAGAATTCCTCTCACACCTTCCATGAGGTTGCTGTTTGAGATCAGTCATCTCAAGACTGCCACACCAGCCACCGTGTCGAGAGCCGGTATCCTGTTTGTTAATGCACAGGACTTGGGTTGGAATCCGTTTGTGCAGAGCTGGATTGATGGACGTGAAGTGCAGTCAGAGAGGGCAAACCTTCTCATCCTCTTTGACAAGTATATTCCCATCTGTCTAGAGACAATGCGACACCGCTTCAAGAAGATCACACCAATTGCTGAGATCTCACACATTCAGATGTTATGCTATCTTTTGGAATGTCTGCTGACATTAGAAAACACTCCCCCAGATTGCCCCAAAGAACTGTATGAGCTCTACTTTGTCTTTGCTTGTGTCTGGGCCTTTGGAGGCAGCATGTTCCAGGATCAGGTAGGAACTTGTTTCTGGAATAATATCTTTTTTTTTTAAAATATCAGCCTTTCACTGATGCTTCCACCTAACCTTTCAAATAGTCATTTTCTCATTAGGACCCATTTATGTTCAAAGAAACATTTTATCATAATATTTTAATATGTCCTTTTCAGCTGGTGGATCACAGAGTAGAGTTCACAAAGTGGTGGGTCACCGAGTTCAAGACCATCAAGTTCCCCTCTGCTGGCACAGTGTTTGACTACTACATTGACCCAGAGACCAAGAAGTTTGAGCCTTGGACAAAGAGGGTGCCCAAGTTTGAGTATGACCCAGAACTCCCCTTACAGGTAATGTTTTATCAACTTGAGATGTTGTTATAATATTCTATTTTTAAAGAAGTGTTTGATTTCAATTATTTTCTAAAATGTATATTTGAAGAAAAAAGAAGTTGTCATCAATATAATGGTTCTATTTCAGGCTGCCCTGGTGTACACATCTGAAACTATTCGAGTCAAGTTCTTCCTGGACATGCTAGTACAGACGAAGCGTCCTGTCATGTTGGTGGGTAATGCTGGTGCCGGTAAGACAGTGTTAATGGGAGACAAGCTCAACACACTGTCGGATGAATTCATGGTGGCCAACGTACCCTTCAACTTCTACACCACCTCGGAGATGTTGCAGAGGATTCTCGAGAAGCCCCTGGAGAAGAAAGCTGGTAGGAACTTTGGTCCTCCGGGCAGCAGACGACTCATTTACTTTGTGGATGATATGAATATGCCTGAGGTGGACAAATACTTCACAGTACAGCCTCATACACTTATCAGACAGCACATTGACCACAGCCATTGGTATGACCGCACCAAGCTCACTCTCAAGGACATCCACAACACTCAGTACGTGGCCTGCATGAACCCCACAGCTGGTAGCTTCACCATTGATGCGAGACTTCAGGTAAATTCCATTATCACATGAAAAATATGTTGTCAAAGATTTTGTTTTAAGTCGTCACTTAATGGATAATTTAAGTGCCATCAGTATTGGAGCTTACATTCAATATAAAATGGTTGATTAATGTTTATCTTTTTGACAGATTTAATGTTTTTCATTTATACTGTATTGTTGTTTACAGCGTCACTTCTGCGTGTTTGCCATGAGTTTCCCTAACCAGGATGCTCTTACAACCATCTATACCAGTATCCTGAGCCAGCATCTGGCATATGGAGGTTTCCTCCAACCTGTACAGAAGTTCACCCCTAACCTTGTGGCTGGAGCCCTTGCACTTCACCAGAAGATCTCAACATCATTCCTGCCTACAGCCATCAAGTTCCACTACATCTTCAACCTTCGTGATCTCTCCAACATCTTCCAGGTAACATATTTTGTTGTGTATTGATGAAAGAATGAATGAGACAAAAGAAAATAGTATTACAATTTTACTTTGGTTCACATTAGGAATTAGCTCCATTATTATTCCCTTTTTCATTCGTGTTCATTCTGACAGTCCATCCCAAATTTGGTCTGGAGCATATCTCCTTAGCTTTTAATATATATCCATTTATGTGACTTACTGATTAAAAATTTCTTTGGCCTAAACGGGAAGCAGGGTTTTCCTCACTTCTACTTTGTTTTTTAAAAATAATTCTAATAATAATAATTACGCTTTGATTTTTGGATTAGAGAATATATATTTTTTCTGGAATAAAAACGTTGTATATACTCGCCTGTTGCAGGGTATGCTGTTTGCTATGGGCGAGTGTGCCAAAACCCCTGCTGACCTGGTCCGGTTGTGGATGCATGAAACTGAGCGAGTTTACCGCGACAAGCTTGTTGAAATTGCTGATATGGAACTTTTTGACAAGATATCTAAGGAAGTCATAAAGAAGAACTTTGAAGACCTTGATGAGGAAGTTGTCAACAAGAAGCCATTGATCTTCTGTCACTTTGCCAGTGGTATCGGTGATCCTAAATACCTACCCATTGATCAGTGGGCTGACCTCAACAAGTTGCTCACTGAAGCCCTGGATAACTACAATGAACTGAACGCAGCCATGAACCTTGTGTTGTTTGAGGATGCTATGAGTCATATCTGTCGTATCAACCGAATCCTGGAGTCTCCACGTGGTAATGCCCTTCTGATTGGTGTTGGTGGCAGTGGTAAACAGTCTCTGTCACGACTGTCAGCTTTTATCAGCAGTCTGGATGTGTTCCAGATCACACTACGTAAAGGCTACTCTATTATTGACTTGAAGGCAGACTTGGCTGCTCTGTACATGAAATCTGGACTGAAGGGAATGGGCATGGTCTTTTTGATGACTGATGCTCAGGTTTCTGATGAGAAGTTCCTTGTGCTTGTCAACGATCTGTTGGCCTCGGGTGAAATCCCTGATCTATTTGCTGATGATGAAGTGGAAGAAATTATCAACGGAGTGCGAAATGAAGTGAAAGGACAAGGTCTTGAAGACTCCAGAGAAAACTGCTGGCGATTCTTTATTGACAGAGTTCGTAGAATGCTTAAGGTAGGTTCATGTCCAAATCTTTTATTTTACCAATAACATTAAGTTAACAAATAAACTTGTAATTGAGATCTTTCGTAACCTTGAGCAAATGTGATATAAACAAATTACATTTAAGGTCATCTTGTGCTTCTCCCCTGTTGGATCCACACTGAGAGTGCGCGGTCGTAAGTTCCCTGCTGTAGTCAACTGCACTGCCATCAACTGGTTCCACGAGTGGCCGGAAGAGGCTCTTATCAGTGTTAGCGGCAGGTTCTTGGAGGACACTGAACAACTTGATGTGAGTTTTCTTTTATCTCAAACATTATACTTTATTGAGTTTAATATTGTCTTTTCATGGTTCAAAACTAACTTTAAAACAAAATGATTAATTATTTGCTGTTTACCACTTCTAGAAATAAATTAATTTATATATAATGATGAATTGAAAACAGATAAATAAATGGATTTTATGTCCCAACTAAAGTACATGAATATTTCTTCAGATTGACACAAGAAGCTCTGTGAGTGAGTTCATGGCGTACGTTCACAAGTCTGTAAACCAGATCAGTAGTCAGTACCTGACCAACGAAAAGCGATACAACTACACCACACCAAAATCCTTCCTGGAGCAGATCACTCTTTACCAAAACCTGCTTAAGATGAAATATGAAGAACTCATGGCTAAGATTGTTCGTCTAGAGAATGGTTTGGAGAAACTGAGAAGTACTGCCTCCCAAGTGGACGACCTCAAATCTAAACTGGCATCGCAGGAAGTGGAGCTGGCTCAGAAGAACGAGGATGCCAACAAGCTGATCCAAGTCGTTGGTGCAGAAACTGAGAAAGTGACAAAGGAGAAGACCATTGCTGATGAAGAGGAGAAGAAAGTGTCTCAGATCACCATTGAAGTAGAAAAGAAGCAAAGGGATTGTGAGTCTGATCTGGCTAAAGCTGAACCTGCCCTGCTGGCTGCCAAAGATGCTTTGAACACTCTCAACAAGGTAAAAAGATGTATACATGCAAATCTAATTGTTTATCAAGCGATTATAACAAAATCAATAGAGAAAATTGTGTTTAGTGTTTTTGATTACTGAATCTTCCTTCTTTATGTTTGTTCAGTGTACAACAGAATCAATTCTTGATAAAATTCAATGTATTTCCAGAATAACCTGACTGAGTTGAAGTCCTTTGGCACTCCTCCTCCTGCTGTGGTAAATGTCGCAGGAGCTGTAATGTGTCTCATGGCCCCTAACGGCAAAGTTCCCAAGGACAAGAGCTGGAAGGCAGCTAAATCTTCTATCATGGCAAAGGTTTGTTTCAACAAAACATCTCATAAAATTTACACTGAGTAACATATACAACTAACTTCAAATTCAAATAAAATACTCTGTCTGTTTGCAAGGAAATAAAAAGATTGCTTTGTCTTTTTAGGTGGACAAGTTCCTTGATGACCTTATCAACTATGACAAGGATAATATTCCCGACACCTGTCTGAAGGCTGTACAACCTTACCTTGCTGACCCAGAGTTTGAACCTGATTTTATCCGCAACAAGTCCTTTGCTGCTGCCGGTCTGTGCTCCTGGGCCATCAATATCGTCATGTACTATCAAGTGTACTGTACCGTTGAGCCCAAGAGAATGGCTCTCAAGGCTGCCAATGATGAATTGTCAGCTGCCAGAGAAAAGCTTAGAGGAATCAAGTCTAAAGTAGCAGATCTTGAAGCAACCCTCGCTAAGTGTCAGGCTGAGTTTGAGAAGGCAACGAATGACAAACTTCGCTGTCAACAGGAAGCTGAGACAACAGCAAAGACCATCGAACTGGCTAACAGATTAGTAGGAGGTCTTGCATCAGAAAATGTCAGATGGGCTGATTCCATCCAGAACTACAAAGAACAAGAGAAGAGCTTGCCAGGTGATGTGCTTCTCATCACAGCCTTCATCTCGTATGTGGGTTGCTTCACCAAGACATACAGGTTGGATCTCATGGACACCTACTGGCTGCCATTCCTGAAGAGTCTCAAACACCCAATACCTATCTCTGAGGGACTTGACCCTCTAACTCTGCTGATTGATGATGCTGATGTGGCTACCTGGAACAATGAAGGTTTGCCAGGAGACAGAATGTCCACTGAGAACGCAACAATCCTAACAAGATGTGAGAGATGGCCACTCATGATTGATCCTCAGCTTCAAGGTATCAAGTGGATCAAGAGCAAATATGGAGCCAACTTGAAGGTGGTACGTCTTGGTGCAAAGGGCTACTTGGATGCTATTGAGAATGCTGTCCAGTCAGGAGACACAGTACTCATTGAGAACATTGGAGAAAATGTAGATCCTGTACTTGATGCCCTGCTTGGAAGAAACACCATCAAGAAGGGACGTGCCATCAAGATGGGAGACAAGGAGGTTGAGTACAACAAGGAATTCAGACTCATCCTGCAGACCAAGCTTGCCAACCCTCACTACAAACCTGAGATGCAGGCCCAGACAACCCTCATCAACTTCACTGTCACCATTGACGGTCTTGAAGACCAGCTGCTGGCTGCTGTGGTGAGCAAGGAGAGACCCGATCTGGAGAAGATGAAGTCAGACCTAACCCGCCAGCAGAACGAGTTCAAGATCACCCTGAAGGAACTTGAAGACAACTTGCTGCAGAGACTGTCTGCTGCCGAGGGTAACTTCCTGGGAGACTATGCTCTAGTGGAGAACCTGGAGACCACCAAGAGGACTGCTGCTGAGATTGAGGTGAAGGCAGAACAAGCCAAGGTGACAGAGGTCGAGATCAACACAGCCCGAGAGAACTACCGGCCTGCTGCAGCTCGTGCTTCTCTCCTCTACTTCATCATGAATGAGCTGCACAAGATTAACCCCATGTACCAATTTTCATTGAAGGTATGCTGACATGCTTTATCTTTCCATAGAGGAAAATACTCATTTTTGATTGGCTTACGGTCGTTACGTTATTCTTATGTACCCCATCAGTCTCACGGTGTACAAATTTCATGTACCCCGCTGCCATAGTAACAGCTCAAAGCTAAGAGTAGGTGTCGCATTTTGATCAGATGACATTATAAAATGTCGCATGCGGTGTACAGAGTTTTGAACAGCTGTTTACGAGTCTTATTAATTACAAACTTATTTTCGCCTTATTTGCTGCTTGGTTTGGAAACAAGTCTTATTTTGAATTGCTTGCTTGCTCAATTAAACCAACAATAACTTGTTTTAAGGTATTTACGTTACACAACTTTTAAGATTTCAGTCGAGACAGATGACACAATTTGGTTTACGTTTATGGTCACGGTCATTCAAGCGATATCAGCTGATCAGTCACTCACAGTCAAAACGCAATAACTGTAATAATGCTGTTTTAATGACATGACGGAAAGATAAATATGTTGTAGATATACTTCTCCCTCTGGTAAAACTGTCTCATATAACATCTTTGTACCAGTTTCACTCCTCGCCTGAAGGCTCGGGCGACACTGGTACAAAGATGCAACATGAGACCATATTTCCCTCTTGAAAAGCATACAACTTAAAATATTTTGATAATTCAAAACAAATGTAAGTCGTCTTGAACATATTTTACTGTACTATATTATAATGGAATATATCTGGAAGTTATTTACTTATCACATTTTCCTTATCTTCAGGCTTTCAGTGTCGTATTTGACAAGGCTATCGATCGAGCAGAACCTGCAGAAGAGGTGAAGCAGAGAGTCATCAACCTGATTGACTGCATCAGCTTCTCTGTCTTTGTCTACACCACCAGAGGTCTGTTCGAGAAAGATAAACTTATCTTCTCAACACAGATGGCTTTCCAGATCCTGCTGAAGGGCCAGGAGTTAAACCCAGTGGAGCTGGACTTCCTCCTGCGTTTCCCAGCAGTGCCCAATCTCACAACACCTGTCGACTTCATGAACAACAACTCATGGGGAGGAATCAAGGTAGGCGTTGGTCAATAATATATATTTACTTTAGTTGTCTATGGGATCTTTTCCACATTACATTTCAAATATCAAATTGTTGAATGCCTTACAAAAAGAACACCTCTGATGAGAAGTTTCCTACCAAGGTCATTATTTTCATATTCATTTAAATTGTAAATATTGTGTAAAATGTTGTACATATTTATTCTATATTTAAATTTGATAGTCCCTATACTTAACTTATTCAGGCTCTTGCCAATATGGAGGAGTTCCGTAACCTGGACCGTGACATCGAGGGTTCGGCAAAGAGGTGGAAGAAGTTTGTGGAGAGTGAGTGTCCAGAGAAAGAGAAGTTCCCCCAGGAGTGGAAAAACAAGACTTCCCTGCAGAAACTCTGCATGATGAGGGCACTCCGTCCAGACAGAATGTCATATGCTGTCCGGTAAGTCAGTCTCCTGTCATGTCAATATTATCATAATAGCCAAATATATACCTGCAACTCGCCAATTTGTGAGCTACTTCATCAAATGCCAAACTTACAGTACACCCTTCCACAACCTTTCTTACTTCAAAGTTCTATCATTTTCGTTTTATTCATGAAATAGCTCACGTCAAAATCATAGTTACTGAGAAAAATTTTGATACAGAACAGACTCTCACTCCTTCTTCTATTCAACAGGAATTTCATTGAAGAGAAGTTAGGATCCAAGTACACAGAAGGTCGTAGTGTTGAATTTGCCAAGTCGTTTGAGGAGTCAGGTCCCGGAACACCCATCTTCTTTATCCTGTCACCTGGTGTGGATCCACTGAAGGATGTGGAAGCTCTAGGCAAGAAGATGAACTTCACGGAGGACGCCAACAAGTTCCACAACATCTCTCTTGGTCAGGGTCAGGAGGTTGTGGCCGAACAAGCCATGGATCTTGCTGCTAAGGAGGGCCACTGGGTTGTTTTGCAGGTATGTCCATACTTTAGTATGCCGTCTTCAAAGAGAGGATCAATATATCTCATCTCATACTATTAAAAGGAAGCCCAGTATTTGTGTTCAGAAAGTATAAGTTTAGTTTATTTATTATCCATGTGTGAACATTGTTTATGGCATTGCTTGTTCTGAAACTAACCTTTTACGAACATTTTGGCACAATTTTTTTTAAATATCCTTTATTTCAAATAGATATCACGGAACTATAGTTCATGCTGTAAAACATAATATCCCTTGAAGCCTTAGAAGTATCTGAATGAGGATTTTAGATTCACAGCAAAATTTCAATTTACTAGAGTCAATGTCAAAACCAGTTCAAACCTCAGTCATTGTGTTCAGCAAGTACAGTATTGGCCTGAACTATAAGAAATATCAAGCCTTTGACCTCTATTTCTTAGAGTTATGTAAATTACCTGTGTTTTGAAAATAATGAAAGGAAGAAGCCTCTTCTTAATACATGAAGTACAAAAGATGTTATCTGAAAAAAAAACCTCATAAAACATATGTGTTTCAGAACGTCCATCTTGTGGCCAAGTGGTTGCCGAGTCTAGAGAAGAAGTTGGAGCAGTATTCTGAGGAGAGCAGCCCCGATTACCGTGTGTTCATCAGCGCTGAACCCTCTGGCACCCCAGAGTCACACATAATCCCTCAGGGTATCCTGGAGACAGCTATCAAGATTACAAATGAGCCGCCCACTGGCATGTTTGCCAATCTGCACAAAGCTCTTGACAACTTTAACCAGGTACGTTGCCTCTACCATGCAAGGTATACCATAGATTTAAAATTAAAATCTAAAATAAAAAAAACAGAAATCCACAACTCAAAACTCCTTTGTAAGTTATGAAAATATATTTCTTGTTTTCTAAGTGACATATATTGTTTTAGGACACCCTCGAGATGTGTGCCAGAGAGACAGAGTTTAAGAGTATTCTCTTCTCTCTGTGCTACTTCCATGCTGTGGTGTGTGAGAGGCGTAAGTTTGGACCCCAGGGATGGAACCGAGTGTACCCATACAACACTGGTGATCTGACCATCAGTGTTAATGTATTGTACAACTACCTGGAGGCTAACGCCAAGGTGCCATGGGAAGATTTGCGCTACCTATTTGGAGAAATCATGTATGGTGGACACATCACTGATGACTGGGACAGAAAACTCTGCAGAACTTACTTGGAGGTGTACATGCACGCAGACATGGTCAGTGTAGTGTATATGTTATGAGATTAAATAAAGTATGAATGTCTAAATGTTTATCAAAAATATAAATTACAAATATTCCTGATAATGGAGAGTGATTTTAAAGTAATACCATGAGCAGTGCAATGTATTTTTGCCCAGCATGAACTGTAACTAACTTGTCACTATGTTCCCAGCTTGACGGTGAGCTGTACCTGGCCCCTGGCTTCCCAGTGCCGCCGAACTCTGACTACAAGGGTTACCACGCATACATTGATGAGGTGCTGCCCCCGGAGAGTCCCTACCTGTATGGACTTCACCCCAATGCTGAAATAGAGTTCCTCACCACCATCTCGGACAATCTCTTCAGAACTGTTTTTGAGATGCAGCCACGTGATGCTGGAGCTGGATCCGGGGCTGGAGTCAGTCGGGAGGAGAAGGTTTGTTACTTTGCAGTCATTCTTGTTACTGTATTTGTCCATAGATAGCTGTTGTTATGAAGTGAGATTTCTTAGTTTTCTAATTGAACTTATCCTTAATTTTGTAGTGACATGTTTAGATATTGTTATAAATATCGTAGTTGCGACATTTCACCTATACCAAACTATATTTATTCAAAATTTGTGTCTCAAGGTGAAGGCAATCCTGGACGAGATTGTGGAGAAGCTGCCTGACGAGTTCAATATGATCGAAATCATGGGTAAAGTACCTCCAGAAGAGAGAACTCCATATGTGGTCGTCGCTTTCCAGGAGTGTGAAAGAATGAACATGCTCTCCAACGAAATGAAACGATCACTCAAGGAACTTGATCTTGGTCTCAAGGTAACATATATACTAATAAATGCATCAATACATGTAGTGACAAGTTTTGTCTTGCAGTTGTTTATTTATTTCGCATTGATTTTTCTGTACCATTACAATCACGAGAGGTATTGTAATCACTGTGTCATACTTCTTTTATGAAACAAAATCCGGACTGTTGGATGATTAAAGTCTCATGAAAGTTATATGACACAGGTAGCAGTACAGTATCCTCTCTGACTCAGACCTCTATCTAAATGTACTACTTTTGCCTCCAGGGTGAGCTGACCATCACGGCTGACATGGAAGATTTGAGCAATGCTCTCTTCATGGACCTGATTCCTGCTACATGGGCTAAACGCGCCTATCCGTCCCTCCACCCACTGGGGTTGTGGTACGCTGACTTGCTGCAGAGGGTCAAGCAGCTGGAATCCTGGACCTCAGATTTCCAGCTGCCTGCCTCTGTCTGGCTGGGAGGCTTCTTCAACCCACAGTCTTTCCTCACTGCTATCATGCAGCAGATGGCCAGGAAGAATGAGTGGCCGCTTGACAGGATGTTCTTGCAGTGCGACGTCACCAAAAAGGTTCGCGAGGACATGGCAGGCCCGCCCCGAGAAGGTGCATACTTGCATGGCTTCTTTATGGAAGGAGCAAGATGGGACACACAGACGGGCATGATTGCGGAGGCCCGACTCAAGGAGCTGGCACCCATGATGCCTGTCATGTTCATCAAGGCTATCCCAGTGGACCGCGTGGACGCTAGGAACGTGTACGAGTGTCCAGTGTACAAGACCAAGTCTCGTGGACCCACCTTTGTGTGGACCTTCAACCTGAAGACGAAGGAGAAGGCGAGCAGATGGATCCTGGGTGGCGTGGCCCTCCTGCTGCAGGTGTAGATACTCCACCAGGTCCACAGTATTATACATCTTCATCCAGCGCCTTTACTGCTGGGAGAACCTGCCAAAATGGGAACTTGTTTGGCTCTGTGATATGTTTATTTTTTTATATTTACCTTCAAAGTGGACTTAACAACCAAATGTGTTTGTTGTGTTAAATCACTTGTATTTAAAATCAGTTATACTGTAGACAATATTCCAACAGCATTAAATATGTGCCATGAATTGATTTGAAAAGTTAAATGAAGTTTAAAATTCACATTTTTTGATTAAGTAACTGAACAATTAATCTTATTGAAATTTATATGAATTATCTGCTTGTTTATATGTTCTTGTACCAAATATTTTGATATTTTATTTCATAGTAGCGAGATGAAAACCTATTTTAAAAAAAAAAAAACATTGTCTCATCATTTACAAATGAAAAATGAGCAGATTTACTGATGATAATCTGTACATGTAAAGGTCATTGTGTCAGCTTGATTATAATAACTTTCATGGTGTTATTTCAATTGTCAGTTTTATGCGTCTGTATGTAAACTATTACCAAAAACATGTCAAATTCCTTCATAAGATGATATTTGAATACACTACTATTATTGCAGAAAAATGTACCAACGTTTTCTCTTGTTTGTAAAATCACCTTGTTCATCCATGTGATATTTCAGCATTGTTAATATTTATTTAATAAATTTGTTATCATTGTATTGAAAGAAAGTAAGCGATTTGCAAGCTTTGAAAAAAAACACATTTACAGCCTTGTTGCTTGTTCAATAAAATTTATTAACATAAGAAACCTTTTTTTGTTGAATTCTGTGTATAATTCTGGGCATAAAACAGAAGCATGCTACATCAAGGTATTTAAGCCCTCCAAATTGGTTATCCTATTCATGGGGGACAGAAGATATTTGTATAGAATAGCTGAATGCCCGGCCAGCCCAGTTGGAATAATTACATATTATATAGAATGTATGTACATACAAGGAAAATAATATGATGAAATCAAAGGAATTATATATGGTAAGAGGCAGTTGAATAATTGGAGGTAAATGGAAATCTGGGAAAGCTGTAAGGATGAAGAAAAGGGGGCAAAGTGTATGGCGGCTGCGATTAATGGAGGCAGCTTGATGATGGGTGTGCAAGGGGGCAGCGCGTATGGCAGCTGCGAGGTATAACGGAGGGCAGCGCGTATGGCAGCTGCGAGGTATAACGAAGGGCAGCGCGTATGGCAGCTGCGAGGGATAACTGGAGGGCAGCGCATATGGCAGCTGCGATGGTTAACAAAGGGCAGCGCGTATGGCAGCTGCAATTACTAAAAGGGGCAGCGCGTATGGCAGCTGCGAGGTACTAACCGGAGGGAAACAGCGCGTATGGCAGCTGTAATGTAAATAGTGAGGGAAAGCATGGGAACTGTAGGCATGATGGGTATGGAAATAGTAAGTTTTATGATTATGGTGATGAAGGGGATGGTGGGTGGGAACAAGCAAGTGATTATGAAATGAGCATAAACAGGCAGATGTATATGCGCAGGTGCTTAAATAGCTAATGAAAGTGACGTACTTCCGGTAGACGGAAGTGAATGAAGTTACATAAAAACGAATAAAAAGTAAAGAAAAATAGTAATAAGTTATAGTTGTTGCACAAACTATAATTATAAAATTCTCATTTTGTGCAACAACAACATAAGGCATGGATATATAATAAAATATTTAATACATGAATTTTGGCAGAAATACATATGAAAATACATATTTGGGGGCTGGCTCGGATTGAGAAATTATTGAGAAAGGATTATATGAAACTCTTTGGATTATAAAAAAGTGATAATGGCATGTGCCTTGGGGGACAGAAGATATTTGTATAGAATAGCTGAATGCCCAAAACGAGGTTTTTGAGGTAGAAAATACCGAGAGCCCCCAAGGTATGTGTGAAAAGTAAGTAAGTTGGAAATATTGGTTGCTTAATATTTTTTCTTTAATTTTTTGGGTTAATATTTTAATAATATGATTTAGTTTACAGGGAGAAGAGGAAGCTGGAGAGTGCAGATAACTGCTTACAAGAAATGGCGAGAAATGTACATTAGAAATAAATAAAGCTAGGATAAGGAAAATAAAAAAATAAACAAAATAAAAAACATGAAAATAGAGCTGGGAATTGCAAATACAGGAAGATATGTAGTAATAAATATGAAAATGATACTTGTGAATAAACTGAATGATTTAGAAGTAGGAAAACATGAAGCTAATGATAATACAACAGGTCAAGTATATATGCACAGGAGAAGGTGTAGAAAATACAACGCTACACGCACAAGGAGAGTTGAGCTTGTCGCAAGACAGTTTCTGGTGTACGAATGTATCTAGTAAAACAGTCTGACTGCCATCGTCCAAGAGTTTTGATCAAATGATCTTCTAGGCGAGCTTTAGCTGCTGAGGTAGCGGCTCCAATGCGGAAGGAGTGGCCTGAATATAGCGCAGAGTTCAGACCGATTTGCTTTAGCACCACACTCAAATCTTTCAGGAACATGGTTCTGCTGATAGCAGTATTAGCAGCATTAACAAACAGGGGATCGGACTGGGACGCTCCGCACAAGCGTCGTGTACGTAGAAGGTTATGCATACACATCACAGGACACACCACCTTGTCAGTGGCAAACAAGGAAACATTGACTCCTTGACGAAAAGGATCTGTTTTAGAGGCTTTGAGGGTCACAATGCATCTACGCCTCTGTAGATCCACTGACACATCACGTAAACACAGGTTCAGTGCGGGATTGAACGATGAACCACAGGTTATCTCCCCACACCTGAGGAATCCAAAGAATGCCACCACACACATACACTCCAACACTAGATCATTGAAAATATTGAACACCCCAGACCTCAATCTGGTCACTATATCGCAAAGAATGCTGTAGGTAATTGGAAGTCTTGTCTTCTTGCTCACACACTTAATACGTTTATATCCACGGAGTAGGGTTTGTAATCTATTCATGGAACCAAGGTGGATATTGTCGAATAGTGTGGGAACTCCTGCTTCAAGATAGGTAAAGCGAATTCCCGCGAGGTAGGTTTTAACGGTGTCGTGCTGCAACTTGAGGTGTGAAAAGCAGTGAGCTATGAAATACTCCAGCAGGATTTCACTCACTGGTGGGAGGCTTGCTGTATACAAGTTTGTGTACAGGTTGAATAACAGTAGGAACTGCAGGTACTTGTTATAGCCTGTTGCATAGGTAACTCTTGTAGTAGAACTGATGGCTGCTGTCCATAGCCGTTGAAGATTCTGATTTAGTTCCACATGATGTAGCAGCTGTTGGGGCACGGTGTTGGAGTCGGGGCGGCGGCTGGAGCGAGGCGGCGAAACCGGGTCATCTGGAATCGTGAAAGAGAGTCAGCAATCTCATTTGTAGCACCTGGCACATGTCTAGCTCTAACTAAGAAGTTACCGATAGCAGACTTCCATGTTAAGGTACGAACAAGTGACATAATGTGAGGACACTTAGAACGACCTCTGTTTATAATACTGACTGTAGCTTCATTGTCACAGAAAAAGGTAACACGCTTCTTGCACCACTGGTCCCCCCACAACACAGTAGCAACTACTATAGGGTAAAGCTCTAGGAAAGCTGTGGATGGTTTAGCTGGCAAGATATCTTGTACGTCTTCCCACTTTTGTGCAAACCAGTGATTTAGGAAAAACCCTCCATGACCAATAGAAGTCGAAGCGTCCGTAAACAGTTGGATCTGTGGGGCAAGGGTTAGGTGTTCATCGTGGAAGAAAGAAATGCCGTTCCACTCATGAAGAAACATTCTCCATAAGTTCAATTCTGTGCGACAGGACGAGGACAGGGTAACATGGTGATGGAGTTCAGTGACTGTTGTTGATAACTGGATGAGATAAGAGACGAAGGAGCGTCCTGGTAGTACCACTCTACTGGCATAATTAAGGTGTCCCAATAAAGATAGTAGGTCCCTCTTGGTACATTTCCTCCTTCCACTGAATGAAGAGAGGATCTCACGTAAACGCTGGAGCTTATCCAAAGGGAGACTAGCCGTCATACTGAGTGAGTTCAATACGATTCCGAGATATTCAATTTCAGTCACTGGACCCACCGATTTGTGGGTAGCTAGAGGAATGTTTAATTGCTTGAAAAGGTGGACTAGGGTATGCATAGTTTGATGAGCGTCATGACCTGGGTGATCAACAGTCAAAAAATCATCAAGTAGGTGTAAAATAAAGTCCACATTACACTTATGCTTCAAGATCCAACAAATAGCTTGTGACAAGGTATCAAATATCACTGGGCTGGATCTGCAGCCGAAAGCCAATCTGGTGTAGAAATAGTACCTATTGTCCCATTTAAAGCCGAAAAAGGGCCAAGCCTGTGGTGAGAGTGGGATTTGTTTGAAGGCATCGCTGATGTCCACTTTGCACATCCAGGCGGCTTGTCCTACGGCTTTAATTCTTGAAACAGCTTGGTCGATAGTAACGTAATGCATGGAACAAGAGTCTTTATCTATCAAGTCGTTGATGCTAGGTACCTGAGACTGGTGAGGGGCTGATAAGTCCAGTATTAGGCGTTTCTTGAGGCTGTATTTCCCAATTGCCAAACCGAGCGGGCTGATTCTGTACACAGGAAAAGGAGAATGAGGGAACGGTCCAATCACATAGCCGTTAGTTAGCTCCTTCTCAACAAGCTCTGTCACTGCAGCAGATTGTAGCCTCGCACTTAGGTTATTTGAGCATTCATGTGATGCAGTAGGGATGGGATGCACTTTGGGGTCAAAGCCATTGATGATGCCCTGGAGGAGGTAATTAACGAAGACAGAATCAGGGTGTCCGGACAGATGCTGTTGTAAGGATAACACGTCAATAGGTGAAAGCTTGAGAGGTTCAGATGGGGTGTTGGGCAGCAGTCATTCATTTTGCTTCTGACGACATTGACGGAGACCATGACGAGAATCCTTACATCGTGTGCAAACGTGGGCATATGTGCACTGGTAACGCCGGCAGCCTGCGTCATTGAAGTTATTACAAATTTCACGATTGTCAAATCGAACCCTGTCTCTGCCTCTTATGTCTCTACCCTTTACGTCAGTACCAAACATCCTGTTTTTCGGAGGCTGTAGGGAATCAGCATTTGGACACATGTCAGTGGCATGGGTAACACTGTGGCATCTCTCACATGTCCTAGCCCTTTTTCCTGAGGTGACTAAGGTCCACAGATTAGTGTCCCTGATGCCCCAGTTGACAGGAACACCTTTCTCAGCATAAGCAGCCACTCTAGAGGCGAAGAGTTTGTGGTAATCATAATGGGAGCTACCCCCATAGTATCTGGAAAGCATTATGCATGTTTGCTGGTGGAGATCAAGTTGACGTAGTTTGATAACATCATCGCCACACAAGATACGTTTGTAAGTATCAAAAGCCTCAAGAAATTCCGGAAGAGACAGTGATCTGTTCGTCCTAACATCCTCCCTTAGAAACAAGGTACTGCCGTTAATATCGATGGAGCGTGTCTCTCCCAACTCTTGATTTGGCAGGAGCAGGACAGCCAAATTCACGTATTTCCCTTCTTTAATTTTCCTAACTACGGCTGGGGGAACAGTGTCAATGTGAGGTAATGAATCAGAGGCAATACCTGCGAGGGGGAAATCTGTTGATGAGTGTTGTGTCTCTGGTGACTGGAAAGAGTGGCTGTCCTGTCCTCGACGATCGACGAGCTCTCTTAGCTGTGCCAGTTCACGCCTGAGTGATACAATGGTGTTGCCGGAAGTTGCCTCGTTTTCATTACTGGAGGGGGCACCAGTGGGCCTGTCCAAGAAACTATCTTGTCTTACTCTGGCTGCTGCTAGCTCTGGCAAGATAGGCAGGGACACGGAATTTACATCCATAGGGGCACTTGGTTGAACGTCTTGTGCGTGGTCCTCAAACAGAGTCGAGCGAGAGTGGAGTTGAGTTGGGGTGATACCCTCGAAAACTTCCGATGACGTCACGGTGCTGGATGACTGACTTTGGCGAGGCTCACTGTGTTGAACAGGCCTGTTCTCCTCATAAAGTTGCCACAGTGTTGCACGAGTCCAGGATTGAGGAACTCTGAAACCCATCTCCCGTAATTTTTGCCGTAGATCGGTGCCTGTGAGCCGCTCTGGGGGATATGTCACCTGGGTGATGGTGGCATGATGGCCGTCCCGCTGGGTAGTACGACCCGTAGAATTCTTTGATTTAGTGGCAGAACGGGTACGTCCAAGGGATTTATGGCGCGTCGCCATGTCGTAGAGATGAACCACTGACGTAATATGAGTTAGAAATTCGGCGATGGCACGGAGAAGGTAAATGCCAGTACGGATGTCTTTTAGATTAAGAACAAGCGAGTGATTATGAAATGAGCATAAACAGGCAGATGTATATGCGCAGGTGCTTAAAGGTACATCCATTGTGTTGTTGGGGGTCAAATATGACAAACGTTGTAAATGGTCTTATTTTATCGAGAAGTACCAACTGTTACCGAAAACAACCATTTTAATGATACTGGACTTAGTATATTGACGATATGAAGGTAAAAGTAGTGATTTCTGATCGAAAACCGGACAATGCACCGCGTGTGGCGCGCGCCACAGAGTCAAACGTAATTTTTGAATCTTATTTACCCCAGACAAAATAACAAAATCGGGTAAATAATGTTCAATAGGTCATATAACTACTGTGCATGTAAATAGGACGTTCACTTTCGGTTTCTACACATGCATAATGATGTTACTCGATTTTAATTGGAAAATAGTAAATATGATATGTATGGCGATTGGGGATGAATATGCAAGATAAGTGAATTTAATTGTATTGTAAACATCACATATGGTGTGTTGGAACGTATTAAAGCCAAATAAAATTTTATGAAACACAATGGATGCACCTTTAAATAGCTAATGAAAGTGACGTACTTCCGGTAGACGGAAGTGAATGAAGTTACATAAAAACGAATAAAAAGTAAAGAAAAATAGTAATAAGTTATAGTTGTTGCACAAACTATAATTATAAAATTCTCATCCTATTTCAAACAATTTCTGAGAAAAGCTGTTGACGTCCCTTTTCTCAGACGTACGGAAGCCACTTCATGGCGGGGGATAATAATTTGTACCCTGAGTGTGTAATAAGGAAAATGCTCATTTAGGCTTAGAAATAAGCAGCCAATGAAATCACTTACAATCGAGCAATGTTGGCAGTCTCCGGATGGGAAGACTGATAAGCTTATAAACACTCGAGGTATTTAGTAGTTTAGCAGATTGAAAAACCCTGATAAAAAAACATCTTCCAATGGATGGACAGAATCTTTGGTATTACTATATATACCCCCCGGACCGTTGGTAGGGGGCATAGAAATTTTAATCTCCATGTAACAAAGATGTTTGAACTTACTGCTAACTGGTTTAGGAGAAGACAAAACGCCCGTATGTGAGTGTGGATCAAGACCAAATTTATGAAAGTCACAATGTTACTGCTTCCTGTGTCAATTGGTTCAGAGAAAAAAGGTTTCTAGGAAAGTGCCGGCATGCATGGCTCACTACAAATTTTCAGCTTTGGGGTGGAAAGGTTCTTAAAGGGGCCGTAGCACATTTTTTGCAAATCATATTTTTTTAAATTTCCCATTTATAATGATGTCATTAACATAAAACATCTTATTACCCATATGTTTGAAAATATCCTAGTTCCCTGACTAACTATACCCCCGCCTTACAGCGTAAGCGGGGGTATATAGAGTTCATTATTTCCGTCCATTGGTCCGTCTGTCCGTCCCAAAACTTTGTGCGGAGCAGATCTCCCAAACTATACATGCTAGCATCACCAAACTTCATACACATGTCAACCATGATCCCTAGTTGTGCCTTTTGAGGGTTAGAACTATTTCTGAATTTCATTTTTAGCTCATCAGGCCTGAAAATAGATTCACATTAAACATGTCCATAATGTAGACATTTATCTCATTTCTTGTTCCTATTGAATAAAATTAAAAGTTAAAGTTAATAGAAAACTAAATCAGTTATAAAGTATAAAATATGATATAAATACGGTATACCAAATTGACTCGTACTGGAAATTCTCATTAATTAATTAATTAATTCTCCAAATAATTACACAAAATCATGAGATATTAAAAAACTCCATTATTTACTCTTAAATTTCAATGAACATTATATTACATTTAATAAAAGATTCTGTATTAAGTCTTTAGAATACTTTTAGACTTGTGTACCTTTATCAGCAAATTCACTTGCAAAATACAAATAATTACTCATATGTGAAATGTGAGACAAAGATAAAATATGACTTATAATTTTTGTTAGACCTCCAATTCTAAGTTTTTAATTCTCATCATCTCTTTTTCATCAGACATATTATATTCTCACATGTTAGAACTCTCACATCAGAAAGATGAAATGCCTTTCCCTCAGGTAGGTAGGTAGGTAGGTAGGTAGGTGGAATTAAGGGCGACGTTGGGCCAACAAATGGCCTATATGCGCCCTGCATATAAAAGGATTAAAAAGATTAGAAAATAATTATACAAGAGGTTAAAAAAAGATTCATATGCAGTCATATTTGCCCGTATTGCATACGTAATCTAAAAGGGCTCTTTGAATGTCACCATACAGCAGGTATCTCCAAGAATAGACCTCAGATCGAAGGTACTTGATCTTGATGATACCACCTCTATAAGTTCTTGACGATGGATATTATGTCCCTCGCACTCAATTAAAAAATGAAAAACAGTTTCTGGGTAATTGCCAGCACAATCCTGACACATTGGAGATTTATCCTTGTCTAAAATGTTTTTGTATGCATTTAAGCCACAGTGGCCGAGTCTTAATCGAGTCAAAACGACTTCATCTCTTCTCTTTTGACGACGAATCTTTACATGCTTATTGACTTTAGGGCATAAGTTGTACATATGTCTGGCATTGGTGCCATGTTCCCAGTCACTTTGCCACATTTGGCAAATTGCTTTATGTATAACAGTGAAGTAATCTTTTGGTGTTCAGGTGTTTTCTTTAAAATTACCTCCCTTACCTACTTACTGATTGAAGTGCACATAAAATCTCAGAAAAAAGGTGTTTACTGAAATAGGCTTTTAGGTTATGATCCCTGTGACCCATATTTGGGGTCACAGACTCACCAAATTTACAATTTAGAATCCCTTACAGCCAAGGAGTCTGTACATAAAATTTCAGCTCGCTAGAGCTATTGGGACTGGAGAAGAAGATGAAAATAGTTTTTTAGGTAATGACCCCTGTGAGCCACAGTTGGGGTCACAGGGTCACCAAATCTACAATTTAGAGTCCCCTTCAGCCAAGGAGTCTGTACAAACAAATTCAGCTCTCTGGAGTCATTGGTTCTGGAGAAGAAGTCAGGTTACTTCTCTGCTGTGTTACTGATTTAGTCTTACACTCAGATGCTCAATAGAATTTATTAATTAAATATTGAAAAGGATCCTATGAAACTATGAGCCTATGAGAAACAGGATTTTTAGAAACAAATAGGGGCTCTTTTTCATTATGTAATAAATGTTGATAATTCCAGGATAAAAATAGGAAGTAAAACAATAAACTGCAAAGGTCTACATTATTTATAATGAATATGGATTAATGTGTAACCAATTTTGATAATAAATTTGATGACCGAGCAATGACTTATTATGTAGTATCTTAACCTTTTCCGTGACTAAAAAATGACTCTTTGAGGAAGTCATTTTGTGCGGAGCAGATCTCCAAAACTATGCATGCTAGCTTCATCAAACTTCATTCACATGTCAACCATGATCCCTAGTTGTGCCTTTTGAGGGTTAGAACTATTTCTGAATTTTAACTTTTGCGGTTTTCATGGAAACGTGACTAAAAGTACTAAAAAGTGTCTCTTTGAGGAAGTCATTTTATGCGGAGCAGATCTCCAAAACTATGCATGCTAGCTTCATCAAACTTCATACAAATGTCAACCATGATCCCTAGTTGTGCCTTTTGAGGGTTAGAACTATTTCTGAATTTTAATTTTTGGGGTTTCCATGGAAACGTGACTAAAAAGTACTAAAAAGTGACTCTTTGAGGAAGTCATTTTCTGCGGAGCAGATCTCCAAAACTATGCATGCTAGCTTCATCAAACTTGATACACATGTCAAACGGGATCTCTAGTTGTGCCTTTTGAGGGTTAGACCTATATCTGAATTTTATTTTTTGCGGTTTCCATGAAAATGTGATATAAACAGGGACTCTATAGAGAAGTCTATGATCCCTAGATGTGTCTTTTGAGGGTAAGACCAATATGGAAATGCTATGTTTGGATGGTTGCTATGGAAACATGACTTCAACAGTGACTATGTAGAAGTCAGTTTGTCCTAAGCATATCTCCTGTACTACATTTGAAAGCACCACCAAACTTGAAACACATGTCAACCATGATCCCTAGATGTGCCTTTTGACAACTGGACCTTAATTATATAGCTTACATCTTCCAATGTTATGTAGAAACATCTGAAGCTATGTGATCCACTTCATCAAACTGTATTGATATGTTAATCAATAGCCACAGATTTATAATTTGCTTATTTGAAACTTCTTTGACCTAAGCGGGAAGCAGGGGTATGTGAGCTTTGCTCGCTTCTACACTTGTTTTACAGGCATCAAATGGAATAAAAATGGTAATAAAGAAATTATTACACTCGAATGTGTGCCAAATGCCTTTTACGAACTTCGTGCAAATTAATGTATAAACCTCGCTCTCGCAATACACAAATTCACACTCGTTTCGTAAAAGTCATGTGGCACACTTCCTCGGGTAATAATCTCTATTTATTACACAAACCAATTATCCGTAGTGGTAATACAGTGTTGTGAACACATTTTATTATTTCGAATTACAAAAACCATATATACACTCAATTTTTAACTTGATTTAACTGAAGAGAGTTTTACTATTGGTGACATTAATTTTTCAAAAACATTTAATCATTGATAAAAAAAAACACGTGCTAGTACCCCTTTAAAGAGCCATGAAGGATGTTGATGAATATATCGGAAAATTGCCAAAAATCTATCTCCGTGAAATATATACACCTAATTTTTCACAAATTTTTTCGACCCCTAATGAGCCGAGAAATTGCACTAATTAGTAAAGGTGTTTTCCAGTCTAAATATAGATCCAGTCTATTATTTTAAAATGCAAAGCATTGTGGTCTCCCGGTAGTTCACACACTGTAAACAAAGACCCGAAAGAATAACAAGATTTATGAGCAATGAAAGAAATTGAAATATATGATTTTTGGCGGTTATTTATTTACCATTTCATTTCATTATGTTTTTGCTACAGATATTGGAATAATTGTTTTACCCAACAAGGTATTTAAAAAATACTATTTTGCTTGAATTTTATAATTAATGAGAGTAAAAATTTGTCATAATATGCTGGACTTATTTCAATAAAAAAATACATTAAACAGGCAATAATTTGTATATTCTCAGTACATTTAGAAACATTGTTTGTAAAGCAATCGTCACTTTCAGTAATGTGTGACAAGGGTACCTTGCAAGAGGATCACGTGCATCACATGGGTTGTTATGGCGACTTGCGCTAGAGACGAGCCATCACGCTTGCTGTTGTGTCGTACGTTTTAAGCAATAAAAATAATTCTGTTTATATGACGTCAGATACCCTTAGTCGAAGGGGGTACATCTCTTTGAAACCAAATTTCATTATATTGTCGTGATATGAAAACTATTTAACACATGTCATGTTGTAGATTCTCTGGTGATTGATGTTATAAGTATATTTTCCACAAATTATTTTTAATTTGAAACACTAACATCCTTGATGGCTCTTTAAGGAAAAAACGAAAATGTCAAATTTGGACACAATATATCCGTCTTGCCTTATACGCTTGATGAGATGAGCTCTGTAGCTCATCAGGATCTGTAATGTTTGCAAAACCGAATTAAATTGTTCTCAGCTAGTTCTAGAGCTTTTCATACTGGAAAATAAGTCAAAACTAGGTTCTACAATTTAGAATCCCCATTGTCTGAAGACCTTTTGGTACTGGAGAAAAAGATGAAAATAGGTCTTTAGATCATTACCCCTATGACTCTTTGTGGGGTCACGAAATCTGAAGATGAAATGATGAAGACTGAAATAGATTTTTAGGTCATGGTTTGAGGCCTTTATTTGGGGCACCACTTAGAATCCCCATTTGCCAGGGAGTCTGCACACAACTTTTCAGCTCTCTAGACCTTTTGGAACTGGAGAAGAAGATGAAAATAGGTTTTTAAGGATGTGACCCCATTTGGGGTCACAGGGTCACGAAATCTACAATTTAGACTCCCCATTGGCCAAGGAGTCTGCACACAACTTTTCAGCTCTCTAGACCTTTTGGAACTGGAGAAGAAGATAAAAATAGGTTTTTAAGGATGTGACCCCTGTGAGCCCATTTGGGGTCATGGGGTCACAAAATCTACAATTTAGAATCCCCATTGGCCAAGGAGTCTACACATAAAATTTCAGCTCTGTGGAGTCTTTGGCGAAAAGTTTACGGACGCACGGACGGATGGACGGAGGCCGGACACCATGCCATGACATAAGCCCATCGGGCCTTTCAGGCCTGATGAGCTAAAAATTAAGTGTATATATTCAACATACTCGATGGCTCCATAATTATGAAGTCTGAAAATTATCAACCAGGTACCGGGAGATTGTATTTAATTCGAGAGCAGCAATTGTGTTGAAAACTGCTTCCCATCATGATAAACAAGAAAACATGAATATTTGAAATGTATTTATTTTCAGGCGGTCACCCATAACAATAACAATGTGCCTACCAGAGGCACGTTAACATACTGAGTTGAGTCTGATCTATCACCTTGGCTATCACACTCCTACGGCTTCAAATAATTCAGCTTCTAATGATACAATTATTACATTTACAATTATTATATAACTAATATTTTGTGTTTAATTTTCACATTTTGAGGAGAGATGGGACGAGAAGTAAATATGCAAGAATATTGCCATTAATATAAATTTTGTTGTCAGCACCATCTCTCACCAATTTTGTTTTCACCATGAAAAAAACATTGCATGTGAGATACATACGTAAGATTATACTTTGAAAATTTATGACACTTTTTGAAGATAAAAGTAATTTTAATTACTGTTTTTCGCATATACAAAAGGATGTCCAAAATATTCTAAATATTGCTTTCCGGGTAATTGTAATATGATATGCGAATATGGTAATTGAGTTCAATTTGTGGGTACCATCTCTCCGTAATTAAACACTTTAAATTATTGATACATCAAGAGGAAACAAGCGTTCTGACATATAAGTATTTAACACCCTCTATCAATTGAGGTAATCTGAAATCTTGAAACAAACATTTGTCTTTGGTATTGAAAGAGAAGAAGCAGCTTAAGAGTGAGTGAGATAGCCCGGTGAAAGACAAGGTCGACAGACTCCTGGAAGCTGAGCAATCTTCAAGCTATAAGCTACACACAACATCACATCACATCACGTCAAGTCTCGTCAGCTCAGGCAGCAGGAGCTGGAGATCAAGGTCGTGATCCTGCAGCACTGACCGACTAACGACTGGGACCAGTGTATACGGATCAAGCTTAAACAATGATCATTACAATATCAGGATAATACACGTCCACGACTAATGCATTGGTGTCATAAGATAAATGGTATTTATACAAAACTTCAACCTTAAAATACAACTATCAGTGCAAAGAAAACTACTTTAAAAAATTACTTTTATAGTTTAGAATAGCGGTAACTAAAATTTCATATGGAAATGACAATATCATTGGTTTCGTCTTGACTTGTACTGTTCCGATCCATTTAAGCCAGTTATATAAGAAACTCTTTTTGATGAATAAGTAAATTCCTTTTTAAAAATACACACAAAATATTTGTGTTCGATGCTATTAAGACGGTGACGTAATGATCATTGGCTGAGCGACACCCGTGTACGAGACCCAGATGCTCTCACTTTTGTCTGCACTACACACGGGACACACCCCACACACCTACACTACACCACTCCACAGTACAGTACAGTACACTGTCTTGTAGATACACTCTCCATATGACAAAAGTCTAAACACATAATCCAAAACACATGAGCATATCCTTAAAATATGTCCATAAATGAGCTTGTATCGCTGATATTAAATAATAAAATAATTAATACAGCATTAAAAACCATTGCATTTTTCCTGTCATAATGCTTTTTACTGTACAAATACTAAGACAATAATCTAAAAGAGAATGCATATTTTGTTATTAATATCTCACGATGCAAGTAATATTTGTTTGAATTAAGACCAAATGTCATGATTGAAGATTTCTCACTGAAAGTCATAAAATATTGAAGCATATTAAATGTAAAATAAAACATTGAGATTGACCACATAAAATAAAGCATTTCTATACAGAACTAAAATCCAGCAAGTTGTAAATTAAACATACCGTAGTTCCGAGCAATGTTTTAGGACATTTTTTAAATGTAGTTTTTGTGATTTTGAACACAGTTTGGTTATAGTCTGCCCCTCTGACATCCTCAGTATTATTTCTCCCCTCATTGTGTCGCCTGGATCACATGATCACGTTGTTACACTCGACTTCTATTTACAGACGTGTGCTAAAAACTGAAGGAAAATAAAAACTTCAGTCTGATTAAAATCGACCTTGTTCCGAGGAATAAAATTTGCAAAATAATATATCTACCGGGATGCGATCAGGTTCTGTAGATTCCTCGCCACAAGGTCTGAGAACATCCCGTATAGGCGTGTGTTCCGAACCAGTTTAGCGCAGCCAAAACCCAGTCAAATAGCTGACCAATCACATCATAGTATTTAAACGGTCGCTGTTTTGAAAGCATTCAGAACAGACAAAAGGATAGCTGTTTGGAGTTATCTGCCCCTAGCTTCTCGCACCGAAAGCATTTGTTGGGCATCTTTTGATTGGCTACCTGAATTGCGCTCGAACACGCGAGTCTACGGGCTGTATTCAGACGGTTTGGCGTGGAACCTACGACTGATATGAGTTCGTATCCCGGTAATTGCACTATTTTGCAATTTTTATTCCACGGAAAACCGTCGATTTTAATCAGACTGATAAAAACTTAATAAGAAGCAGGGTTTGAAATCAGATGCGGGAATATCGGGCTTACCTATGTGCACGAATTAATCGACTTATTCTCATATTTCAAAATTCAGCGCAAGCAAAGTGGAAAAGACATTGCAGTTTGGATAAATAATTCATGAAACATGGTACCAACTTTCTGAGGAACACTTCAGATTATCTGATTTATTTACTTCTATATTTAAGGAGATGTGTAAGTGTTTGGGACAAGAAGTGTATGGCTGACTATTGACTTATTTGGACAATTTGCAAATGACTTGCCAACATGTGTGCCAATTTTTATAAATGTGGGTAAATTTTAAATGAAGAAATTGGATCTAAAGTTGACTCTTTGTTTTTGCTCAGAACTTATAAAACATATCCTCTAGCAAACAAAAAAAACAATGCAACAATGATCATATTTTGCATTTGTCTGCAAAATATGTACAAGATTAATCAAAACAACCCTATTCAAGATGAAATTACTGGTATCTTAACCACCCTTTATATATATATATATATATATATATATATATATATATATATATAAATATATATATATTTATTACTCGCCCATGTAAGATACTGCAGTGTAACATGCGGCGATATTAAACTAATGTAATACCGCCGCACGTATGACGTCACATAGTTTGCAGTTAGAACGTCACAGTGGAAGTAACGTCGTCACAATGGAATCAGACTTGCGGGAATAATAGTTTCAGAGCCATGTGGGCTATTTCGCTGGATTATAGGTTGGCGAGTAATAAACAGTTTATTAAACTTTCTTCTATTAAATACCATTTTTATTAAACTAGTGAATGATTTGGTATCAAAATTGCTTTCTCTCCTTTTATACAAAATCATCAACTTGTTTAATAAAAGTGGTATTAAATAGAAGGTCGTTTAGTATCCTCTATATATCAAATAAGATATTTCATTGTTCATAAATCAGAAACTCATTGTTAAATACATTACATATTTAAATTATCAAAGAGAGAAAAATCCTTCATGTCTATAAATGATAAAATGTTAAATCCAATTGTTCTAAATAAAATACTACAATAAGATAAAATTAATAAGTTACATGACTAATTTGCCAACTTATATTATGCAATGTAAACTCAAAGAGATCATTCTGATAAATGCTAAAGTGATCAAATGATATCATAACAATATACCAACCAACACCACCGTAACCTGACAACATAGGTTGAAATCATCACAAAATATGAACAATAATTGAAAATGATTATGACATCTAATGACATCTAAAGAGAATCAACAAAAGGGCCAACTCAGGAGAATTCTAAAAGCATTGAACGTAATGTGCTTATTAATTATTTTTAGAGAAATAACCTTTAAATCTGTTAATGTCACAATCTTTTAATATTTTGTACCATGAAATGCTAAGATTTGATTAATAGCTATGTGATAATACATAATGGCTCAGAAATGAAACAAACATGTCAGATGTTACGTTAACATGATTAAAGAAAAGAGAGGACACACTCTCCACCCATACAGTGAAATATCCTATTCTACAACAGAGACAATCTCATTAAAATCAGACAGTAATTAAGTTGCACTACGTTACGTAGTGCAACTAATCATGGTCTGATTTTAATGAGACTGCAACAGAGAAAAGTTAAGGCAGATCTTCCATCAACAAGAACATCAGCAATCTTAATTCTCCAGTGAATCTTAGAAGATAATACAGAACATCCTCAAAAGCACACACCTCCCATCGCAGTGAAATTCAACACAGATGGTCAAACCCCCACTTTTTATTTTAGTCCACTGCACAGATTTTGTTCCGACTCAAAAGGGCCTTTCATCCAAATTTTTTAATGAATTTCCCCATCTTCTTTGACTTGGGTCAAAAGGGCCTTTCTTCCAAATTTTGAAATGAAGACAGCTTAAAGAATGCAAAACATGAAGAAGCCTTGTTTTCAGTACATTCTTCTAAGCTACTAAAAGCTGTATAATAAATTTACACACTCTTCTTCAATAGGCAGAGCTTTGTGTTTCAGTAATATCATTCGGTTGGTAAGTAACATTGACCAAGTTTCTTTTATGCAAAAAGGAGAGAAGGTTAAATTCTGATTACACATATGAAGTCATGAAGAAACGTAACAGCAATGATATGTGTCGGTGATGTACATCAGATGGTCAGTGCGGAGTTGGAGTGAGAGTACCTCCATCTTCCAATGAATAACAAGACATGAATTTCAGTGGACACGCTGTGCAGTGACCAGGTGTCTATTGCTTCTCGGTGATATGTAAGTCAAGTATAGATATCTCAGTATACAGCACACACGCTCAGAAGCAGTGTACAAATCTGGAATATCGAAATTTGCTGCATTGTAAATATGCTGGGGAATATATATTTTGGCTTTGTGATTAAAAAGAAACACTGGATTAAAAGTTTGAAATTCTACGTAAACTGTAGACAAAATTCAGATCAACGTAAGCTCAGTTTCACTTTACAGATCAAAATCACAATCACATCACTAGTTTAAAATAACTAGTCACTGACATAATCAATTCCTCATTATTCTGGGTTCTGCATACTTTTTACTTTTACTGGCCAACAAACTTAAGTTTCTCATGGCAGCAAGTATAGAATATATAGAATAAGTATAGAATATACCTTGAAATACAGATGCATCGTTTCAGATCTCTCTCTCAGATAATTTGGCCAATTTGAACACGAGGTGTGACTGGAAGCATGATTTGATCATATAAGCCCTATGTTTAGGTGTGAAACAAAGGAAGCTAGGAAGAATTGTGTACATTTCAACTCTGAGAGTGATAACAACAGCACATATGTACATAATGCATCTCCAGATACCTCTACAGACAAGGTTTCACGCCAGATGCTGTTTATATTCTCCAGGTGGGACTATCACACTTTTTCTGTACAATTATTATACATTTTGAGTTACAATTTTGATGACCTCAATGTAGTCATTATTTTAATTTAATAACATGACAAGACTTACGAAGTACATGTAAGCAATTGCAGACAGTAAATCAATGTCTAGTCTTTCTAAAAAGATCCATTTCGTCAATTGAGGATCTCACTTTATTCATAATGCTGTTCGCACCATAATAAATAATAAATCTGCTCTTAAAAGATGTTAACCATTGTCCACTGGGGCAAATCCTAACATTGTCAACATGTATATATATTTATTAACATAGCTAGAAACATTACGTATATATCTTGAATAGATTAGGCAAATACTGACGCTGAAGTTGGCATGTCCTGAGCATGGGTCGACGAACCAGCAACGAGTCATACAGATGGTGTAAACAAGCATGTAAATGTATATATAATATATATAATATATATATACACCGTGATATGTAAGCAGGGTTGTCTCCCCGTCTCTCCGTTGTGACTGAAGGAAGATGGCTGTCCCTGAAGACAAGGTAAGTCAAGTATTGCAATGAGGTTCCCAATCCACAGGTACCATGATAAAAACATTGGTACCACGAATCCCCTGGCACCGTGAATCCACTGGTACCATGAATCCACCGGTACCATGAATCCCCTGGCACCATGAATCCCCTGGCACCATGAATCCCCTGGCACCATGAATCCCCTGGTTCCATGAATCCACCGGTACCATGAATCCACTGGTACCATGAATCCCCTGGCACCATGAGTTCCCTGGTACCATGAATCCCCTGGCACCATGAATCCACTGGTACCATGAAATCATTAATACCATGAATACACCGATGCCATGAATGGACAGGTTCCATAAATTCACCGGTACCGTCAATATACCGATACCATAAATATATGGCTGACTGTATGTAGATCTCATTCCTACTTTTCATCAGTGGGTCATCTGCGGATTCTGGAATATACAATAAGAAATGATTCATGTGATAATTTCAAAAGTGTTAAAAAACAAACATCATAGTATTCATTCATTCTGAAACTTTGGCATATAAAAGTATCTTTGATCAGCGCAGAAGATTTTTTATCACAACTGAATTTCTTCCTTCTGATTAGAAACTTACCATAAAATGGATATGAGAGAAATAGAAGAACGATGAGACGAGCATAGAGATTGACGGACAGTAAAGAGTCAATTTCTTCATCATGCCCATTCTCTTCCTACAGAGGTGACCCCCTACAGATTTTCTATCGTAACCTCTGTTACATATTGAGCACTTGGCTAGAAATAGATACTGATTCATTGCATCAGAAGATAGTTGTGCAATCATCGATGTTTCAATCTGAACATTCCGTAACTGTCAATGACTGGAGTGCGATGTGCACATATTGTTTACAATCTGTCGCAGATGTAAAACAATTTTTGATTTGACAAAAATAAAGATGTTACCATCGTTGTAAACTTTCACCTCAAGGGTATTATGCAAGAATAGTATAACACTTTTATGTAACGGAGGTTATGATAGCACGTCTGAAGGGAGTAACCTCTATGAGAAGAGAATGTTTCATGCCAGTCAACAGAAGTCAGGAGGTACACACAAAAGAAACAGAGAAAGAAAGAGATGAATTGTCTTTTTATTCATAAGACAATAAAACAAAATACAGTGGGTAAGTCAGATTCACTCAGATTCAAGATCTGTGTCATACATCTTTATCTTTGTTTGAAATGATATTACTTACTGCAAATATTCATCATAAGATTGAGACAAACTTGAAATAAAAGAAGGCATAGTTTTCAATACGATTCCAAAGATCTATGGATAGGATTATTGAAAAGTGTGTCATCAGAAGTAAACTTCTAATATCTGTTGAAAGTGCCATTATTACTCTTCTGTAATGATATTGAGAAAAAAATATGTTGATAAAGGGTTTAGGGAAGAGATAAGGTAAATTGATATAGTCACACAGCTTCTGGTCAGACGGAACTCAACACAGCAAAATGATGATGTCAGTGTCCAATCTAGCACATGTAATTCTGCTTTTCATGCTGAAAATGATCAAATAGCCCCTAATATTATGGGGATTATTGTGCATTGTAATTTTAGCTTTGAACACACTTTTTCTGTCCTATTTTGACAAAATCCCCTCTCCCCCCATTTCTGCATGGAGGATAAATCCCCCTCGAATTTTGGTTCTAGATTGGACACTGTGTCAAATACATACTAGACAATACTAGCACGATAGCGAACGATACCCTACATAAAAGGACAAACAATGTATACAAACACTTAAAATAAATAACAAATAAACAGGACGCTAAAAAATTTCAGAGGGTTGAAAATTTACAACCTTCTTGTTTTGTTAATCTATACACTGTCATTAGAAATGTAAGTTCTTCTGTCATGTTCATTCAATAAATGTAGTCCCACAAGCTATTTTCAAGTTTTAATATTTCTTCATTATGTAATAAATAACCTCTTTACCTTCTTCACGGTCTGCTGGATGTAGTAACTTTATTTGCAGTAAAATATTGAGAAAGCTTATGGAAAAATATTGAGATAACTTTCTTTGAGTGTGAAAATCAGACGTTTAAAAACAAAATCCAAGGAAAGAAATACAATTTTCAGATGATGCTAGTTTTGCTACTATTAGGATGAAAATAAAGAATGAATACAGGGATTAAATCATGAAAAGAAAAATTTCCTTGTTTAATATGGACTGTGTAATACAGAGAACCATGCAAAGCATCGAACTGAAGGTAAACCAAATCAGTTAAAATTTGAAATGAATTGTTACAAACTGAAAAGAATTGTTAATGAAAAGGTCATGTAACTAGTCTACATTGCTCTGTATGTTAAATGCTGCACACAAAGCATGTGAGAAGGAAACACTTAGTTTCCTGTGAGCACTTACTGGTGAGGCATGTTTAACGAGAGCTGCCTCCTGAAAACAACAACATCGTCCAGGTAACATGTAAACAAGCAATAAACAAGCTTCAACACTCACTTCCTGCATACACCACATTGCAAGAGGGATCTTGTCCTGGTTCAGGGCCTTTTTTCACCAAATAAGTCGACTTTCGTTTTATATTATAGAATGAGAATTAAGTGGAACCAAAAGAAAGGAAAAGAGTTTCAAGTATTTAATGATAGGACAACCTTCTATAGTATTGTTGTCGGGTTGGAGTTTCCATTCCCATAATTAAATATTTTGTTTCTCAAATATTATTGGGTGATCACATTTTTTAAAAAGGATAAGAAACATTCAGTTTCCTATTGACACAGCCTAGGAACATCTTCAGCCCAAGACCTCACTACAATGTCGTGTACCCAGATCAGAGTTTGACATTCTGTACAATATCCCAAATAAATACAATTCACTTCACAAACCATGTACATGCAAATACATTGAACATATACCAGATACAAAAAGACAACAAAATTACATTTTAATCTCATCCTAATAAGTTTTCGAAAAGCTTTTCCCTAAGGTATGTCTCTATGATCTTTATGTATATGTTTTAATCTCACTAGAGTTGCCTCCCTTGAACAAGATGCTGGCTGGATATATCAGCAAGGTATTGTTGAGTCGGCTAATGACGAGGCATTCAATCAATATGCTCTCTATTTAATACATAGATAGTTTCACAGAAGGCTTATAAATGCAACTAAACATTTCATCTAGATGTTAGATGCTATATTGTTAGCAGCTATAATGTTAGTAACCAAACTGAAATGATTGCCATGAATTGTGCACAGTGAGATGTCTTACAATTATATTTATCCTTTTTCGAAAGAAAACACCCAATATCTTCATATTTATCAAACTTTCATTATTTTAATATTTCTTAAAAAGCAATTTGTTCAAAACATGTATTTCCATGTTTTGAATGCAGTTTTTCAGTTAACTGACTATTGGTTAGAGCATAAAATATTTCAAACATAACTCTTCAACTGTTGTATCAATAAAAGTACCAAAACATTCAAGTGGCCAACTTACAGGATTCAAAATTC
Organism: Gibbula magus; assembly: GCA_936450465.1. Lineage (NCBI taxonomy): Eukaryota > Metazoa > Mollusca > Gastropoda > Trochida > Trochidae > Gibbula > Gibbula magus. The sequence goes on from OW388290.1 coordinate 100,529,235, forward strand.
AAAAACTTCGGAATTGGCCAAATGATAGGTGCAGGTTTTAATCGAAAAGTTGAAAATAATATTTAAAATCAACATGCATGATTTTCAAAGAAGAAGACATAAACACATGCACAGCATCAATAAGCACCTACTAGTTACAATGCAGTTTGAAGGAGAATCACTGATTTAGTTTACCCAGGGAAATTCAGAGCACACAAATATTTCTATTTCCTAACATCAAAGATTAAATAAGCTCAGTTCAGTGACAGTCGATAGTACCATAACCACTATTTACAATTTAGGAACATAATGTTAACAAAGTCACCAAAACAATTGTCATCTCTGATAACATCATTGACAGTGTCTCAATTTTCAAGTATTTTGTCAATTCATATATGCTATAAAGGACACTGTTGAAATTGTTGCAACGGATACACAACTAGACTTATATGTTAGTTGATTATTATTAAAACTTTAATTTTTTAAAAACTTCATTTCTTGAATAAAATTCAAAATCAAAATTCAAATACCAATCAATTTAAGAGATATAGCTTAGACTACCATAAAACCATGCTGCCATGAAAAAAGGCAAATCTTGGAATCTTATCTTCCTTAACCCTTAACATGCGGGTCCCGGAATTATCCGGGCGGGCTATAAGCGATTCGTAGGTACCTCAATACGGATCCCGGATCGCTTACTTAGAAGAATTCACTGCTGTCTATGTACTTGGCTATCCCCCATACCGGGTCCCGAGTCGATTGTTTCCGCGACTCGCTGCATGAGAATGGCTGTATTTATGCCTCGCAGCCCGCAATGAGAATAAAGCTTTCTTCAGTGTCTGGTCAGAACGTCCAGCAAAATTCACACCAATTTGCGTGTGCATTGTTGACCCGTAACGCATCGATAATTAGCTTTACAAAAGGCCAATTTTGTCCTGCTTCGCTCCGATGGCTACACTGCCCGGCGGCTAATTATCACCTAAGTGTCTGCACTGCCCCGGGGTGAGATAGGCCCGTACAGGCTTATCTGTCTCGCATCCCGCCACATGGGCAGATAGCCTATGCTTATCTGTCTCGCATCTCGCCACATGGGCAGATAGCCTCTAATTACGGGAAGATATTGCGATAAGCTACCTTTCTCTCGCACTTCGTATCATATGAACCAATTGGTTGTTTTCATTTTTTTATATACCAAAATAAAGAGGAAAGAATGGCCTTTATTCCCATATAAAAATCGCAATTGCGCTAACATAACTGAAAATACAGCAATCGCACAGAGATAGGCGACTTTCGCACTTCTGAATTTTGATACATGTGGCGCATTTACCCCAACATGCCTCGGCGCTCTATTTCTAAGAAACTACTTGGGATATTTTCATAATTTTTTTATCAGTATATAGATAAAAGAATTGTCTTCAATTCCATATAAAATACGTGTATTTTCGGCAATAACTTTTGATGCGCCAGGTGTCGCGCAGAAGGTGATATTCGGCTTTGAATAAGTGGCGCTCTTAGCATATACCATCATTACGGGCTTTATAACTTGTGAACCACAAGTCCGATTTTTATAATTTTTACATCATTGTAAAGAGAAAAACATTGTCTTGAATTCCATGTATAATGCGCATGTTTTCGGGAAGAACTCTGCATGCGCAAAGCACCGCGCCAAAAGGTATAATTTTCGCACTTCATAACTTTTGAACTGCAAGTCCGATTTTTATAATTTTTACATCATTGTAAAGAGAAAAACATTGTCTTTAATTCCAGATATAATGCGCATGTTTTTGGGAAGAACTATACATGCGCGAAGAGCCGCAATATTGATGTACGCATAAGTGAAGAAGTATGATAATATATAACTAAAATACTGTTCTTTTGATACGCAAATATAGAGCTTTATAAACGATGAACAACTGTCATGACAGAATTTTGTTTCCAGTTTTGGAAAAAAAAATATAACATAAAAGCGAAAATATATTTGAGTACGGGACCCGCCGCTCGGGGAAAAGCCTTTTCGTG